>CM059231.1:9050321-9650321 GCA_030347435.1 Clarias fuscus
CTGCCTGCTGCTTTGAAATGAGGATGTTTACGGTTCAGAGTGCAGGAATGCGGAGGGATATGAGCTCTGCAGGTCAGCGGGACAGCACACATCTCCTTCATTTTTATTTAGCCTGGACTAAAGCTCACAATTTAGCCCAAAGGCTACTGCTGCAGTGTTCAGAAAGCGAGAGCGTAACATAATGACAAGCATAATTTCTTGATAGATCACTCTTTGGAGCATTTGAGATCACTTAATGTGATTAATGAGATCATTAGATTATGTCGCTGTGGTCTGTAATATTTAAGGTAAATACAAGCTGTTTGTAACAATCTGGTCAAAGACTTGGTGACTTTATGATACTGTAAGTTACCATTTAAAGATGAAATGAACCATACACAGTGGACTCTTGGCTTCTTAATGGCTTATCCTTCCTATCACGGCTCTAATGAATCGGCGGGCGCTTCCTCACTTTGTAAAGCCCAGGATTGACCTCTGCCTTGAATTACAAAGCTGTATGGAGCACTGGTGCTCTTCCTGAAGGTGCTGCTCGGCGTGTCTGCTTTGAGAGTACAGACCGTGTTTACCTTTCTTATCAGTGACAGGAAACTTATGGGAAACTCTGAGCCTTTCTTCCAAACAACTCGCCTGTCAAATTACTATAATGCATTGCACCCTGGGAAAAAAAAAAATCCATAAATCCTTAGCACACTTTATGTGGGACCTACATTTTGGCTACTTCATTTATTTGATAGATAGTCCATAACGATTCAGTGATTAAAGATAACAGCAGATCTGGGTTTTTAATTTCTTGAATAGGACCTATGTACTATATGTAATTGTTTTTAAAGCTGAAAGGAGGGAGGGTAAAGAAATATGAGCTGCAGTTAGAGTTCAGCTACTTCTAATAGATGTGGTTTTGACAGATGCAGTAATTGGTTTGACAGTAATGCAGGTGCTTTATTCTTGTAAATCCTTTCATTTGTGTAACGCTGCAATGTGACCCAAACCAGCAAGGCTACTTAGAGAGAACATGGGTAGCATATACAGTACATAATTTATCCATAGTTTCAATGCAGACTGTAAAACATCTTCAGAAGCCTGCAACCTTCCAAACACAACTTTCTGTATCTTCACTGCATTAAAACTATGACACTTTTATGATCCTTCAATTTGTTAAATTGGAACACATAGTAGTCCTTAAACCTAAGTGAATTTACCAGTTATTAAACGCAGTTTTTTTTTTAATTTAATAAACGTATACTATAGGGCTCAGTTGTGCAGTATAGAGTGACATAATTTTTTCAGCCCAAAATAGGCAATGCGATAAACTGAATTTTATTTTATTTTTACCAGCTAAACAAACATGAATGAGCAAGAAAGGAAAAGGAAAAACAGGTCAGTAGCACAGTGAGAATGACATGTTTTTTTGGTCATAGAAACAACTGAATATATAATATATAATACAGTATATTTAAATTAAAGTAATAACGTTCGTCCTAACTGATGTATCCAAAAACATGTCTCACATTAACACACACACTATATATATATATATATATATATGTTTTGCTTGGGTTTTAAGGATTTAATAACCACATATCATTTTTGTTAATCACAGCCAGCCTTGAGTATAACCTTTCATTAAAACCTGTCAGTGTTGTAAGACTATGTCCCCCCCATATGAACTATATAGCTGATTCATTAGCCAACTAATACATGACTCACCACCATCAGACCCTAGACACAGGTTCCATCTTGTCTAATGGCATAAAAAGAGCAATATTAGGAACATGCACTAAGAGTGATCAAAAATGGTGTCAGATGAGGGTTATATGACATCACAGAAATGTAACTCACATGCATCGTGCCAGTATTGGCTGGAAGTGTGTATGTGTATGCGTCTGTGTGTGAGTACACTTTGTAGAAGTCTCAAGCCTCCCCTCATTTCTTCATATGAAATAAAATTATGTAAATTAAATGAAGGAAACAGGCTGCAAAGTGCTTAAAGATACAATTTAAAAGTTGGTTGTTTATATAAAGCTTAAGCAGCAACCTCATTTCCTCTCTCATCTATTCCAACCGCATCACTAATATTCGTATATCACCAGCCTAAGCATCTTTCATCACTTGTACCTGGAAATGACTGCAAATAAGAGCCAAATCTGGCCAAAAATGAGACCTGAAAAAGTCCTTGAGGAAGCCTGAAGAACTATTTCTCAAGCCTACATCAATAACACAAAATGGTCTGGCTCATTAATTATAAAATCATCTCAGGACCTTAAAAAAATGTGTGTGTATATATATATATATATATATATATATATATATATATATATATATATATATATATATATATATATATATATATATTATAAGCTATCACAACTAAGAACCACAGCATCGTATGCAATCAGTTCATAATAATCAGTATTTGTAAATATATCCAATTATATAAAAAACTATAAAAAAAAAAAAAGTTTAGGAAGAAGTACAGCACCAGGTAAAAAGTCAGTCATCATCTTATAATTATTGCAATTCTGCCATAATTTGAACACACAGTTGTGACCACTAACACATGACCACTAACACTCTTTCATCATAATGAAATCTTTAAGTCAGAAACCAGAGCATAAAAAAGTGTGAAAATAATACCTTAAAGAGAAAGTTTAGGGGCAGTTTTTTTTTCTCTATATTTCTACTGGCACATTTCTACTGATAGGATAGCAATATTATTTTACACACACACACACACACACACACACACACACACACACACACACACACACACACACACACACACACACACACACACACACACACGATGCAGTGCATATGATGATGAAATTCTTTAATGTAATTAGTACCATATAACCACCATTTAATTTAGATTGTAGAATTTGTATATAGTACTATATATATATATATATATATATATATATATATATATATATATATATATATATATATATATATATAAACGTTTAGACATTGTGTACATTTCCATAAACAGCTGGATCCAAAGCAAACAGCTTTGAGTAGGATCACATATTATTTTGAAATGATCAGTTACCTTATATAAGCAGACTGTCACAATACATCAGTAATAACACAGTCAGTCGATTCGGGAAGCTGACTTGCTCATTCTTGGTCGCTTGCAGGCACGGCACAAAAAGATTTGTCTAACCACACCTAAAGTGAGGGGATTAAGCAATAAAGACCTAAGTCTAACTCTCAAACGGGTTTTGTCGTACATAGACAGCTTTTGGGGGTTTGATCCTCATCTGCCACACACAGCAGCAATCACTCGAGGTCTTTGATGGCGTGTTCTCCAGCCCAGGAGGGAGCTTTCTCACTGCGCTATTTCTGTCCCGCTTACGCTCCTTTGTTTCCCCAGAAGAGCAGGTGAAGGTGCCTGTGCAGCTTTGATCAAGAAGATCTGGGCTCTGTAAACAAGTCCCAACACGGTTTAGTCAGATCTAGACTCTCAGTTCGCCTGCACCTTTTCCTGAGCTGACCGAACACACAGCATAGAAAGAACAATAAAAAGACTGAAGTCATTTTTTTTTTTTTTTTTTTTTGGCCTAGAATTGTCACAGTAAAAAAAAAATAAATTAAGAGATGTTGTAGGCTTAATGAGATTGTCTGACTGACATGTCTTAGAGGATGGAATTTACTCTTGGTCAGAAGAAGATGTTGAGAAATTTTCTATAACAACAGTTCTGATCATAGTTCAGTTGGAAGACGAATCACAAATTGATATTTATGCAATTATTTTAATATACAGTATTATCTTTTCTATTGTAGCATGAAATTGGTATGCAAAAACAAATTATTGTTGTTATGGTGAAGTTTTTGAAAAGAAAGGGAAGGAGTCTCCAGTGCCACCCCAGTTTTTGCCATTGGACCATCATAAGAACAGAGGACCTACCAGTTTGCAACAAAACAACAATGATAAAAGAAAAAGAAAACTTTGGAAAACTCATTAACATTGTACGTTACTACAAATAGTTAAAAATACAGTGTGTCGGTCATCCAGTAAACATTTAAAAAATTTTGGGAATTTCTAGAACAGAATGTGTTTTTACTGGAAAATGATCAACTATTAACAAAATACTCACAACATTTTTGATTATTTTCCAACAACAGCACGCCCCATGTGTTGAACTCCCAGACAGGAATAAAATACCCAGACGGGGGACAGCTACAGTATCATGAGAGAAGAGACCACAAACATGGCAAAAAAAAAAAAAATTCCCCAAATCTTATAAAAATAAAAAATGATGCTTGAATGCATTACATGAAATTCAGTCCTGAATAACTAATCAGCCTTGGTGTGAATTCACATTAACGTTTCTCGTTAAACTCCCATATTGGAATCGTGATGTTTTGGCGGCTCGCCGGCACGGTGTTGACAGCCCACGTTCCGGGTCATTTTGCTGCCATATGTTCACACCCTTTTGGTGAACAGGTGCACTGCCCTCATTTTCTTTCCTCTTTCTTTCTTTTCTCAAGTGCTGCAAATACAGATCATGTTCATGCTTTCTTCATCGATTCCCAAAAAGAGCCTCTATAAATCAATTCATTCATACATCTTTTATTTTATCATCAGAAGTGGATAATACAGCTCAGAGCAACATTTTATTTAGTAAAAGAAATCTCAGGGTTGTGTGCTTCTTATTCCACAAAAATGTCCCCACATTGTTATGTTGAAAATGTTCTGTAAAACAGTGCAAACGTTTTAGCATTAGCATTAGTGTTAGCATCAAAATATGTAGCCTGTGTCGTCATGGGTCGGCTAGACAGGATGTTTAAAATAATTGGTCATGTTTTTCATATATGTTGGCATGTTTCATATCTAAAATCATAGTCCCGGATATGCCCTTCAAGCTACATCACCGTGCTACTAAACTGTCTTTGATGCAGAAATGCTTCTACAAAGTTTTTTTTTTTTTTTTTCTATTGAAATATATGGAACATAAAAAAAAAAAAAAAACTCAACATGGACCTGTCAAATCATTATGGAGTAAAAATGTACTTACAGAGACAGGATTTTCAATGTTTTGCCATGTGCGGTAAGGCATATCCCCCAAAACCCATCATTGCCAAGCGGCGTGAGTTCCTGAAAGGCCGTCTCTGTGTGCGGCTGAGCCGCGGGTGACGGCAGAGGCCGCATGCGCCTGCTCGGGATTCAATGTCCTGTTTATGTTGAACCTCAGTGCCGTCTTCCTGAGGGAAGTGGGACCATACGGATTTGGTGGCCTCGCCATTTGGACTTATCTAAACACATGTGCGTGTGCACTCGCGTAAATATGGAACACGGAGCATTCAACAGAAATCTCCGAAACTCCTAAATCGTAACACTGGTTCTTCAAAATGAAGTGTGTAACTCATATTGGTACTCGGGTAATATGAGAGGATCGGAGTTCTTCCATGGGGGACGGGTGCAGTATGCGTGTACGTGTTTGGGAGTTCGTAGCGGGACCGAAGGGACGACCGGTGGCATGCGGGTCACCCCCTGTTGGGGGCAGTGGAGGGTCATCTCGCAGCAGGCCCTTTCTCTTGGGGGTCAGGCTCTGGCTGCAGTTCTAAGCAGAGGAAGGAGCTGAGGTGACCCCGGAGAGAGGGACCCCAGCAAGGATCGGCCCTGGCCAATGTGTTCTCAATCATAGGAAACGCAAACAAAAAAAAAAAAAGAAGGAGAGCCTCATTTAAGAAAAGGCCATGAGCTCTCCGGAGAAACCCCCCTTTGATTCCTCCACTAGAGCCACCCAGAGCCCAGCGTTCGGCTCTTGCCTCCTGGAGAGGGGGAGGAAGAAAAAGAAAAGAAGGAAAGGAAAGGTAAAGAAAACAAACACCTTTTCTTGTTAACAAGGCACAGAAGCATCAGGTTCCTCCTGTCCCCCTATTTTTTTTTTTTCCTTTAACCCCTCGGATTCTACCTCCACCTCAAGCTCCTCTGCCTTGCGCGTGTGTGCGTGTGTGTGTGTGTGTGTGTGTGTGTGTGTGTGTGAGTATGATGTCTTAGAGTATGATGAGGATTTGCCCCCTGTGAAGCAAAACAAACAAATACAGAGCTTAAGGAGGTGCCGCCACTAATGAATGACAGCTGAAATGAGAAAAAGAAAACAATTACAGTCAGGTAATAGTGGAAAGTTAATACACGGGCTTTAGCAACAGTCAACACACCATCAGAACAAAGGGGAAGACATTAGCTGTAGTTGCTTGTGGGGTTTGGATATTTCTTAACACAGTTGTACAGGGCTTTAGATTCTTTTCACCGCCTCTGTAATTTAGAATTTCAGACTTATGTATTTGCTAAGTGTCAAAGAAATTCAAATCCAAATTGTGGTTATGGAACGATTATTGTCGTGAATGTAATCATATTATTGAACTATTAAACGTGATCACACATGTTTATAGGAGCCGTGGTTGTTCTTTTTGATGTAATATTGCAACTTTTTATTTACGATTAATATGTTCTAGTTTTGTAAACATTGCACTTTGAAGTGGCTTCGAAGGATCACGCTTCATATTCCTCAAATGATTTTTTTAACTGGTATCATTTTAATTATAATATTTATTGTGTACCGTTATCGCGAATAACATTGTAGAATTTAAAATGATTTCAAATATGTCCTATGACGTTATCCGAATTGTTTATCAGGGATCTTTGCCATTCTAAAAAACGCCTAGCACTACAATACCGAATAATAAACATTAAACAATGTGAGATGTTTTGAACATTAGCAGTATTACAATAATCGTAGGTTGATTCTGATTCATAACCTTGGAAATCCAGGACATAAAAGTCACTCTTTAAACTCATAGATAGCATCATCAATCCCAGATGTACAGTACAATCCACAGCCTGTTCCTTTTGGATTTGCTGCAAGCTTTAGGATTAATAAGTGAATAATAAGCATGGGCTTTCAGGGCTGTAGTGCGAATGGATAAGATTATTCAAGGCTTGAAGGTTTAAATTTTCCTTGCGCTGTGTGAACAAGTCAGGCGACAAATATGCAAAGGAAATTCAAACCTGAAAATGATTTTTTGACTTTTTAAATTTATTTTTTAACCTCTTAATTTAGGCTGGAAAGCCAAATTTTGCTGTTCCACACCGCTTTGATGATGAGTTGAGATGGTGTGAGATGATATAATGTATTTACTGGCAGCCAGTTTAATGCCACTGTGACCAAAACATCTGACAATAAGTTTGAAATTTTGGGGTAAGAACACACATTACGCTTGAGAATTACGCTTGAGCTACAAATACAGTACTGGTGATAATGTCTAAATGTAAATGAAACATACAGACACAAGGATATTCCTATCACAGTCCCTCAAGCTCATGAGAATGTTTTTTCTTGTTAAATCTAGTTAAATAAAAAATGGATAGAGATCACTCTATCATTGATATCTTTATATTTCATTTAGTGGTGGCTCAGAGGGCTAAGGCACTGAGTTACTGTCCTGAAGGTTTGTGGTTCGAGCCCCAGCTCCACCAGGTCGCCATTGTTGGGCCCCTGAGAAAGGCCTTTAACCCTGTCGGCCCCAGAGGTGCCGTATCTTGGCTGAGTCTGTGCTCTAACACCAGTTACCCTGAGATATGCAAAGAAAGAATTCTCCTGTTCAGTGATGTATAATTAACAAATAAAGGCTTAACTTTTAAACTTCATACACCGGAGGACCCGAAACCAGGCTCAGAAAATCGTCCTCCTGTATGTCTGTCTGTCTGTCCCGCCAGATTCTGTCACAGCATCACGCAAAACTGGTTGGACAGCATTAAACGAATCTTTGCCAGAACTTAGATATCTGCCTTAACTTGAACCTGCACCATAAATGAAATCAAAATGTTAAGTAAAAGCGATGTCATGAACAGTTATGCACCAAAATATATTAAAATTGAAAATCTCAACTAAATATTTTTTTAGACTAAAAGACAGCATAAGTGAATTTTTAACAAGTCGCAGCTGTTTTAAGACAAAACTCCATCTTTATCTGATCTACGTTTTCGATTTCTCATCTGTGCTTCGCTCTCCAGTCACCGAACACGGAGTGTATTTGGCTGATGACGAAAGAAGTACAACTTACTGCAAACAAGGTGAAAAATACTCAACCTTCATATGATATCACGGATTACATTAAAGCTGATCAGATTCTTTTTTAGCTTTAACCTTTTATCCAACATGATGATGATGATGATGATGATGATGATGATACAAGCGGATCATAGACATTGTTGTCAATTGTGAGTCTATCATTAAAGGAATGCTTTTGCATGATGTGTCATCACATAGTCTGTTATATATTTACGTCAAGATTTTATTAAAAGTACAAGTAAAACTAATCTGAAATAGCGCAGTTTAAAAGACACGATGCTTGCATACGGAGACGAGCCGGATGAGCTTTGGATGTTAGAAATGTCTGATCGGGGAATATTCCGCTGCAGTGCTGGTTTCGGCGTCGGGCCGAGCAGCTGTGCCTGTAGGTTGATAAAAACAGAACAGATCTCAGCAGGCCACATTCCCAGAGCCTCTCCCTGTGGATTAGAGCTAACAAACTGCTGCAGTGAAGCTTTACATGAATTCAGTTACAACTGTCAGACACATCCTTATGGTTTCTAATACTACAGAACAAGCTAGAAGTGAATTAGCTGGGGTGAGACAGGCTTGGGTTGTATGTAGAGGGGGCGGGGGGGGGGGGGGGGGGGGGGGTCATGTGCAGTGAGTGTGCGGCATCAAAACTGAGAGAACTCATCCACATCTCGCACCTTTCAGGGCGATCAGTCATTTTCACACATGCTGCCACGACATCTTTCTCATCCTGCGTTCAAGCATGACGCGCGGCAGACAAAAGCATGGACACCGACGGCCTGCCTCTGCCATGTGAACGACCCCATGTTTTGTCTCACCCAGCTGATAAAATGCGATTAAGGTAAAGGGGCCCGCCACTGTACTACTTAGCTTCGCACTCTTTTGTATGAGTACCAGTTAACAGGCATATGAACTCTGCATGGTCTAAAAAAGTAAAAAAAAAAAAAAAAAAAAACCAACCGGGCTGCGGGATTGACAGCACACCTTCCTTGAATTAATGCAATGGAGTTCAACGGTTCAGGTTAATGAACAGGTCCATTCACTAAGTCGGGCAAAGAGACCCACATGGATGTTACCTCACATGTAGAACAAAGCCTTTTAAAAAAAAAAAAGAAAAAAAAAAAAGCTTAAGACAGTTCACACACCCTAGTCATTTCTGGTACATATTGTACACTACTTTGTTTATTGTACTCAGAGTTGGTAGAGAGGCAGAGACTATCCCAGGACGTAACACACAGCACACGCATATTTACACACAGAGCAATTCAGCATACCTAATCCACCGGCAACCAGCAAAGATATACTGTAGAGAAAACTTGTGGGATGCGACCCAGACAGTAATTCAAGCTCAAAATTGAATCAACGACCTTGGAGCTGTGAGGTGGCAATGCTACTGAAAATAATCATGTGATTCTGTTGGATCTGAATCCAGGTGTGGAGGTCCCAAATGTGTCCTTGAGGAAGCCATCTATATTATAGAGAATAGCTGCGTAGCTCATTCAGCTAATAGCTACTCCAACCACCAACTATGCTAGTTACTCTGCTGTAGGTAATGTTTTCACATTTTCTTAATTTGAAAAGTCTTGGTATTTGCCATACATCCATCTATCCATGGATATATACATCCAGCTAGTGACCATGGAGGCCAGTGGTGACCATGATTCTTATTCGGATTTTATGACCATGGTAGGACCTCTGGACAACATTCACACAAGCATTCACACACTATGGACAGTCAATTTGGGGACACCAATTAGCCTAAAATGTGGGAGGAAACTGGAGTATCTGGAGGAAACCCACCAAGCACTTAGAGAACATGCAAACTCCATGCACACAGACCCTGGGGAATAATGCTACCCACTAAGCCACCATGCCACCCTTTGTATTTTAATATAAAACCAAAGCCAATGGAGCAATGCGTCCATTCTATCCATTGCTAACTAAGTGTTTCAAATGTTTTACATGGTTTTAATCTTGGATAAAAAACGTTTTTTAATAGTTTGCAAGATGGATATTAGCAAGCAGTCAATCTTTTACCTAGTCCATGTTTAGGCATGTGTTTTCCACATTTGGGCTACGAAATATTATGAGGCGTGTTCAAGTCAACCCAGGACTCTCTCATGAACGAAGGCGTAAAACCGATTCATATTTATAGAAGACTTGATACACACTACAGTGATAAGCCTCTTAGCCACAGTAAAACATTTGAACGAGGCCGTACATCCGAGAATGATGATAGGATCAGAGCCCACTGCAGTCATTCTCATGACAATTCAGCGAGTGGAACATCTGATCCTTGAAAGGAAGTCTGTGGAAACTGTATACACGTTCATTCACCAACACCACTTGCACATTGCAGGAACTTGGCTGAGAGATATTGCCACATCCCCCATACAGTCCTGACAGTCCCACACATTTGGGCCCTTAAAAGAGTTCCTGGGAGGCTAGTGTTTGAGACGGGTAATGGCTCTGGAGTCCTAGAGAACTTTCTACCTTGACGGTATCCAATCACTAGTGAAACGCTGGGATAAGTGCATTAGGGCTGCTTTCACGATTGCGTTCTGTCATTACGGTTTGACGTGTACATTTGAAAACACATCGAGCTGCATATTAGCTCATGTCTCAGGAACAGAGAGATAGAGTGACTATAGCTTAACAAGCAGGGTTCATTTTGATCCACACACCAGCCTCCCGGTAGGTCCCATCCCCAATGCTGAATGCCAGCACAATCCCAGCGATAGCGGACGCTCTAGACATAACACCGCTCACTTTGTTTAGAATTCCGATTGTCATTTTATCGCCTTCCTCAGAACAGCGCCTCTACGATAAAAATGGTGCGACTCATAACAACCAAGCAACAAACACCCCTTTCTCATCACCCCGACTTACAGGAAGAAAAATCAATTGCGTTTCTTTTATCGGCTTCACAGAGTTATTTAAGAGCACACGCGGCACACATTTGGCTAGTTTACTCAGCGGGTTATGTATCTCTACTCTAACACTCAACAGCTCGGCTCAGTGAGATTTACCGGTAAGCTCTGGTGAGTCATATGTGACAAAATGTTTACTACAGTCTAATCTCCTTCAGATCTCATAACGCATAGTTGGCAAGATAAAATAAAAAATAAAGGGTGTTTCAGGATAGTTCATTATGTGGACACAATTGTCATAGCAGGGATACTGTGCTGTAGATAATGACTTAAAAATATACACTTTAAATCGTTTTTGTAATTTACCCACAAACCTTAGACAGACAGAAATGTACTTTTAAATCATTACAAGCAATACAAAAATGATTGGATATGTAATATTCATTCTGGCCACTTTAATAGGAACACTTGTGCCCCTGTCCAGCATCATGCAGATAAACGTATGTCAGGCGCTTTGTATCACACATCACGATATGACAAAACAACAGACCAACGCACGAAGCTCCGTAGACAATTCGATTTTTTCCCGCTGTACAGTTTTGGTTAACTTCTGCCCACGGTATCCTGAGATTCCTGTTCTTTGTAGGACTGGAACCCCATGTGGTCTTTTTCTCAAGGTTTAGATTTTCTATATTGTATTTCTATCTCTACATACTGTACCTATCAGAGCTCCTGTGGCCTGATGTAGTCTTATTTTCGCACTGTTTTCTTTTATTAATATAATATGGTCTTGGCATGACAGGTTAGTGATTAGCACTGTGGCCATGGACCTCCAGGATCCGGGTTCGATTCCCGCCTTGGGCTCTGTGTGAATGGAGTTTGCATGCTTTCCCCGTGCTTGATGGGTTTTCAATGGATCCTCCCAAAGACATCCAGATTAGGGGAATTGGCGTTCCCAAATTGCACATAGTGTGTGAATGTGTATGTGTGTGGCCCATAATGGATTGTCACCCATTCCAGTGTGTACCCCACCTTGTGCTCTAAGCCTCCTGTGATAGGCTCAAGACCCCTCCGCGGCCCTGTATGTGAGTAATCCAGTTTATCCATTCCACCCACAAGGTTTCCTAAAATATTCCTACAAATATTTTTTTAGTAAAAACAGTCCTGGTTTTTGGCCATTCCTTTGGTTTTCACTAGGTAATATTCCACTAGCATGGAGGAAGGCCTTTTTTCAAAGCTCTCTATCGGACGCTCAGACCCTCATCAGTTCACCGTGTTCTGCCTGTATCTTGGTACACGGCGTCACATAGGCACAGCAATGTGTGTGCGTGTGTGTTTGTGTGTGTGTGTGTGTGTGTGTTAGCCACTCCAGGCTTCTCCTTCGGGAAAAAGACTCCCACTTGTGCCTTATCGGCTGTTGACATGCAGAAGCTGTTAGACTTGGTCATGTCAGCTCTTCTGATACGATCACGTGTCATAGCTAGCGATAAATACAATACGCATAAAATTCTCAAATAAAATACTTCTCCTCACAGCACTTGTCCTCTCTAAGAGAGTGAATGATAGCTTGTTATGATTTGCTTTCGAGTTGTTCTGTTCTGTTAGACTGGCTAAGTAGCAGCACTTTTGCTTTTTTATCTCCATTTATTAGTCACTCGTCATAACCATTACGCAGAGAGCTGTTTTGATCGGAGAGACAGGAATGGCTGGTAATCCTCACGCAGTTGACTCAACAATCCCAGTGTCGCTATGTCAAGCGAGTCCATGACACAGCGGCTTCCCCCGAGCTTTCGCTCAGCCCTTTAAAGTGTGCCCTGTGTGACCCTGAGTGCAGGAATGCTAAGCCCTGCACAGGAAGCCGCTCAAGTGCTCGGTCATATCAAAGAGCCCAG
Source organism: Clarias fuscus (assembly GCA_030347435.1). Classification (NCBI taxonomy): domain Eukaryota; kingdom Metazoa; phylum Chordata; class Actinopteri; order Siluriformes; family Clariidae; genus Clarias; species Clarias fuscus. Next base: position 9,063,159 of record CM059231.1, read on the forward strand.
GTGAGTGACAGGTAATCCCGAGTCTGAGAAGACATGACCCTGCTGCGCTTCGGCACAATAGCGGCATGCACCTGTGGTAGAGTGCGGGGAAGAGTGCTGGACCCCCCCCCCCCCCAATTTCCCAAACCATGCTTAGACTTGACCATGTACAGACACACACACACATATCACACTCCCTGCAGGTGTTCACAGGTATTGTTAAAAGCAGGTAAGCAAAACCATCGCTCTGACACTGGGGGTCCTCGGCAGGATGGGGGTGAAGGGCGATGACTTGAGGAACCGAGCTGAAAAAACAGAAGGGTGAAAAGGCGACAGTTATGTCGATGAAAAATCATCCCGAGGGACTGTCAGCAAACTCTGACCTGGAAGCGAACGTATTGTTTTCCTGTTTCTTTGCTCTTGCATTTCCGTGCTGCAGAACGCCTTGAAATGATTCCGACACATAAAGTCACCAGGAATAAATTACAGAATGTATGGAAATAATGTACACATTAACTAAATACAAAGAAATAGATTCAATATTTTGTATCAAAATTACTTGATATTATGCCTGTGGTTGATAATAGTATATGCAAACACTAATGCTGTGTACAGACATAAGTTTTTTTTATTTATTTTATATTTAATATTTTTATGTTTCTTATATATCTTTGAAAATTTTGTGTCTGCATCTTGTTTTATAACTTACTCTATTTTCATTCAATTTTTCATTCTGTTTCACTATGTATTTCCTTATTTCTTCTGAATTGTTTTTAAGTGCTCAAACTGACTATTATTTTTTCCTTTTTTTATTTTTATTTCACTATTTATTTCCCCTTTACTTGTAAACTTTTTAAGGTCACGGGCGGTCGTATAAGCATTTCACAGCATATCGTATTGTGTATGACTGTGGATGTGACAAGTAAAATTTGAATTTGAATTTAGGTATACCATGCTGGTAGTCTTTACCGCGCTGTATAAAAGCAGGATCAACTCATCCGTCAATCGAGCAACCTTTTTTCTCTCCTAAAGTGATAACGCTCTAGAAATATCAAGCGGATGCCATGTCATGTTTCGTCCTGAACATTACCAAGAACGTAGCTTAGCTACACGATCGTAGCGGCTTTACCAGCTAGCATTCAGCTTAGTAGCTGGTCACACAAAGTAAATTATAAATGTATAAGTGTCTCCCTCTGATCCCCCAGCACTGCTCGACTGCGACTGATCTTTTAGGCATGCATCTAGACTGTTGGAATAAACTTTATCTAGATGTCCGTGGCAGTCTTTTAGCGACAACTAAACATCTGTTTCTTGGATATTTTTTGTTAATAAACCCCCAAAATCATGTTCCAAATGGCCAAAATGTAAATATAAGGGAATACCATGTCCGACATAAGTATTCACCCAACTTGTACTAAGGAAAAAGAATGCCGGCATGTTTGTGCATTTACTCTCTGGATATAATATTTGGTTGATTGCAAACATCTAATAACAACAGGTACATTAATGCGCTTTATATTTCCTCCCTGACATGTCCAGGCACATGTAAATGCTTGAAATTTCATAACAATGTACTTAACTCAAGATAAAGTACTGCATTCATAATAAATAATAATTCTTGTGTGTTCAAATTATTATGATTTTCAAATGAGATTATGTTGATTTGGAAGCACTGGTGCAAAGCTCTATGAGAGAAAACATGCACGGAAATTTGTTACATATAGGCTTCAGCTATTAATGCGTAGTTAACACTTTCTTTAGCAGCTTTAATCAACAAACAAACAAAAACAAAAAAATCACCCAGATCGACCAGATCATGACTCTGCTGATGTTTCATCCGTTTCTTTAAATTGAACTATAATGCTGTTAACGGCTATAAGGAGAATTTCAAGATTCCTAACGGTTTGTTTCTGGTGCAGTCCACCCTTAGACTGATCAACAATCACTCCTAGTCATGCTAAAAACATTGTTTTTTTTTTTTTTCTCAACCTGAAATAACAATTAGTATTCATAATAATAATTCTGTAAAAAAAAAAAAAATCCTGTAAAAATGTAGCTTCCAATGCAGAAGGTTCGATTCCCAGCCAAAGCCCAAACCCTAGCCACTGAATGCAGTGCGGATAAAATGGACCTGTTGCATCAGGAAGGGCGTCCAAGCTGTGCATGGATTGAAGAGTTTTTTTTTATGATGAAATTCAACTTTTAAAACTAATATTTTTTTTTTGTTGTTTTTTTTTTCATTTTAATCTCAGCCGAAATTTTAATAATTGAACTGGCAGTTAAATAATTAATCCTGTCTGGCAATAAAATGTTTGAAAAGTGCCAGAAGTGCCCCAAATAATATAATGGATTTTGAAAGCATCAAAAGCAAATATCAAAATGCACTAGTCCCGAAAGCAACACCGAATTATTGCAGAGTGACTAAGCACTTGTACTTCGCCCAAGGACAAACAGAGCCACGGAGCATCTGGAAGATTCCACTGAAGCTTGTCTCTATCTGAGACTGAGTATGGGAGTAGACGGGGAGTGTTCGATTCATCGCAACATCTGCTTGATGTAAGAATCAGTCAGGTCCTCGATAGGTATTTCTCTTTTCAGCAAATAAATTCAAAATTTAAACAACATCAGGCGCTTGTTAAACCTCTTATTCAGACTTTTTCCATCGGTGGCCATGTATGTGCATCTGCTTTAGAGGCAAGTATAAATAACTGTCATAAAACTATTCTATTGCTATTAGCACGCTGTGTACTGAGGTCCAACAAAAAGTCGCACAAAGTCAAATCAGTACCAAGTTCTTCTTACTCGTCACCTTCATCTTGGCATTTATTAGTTGATCTTTTGCAGACACAGAGCTACCATGACTCAGTCACATCAGTGGATGGCAGAAGTGTTATTAATCAACATTAGGCTGCTACTACTGTTCTTGGGTTAAACCCCAAATAGTGTAAAAATGGAAAGCTAGTGCACTATGTAGGGTGTACAATCACTTGTTTCCCGTACCAAGTACCGATCCGGGGTAAGACAGGGACCTTGTTTTGGAAGCTAGTTAGCCATGAAATACAATGCTGAAGGCTCAGATGCATTTTGGAACAACTTGGGAGCAGTTACTAAGGAGAAGAAGTGTTGTTGAGGATGACATAACGTTATCAGATGTGTTTTCTTGTTGAAAGTTCTATTGTGACTGGAATTGTAGGTGGGTTTTGGCACTGGCATTCGATAAGAAACATCCATTTTGAAATCCAGAAGTGGGCGGGACCATGGAGAACGAAACATGGAGGATGTGACATGAAGCGCAAAAGGTCAATATTTTGTTTTTTTTTCCAAGATGACCCCACCCTCATACACAGATCGCAAGTGCCCATTGGATTGTTTTACCAAATTTAACCTAATAAGAACTGTTGGAGATTTAGTTAGACGTGATAGACAGTGCTTGAAAACCATCATCGAATCACCTTTTGGAACAATAATGCTTCATTCAGTACAGTTCCAGAGACCTATAGGCATCAATGTCGAGGTTCTTGTGGCTCATGTTGGTTACAGTGCTCAAGTTTCCCCTGTTTATTAATTATAAATAGAGGGATATAAAAAGTCAAACTAAATATTTGAAATCGTGACATCTTATTGAGTCACAAACGGCTGTAGTCAAATTCAAATTCAAAGTCCTAGAGTAGTTTGTAATTGTGTGTGTATATATAGTTCTACCACTTTGAAGGAACCCCCATATTTCAACACATCATTTAAGGGTCCAAGACCTTCCAGGTGTGAGTCTGTCACTATAAGTGTGCTTCCGTCCCCACCCACAGAAGTCTACCCGGTCTAGCCAGATAGCATTACCAGTGCCTGGGGGATGTTTACATTGAGAGATACGGATTTTCACTGATGATTGCTAATTTAAGACAGGGTGAATATTGCTGCATAGCTGCTTCAAGCTGCCCTGTAGGAAGCAGATATTGTCCGAGTCTACTGTAGGTCAGATAAAAATGTAAAGAATTGCGAAATCCAGTGAGAATACCCAATGTTGAGAACATGGATGGTGATGATGATGATGATGATGATGACGACGACGATGATGATGGATGAGTAATCAACAGGATCAACAGGATATACAGTAAGTCTGTTTTTCCCAATATACAGTATACCATGTCACTGCATAGACACCTTTCCTATAGGACCATGAAGAGCAAAGCAAAGTGAGCAGCTGAAGATGAGGCATTTGAAAGTTGTATTCAAAGACATACAGGACAAAAGCAAGACCCAGCAGGAGACGAACAGAGATAAATATCCTTGTAAGAGTGAGATAAATGGAAGTGGAATGTCCTTGCTCCCTCCTCCCTCATTCACAAGAGTGAGCGAAGCCACTAAGCCCCTCTTGGTGAGCTTGTCTATACCTGCCTTAAGCCTCCGCAGCCCTGGGTTAGCTTGAACTCCTACAGAAGAAATGGGCTGCACTATCTTGTGGGCCCTATCAGAGCTGATGGTGTCATCGCTGTCTGGAGATTAAAAGCGGCTGAGTCTCCGACGCTGGAGACTTGGAGCTTGCGGCACAACGGTGAACAATAAGATAAAACCACGGTTGATGCAGATGATTCATCAGGCGTTTTCAAACTGGCAGGCTAAGCTACCTGATTGCCCTTCGGACAATAGGATCTCAGAAAGGATTCCTAGAAGTGTAGCAAGTGATGGAAATCTATATGAGAAATCCAACAACTTAGCATTCCCATGAATGATGAATCATGGCAGTCAACTGGTTTTCTTTACAGCGTCTTTAGACATTCATAATCAAGACCTGTCAACAAAAAAAGATGCCTCAAAAAAATACAAATTTCTTGTTATGCACTCATCCACTTGTCCAAACTTGACCTGCAGATTCCTACGTTCCAAAATCAAACCTTCCCATGCCACCATTCCAGCTCAACAAAATTCCCCCCAAATGCGGCCCAACAGGGTAAAACTCCCACTCTGTCTAAGATGGCATGTGACTCAACGAGGACAAGTGAATGTGAGTGGTCCCGTCTTGGGCCTGCCTCCTCCGTTGATGAAAAGAGCAGAGCCCCTGTGCAGGAGCCGGTATCACTGGGAGTGTAGTTCAATGGTGGATGTGATGCAGGCGATAAGGGCGCAGGGAGTTGCTTGGTTCAATGCCAGGCTGCTTTTTGCGTATGCTGGTATTCGTGACTGCTCTCTCCGATGCCAGGGCTGACTGGCTGTAGGTGGTGGGTGATTGGGTTTTCCTCAACAGGTATGCTGATTAATGGCAGATAAGCATCTATTTCGAGAGGCGAGTGACAAACATGTTCTGGGAAGATGGTTGTTGGGTGGCGCAGCATGCTTTATATAGACAATAGTGCATAACATAATGAAGAAGAATATAAATTACAATGATCTAGATGGCCTTTCTGGATTGGCACCACACAATTGGAGATGCATACATTCTTTCCTTTAAGAAGGTTAAGGTTCACAGGACGTCAGTTTCAGACTACAGATTCATTGGCGACCAAATGTGACAAGATGTGAAAAAAAAAAAATCCTTGTTGAGATCAGTTATGAATCTGAGCGATCAAATTCACACCCACGGCCAGTTCAGGTGTAAAGCTGATTACAGATACAGTTATTTGGAGCATTTCACAGATATAGTGTTATTGCATTACACCGCTACTGTCTAGCATGGCCTACGGCATGGTCTACATCGCATATTCACAACATTTGCTTAGTGTAAGTGTTCTACAGCTTGCTGTTTTCAAAACAGGGTTTAAGCAGATCAAGTCAAAGAAATACAGTCTCAATCTAAGAACTCGACTCTTTAGCGCTGTATAAAAACCCTGCCTAACAGCTGCCTCTCAAATGCCCACCCAGCGGCGAGTGCTTACTATAGGACTTCGTCAGCCAAAACAGCTTCTTTTTCTCATGTCTGCCCCCCTCTTGTCCTTCAGATCCATGTCAGGAGCAGGTGTTAAGAGCTAGAGGAAGGAATTTGACGCTCTGAGGGCAGCAGGGCAACGGGTGTGAGATGATGACTCTGTCACTGCTGTCAGCTTCCCTGGCCTGGACTCGGGTATGAGACACGCTAAAGTGGACTGTACAGACGATTGCAGTGTGAAGGAAGGATTCAGGATTGGGTTTATATTGACAAGAAAAATGGTTGCTCCAAGGCTTCTTTGAATGGTTTACACAAACAAAGGACAAGTCACTTTTGTTGCTTGTACTGTAGTTTGTCTCCTGTGGGCATGATCTTCTGCAGACACATGCTTGTGGGCAACCGCTATTGTTGTCAGTGCACACACTGTTCAGAATTATTTAACTTCCCAATGCAAAAACAGTGGTAGCTGTATACAACGCCTGGCCAAAAATAATAGAAAAAAAAAATAAAAATAAAAAAATAATAAAAATGACCACCTTTAGCTTTGTTTGCAGCAATTCACATGGGAAAAGGATTCCTCATGCTCCCAGTACCCCTGTTTCATGATCTAAGTCCTGGAATATGCCTATACCATTAGGGAAGAAAAACTCCATAGATGTGATAACCTGGTTATTCAGTACATTCAGGTCGTCAGCTGACTTCATTTTATTGCCAGATAACATTGCTGAGCCTGGGTATGACCAACTGAATCAACCCCAGATTATAACACTGCTTCTAGAGGTTAGTAAATGTGGGCACTATGTACAGTAGGATGGGTGCGCTGCTTCTCAACCTGATTCATCCAAAGTCCTTTGGACTTCATGCTTCCTTGCAAACTGGAGCGTTTTTTATTTTATTTTTTTTTATTGAGTTGCACTAACAAGTGGTTTCCTTATAGCCACACAGCTGTTTAGTCCCAATCCTGTGAGGTATTTTCACATTGTGTGCATAAAGAAGCACTCTTTTATTGTTAAACATTCTTTTTATTTCTATTATCAATTTTTAAGCATTTAAGTGATGTTTTGATGTCCTGATTACATATATATATATATATATATTTTTAAAGTTGACAGTTAAGCACCATACTTGTAGGAATTGATATGCTGAAGGGTTCTTAACCTAGTGTACAGTAGTTCCAGTCATTTCAAATCTCCTTAGTTGTTTTCTTTGCTCGATGCGGAAACAAACAATTTTGTGTATACTGTACATATACAGCACTAAAAGTTGACTAATTAATCATAGATTAAGTAATGCACTAATCACTGTGATTTTATTAGTTTCATTGACAGACAACCATGGCTATAATTTTCATCCAGTAAATGGGAACTAATTGCAGGGAGGAACTAAAGATGTGAAGGGAACTGAAGAAATGTTGGGATGTATGCACCATAGTATTGGTTCAAGCCAGTTGTTTGGATTTACTGTGTCATAACATGTTTGCGTAGGTTTATGTGAACATAAGTTAATGATTCTCGCTTTCCGTAATAACCTCTTTGATGCTATAGTTCACTAAAGAACCCTAACGAGCTCCACTAGTAGGACAAACTAGTCCCCCCTACTAGTACAAAAGACTGCTTAAGGGCACCATGGAAGCTTTTCTTCTCTTGTCATGTATTCATAGTTAAAATGTTAACAAGCCAACAATCTTTCAACTGACAAAACACAATAGACTTGGGATTAAAGTACAGTTCGGGGATAAGGATAAGTTACAAGATTCTGTAGACTGCAAAAAGATTAAAGATTAAAAGTTCGCCATTCTTTATCCTTGTTGATTTTCCAACTTTGGAGCGGATAATTCCCAAAATTCAGCAGAGCTTAGTGGCTAATTCTCTTAACTTTAAGCTGTTTATGTAGAACTGTAGGAAGGTTCAAGCTGCTCCATGAGATGGGTTAGAATTACACTTAGATGAGGTTTGAGGTTGCGGTCATCTTGGAAACCAGAGATCCTGGAAATCTTACACAACTTTTAGTTGAGGTTCTGGGACGAAACCGTTCATAAGACTGACCATAAACCACAAGTCCACTCCAGAGAGTCACATTTCTCTCTCTGTGTGTTCGGTGAGAATGCTCAGGCCTGTAAACAAGAGCTTTATTACTGGGTTCATGTGCTGTAGGTGTCTGCTCCCACTACCATGAGTTATCAAAAGTCTTTCCAAATTTTCCCAAATTTATAAAACATGATTAAGATTTCAGCCAACACTTGGTAGGAGTATTGTTGTATAGGAACTTTTAAATTTGAAACATGTTTGTGGAAATTTAGAAGTGTACAAGTGGAAGCTGACAAAAACTTTGTAATTGCTCGTTCAGGTCAAACCGAGAATTTTGATTGCGACGAATAACAAAATAGTTATGAGAGTAAAAATTACATTTATTCTGTGTTTCATGGATGTATGGCATTCTTTAAAACATTTGCACCATTCGAAAAAGTTTTACTGTGGTTAACAGTCTCAAAGTCTCTACACTGTGCTTGAAGTCATGCGTAAACGACACGAAATGTAATCAAGTCCAGGTTTGACTTCAACGTCTCTTGTATGTTTAAATTATATGCACATAAAAAACAAATCTGTTGTGAATTTAGTAAATTCATATTTAAAATAGTTTTTTTGTCGCTTTTAAAAGCAAACAATTAAAGATTTTAATACAAATTTCAAAAATACAGATTTGGTGTAAATTTGTAATTTTAATATAATGGTGATAAATGATAACATTTTTAATGGTTATACATATATAGCTAGTTCTCTAGCAATTAATCCGCTCTAGCGGGTTCTAGCTGGTTAGGCTTTGCTAACTCTACATTGCTGCTAAAAGCCAAAGGAATTTAACAATTTCTTTCTTTCTTTTTTTTTTTTTTTAGAAAATAAAACGTTGCAGGCATCTCTTTAGGGTTTGTATCTTGTTTTGTCTTCGTGTCTCTTCAGTTTATGAATGTGTATGTGTTTTCTTAATTAGTTTCTTAATTAAAATGTCGTCGTATCCATAAGTAAAAAAATTTGTTTAATCTCAACTTTTCTATTTTGTCGTAAATTAGTAACTTCAATTCCAGGACAAAATTAAAACAAGTCTACATTTATCAAAAGTCCTTGCATCCAAGATGATTAAAAAAAAAATCGAATGCAGAATCTAATCTAATTAGCAAATGTTTATAAATTATTAAATGTAGTTTAGAAAATATTTGTATTCCCAGTGTACATACAAGCGCGTAAACTCGATTTTAGCTTTAACCTTTAAAATCAGAAGGTCAGGTCCTTTCACATTCGTACTTCCTTTCCTGAAGTTGGCTCGTTGCCAAATGAGTCTTTTATTGGACATAATGGCACGGCTGACGACAGCTATTGTATTTGCAATGTGGAAATGGTTGTAAAAACACTTGTATCCTGCCCTGTGCCCGTCGGTGCGTTTGGGTGCTGCTCACTCGTATCACGTATGTCCTCTGGACGTTTTCCTTTTTGAGTTCAAATCCTGAAACAGTGACAAAATAAAGCATGCCTCTATTCCCAGTCGGATATAAAGCTCTATTAAATTAGCAGAACAATTTTACACAACAATTTCTTTTTACTCTTATTGATGAAAAGCACAAGTTTGTGGTCAGCTTTGCTTTGACGGGCATCATTAATTGTGACATGTGTCCAGATCGCTGTCTTCTTGTGTTGTGTGTTCACCCGTGCAATATCATCACGTAGCATTATATGGTATCAAATGTTGGTACTGAAGCGTTTGCACCGGTATGAGTAAATGAGCATGATATTGGGAGTAAAACTATTCGAAGCCAACCTTCTCATGATTTTCCTTTCACAAAGCGCTCTTTCAGGAAAGAAATACACATTTTGCGTCTGAGTTCTACCTTTCACCTTATCACCTCAGCGAGCTCATGTGAGGGGCACAAAGTTCAGACCTGCCAGAATCAATAAAGCGTGAGTGTGAGTCGGTCCTGAAGCCGCCTGAGGCCACTGGACGCCGGGCCGGGCCACAACCTCGCGCTTCCACGGCTATGATTCTCGTCATCGCTGAATGCAACATGGCACCGCTTGCGCCGTTACCTCACAGAGGCAAAGGGCGGATCAAAGCCAGACGCTTCAGCTGCGGATATGGGCCAAGGAGAAGTAAATTAGATTTAAAATAAATGAGACAGGGTCCTAGGTTGACAGAGGGTGGAGGCAAAATGGGTTTTAATTTAGAAAACAAATTGGTAACCGATTTATTACGCAACACAATCCAGCCCCGAGGAGGCTCCGATGCTTGCGGCTCCTTCTGCACGCGTGATCTCTCGAGGCATATTAGCGCTAGTGACCTTTGTCACGGCGGAGGATTAATCTGTACCTCGGCACTCGATTTAAGTAAAGTGCGTTCTAGAACAACCTGTTTCTTGTTTAGTCTTGAATGAGACTCTGCAAGGTTTCGCAGTCATTCACATAAGAATGGTTGGCTCAAGGTCAACTTGAAAGAGATAGGTTTGGCGAAATGAGCATGCTGGAATCTTGGAGATTCACACAAAAGCAAAGTCAATAACCATACATCAGGCATGAATATCAGTAGATATTGGTGGTCTGTGTGTGTGTGTGTGTGTGTGTGTGTGTGCGAGTGGAGGGAAGAGGAGAGCATCAGCGCGAGAAGCGAGGTGAAATCTGGAGAAACGTGACCTGGGTTTGCTCCGGACGGCCCCTCTCTTTGGGCGAACCCCTAAAATTCATCAAATTGGATCAAGATGACATCAATAATAGACTCAAGCTGGAGCACAGAGAGGACCAAATGATCCATACACTGTTTTTTTTTCCCCCTCGATAGCACATTTCAACTACGGTCACCATCACGTTTATGACATCAAAAGATTCATCACAGATGTCAACACATTGACGGCCTACAGGACCGTTTCATCTTATTTCAGGTCTTTATCGCATTAAGCCCGGCTCCCATAATGCTTTTAAATTCTATTAATGAGTCACCCTGCTCTCCTGAACAGGATCGCAGTCTGAAATTATTAACCATTGCCAGTCGCAGTGGACAAATCCAAAGCAAATGCATACAATCAGTAAATAGGAAATTTGAGGCATAACTCAAGACTGGGGAGTTATGGCACACCACATACCTTATCTACTGTGTACTTCTGCCTATCATATCTAGCTATGAGGACTATTGTGACCTCGCTGTTGTTGTACCAAGGTCGCTAATCAAATTTCCATTTTTTTTTTCTTTCCCTCTCCAGTTGGAGAACGTGAAGGCTCATGATAAAATCCACGCCTGCCCTGCGCTGCCCGCTGAACACCCTTTCTCTCCTTCTTCTGGGCGATGAGGTCAGCCCGTGTGCAATTCCTGAGATGAAAGACAATCCTCATGTTTTGATTTGGCGAAAGTGAGGGAAAATCAGCTCTAGGTAGGCCCCCGCTAACCACCATATGGGGCAAAACTGTGTGAAATGATGGTGATGTTTATCAGGATCCAAAGTCGTGTCTCGCAAACGGCAAATGTTGAACAGTTTTCATTTTATAACCGTGGCTAGGCTAGGCTAGTTTTTTGTAAAACCAAGATGTTTTTTTTTTTCTTATCCAGAAACTCTAATCCATCTGTCAAATCCAACATCCCTTTTTGACACCACATGAGCCTACACTGAAATGAAAAAAAAAAAAAAAAAAAAGAGGCAGCACAAACCACATCCACACCTTCGTCCATCAGTCATCTGATCTGCCATCTAACATGAGATGTGGACGCCCGGGCCGCCACTCTATTCATGCCTCCATCATTAGAATAACAGCCGCATCCTTCCATTGTAAGTGGAATTGGCGAGTGCCAAAAACCTGGCACGTGGGCGACCCTCGGTGCGCAGTCTGAACATACAGACTTCCTACACGCAACGTCTTTTGAGGCACTTCGGCACTTTTCGGCCTTAAACCCTGAGCGGCTGATCTTACAGGAAACAGCCTTCGGATATGAGCCGCGGGCTCACGTCTTAATGCATGGAGTGTTTTACTTGGCACCCCGGGCCTCACGGATTCTATCAGGACCAGGAGTTGCTCCGTTTTTTTTTTTTTTTTATGTTTATTTTTTTTAACATGCCCACTTTAAAAAAAAAATTAGTGTAAGTGTTCATAATAGACGCACAGGAACTATTTTGTTTTATTAGAATTTTTTAAGTATAAATTAAGTTTAGATGATATAACAAAAAGCTGTTTAATGAGTCAATACTGTCAGTATAGTACTGTGCAAAAGTCTCCTGCACCATATGATCTGTAGTACAGATGTTGGTATGTACGGTATGTCTATTATGTCCGTATTATTATTATGCACAGAATCATTCATTATTTTCCGAACATACCTTAAAAGTATTAAATAAATAACAATACAGAAGAATATTTGCAGGCCTGTAAAGAAACAGTACAAATGACGGACAAATCAAAATAAAGTAGGCTCCAGGGTTTTGCATGAAAGTAAAAAAGCGCAAGTGTGACAAAGTTCTAACCCTAGAACTGTGCAAAAGGCTTGAGAACCCACACAAACACAAGCCATAAGCAAATACGCTCTTGAAAACATCTCTACGTAAAAAAAAAAAAAAAAAAAAAAAAACTTCTATAAAGAACACCAAGGAGTAGTAAGATAAACACAGTCAATATTTGCTGTGAAAAGAATTTGCTTGAAAATAATCAGTGGTAGTGTTAGATACAGATTTTATAAGTACTGTAAAACAGTTGCGAGGTTTTACTGAGCATGCTGGAGAATATGCCAGAGTTCTGCTCTGTGAATTAATCAAACATATATATATATAACATGAACCAGTGAGAAACAGGTGCAGATGATGACAGATGATCAGTGATTAGTATACTGGTGATGCTGAATGGTTGGATGAAACAGAAGAGAGAGGAAATGAGGTTGCTGCTGAGATTTTTGCATAAAGTTTTTCATTTTTTAAACAAAATAAAATATTTCTTTCATTTATTCGACATCATTATAGTTCCATTTTATTTGAGGAAATGATACAAAGATGAATGATAAAAAAAAGCAGAACACACAGTAAAGCAGAACAAAAAACGTTCTGTTAAAATCTTTACAATTTCTTTTTTATTATAGAAGAACATACTGAAATATTAATCTGATTCGAAGATATTGTCATATCACACAGCCATACCAATCATTTTTTACACTTACAATTTGTTAGGAATAATAATAATAACAAAGACTTGATTAAAAAAAACTAAACAAACAAACAAACAAAAAAACCCTCCCTACTTTTGTACCAGTGAAAAAATTCATATCTAAATCTCCCATACACTCGGACATCTGTTTCATATTAGAACAGGGATAGACCAACATTTAACCACACAATTTCAGCACCAAATTTCCCTAAAAGACTGATCTTATCCTTCTCTCATCTCATCCCATCAAAGGCACCTTCCTAATAATCATTACACACAGAATGTATTTGTTCTGTTTGTTTTTCTGCCGCTTATCTCAAGCCTTCACCGTGCATGTGGGCGTTTGGACAACTGATTTCAACCCATCTCCTATTGAGTCCTTCTCCGCTGGCTGGAGTAGAAAAACACCTCACACAGAGACAAATAGCCGGGTCCAGCTCACTCTGAAATGCACCCCCCCCCTCCACCCCTCCACCCCTGCCACCACAACACACACTTTCTTTACAACTGAGCTAATTACTGAACAGCAGCATGAAAAGGAGTTCGGGCTAATTGGTGATGAGGGATCCATTTAAGCATCTCTCAGTCCTGGGCCTAATTAGAAGAGAAAAGTTAAAACAGCCGGTCAAACTGTATGGCTCTCTGAAATCTGAGACTGGAAGCAGTGTGTGTGTGGAGGAAGATGTGAGCTCGAAATTGGATTGCTCTTAAAAGTGATACTGGGATAATAATGATGTTTTAGAACAAACATCCATGTTTTAGATCAAAATTCCTGCAGTGTATTCTAAACAAGAAACGTTTACAGTGGAACAATCCTCTTCACCGGGACGACTATTAATTTCGTCTTACTGTAGGTAAGATACCTGATAAAGAACAGAGCTCTAATCTAATCTACAGATTTAAGTTATAAGTTGCCTGTGACTGATTTACGGTTCTTAGACTTGCTCATCTCCAAAACGTTTCCCAGAAGTAGGGTAATATCTGTATTTCTAAATATCGCAAGAAACTCAGAGCACACATTCAAGCTTAATCTAACATCACAATCACGTCACTCCTGTGTCAGGGGGAGAAAGAAGAAGAAGAAGAAGAAGAAAAAAACAGATAGCTCAGGCTACTCTCTGAAAAATAAGGGTACGAGAAAAGCTTCTTGTCATAGTAGAGCTTTTTTTGTTGTTGTTGTTGCCACAAAAATGCTTCGATATGACGGTAACATTTATGATGCGGGACCATTTTTGATGGGTTCTCCGAGACGGCAAGAAAAATAAAAAGCATGGAATCTCAGCTTTATGAAAGAATGTAATTAGCTAGAATATTACGTTATTCATTACTAAGTGAGTAAAGTTTGAACATTAATATTAATCACTTAACACAAGAGTGATAACAGTGCTTAATCGAACCAACCAATAATAATAATAATAAAAAAAAAAGAGATTTTTTCCCCTTACAAACTTCTATATTATTTTGGTGGTCTATAAGTGTTTAAACAGGGAAATAAATAGTCCGAGATTTTTGTTTTGATATTTGATGTACTTTTGGTACAGTGTGTAAACCAGTTCATAAGCCTAGAAATATTTATTTAGTAAAATTGATTTGGGAGAAATGTATCATGTTTCTATAGAAAATCTATATAAATATATGGGGGAAAAAGTATGACGAGAGGCATTCAAGTCAAGCATGTTTTGATATGTGCAGGTTAACAGAACACAGCAAAGCCTCCAAGAAACCTCTTTAACAGCCTATTTGTTTAAGTAAAAGAAATGACCTGGTTCGATCACTAAAACCTTCCGTTTTTCCACTTGCACAGTCATTCGAAGACATTTCCACATGTTTCGGACCCAATGAAGGAGTTCCTGGGAGGCTAGCGTTTCAGACATGATACAGGAAGTCCGATCATGGCTCCATCGTACCGAGAAAACTTCCTACCTTGATGGTATCCAAGTATTAGTGAAAATCTGGAATAAGTGCATTAGTGTAGCAGGGGATTATACAGAGAAATAAAAGAAGTTTTAACTCTCATAACTGTGTTCTGTACAATCAAAACACAAAAGCTGGATGTGGATGAGTTATGATCAAACTCATTAAATACATAATTTGCAAAAACATTGAACGTATTAATTGAACTTATTTACTACATATTAAATTGAATTCAATACAAATTAATAAAAGTAAAAAAAAAAACTATTTGGAATAGCTTTAACGTTTTTATACTTTTTGTTAAGATATATGAAATACAGAAACAAATTTCAGTTGTTACAGATTTTAAATGTTCATGCCGGACATCACACACTCATTATAGAGGGAGAAATAAAAAATAGTCACAGGTTTATGAAATCTCACTAATAGTTCGCTTTGTAGTTATGAATATCAACATGAACTCAAAGCTTTCTTTAAATACTTCGTATGTTAATATCTCACAACAGGGTTAATGGGAGAAGCAACAAGGCTACACGCCAGAACAATGCACAATCAGCTAGTTCTGTTCTGACAGACAGAGAGCTACCCAGCTGGAATAACTCCACTGAAGGACCTCCTAACTGATAAGCGTCCACAGCTGCAGGACCGGAGCAGATGGGCAGCTCCAGAGATGATCCGCAGCTCCACAATTAGCTGCGCTATCCATCAACGGATTGCTAATGAGGGGGGAGGTTACGGAGACTCGGAGCCCCCCAGGAAATCCCCAACATTCAGGGTCCTGCGGGAGAATCAAGCCTGATGACTGTCACCGGCTCGCTGAAGAAAGGCTCCCTGAAGCTTGACACTTACAACGGCGTAATGCTTTTATCCGTGGAAAGAACCGACCAGTCCGAAATGAGGACCGGAAACATTTTCTTAAAAGACTTCGACGTTTGTTCTGTTGCGCGTCCATCAACATCATTCTTAAATAATTTACCTTTATCTATTTAATAAAGGATCTCTGTAATATTTATTTACATAAATCTTATTAAAAGGATTTTACCCAATTAAAAAATATTGTAACATCAAAACTTACCTTTCATTGTAGAGTCAGCATCACAGTAATCAATCACTCTGTCTATTATTTAAGATGAACTTTTAAGCAGGAAATCAGCTCTGCATCCTGGATCAGCATTTGTTTTATTAGGAAACATTAACATTGTGACTTAATACATAATTAAAAAAAAAAAAAAAATTTTATTGATATATTATTCGCAATTTATTTTGCAAAAAAAAATATGTAAAAAAAAAAATCAACCAATGACTCAATTGAAACGTTCAGAAGTTTTTTTTTAATTACACTTATTACCAACTAATTAATAAAAAAAAAAGTTTCATGAACTCCCTTATTTCATCGTTGAACTCAACTCTAAACGAGTGTTTTGATATAAGTGAGAACCAATAGAGGATGAAAGACTAGTCATACCACTAACTGTAGTAACATATATAAAAAGAAGAAGAAGAAGAAGAAAAAAAGAGTCACATTCCTTATTTCTAGATTGTGTAAACTTTTCCCCTCCTTTGGTGGAGTTTTGCTGCCAAAACATTTGACTGTCAGAGTTTGGACTCTTTTTTTTTCCCCTCCATAATCCTACATTGTGCATCATTAAGGCAGAAATGAAATGCGCTATGGACTATTGTAATATTTGATGATTTACATCTCCACTTTTTTCCCCTCCTCAGCCTAAAAACATCAAAATTATAATCAAAGTCAGTTAACAAAGCGGTATGTGAGAACTGCTATCTACAATAACAAACCGGCCAGACGGAATCTCGTCTCGAATCTGTCTCGCACCGCTACATAAAACTCTCACTGTTCTTTAATGGACCGCGCCGACACCATCTCCTGCACCTCTGCAGATGAGTGATGGAAAGGCGCTCTAGACAAAACCACAGCGGCCTTTTAATTTAACTCATTTGCGCAGCGGCTGACGTTAATGGCCGTTAGCGAGAGTTGTTTGACGTTCCCAGGCCCTCATGTGAAGCCTTCTATCAGGATGGTGTTGACTCGGTCGGGGGATTCTCGCAGCTGAATGTCACATCGCCCCTGTGCTCGGGCTCGCGGCCTTCTCCCTTCTCTCTCCCACTCGAGGAAGAGAGATAGAGAAAATGCAGGAGAAGTCACAGCTGCACTCTGATCGCTCTCTTGCTTCGCTTCATTCACTGGATGTTCTGGTTGTGAGTCACTAATCACTCACGACACCTCCACCGTGAGCAATATAAACGATTGTTACGGGTCACCGGAAGGAAATACTGTACCATAGATACATAAATCATTCTATCAATGTCAATGTCACAAATGTATAATGTAGACAGAAATTCTCTTTTTACTGTGAGCCTTGCGAAATAATAGTAATAATAATAATGAACTAGCAAAAGAGAAATATAATTAACTAGGTTCCATGTATACAAAAATAGTTTATTCATTAATAAAATCTATTCTTTATTAATCAATTGTTTTGCCGTCAGATTTCATGGCCCTGTGGTTGCGTTGAACACGTCATGCTGTCAAATTCTTCATGTATCTTGATATTTTAGACGACAGAGCAACTGCAGAGAGTAGAAAAGCGCACGGTTTTATTTGTACACGTCACCGACACAGAAAAAGCTCAAGCGTTAACTTCTGACCAAATCAAATACCAGAGGATTAACTGTAACTCTGTCGGAGCGGTGTTAACGGTGTAGGATTTCGGTCCACAGGAGGTGATTTAACACTTGTTTAAGCCCTGGGGGAAAAAGAAAAAAGAAAAAAAAAAAAGGTACCAGTTCAAAGCATTTACTCCAGAAAGTCACTGAACATCTTTCTCTTTTTCGATTCTCCCGTCTGAAGCTCCATCCAGGCACCGCGTCTCTTCTCGAAGTGCGCGAGGCCGAATTTCGCCCAGACGTGACGCGCGAACTGATCCGAGCGCAGCTTAGGCCCGCTGGGGACTGAGAGAAAACACACGCGTGGATTAGCCGTTTATTTGCTTAGCTATAACGCATCATACGTGTATGTGGTGCTGCTTTTTATCTACTTAAGGACAAGAGTTTAGTCGATTAGCTGATCGAAAAAAGCTAATCGAGCGTGAGGGGAGAAGGTGGTTCACTGAAGCGAAGGAAAACTGCTCTCAGAGCCAGAAAAATGAAGGTCTTTAATCCTTTAAAAATAATATCGATATGCTCAGGAGAGCGGAGTGCAAAGGTTTGCATCCCCTTAGAACAAAATCAAGCAGACCAGGACACAATGAGACACTTCGGGGGCATGCTGTAATAGGAAAATAAATAAATGATTGACTAGTTTGTTACATTTATAAATAGAGATGGGAATCGACCAGGGATCACCCAATACGATATTATTATTATTATTATTATTACAATAATACGATACCGACAGTAGGTGCTGATTTGTATTGAGGGTCTATAAGTATTCTGATTATATAAATATAAGAAATTGCTATCAAATTTTGGTTCAGATTTCATGACAATTCTAAATAAACTTCACAAATATTTCGCTCGTACCACACACGATGCCGTGCTGCTGCTAATGTGTGAAAGATTTAGCGTCCAGGATTATGGACGGAGAAGAATGGGACAATTTGACCACCTTAAATACAAACAACAAATTAATTTAAGAAAAATGTATTTTGATGTTAAAAAGGGAGGGGGGGGGGGGGTAAACAAGCTAAACAAACAAACAAACAAACAAACAAAAAACCCTTGAAAGATATATAACTGAATCGTTTTTTTTTTCCTTCTCCCATCTCAAGTTATAAATCTCAACGTTGATTCTTGTCCTATATTCTACAACAGCACAGCTTTTCCTCCTCTTACACAACAGCAATCTCCCAATAATTAATCAACATTATAAATATTATTAATCTGTTTATAGTTACAGTAAATGTCTGTGTCTTATTATCCATCGGTACGTCTGTTAATGTCTAATTTTATGTTCTAAGAAAACTTGACGGGACCGGTTTGATGTAAACATACATCACAAAACATATAAAGTTTAGTCCAACAGCAATATTTGATTTCTATTTTATTTGATTTCTCCTGCAACAAAAAAATGCTAAATAAATAAACAAATTAATAATAATAATAATAATAATAATAATAATAATAATTTTAAAAAAAAAATCACATTTCATGATTTGTAACCATTTAAAAGTTACATTTAACGAGGTGGAACCTCCTGTCAGGATAGTTATTGTTATCAATTACATTACAGCCGCCATAAACTATTTGTCCTTTATCAGCCTCTATTTATTTCTCCCTTGAAGTTAATATGAAAAAAAAATAATGCCGCATGTCTGTAGCTAAACACTGCAATCTCAAATGAAAATGTTTGCTCATGTCTGGATATCTGTACCTTTAAGGTCATCTGAATTTTATATATATATATACATGCTGCTGGTCAAACAAAGTGTGAGTTTGTGATGATGATGATGAAGAAGATAAAAAAAAGATACATTGTCATGTCGTGTACTTGTCACTAGTTTGCAATTTAATTTTTAACTTTCTCTAGCTGATCGGACTTTTCTGCTTCAAAAATAATAAGACAACAACCAAAATCTTAAATATTGATTTTCATAAACTAACGATTACTTATAGTAATTGTGAATTCATATATGTTTTTCCTCTCGTATGCACATCATTGTAATTTGAACCGTCTGGGTCTTGGGCATCGTGTACCATCTTGATAACCAGCTGAAAACACGGGCACTTTCTGAAAACTGTTATTTTGACTCTAGATATGAATCTTGCATGTATATAGAACATGAAAAGAAACATGAGAGTTTAGTTTAGGTGGATCTTTACATTTTTCTGTGTATTCTTTCTATGTGCACTGAACTATATCTACAAAAACCTGTTTTGAGTGATTTATACTCGGGTTGTGACGTGATGCATTAATATAGAAGGGCAGATGTTTAATTCAATTTTTTTTTTTTTCCAACAGCTCTGATTACTGGACGATGTGTGCAATACTCACCCAGCTGCTCTGCAATGCTCTGCCTCTGACTGATGGTGGCGCTGCTCCACACGGCCTCCAACAGCCGACTGCCGTATTTGGAGCAGGCCAGCTGGGTGTAGAGCCCCTGCGTGAGCGAGACAGAAATGAGAGACAGACAGATCAGCAGATTGAAGCAGTTAAACCTTCCATCAGAGCGTCTGCTCTCCGGCCGCCTCACCTCAAGCTTCCTCAGGATCTTTCCTTTGCCTTTGTCGCTGGAGAGCGTGATGAGGGCCTGGAAGGCATGGCTGCCCCGCTGGTCCGTGCCCAGGCTGAGGAGCTCGGCTGTGCTCAGGCTGTGCAGGCTGTTCATCAGGATGGAGCGGTCTTTAAAGCGGGCCAGCGCTTGCACCAGGAGCGAGCCGTGGTAGCAGAACGAGAGGGGGCGCTGCGGAGGAGAAAAACGAGATAAACGTCCTATCACGCCATCCTAATCTCAAGGCCAGCTGCTGAAAAACAGGTGCGTGTCTGCAAACACACTGTTCCAGGAACATGGTGCTCCAACAAAACACCGGCGACAATTACGCTCTACAGAAATCTGCTAACGGAGGTGAGGAGAGTCTGGACACCAAAAGGGATGATGCACTTTTTATTCGCTTTTAGTCATCTTTTAATGCTGTTCCTTAACCACTCTTTTTTTCTCTCTCATTTATGCAGATGTTCATGTTACAGGAAAAAAAATACGAATCTTTTCTTCCCTGTGTTGGAAAACCTAACTGCTTTACAACAGACTGTTACAAATAGTTGTACCTAAAGAGTCCATCCATGAATATAAAATAAAAGTCTCCACTGAGTACACTTCGCCAGACCAATGATTACACGTTTTGTTTAACGTGTTTACACGGAGTATAAGGACGCTGTCATATAAAAGGCAGGAAAATTTCATAACTCCTTTCTGGAAATGAACAGACATGGTCTTTTTTTGTTGTTGTTATTTGAGTCGGGTTCTGAATGAAAGCTTTTTGAGGTGCATGAGGTGTGTGTGTGTGTGTACCTGAGGAACTGCGTCGCCCTCTGCTGCCTCTGTGTTGTAGTACACCTCGTATGCGAGTAAGGACAGGAAGAGAGGGAGACAGGAGAGGTGGCGTGTGGACGGCTCGCTGCAGTGGAAAGCCTGCGAGGAAATCCGGTTATTGACGTTTAATGCAGAAAAACACGTTTCTTTAATTTACTAAAACAGCACGGCCACTGCGTGGTTCATGAGTGACTTTTTTTTATGGTTTCGTACAATTATATTCAAATTTTCTTTGTTCATTAAGCCAGTGCATTAAAAACAACAATTTTTTTTCTTTTTTATAAAATAAATATAAGGTCAGTTATTTGTTTTTTTATAAACAGAAATTATTAATTTCATTTAAAAATACAAATATTTGCAAAAATAATATTCATATACACCATACTATTAGTAATAAAATGATTTTATAATAATAGTAATAATAATAATTAATATTTGATAAACAAAAAAAACTAATGAAGCAAACCATATGATTTACAGACAACTTTTGTAAATAATTTGAATAATTGAATTAATCATGTATTAATTAATAACTATTTATATAATAATAATACATATTAATCACTAATTATTAATACTTTATAATTATGTATTTACTTCTAAGATAGAAAGTAACTAGCCTGTAATGGCACTTTTACAAAATAACAACAACAACAACAACAACAACAACAATAATAATAATAATAATAGAAAAAAAATAATAATAGAGAAACTCCTGCAAATGTAATGTGAATGCAAATTAGGGACACCCCCAACCCTCCACAAGCCCCGCCCCTTTCACTGAGCTAAATCCCATATTAAAAGCTGCTATAAAATATAAAATAATGTTTAACACACGATCACCTTCTTCACTAACAATTCTTAAACTTGAAATAATTTAATTATAGAACCAAGTTAAATAGATGCAGATATATACTTTTTAAAAAATGTAAACATTTGACAAGCCATAAAGCGTCTATGCCATGAAGGCTCTTCTACAGAAAAACTGTAACAGTTTCACCTCTAGAAGGAGCTGTAGCATGTCAGGCTGCTTCTCTTCTCTGTCTACGCAGCTCTCCACCAGCTGCACTATGACCCCCATGTGCCCCGCCGCCAGGATCGCCTCGAACCCGGATGCCAGCTCATCAAACACCTTCAGGAACTGAGAAACAGCCAGACGGTTTACGGAGCGCTGACGAGCAATGAAAGAGAATAAACGCTAAAGACAATGCGGCTTTGTGTAACAACACACCACTTTATACTTGACCGAGGCCGCAATTAAGGACTGGATGGTGTAGTTTGCGAATGGATGAAGAGCGAGAGGCATGAGCTGGTTCTTCAGGTGGTTCTTGTAGGTGTCCCGAAGCAAAGCTTTATGGGAGAACTGGAACACTGTCTGGATGAGCCGACTGCATGACTGGTCCTTCAGAAACACCAAGAGGGGGCTGGAGAGACAGACAGAGAGAGAGAGAGAGAGAGAGAGAGAGAGAGAGAGTGAGAGAGAATGAGAGAGAGAGAGAGATTATTACATGACAATGACGACATTCAGTATCTGACATACATCTATTCATTCATGGCACATCCACCCGTCTATCCATTAATTCATCTACAGTGTCTCGCTTCCTCTTCAAACCCATCTCTCCATAAATACTGTCCCTCCACGTGTCCCATCATGCTCTTAACATCCATCCACTGCACTGGTTCCTCCATCCGTCATTCATTCATCTGTCACCATCCATTCACATAATCATCCATTCATGTACCCCTACTGTACCCATTCACATCTTATCCTTCTTCCCATATCTACAATTTCCTCATCCATCTATTCATAACTTCAGTTCGTTCCATCCTCGCATACATTTTGCACCCATCTATCCAATATATCTCCTTCTTTCATTCATGTCCAACATGTCACATCTATCATTCCATCCATCTATGGCATGTTTTCCCATTCATCCTTACGCATACTCATGTCATCCACCCACCCACATGTCCCTCATCCTGACCTGACTTCAGGAACTGAGCTGAGCGATGTCAAGTATTCCATGATGCCCTTGTTCAGTTTTTTGACTAGAATGGGTCTCTTCCTGTGGCAGACGGTCAGAAGGGTCTGGAGCACAGCGCTGGCAGTGGGATTGGTGGCACAGACTGTAAGGATGAAATGAACGAGGGAAGAAATAAATAAATAAAACCTGAGCAGGAGCGCGCTTACACATTTCGTTTACTTTATTATTATATCGTATAACGGCACCCACCGTTCACATTCTCCATCATGGACTCCGAAAGGTACTTGAGCTCCCACCAGAATGACGTCGGTGCTTCAAAGTCGGTCAGCTCGGGTTCAGCTCTCTTCTGCTTTTTAACTATAAGAAACGAACGGATACGTTTTTTTTTCCTTCATATTTCGTTTTGTCTGGAGATTCATGTATCGCTTCAAAATTGACTTGAAAATAATTTTTAGACGTTCGCATTTGTGGCGGTAAAAATATTGCAGTTCCTCTATAATCCTACAGGCGGTGCACTCTTAACTGTTCTTACATTGAAAGGCGGCACAGAGCCCAGTGTGGTAGGAGCGAATTATTTGTGTAGAAGTTTGTGTAGAATTGTATCAAAATGTGAAAAACAGAAATGATATCAGATCTACATTTTAAAAAATAAAATTCTAACATAAATGAACAGAGTCAATACGGATCGAATCGGCACCTAGGGATCAGGATAATATCGTATTGCGCGGTCCCTGGTGATGACAATTCCTTTGGATTATTTTGCTTAAAATGTACAACTCTCAGGTATTTACAGGCAGCTATATGATAGGGAGCTACAAAACAGGCAGCTTTACAGACTTTAAACTGTCCTACAAATTAATTCGTAATCCACAATAATGATGGTTGTTCTTATATGTCAGATCCCGGGTTCTCGCACCTGGACGTGCATCCGGCTGCTCTTGTGTCGAACATCCCGCGAGTACGTGTATAAGCGTCCGGAGCACATGAGACGCGTGAGCATCTTTCATCAAGTCTACGATGTTCTCTCTCACGACTCGGCACAGACACAGCACCTGATCCTCGAGCGTCCCGGCGCTCTCGCCTTCAGGTTCTTCTTGTTTATTTGCGGACTCGCTCTCCTCCTCCGAGGGGGCATCTTTCACAGGGAAAGACAAAATCCATAAGTAATAGAGAGAAAAAAAACGTCACACTGGTTATTGCTCATACTGTAGATACACTGCAGACATGCGTTATTCATGCATACCTGTCCACTTAGCCATCTGCTTGATACCACTTTCGATCACATGACCGCCGCATCTGTCACACGACACAGATTTAAACTCTGCCCCCTTTTCTCCGCCTAGTTCGACCATAACCCCTGCCACCTGATTGGGGCTGGCCAATGACAGGAGCTTCTGGAGAGCCAGACTGCCCGTCATGTCTGTGGAGACGAGGCCGGCTTTTCCCTTCACCTCCAAGAGAACGTTTTCAACAAAGAGGGCTAAGGGAAAGAAGGAAAGAAAAAAGCTTTTTTGTTACAGCTGTTCTTTCAAACCAGTTTTTACTTTATTATAAGTCTAATAAGCCTCTTACCTCGCTCCTCATCATCAGCGAACCCTTCGCTCAGTCTCTCACTCACGCGCCGGAAATAGCCCACGGTCATCGCATCCAGACGCTTCTTCCTTCCTCCTTCCTCACCACGGCAGCTGCTTCCTCGTCCTCGGTCACCACCTTTGCTCCGATCAGGCTTCTTTTTCATCTTCTTCTGCTCTTGTTCTCCCAAACGCTTTTGACCCTTCGCTCCCATCTTTTCCACCATCTCCCTCTCTTATTAGTGTACTACAGATTTCAAACAGCTTCTGACAGGCATTCAGTCACAATCTTCTCTAGTTCTCGGTAAACTGAAAGATAAATGCAAGCAGCATTAGCACTATTACATTATTATGTTAAACTGCCTTTAAAAGACAAATCCACATATCAAGCAACACGTGATGTTCAGATGCGCATGAGATTCATTTGCTGACCTTTTGATTGAAACTTTATTTAATCATCTGACTGCATGTTTCACTTTGGCTACAGAATGCGATGCAGCAGCGATTTAGTTTAATGATCCAAAAGGACCAGCTTTTAAAGGTTCTGATTTTATGCAAATCTCTTGATCTCCTACTGTAGTTCTTGGGCCTTCTCACATAACTTTAACATTCTGGACTTTTACTCTAAAGTCTCCACAGTGTCTACATTAGATTTCTTATTAATACACAGCCTGGCCAAAAAAAAAAAAAAAAAAAAAAAAAGAAGAACAATTTCACATGGGTTAAATTGTTGCGATGTATCAAACGAAGAAAACGACTACAAGAGGAGATTTAAAATGACCGGAACTTGAAGAAGGTAAGAACCCTTTAACACATTGTCACAAATTGGAAGGATTTCGAGTGAACCGTCAGCTTTGTGGATGAAATGTGATCGCAAATAATCATGAATTGGGGGAAAAAAAAAAAAAAAAAATCAAGTGTAAAAACCAAACCTATGGTTAACAGTGAAAGTAATAACATTTCCTCACACACACACACACATAATGTGACCCTGATGCACCCATCGCTGTGGTATAGTGTCTGTCTCGGCAGACTATGTGACCTTTTTTCATTGCTCCATCATGTATTGTGTTCACTGTACAAATAAAGTCAGCTGACGACCTGAACGTACTGAATGACCAGGTTATCACATCTATAAGGGGTTTTTCTTCCCTGATGGCACAGATATGTTCCAGCACTCGGATTGTAAAAGAGTGACACCACACTGTGTGACTGAATGATTTTGATTATTATTATTTTTGATTTTTTTTTTTTTTTTAGGCCAGGCAGTGTATAATGATAAAAATGGGTGTTGGGAAAACAAGTGCTTGCTCTCTCTCTCTCTAATATCTGAGATGACAGATTAAATAAAAATCACTGGCACTGTGCTAGCAATAACAATGTACTCATGTGACGTCAGTAAGGTACAAACCAGGTACAGAACCAATCATAGAGAATTATAAACAGCATTACTGAACACATCAGAAATATTCATAGATAAAGCATTTCAGATTCTGGGATGGAGTTTTCCATTAACCTGTAACACTTTGGTGGTGTTGTGTATCAAATGCTAGTTTAAAACAATGACTAGTTGTCATAAACCGCCTGTCAGCCATCAGACTAAAGAGAAAGTTGAATATTTTTTAGTCTTTTATAGCATTAAAACACTACACTATGTACACACAGCTCTTAAAACAACACCGGATTCTCACCTGGAGGTTTTATATTCCTGCAATGCTCATCTCACATGGTCAGTGGAGAAAGCGCTGTCGCAGCGTGATGACGACACTCAGCCAGCGTCGCCGAAGCTAAACGTCATGCCCGTTCAAAGCTTTTCCCTTAAAAAAAAAAAAAAATATATATATATATATATATTTTAAACACATCTTACACGCCTAAAATAAATCAAACTGGTGATTTAGTTTCCTTTTCTTAATAAACACGACTTTAAATCCAAAGTTTAAAGTTGAAATGAAATAAACGTACCAAAAAAAACTCTCACAACGATTTATTGAAATGTAATTGTCAATGTAAAATGCGTTTAAGTCATCTAATTCAATTGATAGTTATTTATTGTATAAATATAAAGACACCGCGAGTATAAAGTAGCAAATTCATTCAACCAAAAAAAACCCTCGAACACACTATAAAATTGCTTCGACACTACCAAGTGTGCACACCTAGAGTCAGACCACTAGAGGGAGCCCTCGTCTCTTCTTCATACCTGTTGATCTTATAACATTTACACTGTCTGGCCAAAAAAGTCGCACACTCTTGATATTTCATTCAGTCGCACAATGAGTGAACCAGCTCATGTGTGAAAATGACTCCTCATGCTCCCAGAACCACTCTTTCACAATCTGAACCCTTGCCATGAGGTAGGAAAAACCCCATGGATGTGATGACCTGGTCATTCAGTACATTCAGGTCATCCGCTGACCTGACCAGCTGAAACAACCCCAGATCATAACACATGACCACTATGCATGATGGGCCCATTATTTCATGTGCTTCCCTTCTAACCCTGATGCATTCATCACTCTGGAATAGGGTCAGTCTGGACACATCAGCCCACATAACCTTTATCCATTGCTCCAAAGTCGTCTAGCAAATTCTAGCCTTTTTCATGATTAGTCTCACTAACAAGTAGTTTTCTTATGGGCACACAGTTGTTTAGTCCCAAGCTTGTAAGTTTTCATATTCTGTGGATATGGAAATGCTCTTACTTTCTCTAATAAACATAGCTGTGGTTTGTACTGTTGATTTACGTAGTGTTTAAGTGGTCTTCATTCATCATTTTTTCCAATCACATTTTTTCCACAAAGTTGACAGTTCAACACTATCCTTCAATATTTCGTTAATGTGTCGCAGGGTTCTTAACCCAATTCCAGTAATTTCAAATCTCCTCAATTGTTTTCTTTGCTTGATGCAGCCCAATAATTTGAGCCTTTGAAATGTTATTCTTTTTTTCAATTATTCTTTTTATTTTTATTTTTTCTCAGACGGTGTGCATGTCTTATAGATCATAGCAGGCGGTTAAAGTATACCTCTGCCTACTGGACATCGCCTGAGATTAATTGGCCTATCATAATACACACTTTCTCCCCAGTAAGGACCAACCCTAATAGAAAGGTATGTCCATTCGGCTTGGTATGTCCACCTATCAGCTGCCCTGACGAACGAGGCTGAGCTGGTTAAACAAGTAGACCATAGGAGTAATTTCCCAGCATTCTCATCAGTTGTGTAAATGAATAAGGACAAAGGATTTCCAGTTTCCATAACACTTTTTCCCCCCTTTTTATATACGTCATCTTTTTATACACGTCATCTACAATGTAGCAATAGTTTGTAATTCAGTCATTCTGAAATGATTTCCTTTCTACCAACTCTAACCCCATAACCTGCAGCCAACACACTGTTTAAATACATTTTCTTACCATTAATGATCAATGAAGTTTAAACGTTGTATATCCTTGTATAATACAGTACGCTGCCTGGCTAAAATAATAATAAAAAGGTCACTTAATCTAATTAAGTTTGTATATCTACTTACTTTATTATATTAAATATATGCTTTATGCAGTAAAAAAAAAAAAAAAAAAAACCTTCTGAATCAGTGAAATGTTTGTGGCCAGTTCATAAAAAGTATCAAATAAATACTATTTATCATACTTTCCAGCAGCCTTGGGTAGCTTTGATCTCATAAATGTAGGGCACACCTAGACGCCTGTGTAGCGTGGGCCAAAAGATTCTTTTAACTGTCTGCTTTCAACAGCTTGAGTAAAAAAATACATGATAATTTATAACATTTTTTAAAATAAAGACTGGACCACAGTAAACAACAATTTCAGTCATCAGACTTTTAATCACATGTGTTCTGTTAACCTTTGTGAAGTTCTATGCCTAGGGTGTGACAAGCCATTAGTCATAACCATGCTTCCCCTTTTTGACCTAAAGCTCAACTCGTACTTATAGCACCTGACTTAAAAAAAGATAACACCTTTAATTATTTATTAGGATATGTTTGCGTATATCACATAGAGCTTACTAAAAATAAAATAAAATAGTAATAATAATAATAATAATAAAAAAAATAACAATGACCTAAAGATCTGCAATAACACTTCTACTTTTGTTATAGTTTTCTTATAACCTCGGAGTGCACTTATATACATTTCCTTTTTTCTTTTTCGCTGTTCTTGACCTCTTTGGATCACCCTGTTGCTTTTTTACTAAATCATCGGAAAAATGTTAAACTCTTTAGATTGCTTTTCTAATCTTTGTTTGTGGGATGCCCTTAATAAAATCACACTCGAGTGACAGTCGTAATTACATTGTACAAGTATTATATTGTACCTGTGCCATTTCAGTACCCATGATTAAGGCTGCTGATTTATGTATTTAAAAAAAAAAAAAAAAGCCAAACGAAGCCTCCAGGTGAAGTGTATTAAGTTCGTTCGTACGCTCAGTAAAACTTACCAACCAGTTTCTTTATAAAGCTGCACATATTGTTCCTGAGATTTTTTAAGCAAAGCACAGGGACTTTGCATGTGCCTAAGACTTTTGCACAGTATTGCAATCAAACAATACTTGAGAGCTGACACACACACACACACACACACACACACACACACACACACACACACGCGCACACACACACACACACACACACACACACACACACACACACGCGCGCGCACACACACACACACACACACACACACACACACACACACACACACACACACACACACACACACACAACCAACATTGCAATTTCTGGATAAAATAAGCACGTCACTGTGAACTGATCTGTGGTTATTAATCGGTGATGACAACATTTGTCGCTTGTATTACAAATGGCAGGATGTGAAAAGTTGCTGAGCTGGACATTTGTCATGGCCTGAGCCAGAAGTAGCCAGAAATGCTTGTTCTTTTGCAATAGACCTGGGACCTAAAGTTCAGGGCTGACCTTCAGTTAGAATGTGGAAATACCAGTGAAAAGAGAATTTTATTCATCGCACCCAAGCACAGAAAGTCACCAACTTTATGATGAAAAATACAGCACTGGAAGACGCATTACAAATACAATATGAAACCTTAAATAATAACACTACAGTGTTTACCACTTACCTTAGTTTTACAGCAATCTGCATTACCATAGAAACTATATGAGGATGTAATATTTGGTGGCTTAGTGGTTAGCACTGTCGCCTTGCACGTCAAGGGTCCTGGTTTGAGCCCCAGCCCCGAATCGATTCCCGTTTGCGTGTGCATGGGGTTTGCATGTTCTCCTCGTTTTTGGTGGGTTTCCTCCAGGTACACTGGTTTCCTCCCACGGTCCAAAGACATGCAGATTAGGCTAACTGGCCTTCCCAAAATGCCCTGTACTGTATGCTTGAGTGTGTGAGTATGTGTATGTGTGTGCCTGACAATGGATTGGCACCCCATCCAGGATGTACCCCGCCTCATGCCCCAAGTCTCCTCGGACAGGCTCCAGGCCCCCCACACGACCCTGTGAACAGGATTAAGCAGTACAGACGATGAGTGAGTAAAATTTTCATTGACCGGTTAAAATTCGAGAGACTTTTTAAATAGAAGAAGGACTTAAACTAACAGACTATGGCACTATAACAGTTATCTAGTACACCGTGGTATGTTTTTAACATGATCCCCAGATATTGAACTATTGCACTTCTTCAAATGTACAGATTATGCTTAGTTTTTGAAGGATTAATGACAGTTTTCACTATTGTTTTTAACAAAACTGTTGTTATGCAAAACGAAACACATTCCGAGCAGCACCAGCAGATCTGTGTTTATAACGTGAAAAGCTATAGAGTTGAAGATTCTTGTTTTTGTGTCTACAGCTGAACTGACATGCATCCTGTGCTTGTGGTTTAGCTGTGAATTTTACACTTCATCTGGCTGAGCAAGAAAGAAAAAGAAAGAATGAAAGAGGAGGAAGAAGAAGAAAAAAAAAAACAAGAAACACAATGGTACTGGTCTGAAGGCATTCATGTGCACAGTCCACCACTCCCAGCACTTCTGAAACATCCAGACCCACCCTCACACACGCGCGCGCGCGCGCGCACACACACGTACACACACACGCGCGCGCGCCTGGTCTTGGTGGGCTCTACTCGTCATATCTTGGAAATGGGCGTGTGTAGCTTTCATGCGTGTGTGATTTAAGTGCGTCGGAGAGACAAGAGTGCAGTTCAGAGTGTACAGTCGCACATGCTTCTAACTGTTACAAACAGTTTTATAAACTAACGGTAAGACAAGCAGGAGAAACACGTGCGCGAGAGGAAGAGCTGCAGCAGGGGTAACGTTTCACTTCTTCTTTTATGTGTATCTATTTAGAACCTTTTGCTTTGATCTCAAAGAAGGCTGGTTGTAAATATTTATATAGCACAAGTAATAATAAACATTGTTTCAAACAGTAAACATTGTTTCAAAATACTTTTTAACAGAATGTTGAATTTGTAGCTATAATTAAAAACATCTACACAGCTGTTCCTTTAAATATGAACCATTATACTGTATCATGACTTTCACTTTTCGTGTCATATTTAGGATGTTTTTTTTTTGTTGTTTTTTTTTTTAAATATAGAACCTTTTATCAAAGTCATTCGGAACGATTGCATGCCCTGTATTTTACTGTATGATGTTGAAAATAGAAAACTGTTTAATGCATGATCGTATCATAGAGACAGCAATTGCTGAATTGCGAACCCACAGTTTTTCCGATAAGCTCAAAGACTAATGCATCATATCTAAATTTATAACTCTAAATTGCTGCTCTTAGATCTTGTTCTTGGATGCCAAAACTTTCTTTCAAAAATTCTGCACATGAGAATGCTAGTAAATGTAGAAATCTGTGTGCAGCTGAACACCAGCGAACACCAATGTGTTACTTTATTCTTTTTTTATTCTTTGTTCTTTATGCTATTCGTTTTCTTCTACAAAATCTCTGATGAAGTGAAGCAGAATTCACAGCAAATGTCTGTAGAGGAGACTGTTGACGTTTTTCTTCAGAATTCTGACTTTAAACATAGTATTTTGACTTGAAATTCAGAATTTGGAGATTACACTAAAAACTTTTTTTTTTAATTGTATGTATTTCAAATCCTCTATCCTTATCTTTTACGCTTTTGTTCTTTTCTTTCCTCTTTGTTTCTATAAAACAGCTTTAGTTAAAGTTATTTATTTATTTATTTATTTATTTTTAAATGTGAAGAGCATCAGGATATGACCCACCTCCAATTAATTAAGTCAAGATTAACATTTCAGCCATAACATTAAAATGAACATTAACTCATGAACGTAGATTATCATTTATATCTCAGTAAACTGGATCATCGGCGTATACAAGGCTCATTAATGTCTGTGGCTAACAGCAACAAAAAAGATTTAAAAAAAAAACAAAAAATTAATAAATGTTATCATCACTTCAGAATTTTTATTAGATTTTTTTCCCCACTACATGCTCTGTGCCACCCCTGGCAAGATGCCACCCTGGGTGGCTGCCCATGTTGCCCATATCTAAATTTGCCACCGCTCACTAGAGGCCCGTCCCAATACCTAATCTCTTGGTGTTGAATGACCACTTAAGACAGTAATATAATCCTTATACGAAAAAATAGCACCAAACTGTAACTTTTCCTGTTGCTGCAGTGGTGCAAAACTTCTTCCACTTCCACTAATACTATTACAGTACAAATTGGCTCTCGTTGTTTTGCCATCTGTGTCAGGTTGCACGCTAAAGCTGGGGCATGTCTAAAAGTTCAGGGTCACAGATAGCTCACTTCAGTTATGCATGATTGTTTAAAAAGTTCCCTACATCTCTGTTTGGCAACTTATGTTTAAAAGACATTTACAAGGAGAACGCTCTCAGTAGTTAGATTAAGTTTGCATGGTTGCTTAGATTGAATTTATGAGCCCATTTACAAATGACTAGGTGTTGTTCACACTTTTGTGTTTGCCTTTTTTTAAATTCTTGGTGCTGTTTTTTTTTTTTTTTATAAAGCCTTCATGACAAACAGGACATAGTGTGGCCTAGAGCCATATGCCAAAAGGTATTTAAAAGTGTAAATTACAGCAAATAATCAAATTGGGTGGGGTTAGGGGTTGGAATACCTGGGTACTCAGGATTCCCTCACACAGTCTAAAGGCTTGTTTGTGTTTCCAAATAGCCTGTAGTGTGTTTAGAACCTTTTGCTTTGATCTCAAAGAAGGCTGGTTGTAAATATTTATATAGCACAAGTAATAATAAACATTGTTTCAAACAGTAAACATTGTTTCAAAATACTTTTTAACAGAATGTTGAATTTGTAGCCATAATTAAAAACATCTACACAGCTGTTCCTTTAAATATGAACCATTATACTGTATCATGACTTTCACTTTTTGTGATGTGTTGGCACCCTATCCAGGGTTCATCCCATGTTGTGCCCTGAGCTCTCTATTATAGACTCCAGGCCCCCTCCATGACCATACACAGGACCGATGATGTAGATAATGGATGGATGGATGGATGGATGGATGGATGCTTAAATTGACAGCATCTGCCTTTGCTGCACTTGTGTATATGATGAATGCAAGAACGTTTAACGTTTCCTTATTTATCAGACCTGACTTCAGATCAGCTCAAAGAAAGGAGTCGAGTGGTGTTGGGTCTGGTTCTATTTCATCTTTTATTGTGTAGGTTTGATAACAGCTTGGATCTGAAATAAAAAGCGCAATATCTAATTAAATGTAAGAAAAAAAAAAAAACCCAAGTATCCAGATTGACCTCAAACGAGCAGCCTGGTTCATGAGGTCATTTTTGATCATTCCTATCTTTGTCGACTGTCTAGGCAATACATTTACTTCACTTTTCCATGTGCCTAGACAGCTGCCATTGCTCCACGCACGACTGATAAGAGAACTCAGATGGTTTTACTGCCAGTGACAAACATTCACTCCTGTAGTCAAATCTTATTGCAATATAAATTCTCCAAATGCTTTGCAGTGACATGCACGGCTATACACAGCCTAGGAGGTGAGTGGGTTTGAGAAGGGAAGTGTTTTTACAGGGTGGTTTCTTGTCTGGAATATGTCAGGCTTATCTGTACGCCCAGCCCATCCCATGCCCTTTCACATTTCAAGAAGAGAAGAAAAGCTCAGCCAACAGCAACATACAAAGAATAGGAAAGGAGGCAAGGAAAAAAAAAGTCAGAGAAGCAAAGGAGGAAGGATGAGGAGGCGACGGAGGGGAAAGTGCCGTACATGAACAAATGGAATGAAGATACAGACAGTAAAGTCAAGGGCAAGAACTGACTGCGCGAAGCATGATGTTTAGGGCTTCAGTGATTATGGATCAGTGTTTATGATTAGATGGGTTCAAGCAATGTACATTTAATTGATTTTGTTCTTTGTGCGCGCTGTTAACTGTAGCTATTTAAAAAAATCTGAATTGGGCAAGAAAATTCCAAATCATCTCTGTTAAATATGCATCTGCATCGCTATTAAATATAAAGGCAACTTTACTGCAAAGCTAAATAATATGAACTGAAATTAAGTTCCAATTGATTCAGTTTATTTTGGGGGAAAGATGACCTCTCTTTAATGTCCTCACCTCTAAACATCCATTTTGTCAAACACGATACATCGATCATGTTTTACAGGCATTTACTTTCTATAAATTGTGTGATATCTGTAAAAAAAAAAAAAAAAAAAAAATGCTTTTGATAAAATGCGAACACTCAGAACGTCCAAACTTATGTAAATCAAAAATATTCCTTTTCTTTTTGTGTGACCCATCGCACATCCGTGATGAATGTACAGTAAGGTTGAGTGACGAAATCTTCTTTCTGTGAATTTCCCAGACAAGAGTTCCAGCCTGATTCATCAAATGAATCACCGGATTTATGGAAATAAAATTGCAGGAGAAGACTATAGCTACTGTTTACCAAGACCGAAGGTTTATTCACATCGTGTGTTGCGTCGTAAAAATTAAGGGTGTGGCGTCAGAGGTGGTAAAATCTGGGAGTGATTACAATAAACCATTCTGTCGGTTAATGATTTCATGCAGTACATGCTGAACTCATGACATCACATGACATGCACGTACACTACCCATGGAAAAAAAAAAAAAAAATGACAACATTTGTATGGAAGCATACACTGATCAGGCATAACATTACAACCCAAAACATTCTGCCCATTATTGCGCAAGTTCCCCTTGTTCTGTCTGGGCATGACTCCTCTGAGGGTGTGCTGTGGTGTCTGGCACCAGGACATTGGCAGCGGATTATTTGGGTGCTGTGGATTATGAGGTGGAGCCTCTGCGGATCAGACCCCGTGCACGGTGGGCTGTGGTGAACTGGCTATTTTGGTGCCTTTTAAATCAGCAAAGCCAGCACTGACTTTTTTGTAATTTGTGCTGCATTGGGTTTTCTGTGGTATCAGACTGCTGGCTGTTGGTCCCAACAGGCATGGCTGATACAACCATACATTATACTTATTTAAAGATTATCAGCATTGTCTATAAAGCCTTTAATGAAACTTGGGCACTCGTTGACAGAAATCTGTATTGCTATCCTAGCACATTGACAATTGTTATATTATTTAACATGTTGAATGGGGTTTTATTTCTGTTTTCCACAACACCATCTGATCTGGGCTGGATAAGTCCAATAAGTCAGGTCTTGTGGTTGGTTGTCCTGGGACCTTCGTCTCACACTCAAGCAGCTGCGGGCAGCTTTCTCAATGGCTTCAGTCCAACAGCTGGCCCTCCTTTAGATCTGTGACAGAGGATCAGTCGAGAACCAGGCACAGATATTTAACCCCTAAAGCCGCTGGATTATGAATCACACAGATCGTGGATATTGTTTGTGCCATTAATGGGTTGTAAGTGTTTTACTACCAGCTGGCGAAAGAAAAGCACAAATAGACTGAAAGGGCCTTGGAGTCTAGCAGTTTAGAACTTTTTTTTTTTTATCAGGATTGATGGACTTGATCTGGTTCAAAGAACAGTAAGAAAGGGTTCTGTGTAGTCTTTCTTTCTCTCTCTTTTTTTTTTTTACCCCATACACATACGTTTTCACTCTGTACAGCAGTTCTGCTTCTTTGTCCCAGATGCTGAATGCCTCAGATTTATAGCTCTGTCTCATAGGGACAATTCAGACACTGCATTTTAGCTTTGGGCAACTGTTTAGCCATGGCTTTCCCAGACACTCAGTCTGAATCCAGACTAGGCATGTAAAAACTGACCAGTTTAAATTGGTCCAGCTATGAGGTGATTGCAATTGCATGAGGAACATTTTGCTGAAGCCAATGATCAAGATCAAGCGGTGGCTCAATCTAAACATTTGGCAGTATTTGCAAGTATTTGTGCCAGTTTAAGAGTTTTTTATTCACACTATTAAATAAATCAAAAGAGTTACTAGAAAATGTTAACAGGATATACAGTAAGCTATAGGTTCTGAGAATGTTATGTAAACAAAAGGTAGAATCTATAAACAAAAGAGAGGTTTTGTCTGTACTGTACATTGGTCAGAACGCACTCTTTCAATTATATTTTTACTTTTCATACATTGGAGGATCTGGAATCAGGATCTGGATCTAGGGTCTGGAAATTTTCCGTCTGTGTGTCTGTATGTCTGTCCAGCCAGATTTTGTCCCAAGCATCACGCAAAACTGGCTCCACAGAATCTAACGAAACCTTGGCAGTACTTTGGTATTTACCCAAAGTTAAACCTGCATCATAAATCAAAATCAAAATATTGAGTTGAAGTGAAGTTACAGTATGAGCAGTTCTGTGCCAGATTAGAAACGGCAGGTTTTGTCAGTATACTGCACAGTGCAACTGTGGGCGCGTCTTAAATCGATTGCTGGACAGAATTGAATGAAACGGTGGCAGTACTTACTGTAGGTATTCGTCTACTAAGCCTGTGCTATACATGAATAAAAATGTTTAGCAGAAGTGAGATTATGAGCAGTTACTGTATGTGCCAGATTACAAACCGGAAGTCTTAATTAGAATTTACTGGTAAGAAAGTAAGTAAGTCGGGTGATACTCAACCTTATAATATTTTATTTCTTTGTATTAATAAGTTAGGCAGAGAGTTGTACCATACAGAAAGTCAGGCAGATGTGTACGTGGACTTCAAGCTGAAGCCTTCAGCCTAAAATAATAATGTCACTGTTTACATTAAAGCTGATCAGCTTATTTTTTAGCTTTAACCTTTAAGCTAGTTCTACAAACTTTTTTTTACATCAACGATGAGAACTTCCCCTAGTTTGCAGTAAAATATGTGTCAAACTGGGAATTAAGAAATAAAATAGAATTCAAATTTAAAATAAATGATAATTATATAGGAAGTATAAAGTATAAAAATGTTAATATATAGTGCGTATACTGTATGTCAGCAGCGGTGTGATTGTCCATGGCTGCTAATGTGCAAGATGGTTTTCTTATGTGCGAATGAGCAGTGAGCAAACAAGAAATGTGCTACAGGCGAGAAATGTGCTACATGTGAGGAATGTGCTACATGTGAGGAATGTGCTACATCATGACTGTGGCATGTGAGCAGGAAAGTAATGTTTGTATTACGTGAAGAAAAGGAAAGTCAGTCAATTTACTACTACTTAGTTGAGGGTTAAATGGCCTATGGGAAGAAGATCTCCCTCATTGTTTTTGTTTCAGTCTCTATGGAGTGAAAGCGCTTCCCTGACAACAACAGAGAAAAGAGTCCTTTGTTGGGCTGACTGAGGTTCTTCGCTGTGTTACCGTCCTTGGTCCATCATTGCGTGCTGTAGATAGAGGGCAGGTCAGGGAGCTCATCCAATTGAGCCCATCTGTACTGCTTGGTGCTGTTCTCAAACCAGGCTCAATGCTCCCTGTCAGTATGCTCCCTATGGTGGGGATATACAGTAACGGTTCCTTATCACCTTGCAGGGCAGCCTTAAGCCTTTCAGTCTGAGCTTGTAAAGAAAGTGAAAGACCTTCTTCATCATAGTGTTAAACACCAAGGTACCATAAACTGAACACTCTATCAACTGGGGACCCTTTCATAATAAGGGCTTTGTGTTGAAGTGACCTATCAGGTTCTTTGTCTTGCTGCTGTTCAGGAGGAGGCTGTTCTCCTGGTACCAGTTTTTCAGACTTTTTTATCTCCTTCAGGTATGCCTTCTCATTGCTGTCATTCTTGAGATCAAGCCGACCACAACAGTGTGTCCAGCTTAACGAGTTGTCTATTCTCATTAAGAGTTGTATATTTGTTGTACTTAATGAGAGGAGGCTCAGGACACAGCCCTGTGGGACTCCAGTGCTATGGGTGATGGAGGGTGAGACATGTTTGCTCATCAATACTGCTTGTGGATAGAACAAGTTCCAGGTCATTTAGAATAGTGGTGAGTATAAAGGGGATAATAGTGTTTTAGGTAAATAGTGTATTTTAACATAATATTTCCCTTTTGTTGTCTAGATGGCTAGGTGATATGTAGGATGTGTGTGTGTGATAGAATCGCTGGTCGATTGATTTGGACAGTATGTAAGCTGTGGTGGGTCCAGTGTATATGGTCCAGTGTATGTTTAGAGACTTCATCATCTCATCATTACCCAATACACTGGACCCAATACGGTATGTAAATGGGGTAATGATGAGATGATAAAGCTTCTGGCCAGCTTGAAACTAGTCTGACCAAAAGCTTAAACTTGTTACCAGGAAGTATATTAAATAAGCTAGTATTTCATCAAGAGGTTATGAGTGCAGTAGCAAAGCGTTACTGACTCGGGATACAAATTTTGACACTTTTTAAAAAAATGTGTTAAAGACATTTAAGTTAAAAAAGTTAACTATTGATAACTAATTAATTACTAATCATAACTGATGAAGAGAATTGACAAATAGTTTAAAAACAGAATAATAATAATAATAATAATAATAATAATAATAATAGACCCACACAGCTCTTGCTTTTTAGTCCCTTTTACAAACACGTCCCATAATACCACACATTGGGAGAACTTTTTGAAGGAGTTCGTAGATATGCGGAGAAATATCATGCAAAACAAATTCATCAATCAGTTTGTATGTTACATTTTTTTCACACATTGCAAGTCATTTCACTTGCATTTCACTTACTCTTAATAATCTATACTGTTTTATCCTGTGTACAGTGTCGCAGCGGGCCTGCAGCCCATCGCAGGAAACTTAGGGCACAAGGCGGCGTACATCCTGGACAGGGTGCTGATCCATTGCAGGGCACATACAGTACCTACGCACAGTATATACACACACTCATTCACACACTATGGGCAATTTAGACTGTGGAAGGAAACCGGAGTACATGAAGGAAACCCACAAAGCACAGAGAGAACATGCAAACTCCATGCACACAGAGGTGGAAATCGAACTTGGCCGGAAATCGAACCCAGACGCTGGAGGTCCAAGGCGACAGTGCTAACCACTAAGTCACCATGCCACCCAAGTCATTTCAATATATATATATTTTAATTTCTGTTTTTTTTTTTTTCTGATTAAAACTTACATACAAATCTATAATATCACGCTGAAATAAGTAAGAATCAGTCTTGAACATAAACCATTTAAAGCAAGTGCACATCATGTACTTTAACTTGGAAGAAGTATCGTATAATGGATTCAGTGAGCATTTGAAACCATTTCTCACCAGTGGTGCACTTTTACAACAGTGTGCAGATGTCTGTAAGAGGAATCTTCTCATCCTATGCTACATCAAAACAAAGCAGGGGATAGGAATTCTAGGTTGAAGCGGCCAGGAAATCTGTTAGAAAGAAAGTGCAGAGAGTTCCTTAAGTTCATTCTCGTACTCCCTCGCTTGCTCCTTTCCCCATAATGCAGTGCATGTTTGGGTGAGTGCGGTCATGGTCACAGCATAGGGAGTCAAAGGCATTTTGATCTGGATTTCACAGTTCACATGGAACACACACACACACACACAAACAAAAGTAAGAATGTTTACCCATAAAAAAAACAAACAAAAAGGAAATATGGATGTGTGCCGTAGAGTACTGCACATGTGTGAACCGTACATAATGAATGGTGATATCAAAACATTAACGATTAAAGCATACGCTCTTAGCAAGTGTGTGTGTTCTGTTTGTGTAGAATGTGCATTTAGACTTTTGGAGGTTGCTTATGCTTCCAAGTGCATGTGTTTTGGGAGGGCTGTGCTGAGGAACACTATGCAGCATGGCGAATGTTGCAGGAAAAGAAAAAAAAAAGAACACTGATAAAGCTGTCCAGATGACGGGATGCGGAGAGGGGAAAAAATCTAACTAGAGAAAAGGCGATTTGGGTGGGAGCTTGGAGTCACACACATGTTTC
This sequence comes from Clarias fuscus, assembly GCA_030347435.1. Classification (NCBI taxonomy): domain Eukaryota; kingdom Metazoa; phylum Chordata; class Actinopteri; order Siluriformes; family Clariidae; genus Clarias; species Clarias fuscus. Next base: position 9,103,010 of record CM059231.1, read on the forward strand.
ACATTAACACACAGTTAACCCTGTGTGATTCCTTCGCGATTGTGTGCCCATAGGGTCGGGCTTTCACTTTTACTCGGAAATGCCGCTCCGTGTGGGAATCAGATACCCGCTGATCATTTGGAGATAAACCCAGAAGCAATTTGAGGCTGTGCAAGGTTTTGCTTGTTAATTTAGTACAAAAACAGCAACACGCTGATAGGACTCGATGCATGAAATCAGGTTTTCAGCTCTCCCAGAAAGAGCGATTGGGGTAATAATATTGCAGGCATTGTGATTTGGTGAAGCTGAAACCCTAAAGGGTTTGTTTTGCCGTTTCACACATTCACACGCACACACATGCATTCGCCTAAGCTCATTTGGCATGACCAGATCAACTTTTTATCCGTTGGATTTCCTTCTTCGGGAATAAGTCTATGCATCAAGATTACTGTCTTTGGAAAGTTTCTGCCTGAGTCATTGGTCTCATTGAGGTTCTCTTGTGTCCTCCCACCACCCAAAAGATCTCCAAGACCACCCACAGTTTATGAATTACCCAGAGATGTGAATGCTTATGCAGATTTGTTTGTTATGATCCAGCATGTTGGATGAGTAAATAGTGTGAATTTAGATAAGGCGCAATGGTTAGCATTGGTGCCTCACATCTCCAGGGTCGAGGGTTTGGTCTGCATGTGAGCAGGTTGCATGTTCTCCCATTGATTGTTTGGTTTCCTCCGGGAAGTCTGGTTTCCTTCCACACTCTTAGGCTAATTGGTCTTTCCAAATTCCCTATAGTGTGTGTGTGTGTGTGTGTGTGTGTGCTTGTGAGGTCTGCGATGGACCAGCACCCAACCCAGGGTGTACCCTGCTTCGTGTCCTGAGTCCCCTAGCATAGGCTCCAGGCTTCCCATGACCCTGTATAGGTTAAGTGATATAGACAATGAGTAACAATAGATAAAACAACATTACACATATTCCTTTAATGCTGAATCTTTTGATCTTTTCAACTGTTATTAATAATAGGTTAGTTTACACGAAAAAAAAAAAAAAATAGAAAAACACTAAATAGTCTGTATATTGTCTTTCAGAACATCAGCATCCAGGATGTCAGTCCGAAACAGTTCAGCCGTCGGCCGCTTCCACGGTGCCGTCACCAGCAATGGACATGCGATGGACAAGGAGAAAGGAGTTACTAAGGAAACCAGGCAGGAGGGATGCTATCGCAGATGGTTACGGAAAGTTAGCCCTTGTTGTCGCCGCCGAGCGAGCACCTCTTATGATGTTGCAAATGAAATGGACACAATGGTCAAGGAAGAAGAGACAGTGACACCATGCCCCGAGCCTCCTGAACCTCACACAGAAGACAAAGAGCTAGATGGTGAAAAAAGCATCAGTGAATACACCATGATGAAATGATTTTGATTCCACTCTTTAATTTCCTCTGGGTCCTATCTTCCTTTCAGAGGCGTATCTGGTCGTGCGCTCCGTAGACCTGCTCAGCTCGAAGACCAGCCAGAATCGTAAGGAGCACCACACCGAGCAGTATCACGGCAATGAGCTCATCATCCGGCGAGGCCAGACCTTCCATATCATGCTCGACCTCTCCCGCCCTTTCAATATCAACACGGACAAGCTGTATCTGGAGCTGAAGACCGGTCAGTGCGAGCTGTTGGATGCTTTCATGACAGATATTGTTGTCACACTACCTTGCTGACTGTTCTACTTCATACTGGGTGTGGTTATACGACCAGAAGCCAATATATGAACCAACAGGAAGTTCACTTAAAGGTTATGCGCATGCATACCGCGGCTCATTTTGCAGATGTTACCGCCACACTAAACACATACAGTAAAAAAGTAAAACGGAGCCTTCCTCGAGCATGCTACATATAAGTCCAGCTTGGGATATCACATAATAATAATAATAATAATAATAATAATCATAATAATAATAATGCATTTTATTTATATAGGTGCCTTTTTGGTCACCCAAGGTCGCTTTCCAGATCTAACAAGAATAAATTAAACAGATAACAATGATAACAGAGATAACACAGAGTAATAATAAATAAAAAAATGATATAGAGAGAGAGTGTCATAATTTAAGACATTCAAAAACAAATGACAATTCAGAAGGAGGTTGAAATGGAGACTTATGATTTAAAAACAGGCTTTTGGCCACATGATTATTAGAGCGAACTGAGACAATGATTGAAAAACAAAATTATTTGAGTATAATGTTTCACACTGCTGGTGACATACAGTAGGTAGATCTATGGGCTGTTTACACTTGTCACCTTTGAGCTGGTTAACTTACAATAACGAAACGTACAGTACGTACATCAAAGGCTCCTTATACCTCAGTCCAAAGATTACAATTCAAACACTGTAAACACTTGAGACTGTGTGTTCATGCCCTGTGATGGGTTCGCACCCCTGGTTATGCCATGAGGTCCAGAGGACGGCTTGCACACCTCCAGGGACTTTACACAGGATACGAGTTAAGGACAAGGAATGAATGAATAACCTCTGGTTCTTAATTTCAATACAGTAGAGACACGTTTCAGGTTCAGAAGTTGTTGTTCTTTTGTCTTCCCCGTAAGGGGCCACCACATAGAGAGTTTCCTTCCACTTATTCGATTCGGCGCAGATTTAATTTCCTGATGCAACCTTCTTATTTAACCCAGGTGCACCGGCTTGTGCAACCCCAGTGCCTGGGTGTGGTGCATTGGCTGGGAACTGAACCTGAACTGAACCCTACCATGTGGCCGGCGAGAATTCTACCAATGAAAAAGGCTCGTTGTCTGTACCCCTTTATCCTGTATACAGTGTCATGGGCGCCTGCAGCCTATACCAGGAGACCTTAGGGCACGAGGGCACACACATTCACACAGTCATTCACACACTACGGGTGATTTGGGAGCACAGATTAGACTAATCTGCATGTCCTTGGACTGTGGGAGGAAACCGGAGTAAAAATGTCCCGGAGATTTACAGTAAAATTGAAACAAAAATGTCAGTATTTACCGTTTAGGTGGGAACCTAAGAATAGTTTTCCTGCGTGAGGGTGGGAGATAAAGAGAGGAAGGGTGGAGAATCTGTGACAACACCCCACTGTTATGGTGTGAAATAATGACACAGAATGAACACACAAATTCTCACTGTGTATTCATTCACCCACAAGCACAGACACACACTCCGACGTCTCACTGGCATTTGGAAGTCAAATATTTTGGCTACTACGATCTCACACATGATTTTCAACACCAAGACAAGCTTGAGAAAATGGATCGAACTTGGCATTAAACTTCTCTACGCTTCAGGTTCATGGAGAGACAGGCTGTGCTTTTGCTCTATAATAAACCCGAAAGCCGTAGAGTTGTTGTAGCCCACTGTAACCCAGAAACAAGTAAATAAAACATGTCCATCTCCTCTCTGGACCTTCTTTTTCCTTTAAAAGGTCCGCAGCCGCTGGTGTCCAAGGGCACGCACATCATCGTCCCGCTCGTGGAGGAGCTGAAGGACCTGTGCTGGGAAGCCAAGGTTGTGGAACAGAACGCCAATAGCATCAAGCTGTCAATCAACTCGCCCTCTAATGCGGTCATTGGAATATACAAGCTCACAGTCAGCACCCAGCGGACAGGAAGCGAGTCTGTTAACACGCACGACCCCGAGAAAGACGTCTACATGCTGTTCAACCCCTGGTGTGAAGGTGAGATGTGCAAAGATATAGTGACCCATCACATCAAGTTAGTTTTGTGCTATAGCCAGTAGAGTGCAGTAGAAAAACGATCAAATGTTGAGTTCTTAAAAAAAAAAAAAAAAAAAAGTCAATAAATGCCTTCATACCTTCCTGATCCTTTGATGAACAAAGAGCGAGGAAATCAAAATTCAAAACTATGTCATTTAAATATTCTACAAAAAAGGAACCAGATACAGTATAATAAACTTATTAGCTTATTGAACAGGAATCTGAAAATACAGTATGCATAACTCACCTGTTCATCACCCGGAATATCTGATTTGATGTGATGGGTCACTTTTTTTTTTCTTCTTTTTTTTTTTTTCTTTTTTTCAAGATTTCACCCAAAAAACGTATATATGTGAAGAACTATTGCATGAATAAATAATAGCATTCACATTATGTTAGGTTAAACAAAGACATATGATGTATTAACCGGAAAACAGTCGGTGAAATAAACTGTGCATTTTTGAACAACAAGAACGAGTAACAAAATTTGAAGAAGAAAAAAAAGAAGAAGAAGAAGAAGAAGAAGAAATCGACCAATTATCAGGATACAGCCATCATTTCATTAATTGTTCTTTATTTGTTTTATTGCTATATAAATAATAGTAATTATTAAGAGAAAAATCTTCCAGCTTGTCATGTTACTCCGAAATTGTGACGTCCAAGACCTGAAGACCTTCGCATGGTGGAAAATCTGCTGCCTGTTACGAAGTGCTGACCCCAGACACTCCTTCTGTTAATGTTAAATAGTTAGCGATTATTACATTATTAGATTTCATATCTCAGCATAAAGACACACTATACGGGCAGAAGTATTTGGCCAAACATGTTAATTATTGAATTTAGGAGTTTCAATAAATCAGGTCCCTTATTCCCAGTGAAAGGTGATCTTAATGCTTCAGCATATAAAGACATCTTGGACAATGCTACTGTGTGCTTCCAACTTTGTGGCAACAATTTTGGGGAAAGCCCTTTTCTATTCTATTTCAAACTGACTGTGCCATGGAACTATAAAAGCATGGACTATAAAGACATGTGTAATGAGTTTTGTGTGAAAGAACTTGACCGGCCCGACTACAGAGCCCTGACCTCAACCCCATCGCGCACCTTTGGGATGAAATGGACCGGAGATTGCGAGACATGTCTTCTCATCCAATTATGAGCGCCTGACCATATAAATGCTCGACAGAATAAATGGGCACGAATTCCTACAGAGACGCTTCGAAATCTTGTGGAAGAAGATTGGACACTGTAGCTGCCCTGTAGGGGTATAACGTTTATTATATAGAAGTATTTTTATTTGGATACAAATACACCGGTGCCGTTTATCGGGTTTTAATGATCTCTCCCTCCCTCCATCCCTCCATCTGTCCCTCCCTCCTTCTCGCTCTCTCTCTAACTTTCATGCCGAATGCCAGAGATGTTAAGTAAGGAAACAAACCTGTACACTTTTCTCCTCTCCTTTTTTCTCTTTGTATAACGTTCTCTCCCGCTTCCCCCTTTTCCTGTCAACTCATTCCCCAAGATATCACTTTCTTATTCCTGTTCCGTCTCTGAAATAGGATTTCCTTTATAACCGACACTGAGTTGCTTTGTGTTTCATTATTTCCCTTCATTAATGTAGGCAATATTTTCATTCATTCTTTTAAAAAAAAAAAAAAAAAATTTTTTTGTCAGCCTCATACACAGTCGCTTATCTTAGTTTTGTTCAGCTTTTCCGCTACAACTCCACCTCTACCCTCTACATTCCTCATGCCCATGTGTCAGTAACCAAAGAAAGCAGCCAGCGTCCTGCTCAGTGCAGTCCGTGTGTGTGTGTGTGTGTGTGTGTGTGTGTGTGTGGAACAGAAATGCCGGAAAGTACAGCACCCCTCCTCGCTCTGATAATGCCACACAATGAGAGTGTTTCTTATTATCCAGGGATTATGTGACCTCAGAACAGAGTAAAAAATAACTCCGTCTCCGTGTGTGGCTTCTGTTTTCCAGATGACACAGTGTATATGGATGACGATGCTGAGAAAAAGGAGTATGTTTTGAATGACACTGGGAAAATCTACTACGGGACCGAGAAGCAGATCGGCGCTCGCACGTGGAACTTTGGACAGGTGCAGTGAGGAGAGAGAAATAAAGCTCACAGAGTGCTTTAAAATAATTCAACCGTCTATGAAATCTAATTAAAAATCATTAGAGAAATGTTCTTTTTTTTTAATGACTAATTTAGTCGGATTAGCTCATGTTAATGTATTGCAACATGCAACGTTTTATTCTTGACAAACGTAACTAGTGTTGTCTTTATTTATTTATTTATTTATTTATTTTAACCATGTTTTCAAAATAATATAAAGAAATGAATAACAACTTCAAAGAACATCAAAGAACTGATTAACTCATAGTTTTTTACTGTAGCTACTATAAGTTTAATACACATACTGTAGTGCACTTCAACCCAGGACTTTTTTAAAATTAAATTTAAAGGCCGAGGTGCCTCAGAGCCCACTGCAGTCGTCCCCGGGGACATTCAGCGAGTGTAACTCCTGATCCTTCAAAATTGATTTCCACGTGTTTGGGGCATTAAAGGAGTTCCTGGGAGGCATTTCAGACAGTTTAATCATGGCTCTGGCGTTAGGCATTACTAACCAAACAAAAAACATTAATATATACATATATATTTATATAAACCCTTATAAAACATTAAAGACTACTATATGGAATACTATATTTAATTATTTTTTTATTTTTTATAAAGCCTTTAAGACATTAAGGACTACTATATGGAATAAAACGGAACAGTAGTATATACAGAATATTTGATATACGAGTTTAATGTAATAGTGAAGCCACTCCTAAAAGAAAGAAAGAAAAAATATGAAAGTAAAATAAAAGGAGAAACAATAGGGTGGAATAAAAATAATGAAGCAGATCAGTGCATTTATGGAATGGACTTTATGGAAGTAGCTGAAAATGAGAAATGGACGAAATACTGAATCTTGTATAAATGTGTGTCCTGTACGTTTTTATTTTCTGGAAAAACTAGCTCATTTATCTTTTACCTTTATTTGACCGTTCAGCCTCCACATTTATTACCTATAATACTAAAAAACATTTTCATTTCTCTGTGTGTTTTTCCAGTTTCAAGAAGGGATTCTGGACGCCTGTTTGTATGTGCTGGAGAAGAGCGAAATTTCTCCATCGGGTTGCGGGGATCCAGTGATCGTGGTGCGAGTCATATCCGCCATGGTGAGTGAACGTCACACTTCCGGAATATGGTCATGATAAGTCCAACCAACCCGCCCCCGTTCCCCCAACATCCCCATACAAATCCCCCCCCCCCCCCGGAACCCACACGGGCACAAACAAACAAACACACACATACACACACACACACACACACACACACACAGAATTTTGGTGTTTGAATTGACTTAATCTACTGTTCACACTCTATATATTAAGATGTAATTAACCTACAGTTTGACCTAGAATGAGATCAGCTCCAGCCTCACTTCTTCACACCCCTCTGTGGATTTTCCCACCATAGTTCTCTGTGTTGCGCAATCCAAAATAATCTGCCTTCTCATTTCTCTAACAACAAATAATCTGATATGGATGGCCGAAATGAAACCTTATAGTAAAGTCTTTTATTTATTATAAAAGATCAGTGAGCTCAGGTCAGGGTATTTTGATGAAATATTATTATATGTACGTTTTAACATCAGCCGATTTCTTGAAACATTAAATGCAATATGATTTAATCAGTATTTTTTCAGATAGCAATCAATCACCAGGTATCACAGTGTTATTTTTAGTTTTCCCTTTACTGGATTCTACTCCTGGCATGGAGATGCTATTTAAAGAAACCTTTTCATCTCCAGATCAATTCCCCGGACGACTGCGGTGTTCTGGAGGGAAACTGGTCTGGGAACTATCTGGGTGGGACGCCTCCTACGGCGTGGAGCGGCAGCGTGGACATTCTCAAGAAGTATCACAAGGAAGAAGGAACTCCTGTCAAATACGGCCAGTGCTGGGTCTTCTCAGGGGTCACGACCACAGGTGGGTGTGTACCGTATGCCGGGGCCTCAACAGTGTGTCTCACTGCCCTGCTGAGATATTCATACTGTAGTTACCGCTGGCCAATAGGAGAATGTCCCCGACAGAACATTCTGCTGTCAGTCTGTCTCAAAATACCCTGACCGCATTCCTGGCCGTCCTCCCTACAGTGGCCCTGACTCATGTTGTGTGCATGTGTGAGTCTCTCCTCGTGTTTCTCACTCCACCTAAAGCCCTACCAGTTCAACAGCATCGGAGTTAAATCATTATCTGATTAACATTTCCGCCGGCCCGGGAAAAACATTCACATAAAAATGTGTTATCAAAGGGCCATGAACTTTTTTTGGGAAATCATTAGAAAAAACAAACAAAAAACTAAAAATGATCATAATAATTATATTTAAAAAAAATGATTCTACAGCATCACAGACGTTTTGGCAGCCGAGATCTGACAACAAACTGTATTCCGTAGACGGTACCCGTTTTTACCTATTACCATGTGATTAACTCAGGTGGTAATGGCTCTGGGATGCTGATTGGCTGGTTGGGAATTCGATCCCTGCTACTGCTGGGTCACCACGGTTTGGCCCTTGAGCAAGGCCCTTAACCCCAACAGCTGAAATATACCCTCTGGCTACTGAGATTTAGTGCCACTCTCAACAGAAAGGGGCAAATCTGGCATTAAACCCCTAAAATATAGGGAGAAGACATAAGTAATAAAACTGATTTTTTTTACCTGAATATTCTTCCCACTCCCATTAGAGGTCAGCGCAGTGGATCAGCAGGTTCAAATATTTCATTTGGCACAGGTTTTATATCAGCTGCCCTCCCTGGCGTACCCTTTCGTGACGTTATCCAGAGAATGCACTAACTTGTGCAAACACCAGGAATCAAACCCAGATCTTGGGGGTAAAAGTCCTGAACTCTAGCCACTATTCCACCCAGGAACAGACTTCCTCCCTAAACTAACCTTGTTTTGTGAAATAGCAGGCAAAAAATTTGGCAATTTTATTTATTTATTTATTTATTTATTGGTATGAGCCAGGTATCCTGGAATGCCGTACATGTAGTAGTAACTCAGGTTGCCTGTCTTACCTACTTCACTTTTTCTCTCTTTCAGTTCTAAGGTGTCTTGGTATTCCATGTCGTAGCGTAACAAATTTCCAGTCTGCTCATGACACCGATGTCTCCTTGACCACGGATGTGTATCTTGATGAAAACCTGGAGCCGATTAATTCCCTCAACCGCGATTCTGTGTGGTGAGTCTGACTATTGACGCAGACATTATCCACTAAATCACTTCAACGTGCTGTGTCCTTGATTGTAATTGTGCATTGCGTGACCATTATCTCATATATATATATATATATAAATGTACAGTATTTACTGTAAATATACAAGTGGTTCAATTGGACACAATTCTCTTTCCAGGAACTTCCACGTTTGGAATGATTGCTGGATGGCACGACCTGATTTGCCGCCCGGTATGGGGGGTTGGCAGGCTGTTGACTCGACGCCCCAGGAAACCAGTCAAGGGACGTTCCGCTGTGGCCCCGCCTCCATCACGGCCATCCGCACGGGTCAGGTCTACTTGAAGCATGACGCACCTTTTGTCTTTGCTGAGGTGAGTCTGGAAGGTCAAAGTTACCGGATATTTTTACCACCTGAAACCCATATCGATTAAATGACATGATGGATCATTGGAACCAAATGAACTAAACCAATAAAAATATTAGCCGATTATATTACCTGCATTAAAATTCAGCATGTCATGTTAGGTGAACAGCGATAAGATCTACTGGCAGAGAGAAGCGGATGGCACCTTCTCCAAGATCCACATTGAAAAGAATGTTGTGGGACGCTGTATCAGCACCAAGGCCGTTGGTTCTGACCAGCGCAGCGACATCACACACCTGTACAAACATCCAGAAGGTAAGATTACACGGACAAACACACTTTACACAATTGGTCAAATTCTGCTTATATACAGTACAGCGACAGGATTTAAAAAAAAAGCTGTTGCGTGATTGCGAAACCCTTAACAAGAGAACTATTCAGTGCAGAAAAGGTCTAGAATGAGGACTAAGGAGCACTGTGCATGCCAGCATTGTTGCATTAAGAGCTCGATTTATCACTTATCCCTGTACTTATCCCTGGGTTTCACTTGGATACCATCCAGGTAGAACGTTTTCTCACTGCGCCAGAGACTGCCTGCGTCATGTCTGAAACTCTGGCCTCCCAGGAATTCCATTAATGAGGTCAGGACTCACACATGACGTGTGGCAATAACTCCCGGCCGAGGTTCCTGTAATGTGCCAGTAGCGCAATCCAACAAGTTATCCATTAATTTGTCCAGATCACTGAATAGTTCACTGAAACGAAGGCCACCGCGGCTGGGATCATCATTCAAACGCTTTACTGCGGCTGAGTCTCAGCACCGTACTGTACTGAAAGTCTGTTTAAAAGTACAGCTGGAGTCAAGAATACGCTTAATGGTGTAATGACTTTTCACCACATCACACACGATAATGTAATCGAGGGCAGACGCAGCAGAGTAATCTGGGAACCCGTTAGAGACGACGTTTGTGTTTGTGTTGATGGAACAGTTGCGTCAAGGCAACGTGATTCCTCACATGTGTCATCATGTGCATTCAGCTTTTACGCCTTCAGGTTCATCTCCCTTCAACACCTGCCGAAACTGTAGCAAAAGGTCTACTATACTGTGCTACTCATTACTCAGCTGTGGATTTACTATTTACTGTTGGTGATCTCTCATTTTACTGTATGAGAAGAAGAGGATGTTGGCAGACGTGGAATGAGTCTGGTGAACCCATCTGACTCCTACTGTCAGAACAGGAGGTCACAATGTACCTGTGACGCGCTTATGTAAGGAGATCGGATATGACGCAGAAATGACAGTATAGTTTTGATCCTTTTCAGGCCCAAACTTGAACAACATTGGAAACACTATTGAATTAGGTTCCAAATACGCTGGAAACCTTTAACATGGTGCTTTAATACAGTTTGTCACATAATACTTTGTGAATATTGCAACGTAGAGACAGATATAAAGGCAAAGTCTGCCATACCAAATTTGTCAATTACGCCAATCACCCATAAACCATTAACCATAAAAACCATTTAAACCACTTGTAGGTTTTAGGTTCCCCATGTGTAACCAAAACAGCCCCGACCCCTCAACACATGACACCATAAGAAATCTTAAGTTATGTCGAGGTGCAGTATCTGGCACCAGTTGATCCTTTAAAAAGTTGTAATTTTGGTCCTCCATGGGTTAGAATTTGTTCGCCCAGAACATCGCACGGATGCTTGATCGGATTGAGATCTGGGAAATTTGAAGGCCGGATCAACAACCTTGAACTCTTTGCTTGCTAAACCCCACAGCTGTTTTGCATTGGGTGCTCTGATACCTTTTTCTACTGTAACATGGCCAGAGTTAACCTTTTTCCAGCAACTTGTGGTACATTGACTTTTCTGTGCCAATCAGACCAAACAAGCAGGCCTTTGCTCCTCACAGGTAAAGATGAGCATTGGGTGCCCATGATCCTGCCACCAGTTTAGTGGTATTTTATTGAAAATCAATGTGATTCAGGTCACATGTTAGTTTTTGCGGTTTTCTGCATAGTCTGATTACACCCCGAAAAAAGTGAAAATAATGGAAATTGCCTGAATTCTGACTGTGGTAGAGAACCATCCCAGATGTTTTATAGCACAAGAAGTTCATAGTGGCCAAGTGTTAACAAGGCACATCTCAGATTAAACATAATCTTTAGGAAGCAACATTTGCGAGCTGACATGGTAAAGACAAGTCAGTTCAACACTTCCCATCTCCTGTAATTTTCTAGGCTCTGAAGAAGAACGTATCGCGGTAGAGACCGCCTGTCGCTACGGCACCAAGCCGAACGTATACGCCTCGGCAGGGACGGACGACGTGAGCATGGAGGTGCGAGTGGAAGGCGAGGGGCCGCGCATGGGCAGTGATGCCAACCTCAAGATCGTTTTGAAGAACCAGAGCGAGAATCCACGCAAGACCACGCTGCATAGTCAGGTGGCTGTGATGTACTACACGGGCGTGCTGAAGGACACGGTGATGAGCGAGAAGATCTCCGTGGATCTCATGCCAAACGAAGGTAAGCTGGGCATTTCAAATAAATCAAAATACTTGTTAACCTACATCATCGGGTTTTTTTTTTTTTTTTTTTTTTTTTGGAGGAGGAGGAATCTAGTTTGCTTGTTTAAACGCTAAACATAGAAGAACGACCAAAAAAGAAGACAAAAAAAGGATTTATTTATTTATTTATTTATTTATTTATTTATTTTTCGCGGACACACACAAATGATCCATTTGAATCCTGAAAATGACAGAAATGTGATTTTGCATAACATGCGCATTGAATTAATATTGCAATATTCATAATAAAGATCTGAGTAGAATTTTTTTTTTTTTTTTTTGTTATCTGTGATTTAGCTGATCACTATGAGAACAGTAATATATGTAATATATGCAATATGGCAAATGTAATGTACTATTGCTTGCTAATTACTACTGCTCCTCAGGTACGCATCATCACCTGACCAATTAGATTTCGATGAATTTGTTTCTTTTTTTTTCCCGTCAGAGAAAGTGATAGACTGGGTGTTGCCTTACCAACACTATCAGAACCAGCTGGTGGACCAGGCGGCACTGATGCTCAGCCTGTCAGGTCGAGTTAATGAAACCATGCAGGTGCTGGCGTCTCAGACTAGCTTCAGGCTCCGCACACCAGACATCCTCATTGAGGTGAGAGAGAGAGAAAAAAAAAAAAAAGTTTAGCCACGTTTTAGCATTTGGGGCTTTTTTTAAATATACATTGAGTTCTATTTTTCCAGCCACTCGGAGAGACCTATGTAGGGAAGGAGGCAACGGCCAAGCTGACTTTCACCAACCCGTTACCGTGCACCCTGCGCAATGTCGTCCTGAGAGTGGAAGGTCTCGGACTTAGGAACCTCCATCCCATCATAGTGGGGTAAGAGATGGAAGTGTTTGTTGCTTTCCATTTATATACTGTAGATTAGGTGCACTTTTTATTCTGTGCGCCACTCTGCATTTAGAATAAACAGTCTTCTTCACTACCAAGAAGTCTAAGAACTTTTCCTAGGCAAAAAAAAAAGTCGCCATTTCAGAAGGGTCAAATAATTGGGCTGCATCAAGCAAAGAAAATGGTTAAAAAAAAACAAAAAAACAACAACAGCAGAAACTATTGATTTGTTTAATAGTTTCTTCCATCAACATAATTTTTACACCTTGTTAAATTATTACATTATTAACCTTATCAAATGTTGGTTTTAAATGTCCAAATATTTGACCTGAACAGAACCAAATGCATGAGCTTATATTGTTCATAATATAATAGAAGTATTGTTATTTTTATTATTATTATTAACAACAATAATAATAATAATATGCTATATACAGTATATAACATACTATATATAATTATGAATATTTTTTATATATATTTGTTTTTTGTTTTGTTTCAGGGATGTGGGTAAACACGCCACGGTGAGGGTGACGGAGCACTTCATCCCCTCAATCGCCGGGACGAGGAAGCTGGTGGCGTCTCTGGACTGTAAACAGCTCTCACAGGTGCACGGCGTCGCCGACATCGTCGTGCAAGAGAGCAAGTGAACGCTCAAACCTCAGCTGACGATTTTTGTACACTGAATGAAAAAAAAAAAGAAAGAAAAAAAAAACTCAACATATCCTCTAGTCTCCATGTGAGTTTGAATGCTCAATTGTACTGTAAGCAAAGAACAGATCTAACTTCTTTAAACACATGAGCCTAACAATTCAGCAGTTCTGAGACCTGATTGTAGTTGTTCCTTGTCATTTTGAGCCATATTAGATTAGTATTAATGAGGTTGTGCTGCTGCTGCTGGACATAGAAATCATTTCAGATTATCTGACCTTTTTATTATTATTATTATTATTATTATTATTATGAAGAACTTTAAGGAATGTATTCTTCTTCTTTAAAGATCCATGCTTAAAAATAATTTAATGGCAACATTGTAAAGACATGAATATTTTAGTTTTACAGTAATAAACATATATTTTAGATGTAGAAGAGAGGGAGATGTGGATCTTTTAAACATTATTCATACAACAGTTAAATCAGACTGAGCAATCTGACTGGATGATTTGATCACGAGTGATGATAATGGACAGTAACACCACTGGGATGCTGACCTACAGTATATTTATCCCTAAGTGTCCAGTCGTGGAAGGATATGTGTTAATAAACTAATCATAATCTGTTAATAATAAATGGTAATGGTGCATAAATGTTATATAAAAGCAGTCGAAGTTATACAGTACTGGCTTCGGCCTCCACCACCGCGAGTATGATATTGCTTAAATAATATGATATAATAGGTTATAACGTTACATCACTGAGTACTTCCCATCTCTTCATTAAACGAGGAAAAATAAAAACATATTTATATGGCCTTTATTACTAAAAAAAAAAAAAAAACTAACCATCAAGCATATGGGTGAATTTAATTAATGTAGCTTCTACTTTATTTATCAATATGAACTATTTGTATTCAAAGAAATGTATTTTATTGTTAATAAATTGACTTACTAAAATGTTTGCGTTCTTGATTCTGATTGGTCAGAGAGTGTCGCTTCTTTTTCAATAAAAGCATAAGAACAGCAGGTTTTCTCAGCCTTATAATCAATTTAAGAGAAAGTGTTTTTTAGCAAAGAAAAATGTATTATTTGATTAGAGAAAGCGTTCTTGTTATAAAAGAACATTTATGTAACATTTATAGGAATTACACACTTTGGGATGTCCTGCTAAAAAATAATAATAATTTCTGTGTTTTTACTTTGATATACATTTTTAAGAGTAATAATCTAGCTGCACATCACAGAAAGCTTCAGTAAGTGCTATAAGTGCCCGAAAAGCCCTAAAGGCTCAAGAATATTCAGGAGTCTGTTTTGAACAGTGGAGCTACTGAGGCCATCTTGTGGACAATAAAGGCACAACAATTAAACACAAGTCAAATAAGTTGGTACAGAAACTATATTTTTTCCCCCAATGTATGTTAGGACATACAATAAAACATTATAATTAAGGAATATTAAACATTATGTTTATAAGCTTCTATCCCTAAATAAATACAAACATAACCAAATAGGTTATTTTACAATAGAGTAAAATATTTTTTAGATAGATTTAGTAATTTAGTCGTCTTCTAATGTTACACATAAGAAGGCAATTATGGCACAATCGTCATTATCCATAGTTAATAACATTATCATCTGGAATAATCTTGAAGTATTTTATTATCAAAAGTAATCGTAACCACATAACACAACGAAGCTGGGATTTTATGCTTTGCAGATCAGTGGTCAAGAGTTGTACAAATCAAGGCCTCCCAAACAGATTATAAAACCTCATTCTGACAGACACAAAACGTAAGAAACGCTTCCACACACACACACACTTTGTCCATCATTTCATTGTGGCAGCATTCAGTACAGCATTCAGCGAATAGTACTGCAGATGTCCTCTACCACTTGGTTGAACTCCTCGGGCTGGTCTGAGTACACGTGATGAGAGGCGTCATCGATCAACTGAGAGGGAAAAAAATTTAACAAGTTAGGCTAAAACAAAAATCTCAAATAATAGCCTTGATATTTCAGGATTAGATAATTAGGATTATGATTAGTGGTCATTTCCTGTCATACTGTATCATACTGTAGTTGGACAAAGCGACTATTTTGTGTGACTCACCACCACCTGCGTGGGGCTCTGGCCTCTGATTTGGGCAACATGGTTGCCGGTGGAACTGTCCACCCAGGAACGGACACCGTACACCATGGTGACAGGCATCGTGGATGGCAGCAGGTTCACGCGATGAATCATTGGGTTCTTTGCCCAGCCAAGGGACCCAGACATGGCTCTGAATCCTACCTCACCACTGACAGAGAAAGAGCAGAATACAGAGACAGACATACACAGTTAGATTGAGTGCGTATATAATGAAAAGACCCCATGACCCCAAGCTTCCATGAATGTGCTAATTAGCTGATTAGAGTGTGACACCATGAGCCTCCAGTATTTAATTTTTTCATAATATTCTCATTTTATGAGATACTGAATTATGTGTTTCCATTAGCTGTAAGCCAGAATCATCAAAATTAAAAGAAATAAACATGTGTAATGAGTTATATAGTAATGAATTTCACTTTTTGAGATTGAGACCTGTACTGTATGTTTGAAACAGTAAGCATTAACCCGTCATTCTGTCAATACATGTGTTTACATGCACACTAATAATGTGGCTTTTACAGTACCAGATAATTGAAGTCATCATGTAAACAACATACTAAGAGATTAATTTATAAAAATTAAATGCTCTCAATGGTGTGCTGTCTCAAAGATTCCAGGAATTTAGCATTTTGTAGAATAACTCAAAACATATATCTTTGGGCTATGAAAATCTCATCTGACTCTGACTGCAAAACAGTTTCAAACATACTGCCATCTAGTGGATTCTTTAAATATTGCATGAAAAAGATAACAGCACAATGGTTTCTTGTTACCTGGGTGTTTGTGCGTTACAGTGATAGAGATACTCGGTAATAGTGTTATCGTCAAAAAGATCCTCAAACTTGCGTTTGAAATCAGGTCGGAATCTGTTTACCAGCTCTGGACCTGAAGAGAAAAGAGGAAACATCATCACCTGAGAAACATCTGATCCGTTTACACCAGTAAGAAAATGGTAAGCTTTAATTTGCATGTTACTCTGGCTGTGTCTCACCCAATGGTCCTGCTACTCTGATGACGGCTAGAGGGTTGAAGTAACTTAGGACGGATGCGACTGCTTTCGCCCAGCGAGGTGGTACTGGTCTCTTGACCTCCGAAACCTGACTTGATGAATCTTCTTGCTGAGGCTGTGGTTTCTCTGGGAAGCCCCAGGGATCCACTAGAATGAGGTGGTCAACTCTATGAAACAAGGACACAACATATGTGTTATTCATTGATACAGTACCCTAGAAGGCCGTTTTAAATTTGAAAGTAAATGAATATGTTTGAATTGCAAATGGATGTGTGCAAAGTAAACCGGTGAATGGGAAAACAGCAGATTTTGAAAATCATTTAATTTAAACATGTTTATTTAATGAGAAAAGGAGGAAACTCTATGTGACTGAGTAAACTGTTAAATTAAATGATTACAAATTGCTTATATTGTTAACCTTTGAGTGGTTTATTATAAAAATCAGGCACCTAAAAAGTTCCTTAATCAAGATAAACTATTTTAAAAAAATGGATAATGTGTTGATTTGTTCTGATTATTATTATTATTATTATTATTATTATAGTACCTCTCAGGATATTGGATAGAATATGACGTTGCTAGGTAACCTCCGAGGCTGTGGCCCAATAGGATCATGCGCTCCAGTCCCAGGCTCTGTCTCCACTGTTCAATGGAGTCGACGAATTGCTCCTCGGCTAACGTGGCGTCGTTCGGAAAAGCAGGGCGGGAGCTGCGCCCGAAACCAAGCAGATCGAAGGCATACACGGGACGTGAGTGGCTTAGTGCATCCAGGTTTCGGACCCAGAGCCCGACGCCCCCTCCAAAGCCATGGACCATCACAAGTGGAATCCGAGAAGCTAATCACAAAACATAAGCAATGTGTTTTAGAAGAGGTACAACAGTTTAACCCAACTCAGAAAGATGTTGATATAATAATAATAACATCATCATAATAAAGCTGCGATTGAGTCTATTGATTTTGTAAGAGTCTGTGTTTTACTGCATCACAAAGCATCACCTACTACATATTAAACTTACTACACGAGAGTCTGAACTACCTTTATCTGAACGTTGGCGGGCTGCCTTGTTGCTCACCATCAGGGTCCAAATTTTGTTTTGATTCGGCAGCGTGACAAATCGGGACCACACTTCATTCTTAACACCTTCATAAAGACGATAAGAAGAAATGAATAAACAACCCATAGCCAGTGTGAAGTAATTACAGACATTTTTGATGTTGAAGTCAAACCGGGAATCAAACGTCCCTTTTTGACTTGAACACCTGTTGTATTAAAAGCAGTACCAAGTCCCAAACATCATACAAAAGCCATGTAAAATAAATAAAAAAATTGAGCACATACAGGCAAGAATTTTAGCTTCTGCACTCTTTAACAAGGACATAGATGTTGGACGCCAGGACGGCCACCAGGACCAGTTTCCAGAGTTTGGCCTGAAGAAAGGAAAAAAAGAGGGAATGTGGATTAGGCAATAAATAGGTGATGTGTCAGTAAGGCAAAAGGTAAAAGTCCTGAGTCATGCTCTACACCTTTGTTTACTCTGTCTCATTTATACAGACGTCACCTAGTCAGGCTGTGCCAAAGATACATTCACAGCAAAACTCTCAGCTAACATAGGTTCGTATGAGTCGAGTTTGTTGTTGGGAGTAATATTCATTCATTCATTCATTCATTCATTCATCTATCCACTATTGCAAATTCTCATTCACCTATATTTTAATTCTGTTTATATACATATAAAATATTCTTTTTTTTCTTTATAAACCTCAAGAAATCACTTAAGTAGAACCTGCCTGTCAAAGTGAGCCATGCTAAAAGATTTTAAAAAGCAACATGTTCTAAAGAAATTCAAGGACAGATAAAAAACAAAGTAATTTACATATATATCAGTCTGGACAGGGTTACAGGACAAAAAAAATTCAAGGCTTTGGGACTCCAGTGAGTCACTCCCAGGAGTGGCCAGCCTACCAAAATTATTCCTAGAGCACAATAACGACTCACCCAGGAGCTCATAAAAGAACCCAGAACAACTTCTAAAGACCTGAATGGTAGTGTGCTGTATGCTGTTAATGTCCAGCCATCGGGTTATGCAGAAAGTCAGGATTGCCAGATCGCAAACGCAAAATTGCAGTTATTGCCGCTAGGGGTGGAACATCTTGTTATTAGGTTTAGGGGGCAATTATTTTTACACATAGTGCCAGGCAGGTTTGGAAAGCTTTTTTTTTCCCCTTAAAAAATTACATTTTAAATGATCATTTAAAACTGCATTTTGTATTTTCTCGGGGCATCTTTGTGTAATATTAAATTTAGTTTGATGATATGGGGGGAAATACTTTTCACTGCACTACAATGTGTACTTCTCTATTACTAAGGAAAATTAAAAAGAAAAGGAAAGACCTGTAACTACATAAGTGTAAACATGTGTTCCTCCAATAACATTAGGAACATTCAGGTGTTCGGCTTTACAGGATGTATTTAGATTCCGCCTGCAAAGCGTTCCTTTACAAAATTTTTCGGTGTAAGACATAACCTTTGCATGGTCTGTTGTGGTGACTTGTAAAATCTTTTATCCGCCTTCAGCTGATCTTTGCGAAAGCCACAGAAAAAGAGAAAGAAGAGAAAAACAGGGACACTTACTGCAGTAAGTGACTTCTTATCTTGTTTTAAGTCAACGATATCATTAAAATGTTGAGGTGAGGTTGTCTAATTCTACAACCTGCTACATTCACATGATTTTTATTACGTTTTTACACAATAACACATAGAATTAAAACAGGTTGCACTAACTTCTATGCAGGACTGTATGCATCCATAAGCCTTCTTTTACATTTTCTTTGTTCCTGTTCTCTTTTTTCCAAGCTCCCATTAGTTTAGCTCTCAATTGTTTTAACAAAATTGACCATGTCATTTTTTTTTATATTGTCAAATTTTCAACAAACATCTGTACAAGTACTTGCAGTAAAGTATTGTAATGATGAAGAAAAACTGAGCTGAAAGTTCTCAATGACACATCCATAGCAGAGTGGCAATGCCTGGATAGGAACACTAACTTTTGGAACTGTATCTCAAAGATTTAACCACTGAGCCACCACAGTTTGATTAACAATATCCTTAATCTTCTCATGCCTGTCTGTCTGTCTGTCTGTCTATTTATCTATCTCTACTGTAGATCCTGGACAAGGTGCCAATCCATTTATATATATATATATATATATATATATATATATATATATATATATATATATATATATTATTATTATTATTATTATTATATATTCTATATTGTAAATATTAGATTATTTAGGCAATTATATAATCCAGAATATACAAACCTCTGTAGTCCAACTAGGGACCATGATTACCAATATATACACACACATGTACACATATTATAAACACACACATGGGTTTTCAAGAAATGTAGATTTCAACTGCACACTTATAAGCGCATATTAAAAATGTACAGCGCCATCTGTTGAATTTTGGGATTAAGTAATGATTTTAAAATACTTTTCAAAAATATTTTACCAGGGACCATTACTACACTAATGAAACAAAGCCTATATGTTACCAAAAGCTTGACCAAATATACCTGAGAAAACATATTCAGTCATTTTTACTTGGAGCATGTACAAACAAACAGAGACACAAAAATTTCATCTTGTGAAACGTGTTCTATTACTAGTCTTACAGCCCCCAAATTTTTATTTTTCTCACAAATTTCTTTAATGTACGAACACACCAACCTTACAGTTTTATATGTCTTCTTAATTGTATGAAGTATGAATGTAATGTTATAGAGAAATGTATCTTTAGTAGATATGTATAGATTATTGACAACTCTCCTGGATCAAAATTTTCAGAGACAGCATTATTATTATGATCTAACTTATTTAATGTTTCTGTTCTGGACATGGCTTTAACTAGCTGGAGTGAAGCTGGAGTGTAGGATGACTCAGCATTAAATATCCATAGTAAAGACCTTAGACTGCCAAATGTACTAGCATAAGCAGTATACGTTTTATCATTTGATTCTAGCTAAAGGGCTGTAGCCTATTCATTTGATACCTATTAATGCAAACAACAACCACAACAAAAACAACAACAACAACAACAACACTACCACGTCGACTACCTGAAACACAACATGTTAGTTGTTACTCACTCTAATTCATTCTCGTCTTGCATTCTGGAAGTCAGAGGTCCAACTATTGCTGAGGAACATAACCAAAATAATAAACGATATTCTTGTCAGTCTCTCTCTCTCTATATATATATATCCTTATATAATCCCCCCAGCTGAAAACGACAGGAACAAAGCGTTACCGCGGTACTGTCATAACTTCACTCGGGCTTGTTACGTAACCGGGTCATTTAACGCTCAGCTGACTATAGCAGTCCTATTGTTGTCTTTTTGAATGCAGACTTATATGACTCAATTAATTACATAACTAAAAAAACACACATATCAATACAAATTGCTTTGTGTCACAATAATAAAGCAGGCTTTTTAATTAATTGCTATATTTACTCGAACTTTCTACAACACATCCCGGAACTATCGTTTGAACAAACGTTGCCGTGGGGAACACGTTTCTTGTAACGCACACCACGTCTGTGCTTCGCTTTAAAACGTCATTGGCTGAAACACCGGGTTACGTCCTAAATCATTTCTACTAGCTAGGGCGCTACATACAGCGTTGAAGCTTCTATGTCACTCTCCAAGAAGTGCCTAGCCATAGAACGTACGCTGTGAATTGGGACACAGTCACTCATTTACCTGACGCGTTACCTGGAGTACGTTTGAAGCGAGCTTAGACGCAGAAACAATGAGTCTTTCGGTGTTTTCGGTTCTGAGGCGGTTTTTGGACGAGTACGCGAGCGGAACGCCGAGTAAAATCAAAGTAATAGATGCGTATTTGCTGTACATGTTACTGACAGGAGCGTTTGCGTTCCTGTATTGCTTGCTGGTGGGGACCTTCCCGTTTAACAGCTTTCTGTCAGGCTTCATTTCCTGTGTTGGATCGTTTACTCTTGCTGGTGAGTTCCCTGTCTCATTATTAAATCAGTTATAAATGTCCAATTCAATCAGTTCGACTTAATGAAGATGGTTTATTGCTTCTACTTTTATATCTCCTCAGTGTGCCTTCGCATCCAGGTCAATCCTCAGAATAAATATCATTTCGTGACGGTGTCCCCGGAAAGAGCTTTTGCTGACTTCCTGTTTGCACACACCATCCTCCACCTCGTGGTGGTGAATTATATTGGCTGAATGAAATCCACCTTCTCACCTGGTGCTAAATATTGCAGGTATACCCTCTGTGAATGTTGTACTGGCTAATTCCAAGTTGCCTTTTTTGTTTTTAAGAAATAACTCCCATTATATAGGCACATGTTGCAGCTATGCACTCACTGACTGTAGTCATTGTGTTGTGTGTGTGTGTGTGTGTGTGTGTGTGTTAACCATCTATTTGCTCGGGGCATCCAATCCGGCTCTGCAGGTTTAAATTCCAGCATTGCATGAGCCACGCCTGATAAGCGATTGAAAAATATATATTCTTAACTACAGAACACAAAGACAAGGAGGTGGAGTTGGAACTGATCCAGCCTCACAAATCTAAACTAGTTCTTCGGACCTGGGTGTGGTCTATCCAGAAGTCGAGGAGGTGGAGTCGGAGCTGATCCGATCCTTCCCCTCCTACCTGGGGCAAAGTTGAGTCAAACATGATCCAACCCCAGGTTTCTGTGCGAAGCCAATCCAAAGGTACACTGCGTGGAGTCACACATGATCCAGCCCTCCTGCTTGTGAGAAGCCATTGTGTTGGAGATTATTTGGGGATTTCTTGGGGCGTTTACTCAAAATGGGTTGTTTTATGGGTTAAGAGATAGGGGTTGTCCCTTTAGAGAGATTTCTGTCAGATCTGGCCTCACCCATATGCCATATTACATGAAAGCAATTTGTAATTCGATTGCTTTCATGTAATTTAAACAGTAAACCAACAAACAACAAAAAAAAATAACACATTGAACCTGATTTTTGCAACTCCGGTTTGAACCACATGCAGAGTGGGTTCGAAGTCATATTTAAATCAGATTTCTAAAGATGTTTGTCAGTCAGATTTTAAACGGTTCATTACATTTACGGCATTTGGCAGACACCTCCTTATCCTGGGCTACGTCTGCCCCATTATGTCATTTGCAACATAACGTGGAAGTCCACATGATCGCATGGCATGAGACATGATCCATAGTGAAAACAGAAACGGAGTGATGCTGCACGCAAGACTCGTTACCTCAGCAACCAATGCAGATAGATCGTCAATATGTCAGATTTGCGTTGCCAGTCTGAACAGAGCGAAATCCGATCTGATCAATCTCAAACAACGGCGTGGACAGTCAGTTCTAAAGATCAGATTTGTGTAACAAACCGGATTTGACTGCAGTATAAAAAAGGCCATAGTTCTGCAGTGGATGCTTTCTCTATTGATGACTTGAAATTGGTGGAATCAGACATGGCATTTGCCTGGAAGGAAAACCCAAAACTGCTATTTTCAAACAAATATGCCAAAAACTAGGGCTAAAGGATTTGATAAAAAAAATAAAAAAAAAAGGTACCAAAAAAAATTGACACACATTTCGATTGTGAATTAAATTGTGTTATTTAACTATTAAATCTACCATTTTGTATTCAAACATAGTTATCTGTTCATAAATTCCAGACTATGCATATATTACCAGTAATAAATTGCAGCCTTACGTGATTAAACTGCACAGGTCCATATTACAATTTTAGATTTTTGTGCAATTAATTGTGTAGCATTACAAAAAAACACATTAATAAAAACAAAAAAGCGAGCCATATAATAGATTTAACTGATAACATGGCTCTCCACCGTATACTGGATTGTCTTGTTAATCAGTATAGGTCTAGCTTTTTATTTTTTAATTGTTATTTTTTCATTTAATTTCTTTTAAATACAGGTCTGAACACACTTGGATAAAGTTCGATATTTAATGGATTGCCGATCCAAAAAGTGAAAACTATTTTTATAGTTTGTTTATTGTGTCCATCTATTTTTATTGATTTGTAAGTCTTTCCTGAAAAGCAGAACGATCATTAATTCATAATGATTTTGTGCAGTGTTCCTAATCCCATAAAGAAATCTGTGCTCATACAATAAAAAGTTAAGTAAGATAAGTTTTGCAGGGAAATACCTCCTTCCATGCTGTATAAGTGCAGAAAAAAGCAAAAGCCTGGAAGCAATAATTTGCAATGTTAATAATATATAAAGGACAAGATGTTCTGCTTACTGTCTCTAAACAGGAGTTAAAAACAAGAATCAATCCATTTTAGTATTTTCCCTGTTCTCCTCACCTTGTATTTTCACCTTTTTTCTTGTACTTGCTATTAAAATGTATATCCATGTACAGTATTTATGTTAAGTAATCTAGTTAACCTGGATCTGTTTATCTGTTCCAGGTGTGGAGATGAAATATGGAGGCCTCACTGACCAACAGCTGCCTTTGATCACAGATCGTGCCATAAATATGCACCTTTTGATATTTAATGTTTTTACTGTTTTGTGCTTGTATGTCTCAGGTATAAAGTTTTCTACCTTTTTGAAACCTGTTACAGTGATGAAAAGAGGAATAAAGAGATTATGAAAAAGGTGACTTATGATTTGCATTGAGCTGTTAAATTCATTACTCTGATTGGTCAAAAGGTTGTCTGCTAAACCCTCTGTATTTACTCTGATGAGTTTTTCACTTAATTTGTACACACTTTGCCACATATACACCAACCCCTTGAAGGGTGTTTTGATCCTCTGTTGTGAATGTTTTTTTTTTCTACACAAGGAAAAGCATCGGCCGATCAACAGATTCATCTCTATTATTATAAATTTGAAATGAGTTTTTAAAAAAATTTATTTTGGAGTCAGTGTGGCAATATGTGAGTCGACGAACAAAACAATCACGATTCATAGAGATATCTCTAGTCAGTCTGCAGAGCAGGAAAAACTAACTACTAAAAAAAAAAAAAAAGATCTTATGTATTTCTATGCACCTAAATTTTGATTTAAGATAGACATGGAAAAAGTCTAGCTATCCTTTTAACCCTTAATATTTCAATGCAAATAAACTCCAGATGTTTTATCTGCTTTCCTGTAAGTGAAATAAATAAATCAATAACACACAAGTCTCCATTGAATAGCTGGGCATTCAACTGTCCATTTACTTTTGATTCTTCAGAAGAAGAGACTACATTCTATTTAAAAATCATCCCGATTTGCATGATTAATACTAAAAGTCTGCACTTTAAGATCCTATTTATTATTTAATTTCAACTACTGATGACCTTTGGTATAGACAGCTCCAAAAAAAATCACCTTTGTCTATGTACAAATATTTATTGACCTGACTGCATGTATGTACTGTCTATATATAAAATCGATTGAACGGCCACAGAAAGTAGTAAAAAGGAGGTAAGATTGTGACCTAGAACACAAACAGTTAAAGAGTTCCACAAATCTGGCACAGGACTCAGGCAGAAGGGAAACGAAACCGAGCGTGTGCTTCTCACAGCAGCTGTCCATGGGAGAGGAGGCCTCGTTCAAAAGTGGACGTCCAGTAACTAACTTCAGGATGTCTCGTCTGCTTTTTCTTGTTGCTCTACTTTCTCAACTTCAAGGTACAGTAAGAGTTTGGTTTTTGTAAAACACTTGGAGGGGATGTTTGGTTGGAATTTAGGACGTTGAGTTGATGTGTGAAACCTTCAGGCTGAAGGAGAGAAAAGGAGGAGAAGAAAAGAGCTTTAGTGTCGTTGAGCAGAATGATTCACTTTCCAGGAATTTAGCAATTTTTCTTTTTTTTTTTTACTCTTCTAATTGTTATTTTTAGCAGCAGCATTTAACTATTAAATCTATTTTTTTGTTTTGTTTTGTTGCTTATTAATTAACTTTAAGCATTTATTCGTAAAAAAGAAGCAAACTCGTTCACTGATGGAATAAACCAATTAAAAACTTGAACTGGAGTACGGTGCAAGGATCTTAGATTTGATTTCTAATAATCTCATAAAAAGAAATACTAAATTCTTTTGCATTTTTGCATATACTGAAGATATTTTCATGCTTTTGCAGTGTGTGTGTGTGTGTGTGTGTGTGTGTGTGTGTGTGTGTGTGTGTGTGTGTTTCATTATATACCACATATATGACAACCGTGACCTTCCATCAGATCATTTCTCCTGGAAATGGATTAAAAACAACAAATAAAACATTGAGTTGAGCAACTCGAGTACAATCACCTATTTTTTTTTTCCCCAAGTAGAGCGACGACCTCTGGTTTGTGTGTGAAAAACAAACAGTTTCAAAACATTTCATCCAGGAAGGGTGTTTGAGATAAGCACACTGAGTCTATTTTCAAGCATTTTTTTTTTTTTTTTTTCAGAGGAAATGAAAGATAACCTTGTAACTTACTGTTCACATAGCGAGCCTTTTCAGATGGGGGAAGATCTGTTTGACCTTGGAGGACCATATGAGCAACTTGACTCCACTTCCAGATTATAAAAATAACACTAACATGGATTATTCCTAATGATTAAATCATCTCTTTTAGCAAACCACCATAGAAATATAGGGAAACAAGACATACACTCCACCACATAAATTGCTTGCTAGAAGTCACAAATGCCGTGAGCTGCTCTCATACTCACTCACTCATCATATATATATACCGCTCAAACCTGGGGACCAGCATCAGTAATGTGACCAGCATAATATTAATAATAATAATAATAATAATGCTGGTCACCAGCATCAAAACACAACATATGCTGATATGGTCCATGCTGTTTTTTTTTTTCAGTAGGATTATCCTGTATACAGGGTCACGGGGGGCCTTGGAGCCTATCCCAGGAGGTGGGTACACTCTGGACCATCGCAGGGCCTATAGGGCACACTATAGGCAATTGGGGAACACCATCTTACCTAATCTGCATGTCTTACTGCTGACCATCAAACCACCATGCCGTCGATGCTCTGACTGGGTTTTTTTTTTTTTTGTGGTTGTTGTTTTTGTTGTTGTTTTTTTTAAATAAAAAAAAAAAATACATACAAATGCTGCATTAATTCTGCATTCATTCCGAGAAGGATACTGAATATCTAACCATCAGCCAAATTCTTGGTTTGTTGAGAATTGAATAAACATAATAATGGATAAAACATTCAAATTGTGATTGCATACTCTTGAATACTGGCGTTTGTTTTAATTAAGAATCTTTCACTCTGACTTTTCTCGACTCTGCATATGTGCCAAAAGCATTGAATAAATACAATTCCCAGAATGCACTGCAGGGAAGTCTACAGTATAGACATGGTCTTCGAGGACTTCCGGCAGACTTGCTCCAACTCACTTGATTCCTGATCACGCACAGGGTTTAAGGATTGAAGGAGACTCGGTTCTGACGCTCATCGTGACGTATTATCTTGGTGTTGTTTATCTTCCCGGCTATATTAAGCCTTATTATATTCCCGACTTTCTACTGGGTTTAAATCCTGTTTTTTATGATTAACATTTGCTCAACCAGTGACGCACTCAATGCTTTTCATTTTAACCGAGGGAGGAGATTTTGACACGTGCTCACTCTTTTCCATACCTTTCCCCTTTGTGTCGTTGGCTCTAGGTGTCCTGTCCGTGACCACAGTTGGAGACCAGAAAGTGTTCGAGGGTCAACCGATAACTATCCCCTGCCATTATAACCCTGAGTACGCGTCTCATGTGAAGTACTGGTGCCAGGGCTCCATAAAGGACTTCTGCAGCACCCTGGCTCGCACAGACCAGCCGGAACATGCTCCAATCTCAAAAGCGAGAATAACGATCGCCGATGACCCGACACAGCATATGTTCACTGTGACCATGCGTGAACTGAAGGAGAAGGACTCGGGCTGGTACTGGTGCGGGGTGGAAATAGGAGGGATATGGAGCAAGGACAGCACCGCGTCACTTTATATCAGTGTTACACAAGGTTAGTGGGGAAAGCTCACTCACTCACTCACCATCAATACCGCTTAATCCTGTATTCAGGGTCATATCCCAGGAGACTTAGGGCACATGGCAGGGTACATATGCGATGGATATGGTGCCAATCCATGGACACACACACACATACACTCACTCATTCACACACTACGGGCAATTTGGGAACGCCAAATTACTACATGTCTTTTGACTGTGGGAGGAAACCGGAGCACCCGGAGGAAACCCACCAAGCACGGGGAGAACATGCAAACTCCATGCACTCAGAGACGGGAATCGAACCTGGCCGGGGATCGAACCCGGACCCTGGCGGTGCAAGGCGACAGTGCTAACCACTACACCACTGTGCCGCCAGTGGGGAAAGCTGATATACATTAATATAGAGGGGCGTTCAAGTCAAACCTGGACTTTTTATTGTGCAGAACACAGTTACGAGAGTAAAAACTCCCTTTATTTCTCTATATAATCCCCTGCTACACCAATGCACTTATTCCAAAAGTTCCCCTTTTGCCTGGATACCATCAAGGGAGAATGTTTTCTCAGTAAACCGGAGCCTTGATCAGACTGCCAGCGCCACGTCTGAAACGCTCCCAGGAACTCCTGAATTATTGTGTTCACAGTTCCTACAGACAAGATGCATCTTTTCCACAAGTTGGAAACAAGGTATCTCTTGATTTTCCAGGATCAGGCGTTCCACTCAGTGAACGTTCACAGGGACGACGGCAAATGGTCTCCAAGCCACTTCTTTAAAACATTTGTGATTCAATTTCTCCTTGAAAAAAGGCATAAAACGGACATTTACAGGAGACTTCAAGCGCAGCGCAGTGAAGAGATTCTCAGTCACAGTAAAGCATTTGAATTGATTGTGCAAATTCCGGTTTGACTTGAGCGGGCTTTGGTTGGAAAGCGGTTAAATAGCTTTCTATAACAGCAGCTCTGACTTTACTTCTGTCTCTATTTCAAAAGTACCAATTTAAATTATGGCGCTCTATGTAATATATTTCTATAGGAACTGAATAGGATGCACAAAATGTTCTCCAGAAATTTGGTATTGTGCAAATTCAGTTGTGTAAAAATTTCTATAGTCTTACGCATGTAATATACTGTTGTGTTTAAAATATCCTTACAATTTTTTTTTAAAATAATGGTTACTGCCTTGAGCACGTGCCCTTGTAGAAGTTTTGGAGTGCCTATCTAAAACACTTAGTCTGGACTAACATCAAGAACATTTTGTAATAAACAGAAAGTAAGCCAACATTAAGCCAAAAACTGTGATTCAGTTTGTCTTGCACAAACATTTGCACACACATTTAGTGAAATGTTGATGAATAAGGCCCATACGTGGATTCATATGAGACACACAGATTCATTAAAACAGATGTAGTTCTTGGAGAAGTTTTCTATGTGGAGGATGTGGAGGTGACATTACTCTGGTTTCAACAATAACTGAAAAAGCAAGCAGTACTACTGGTGCAGACTCCTCCTTTAGTGGCTTATAATTATTTTTTTAAGACCATAAAATCGCAATATAACACTCTTCTTATTCTTTTGTTGTTGTTTATTTGTATTCGAGGTATTTCAGTATCAGTGAAAGAAGTGAGCGGTGAGGAGGGTGGCAGCGTGACGGTGCAGTTCCTCTACAGTGAGAAACACAGGTACGACAGACAAGACTGGAAATATTTCAATTTTAACCCAAACAAATGAATATATGGTACATTAACGCACCACACAGTTTCTGCACGGAACATTTTCAAAATGTCGTCGTTGTCTTCCTTTAGAGAGCATGAGAAGAGGTGGTGCAGGAGCGGCCATTTACATTCCTGCAAGGTCACAAACAACGGGACGTTGGACAGTGAACATCTGCTCATCAACGACGACAAGAAGGACACAGTTATCGTGACGATGAGGCAGCTGGAGATGCGGGACGCAGGATGGTACTTGTGCGGAGCGGGCGAGCACCAGGAATCTGTTAATGTGTTAGTCACGCCAAGACCAACCACAAGTATGTAGGAAAATAAAAACAGCTTTTTTTTTTTTTTTATGGGTTCAGAAATAACTGTATATTATCTGATATATATATATATATATATATATATATATATATATATATATATATATATATAAAACAGTTTTTGGAAATTATACAGTACTGTATATACTAAATAGAGAAATGTTCCCTTTTAACTTTCTTAAAGAGATATAAAAAAAAAGAACAAATAAAAAACAGATACAATAAGATGAAAGAATGTAAAAACAGAAACTAATTGAAATGAAACACAGAACAGGTGAACACAATAGGATAGCAAATCAATAACAGGAAAGAGGACTGAGACACGACGATATTAAAAACAAAAAACGGTGTTAATAATAATAATAATAATAATAATAATAATAATAATAAAAAACAATGGATTTTGTCTCGAAGCAGCTTCACAGAAATTATATATGCTGTACATACAGTACAT
The DNA here is from genome assembly GCA_030347435.1 of Clarias fuscus. Lineage (NCBI taxonomy): Eukaryota > Metazoa > Chordata > Actinopteri > Siluriformes > Clariidae > Clarias > Clarias fuscus. The sequence continues at coordinate 9,133,126 of CM059231.1, forward strand.
ACAGCTCCCTAAAAGCTTTTCTTTTTTGATTTTTAGGCCTTTTTCAGCATTGATTTCTGTTTGATCTTTTCCCCTACAGCTGCAACGTATGAAAAGGCAACACAACAGCATCTGTCTGAGGTTAAAACTCCGGACTCAAGCATGTGAGTAGATCAGCTGACGCCTTTTTTCTATATAGCACAATAAGAAATCCTGGTTTATCATTGCTTTATTCATTCATGTACAGTACTGTCTCAGTGATGTAGTCTCCGTGACTCTGATTGTTCAGACAGTGTTGACTAACATTAAAACGCATTGCCCATTGAGAATTCGCCCCCAGTGGCCAGACCGTCAATAGCGAGTTCTACTGCCAGGTTTTTATCGTGTTTGAGGGAGAATGTATGGAAAAGAAAAGAAAAAAAAAAAAAAAACAGACTTTTTTGATAACCCTCGCAATACCTTTGTAGGTCTTACTTATCCTACTGATTTGTGATGAACTACTACATCATAAATATACTTTTAATCCCCACACGCCAATCTGTGATTAAGCAATGCTCATGATTGGTAAACTGCATTTTAATTAAAAAAAAAAAATAATAATTAAAAAATTCCACTGCAGGTATTTGGTTTGCTGAATTTGTGTACTGTCCGTAAGTACTCATATTTATACTGTACGTGTTTTGTGTTATTTCAGTCAGATCATTTGGCAGTCGGTTCTGATCGCGTGTGGTGCGCTGCTGTGCTTGCTGGTTGCAGGCTTGGTAACATGGATGATATGGGAGAGATTTAGTAAGTTACTAAAAAAAAAAAAAAATCTGTCTAAATCTGGGGTTATGTTTTGGAATTTACTTGTCATGCATCACCTGGGATACGTTTTTCTATTAACATTGACGAGGTATTGCCTTGAATTGTCTTTCCATCACAAGGCGCCTGTTTGGCCAACCTGTCTGTTTTATCTACAGCAGACTTGCAAAAACGCGACCTACCTTAATCTATTGGCACCTTTCTCACCAACCACTGACATATACAGTATTACGTATCAAATAGACTGACTTTATTTCCAAATTCATTGTTACTAGTTCCTTTAATCACTTGAGTTACAGCAGCTACAGTATAAAGAGTTGTTCACTTATCAGTGTCAATTAACTCTTGTTAACTAAGTAATTTTTTCCTGACGCAAAACTACAAAAAAAAAAAAAAAAAAAACTTTAGAAACAGTTTTGTATTTTACTCTTCTTTATTTAATACTGTTTTTTTTTTCTTTTTCTTTTTTTTTTCCCGGCAGCACTTTGGCTTAATGGTTAGCACTGTCGCCTCGCACCTGCAGGGTCTGGGTTCAATTCCCACCTTGGGTCCGTGTGTATGAACATTTGAATGTTCTCCCCATGCTTGGTGGGTTTCCTCTCCGGTTCTCCGGTTCCCTCCCACAGTACAAAGACCTACAGATTAGGCTAATTGGCGTTTCTCAAATCGCCTGTAGTGTGTACGTTTGTTTGCTCTGCGATGGACTGGCACCCCTTTCAGGATATACAGTACCCCACCTCGTGCCCTAGGTTTTCTGGGATAGGCTCCAGAGCCACCACAACCCTGTATACAGGATCAAGCGCTATAGATGAGGAATGAGTGCGAGTGTACAGTATATTGTCTTTTCGGAAACAATTATTACAGCTACGTTGTGAGGGTAAGATCACGTTAATATCAGGTTTCACTTGAAAAATCTGATCTTTACTTTAATCAGTAAAGTAAATTGCCCTAAACCCTTTGAGTTTCGAAATCGACTTCCTCAAGTACATCTCACCAAACTATAAATGTCAGGAGACAAAGCTGGACAGGAGACAATGAGGCTAAAATGTTTGCATTTGAATCCGAAGTGTGCTAGCAAGACAGGAAGAAGTTCAGGCGATGTGAAAAAAAAATAAAATAAAGGGTATTAGAAGGCAAATATGGCATGAAGTTCAGTGCACAAGTCTGAGCTTTTACTTAGCAGGATGAGTGCTTCCATAAGGGGAGTACTGATTGAGAACAGGTGTGTCTCATTAGCACTCTAAAGAGCGAGATTTTGCTGGACACGTCTGCCGTTTACTGAGAATTCTGGGAAATGCAGTTGAGACGTGACTGCTATGACGTAAGAGATAACGGGAACTACAATGTTGAATGTAATACCTATATTCAGATAAACTGAAAATGTCTAAAACATTATCATACCAAACAGTAACACAGGGATGTAAGTCTACTGCTTGTTTTAACGACACATCACGTCTGATCAACCATACTTATTCAAAACATACAGACCAAACACACTTGGGAAATTAATCATTAATCATTGTGGATTTAACAGTGACATACAGTAATCTGGCATTATATTCTTCTTGTCACAGAGAAGATTCCTAATCATAGGATGCTGGATGAAACCACAACAGAACTCACGGTGTGTCCCAGATAATGCCACATTTTCCTATACGAAACAGCCAAAAGTTGGTAGACATCTGACCATCACACCCAAATGACTTTGCAAGCTGTTGCTTTAAGTCAGGGGTCTTCAACTCCAGTCCTGGAGGGCCAGTGTCCAACACAGCTGATTCAACTAATCTGTTAATTACTAGGTTCAGTGGGTGTGTTTGGGTGTTGGTGAATTACAAACTGTGCTGGACACTGGCCCTCCAGGACTGGAGTTGAAGACCCCTGCTTTAAGATGTCCCTTTAAAAGCACTATAAGAGCCAGATGTGTTCCAGCACAAAACGAGCTCCTTGAAGACATTTACCAAGGGTGATGTGGAACAAATTGAAAACCCCGACCTCAACCCAACTGAGCATCTTTTGGATGAACTGTAAATTCCACTGTGAGTTACGCCTTCTTGCTAGACACCAGCAAACCACGCAAAAGCAGGAAGCAGCCCGACTCTAGATCAGTGGTTCGACTTGCATATCCAGTACAGTACAGTATGGGTGTGATGGGCATTCGTCCACATATTTTTGGCTGTATTTTAAGAAGCCATTTTTGAAGTTACTGTATGTGAGCACTAAAGCTACTGACATTCTGTCCTCAGGTGTGTCCAAGAAAAAGTGGAAACTGGAAAGCTCTTCTGTCGTCTTCCTGAACAAATTAGCCCATCAGGTGCACGTGTTGTAACTGAGAAGAATGTCTTCAAAGGACATGAAGAACAGAAACAACCAGAAGACCCTAAACAAGCAGTTATGGAACCACTGCGCACTAATTACACATGAAAATGAGGCACATTGAATCTTTAGTGATCACTCAAGTGCACATGTGATGCAATTCAAATCGAATGTACAGTAATGAACAAAAATTCTTAACATTTGACATTTTTCTGTAGTTTTTCAGAAGTTATTGATAGTTATCAAAATTGCTTGATGTCTATTTGTCTAAAAAGGTGGAAAGGAGGTGTTTTGTACAAATTCCTTATATGATACCAGTAAAATGATGTCATTCAAACGTTTGGTGCTTTCTCAGCAATTTCATATGAACAGGACCACACGGTGATATATGAATCATTCAAGCATAAAAACATCTAAAGTAAGACTTGAATCAGTAAGAAACATACTGCCGATGCTGAACGCTGAGTGGTTGGGACAGATGAGAGGGGAAACGAGGTTGCTGCTGAGGTCGTTACATACTCAATTTAGAAATTGTATCTTTATGCATCTTTGCAGCCTGTCACAATAAAACTAAATTGTTCACATTTTTGTTTTATTGTATCTTTAAGCTAATGTAAAGAAATGTGGGGGGCTCAAAACGTTGGCAGTACTGTACTGTATGTGTCACGAAATCCCCCTCTCAGTGCACCACACAGTTCTGAGTTCAACAAGTCTTGTTCGGTAAACTGTTTGAGTTCATGTAATTCTTTTTTGTATACATTTGTATACAATTTTTCAAATTTAGTATATTCCCCCAAATCTGAGTTGAAGTTATAGTTAGTAACTCTACACTAAACTGTCATTTCTCACATCTCTGATTAATTATTCATTAAAGTAATTACTTTTTTAAGTCAGTCTGGAACTTAAAACTCTCTCTCTCTCTCTCTCTCTCTCTCTCTCTCTCTCTCTCACTCACACACACACACACACACACGCACGCACGCACGCACACAAACACTGCGATGTTATTGTGAAACAAACAGGAAGTGCCCGAGAGCTAGCAGGTGAAAAACATTTAGTTTAGCAGGACAAGGCCAACCTACCATGTCCTGCGTTTTAATTCTCATTCTTTTAATTTCAAGTAAGGAGATTTTTATCGATTCTTAAGTCAAGTCTTGAACCTGGAGCATCTGTTACCATCCCATGTCAGTTTGATTAAAAATATATTCAGCATAAGAAACACTGGTGCTAAATACTATATGTATGATCATTCAACATTTAGTTCCTGCACAATTCAGGCCTATGTGAATAATACACAGGGAAAACTGTGACTATGAATAATCTCCAGGGATAATAGAGTTTAAAAAAAGAGCTTTACTTCAAGGTGACATCAGGCGCAGTGTTAAAGCGCTCGCCATATAATCCAGAGATCGCTAATTCCATTCCCGGGTGATACTGTAACCTCTCGAACTTGTTACTACCCACCTCTGCTGATCTGTCCTTGATAAACAATCGAGTCTTGATATATGAGTACCAAATATCATGTGGCACGCGTGCGCTTCTTGTTTTGATGGAACCGAGCCAATGGTTCTTCTCTCTCTCTCTCTCTCTCACGCATGTGTGTGCTTCCTCGCGTGGAGCTCTGTGTGTGTGTGTGTGTGTGTGTGTGTGCTCACTTGGGTGGGGTGATGTGTATGTGTGGATGTGTGTGTGTGCTCGCTCGCTCACACAGGGGTGTGTGTATGTGCTTTCTCACTCGCACGGGTGTGTGTGTGTGTGTGTCTGTGTGTGTATGTGCGGGGTGCGGGGGATGTGTGAAAGTTGTTCTACAACCCCCCCACTTCTTCCTCCTCTTTGCAAAGGTAAAGTGAAGGTTAATTTGTTTTATTTTTAATGTATATTTTGTATTCATTATTTTTAAATGAATATTTTTGAGTTGTGAAATCAATTGTCAGAGTTTCCATTACTTCTTAGGGGGGAAATTTGCTTTGATATACGAGTGTTTTGATATACAAGCACACTTCCGGAATGAATTATGCCCGCAATCCAAGGATTCACCACTTAGAAGTTTGGGATCACATGCACATTTCTTTGTTTTTGTTTACTGATTTATTTTCTCCATTCTACAACAAAACAAAACTATGAAATAACACATATTGCATTAGATAATTATGTAACATTCAGTTTTTCTTTTAAGACACAGAGGTCTTACAGCATCTTTCTGAAATAGTTCTTATAAGAACAGTAATGTCAAGAGCAATTGAAAAACCCATCAAGCACCATGATGAAACTGGCTCTCATGAAGACCTTCCAAGGAAGGCAAGACCAAAACGTACCTCTGCTGCAGAAAAAAACACCAATTATAATATAATATAATAAAATATAATATAATATAATATAATATAATATAATATAATATAATATATTGTACAGTACCTCCATAATGATGAGACCTACCACCATGTATGTATAGAGTGGAAGTACTTCCTGGCTATATTACCATTAGAAATTAGAAGACTTCTAATTAGATTTTTTTTTACTCTGATAGTTTCTCCAGATTCCAATGAATACATCTGACTACAAAATTATTGTTGAACAGTTTTGAACAGCATATGAGATTAGTATACAGTCGTGGCCAAAAGTTTTGAGAATTACATAAATATTGGAAATTGGAAAAGTTGCTGCTTAAGTTTTTATAATAGCAATTTGCATATACTCCAGAATGTTATGAAGAGTGATCAGATGAATTGCATAGTCCTTCTTTGCCATGAAAATGCCAATTAGGAAAGTTTTCTCAGTACACTAAAGCCGTCATTGTATTGCCTACTTTGCATCTGAAACACTGGCCTCCTGAGGTCAGGCTTGCACAAGGGATGTGCCAATAAAAAAACTTAAAAAGTTGTTTTATGTTCAACCTGGAGCAATTTGCAAATAGCAATTTGCATATACTCCAGAATGTCATGAAGAGTGATCAGATGAATTGCATAGTCCTTCTTTGCCATGTAAATTAACTCAATCCCGAAAAAAACTTTCCACTGCATTTCATTGCTGTCATTAAAGGACCTGCTGAGATCATTTCAGTAATCGTCTTGTTAACTCAGGTGAGAATGTTGACGAGCACAAGGCTGGAGATCATTATGTCAGGCTGATTGTGTTAGAATGGCAGACTTGACATGTTAAAAGGAGGGTGATGCTTGAAATCATTGTTCTTTCATTGTTAACCATGGTGACCTGCAAAGAAACGCGTGCAGCCATCATTGCGTTGCATAAAAATGGCTTCACAGGCAAGGATATTGTGGCTACTAAGATTGCACCTAAATCAACAATTTATAGGATCATCAAGAACTTCAAGAAAAGAGGTTCAATTCTTGTTAAGAAGGCTTCAGGGCATCCAAGAAAGTCCAGCAAGCGCCAGGATCGTCTCCTAAAGAGGATTCAGCTGCGGGATCGGAGTGCCACCAGTGCAGAGCTTGCTCGGGAATGGCAGCAGGCAGGTGTGAGCGCATCTGCATGCACAGTGAGGCCAAGACTTTTGGAAGATGGCCTGGTGTCAAGAAGGGAAGCAAAGAAGCCACTTCTCTCCAAAAAAAAAACATCAGGGACCGATTGATCTTCTGCCAAAAGTATGGCGAATGGACTGCTGAGGACTGGGGCAAAGTCATATTCTCGGATGAAGCCTCTTTCCGATTGTTTGGGGCATCTGGAAAAAGGCTTGTCCGGAGAAGAAGAGGTGAGCGCTACCATCAGTCCTGTGTCATGCCAACAGTAAAGCATCCTGAGACCATTCATGTGTGGGGTTGCTTCTCATCCAAGGGAGTGGGCTCACTCACAATTTTGCCCAAAACACAGCCATGAATAAAGAATGGTACCAAAACACCCTCCAACAGCAACTTCTTCCAACAATCCAACAACAGTTTGCTGAAGAACAATGCATTTTCCAGCACGATGGAGCACCGTGCCATAAGGCAAAAGTGATAACTAAGTGGCTCGGGGACCAAAACGTTGAAATTTTGGGTCCATGGCCTGGAAAAACCCCAGATCTTAATCCCATTGAGAACTTGTGTTCAATCCTCAAGAGGCGGGTGGACAAACAAAAACCCACTAATTCTGACAAACTCCAAGAAGTGATTATGAAAGAATGGGTTGCTATCAGTCAGGATTTGGCCCAGAAGTTGATTGAGAGCAGCCCAGTCGAATTGCAGAGGTCCTGAAAAAGAAGGGCCAACACTGCAAATACTGACTCTTTGCATAAATGTCATGTGATTGTCGATAAAAGCCTTTGAAACGTATCAAGTGCTTGTAATTATATTTCAGTCCATCACAGAAACAACTGAAACAAAGATCTAAAAGCAGTTTAGCAGCAAACTTTGTGAAAACTAATATTTGTGTCATTCTCAAAAACTTTTGGCCACGACTGTAAGCTAGCACTTTGCGGTAATGGACTGACAGTGGTGGCCAAAAGACAAAAGTAACATTTAATGTTTTATTGTCATCAATTTTTTTTTCATTAATGACAATTAGAATAATGTATTTCATGAAAAAAAATGCTATATAGCAAGCACTGATTAGTATTAAGATCTTTATAAAAAAGAAAAAGAAAAAAGAACATAACATGGTCAAAAGACAGACTACGAAAAGTTCAGCATTTAATATATTAATCAATAGTGATTTTCAGTCATATAGCATCAAACAGCATAAGTATTACTTCACAAGGTGTGTTCAAAGTCCAACTTGGACATCTAACTGTGCAGAATTACAAAACGCAGTTGACAGTAGAGCTGTCTTTATTTCTGTATATAATCCCCTGATACAGTAATACACCTATCCCAGCATTTCATTTGTGCTTGGATGCCATCGATTAGGAAAGTTTTCTCAGTACACTAAAGCCGTGATTGTATTGCCTACTTTGCATCTGAAACACTGGCCTCCTGAGGTCAGGCCTGCACAAGGGATGTGGCAATAAAAAAACTTAAAAAGTTGTTTTATGTTCAACCTATTTATCTCATATACATTATGTGCAGAGCGCAGAGTGAAATGACTTATTCTTCACCTATCCCAGCTTTTGTTAGTAGGCTGTGGTCAGAACGCTTTACACCTTCGTTCATCACAAGTCTCGGTTTGACTTGAACACCTCTCGTCTTATCATGGGGTCAAGAACTTTTTCAGTATTCCTGAGTCATTGATTTTGATAAAGTTTGTGTTATGTAAGATCCTGTTTCTATTTCCTCTATTTTATTCCCACCAATTATAATAAAACTCTGTCCAGTGTTTTGATATCGAAATATAAACTGTGGAAATTAAAGCACAGTGTAAACCCCACCGCATCACCCCGAACTGCGTTATATGCGCTCTCCGGTTCTCCAGCAGCGTTTGACTGGTCCCACTATCTACAGTATCAGAGATTGAGGAAGACATGAATCTTTCCTGGCACCTTGAATGAACTTCCTCTAGCTGTCCATACAGCTGTGTACATCTGTTTCTTATCCCCCCAACAGTGTTTGACTGATGTTATTTAGTTAGTAACCTAGTAACCAGTGTAAGGATCTACTGTATCTAATGATGAAATCTTCAAAGCACTTTTGGATCTGCCAAATTCCTAAATGTGAATGTAAGAGGTATGCTTTTACTGAACAAAACATTCAAAGCACTTCTGTTCTGTTCTGCTCTGCTCAGGAAAAGTGCTGAGTTTTAACCACATGGTTTGTGATTTTTAAGGTACTGCATCAACAGTATATGCACAGTTTACTTCAGCATTTCTCATAGGTAAGATTTGGCAAGAAACAGGAAATTTCAGCAAGTCTTTCAACAGTCCTGAAAAAGGATTTTCTGAATATGAAGGTGACAGCAGTTACAATAAACATTTGTTTTTTTTCCCATTCCATTGGGTTTTAAATGTATTCATGAACATTTATTTTCTATCACTGAAACAGGTATCAGTGTTGCTAATAATGTATTTGATTCAATTTCGAACCTATACAAACATTTGTTTATAATGAATCTTTTTGCGTATTCAATTCACTGGTGTACAAAACGAGATACAATCAATTAAACAGCCCTTGCAGTAACTTAGAAAAACTACAAGTCTGGCCTGTACTGTAGATGTAGAGTTCTCTTAAAATTGTAGCTTATAAATATTAATGTGATAAAAATTATTTACTGATTTGCGAAGAAAATAAATTTGACACGTCAAAGCTCCGGGGCCATGGTGGTGATTCTGAGCTCAGATTAAAACCAGTGTGAAACCTCTCATGCTTCCAAAGTGTATGTGTGGGTTTCCTCTGGGTTCTATTGATTTCCTACCACCTCTAATAATGTGTAAAAAGTCCTCATTTACAGCATGTCCTACATGAATGAATTTTCTATTTCATTAAATGTAATGATCAGGCAGTAATTTGTCAGACACACACACACACACACACATGTGCAGGTAAACACACAAATCTGCATGCATACACACACACACACACACACACACACACACACACACACACACACACACACACACACACGTGTGCAGGTAAACACACAAATATGCATGCATGCATACACACACACACACACACACACACACACACACACACACACACACACACACACACACACACACACACACAAGTGGTGTTGTTTAAGGGAACAGGAAGTTTATGACATTCTACAAAAACGGAACCAACCAACTACACGGAGGAGAGGACGTCAAACACTAAATTTATTTCAACATTGGAAATAATTTGCCATGAGCTGCCTTTTTATTTTCATTCTTTTTACTTCAAGTAAGTCAATTCTTTTTGCTTCATCCATCATATTTAAAAATTTCATCAAATTCATATTGTCAGTAAAGTGCAGAATGTGTGCCAACTGGCAGTAATTTGTTATATATAGTAGCAGAACTAAGATTTTTTTTTTCTTCTCTGAATTAAGTAACAATAGCATTTTTTAATTCTGTGTGCAGGTGTTGCCAGTCAGGCACAGAGGTATTTTAATGTTAAAACTGGAGCGTCTGTCACTATCCCATGTGGTTATGATCGGAAATATATACAGCATAAGAAATACTGGTGCTCTGGGAAATACTTCAAACACTGCACAATTCAGGCGTACGCCAATCAAACAGCGGGGAGAGTGAGAGTGACTGACAAACCAACTCAGAGTCTCTTTACTGTGACTATGCATAACCTCCAGCCAGGAGACACTGGATGGTACTGGTGTGCCGTAGAGATAGGTGGATTAACAAAGTCAGATGTTAAACAATACCTTTATATCACAGTGAAAGGAGGTATGTATTAAATGACAAACTACAAGTACTCATGAGTGTCTTTAGGATTGCTTCAATTGACTCTATATTTGTGCTCAGATCCTGATCTGTCCGTGAAGGAGAGCAGAGTGAGCGGTGAGGTAGGGGGCAGCGTCACAGTCCAGTGTCTCTACAGCGCTGAGTATCAGAATAAACAGAAGCGGTGGTGCAGATTCAAAGACAAGAACTGTAACACATTTCAGACGTCTGAAACATCTGAGAATTCAGCAGTGCAGCTCAGTGATGATGGGAGATCCTTCAGCGTGGAGATGAGTAGACTGAAGAAGAGTGATGCTGGCTGGTACTGGTGCAGTGCAGGAGATCTTCAAGTTCCTGTTTACATCAGTGTCGGTGATGATGACGATTCAGGTATTGTCATCATGCATGAGACGCAGATAAAAATGCTCTTTTGTATATTAAAGTAAAAAAAAAAAAAAGGTGCATATGCATATCTACTGAACAAAAATATAAACGCAACACTTTTGTTTTTGCTTCCCATGTCTTATGAGATGACCTCAAAGATCTGAAACATTTTCTACATGCACAAAATAACCATATCTCTCAAATATTGTTCACAAATCTGTGACAGTGAGCACTTCTCCTTTGCAGAGATAATCCAGCCCACCTCACAGGTTGTGCCATATCAGGATGCTGATCAGACAGCATGATTATTGCACAGGTGTGGCTTAGACTGGCCATAATAAAAGGTCACTTTGAAATGTTCAGTTGTATCACACAGCACAATGCCACAGATGTCGCACGTTTTGAGGGAGCGTGCAGTTGACAGCAGGAATGTCCACCGGAGCTGTTGCTCCTGAAATGAGTGTGACCGGGGATTTTGAAGTACCACCAGGAACACATGGAGCGGTTCTACATCTTTTGTAGTTTATTCAGTTGGTTCCAAAATAAATTATTTTAGTGCAAATTTCTTAAAGCATATAGAAAACAGTGTTGCTCAAAGCTTTCACTGTTACAGGTAAAAGAAAAAAGAAAGAAACTAATAAGAAAAATAAATATTAGTCAATGACAGATCTAGAGAGCTGATAGCACAAGTCCAATTTTTCACAGCTCCATCTCACTGTTTAAAACAGCACACTCCCAAACATCAGCACACGCACGGCAAGAAACACACAGCCGTCATGAAAATAGAAAAATGGAAAATTCACATTACAGAAAACCACCATGAAAAGAAATATGTTACTATTTAGTACAATATGGCAGTGGGAACACTGTGCAAAATAAAAACATTATAAGTACACCTCATGGTATGTTACTCATTGGCACATTTCCTGTAGAAATAAAATGGAAAGAAACACTCACATAACCATGAATCTCTACTTTTCATCTCCTGTTCACTTTACAAAAGGTTGAAATCCTCCCCAGTGAAGTAATATACACACTGTGTAAACAATCACATATTGTGCAAGGCACATTAAAACATTAAACATTTGCACATTTAAGTGTATTCGTCTTTTAAGTTTTACATTTCAACAGGCCTACATCTCACATGACATTATACCATTGGACATCATTGCACATGGTATAAGTTAACAAATATAACCACTCTTGGAAATAAAACAAAAAAATATTCATCCAGGCTTGACACTCAACAAGAATATTTACAGGAAATATCATATTTACCGCCGGATGGCCTCCACTATGACGTGATTTTACCAAGAGCATGCAGCACCTCCTGCTCACTGCACGTCACACAAGATGTCTGACACAAGAACACATGTGCATTCTCCTACATGTGACACCCACAGCACCACCTTTTGGCCACTTCAGGGAACACACCAGAATTCACTGTTTCTCTTTATGGTATAAATCTTAAACAACAAAACCATAAAAAAGGAAATTTCTCCATGCAAAGGAAGAAATAAAATGTTTATTTACCACCCGGTTACATGAGTATTCATTTCTCTACCATAAACCGTCTCCAAAGGCGTTTCAGAGAAATTGGCAGAACATCCGACTGGATTATCTCGGCAAAGGAGAAGTGCTCACTATTTTGAAAGATTTGTGAACAATATTTGAGAGATAGAGATTTTTTTTTATGTATGTAGCCTCTGACTGTGTCTCTGGTTCAAGAGAGGCTTGACACAAGGAATGCGACAGTCAAAGCCCATGTTCTGGATACGTCTGTGCATGGTGGCTCTTGAAGCACTGACTCCAGCTGTTGTCCACTCCTTTTGAATCTCCTCCAAATTCTTAAATAGCCTTCATTTCACAATCCTCTCAAGACTGTGGTTATCCCTGTAGCATGTGCACATTTTTCTACCACATTCTTTCCTTCTATTCAACTTTCCATTAATGTGCTTGGATACAGCACTCTGTGAACAGCCAGCCTACTGAACCAGACTGAGAGACGATTTGAAGGCTCAGGAAATGTTTGCAGGTGTTTTGAGTTAATTAGCTAATTAGACTGCAACACCTTGAGTCTCTATTATATAACATTTTCACAATATACTATTTTGCTAATATACAGGTGAACCTTGGATTGCGAGTAAGACGGTTTGTCGAGCAAAGATTTTTAATAAATTTTGACTTGAAATAATTAAGATTAAGATTGATTACGAGTACCGAGTACAGTATCATGTATCATGCATGCGCTTCTTGTTTTGACACCGAGCGTCACATGATCACAACTGAGCCAATGGTTTTTCTCTCTCTTTTGCACTGCAAAATGGTTGGTAATCATCTCCCCTGCTGGGTCTTAGTGCTCGTCTCTTACTGGTATAATCAACATGTCCCTCTCTGTTTCAGCGTGTCGTTAGTCCTATGTGTGTGCGCGCGCGTAATTTGACACCGACACACACACTGTCTCTCTCTCTCTCTCCTTTACAAGATCCCACCACCTCCCTCCCCCCACCCCAGAGAAATCTGCTCTGTCGCAATTCTTTTCAAAGGTAAAGTGCAGGTTAATTTTTTTTTTGTTACTTTACAGCAGTGATTCGGTTAGACACGCGAGTGTCATTAGTGATATTCCTTGCTATTTTTTTCCGATAAAGCAGTCTTTGCAATAATGTGCACGTACATTACACACACAGCGCCTGCGAGCATAAAGGAAACACTTATCTGTCGGGATTTATTTTGACTTTTTTTAAAGGTAAAGTGCAGGTTAATTTGTTTAATTTTTACTTTATATATTGTATTAATTATTTTTATGTATTTATTTTTTGCGGCTCTGGAATGAATACCTTTTCATTATTTCTTATGGGAAAATTTGGTTTTCGATTTGGTTTACAAGTGTTTTGGAATACGAGTCCGCTTCCGGAACAAATTATGCACGTAATCCAAGGTTCCACTGTACTGAATTTTTGGATTTTCATTAACTGTGAGACATAATCATCAAAATTAATAGAAATAAACATCAGTCTGGGTGTTATGAATTTATGTACTTTGAGTTTCACTTTTTGAATTGAACTACTGATATAAATCAACTTCCCAAGCATATTCTAATAAATTCTAATAAAACACCTGTACATGTGATATGTAATTATATTTGAAATGCCTTCAAATCCAAAATACAGCGTCTTTACAGACTTCTAATTAATTATTATAATTTTTTTTTTTACTTTGATAGATTCCCGAGATTCCTCAGAATGCATGTGAGTACAAAAATATTATCACACACTTCTGTACAGAAAATAAGATTAGCATCAGTTAGCACCTTGTGGTTTTAAATTGACAGTGGTGGCCAAAAGGCAAAAGTAGCATTTTATGTTTTATTGTCATCATCAAAATAATAATTTGAATTTTGAAAATGTTTAAATCTGTTTCATGCAATGAAACTGCTATACAAATATATATATATATATATATATATATATATATATATATATATATATATATATATATTTATTACAAAGTCCTTTAATCTTCAAAACCTGCTGGATCTGCGATAGAGTCGAAAAGACAGTACTCTGGTGTCTCTTGCTCAATGCATGCCTTCTCCATTTCTTCTGGAAGATCATATTTAGAAATTTGCCACAGAATTTTCCCTAGTTTTAGCCATTTAGCCATTTTTGTGCAAAGGTGGACATCTCAGCTTCAAAAAGTAAAAGTCCTGCCACATGTTTGTTCCGTCCATTAACTATACCAGCGGAATCTAATTAGCACAACTCTTCAGCGAGGACTAATTAGTGACAAATTAGTGTTCAGGCACAGGGAGAAGGTTTTTAAGATGAGATTTTTCAGTAATGCATATAAAGGTGTGTTTAAACATTACTCTCATAGGCTTGATTTGAGTTACATTCATGCAGTAACAATGCCAGAATACAAACACTGCAGAAACTGGTATTATCATGAAGACTGACAAGCTTTGATGAAACTCCAACAATCAATACAACCACAGGTAGCAGAGATTGGCGACATTAAAACAACAGGCCAGGTGATCAGCAAACCACATGGACTGGGACATAATAAAGTCAGAAAACAAATACAATGGGAACAGGATCGAAACCTGGAAGATAAACAAACTGGCAGATTTCACACTGATTGTTTACTTTACAATGGGTGAGCAAATTCATGGTGTATTTACAGTATATACTGTGCGTGTGTTCAGTCAGGTGAACTGCTGCATATGTGTTAGTGCCCATGCTTGTAGGCCATGCTGCAGCTTGTGGGGAGGTGATGATGATGGGGAAATGATTCTTCAGTGTGCAGATGAGTTGATTAAAGAAGAGCTGATTTGTACTGCTGTGGTGCAGGAGATCTGCAGGTTCCTGTTCAGGGATAGCTCAATATTAAGGCATTAGCCTAGTGATTAAAAGATCCCAGGTTCCAACCCCAGCATCACCAAGTTGCCACAGTTGGGCTCTTGAGGGAGGCCCTTCGCTTCAAACCCTAAACTGCGCAGATGTATAATGAGTCAAAATATAAGTTGTTCTGTCTGTCGGTCCAGGAGCCTATTTCAGTGTGTTTATCAGCATTATTCAGAGCTCACACTCAAGTAACTACAGACCTTTTTACTCAAGTAACTACTAGAGTGCTTTTTAGGAATTCTTATGAACATGAGGTGGAGTTTGTGTTAATTATACACGTTTCTGTGAACAGTTAAATGCTGTAAAGTACCCAAGAGTGCACAAGAATACATTTTAGCAGTTCAGATTAAAATATACAAAATGTGAAAACTGTGGTGTGTTTTATGTTTCAGGAAGCCAGTGACATTCTGCATTGCACACAATACATGGACGTGATCCTGACGACATTGAGAATTCATAAAACTGAAACTTGCATTTATAATTTGGGAAAGGACATTCAACTGCAATGGAATTCATTCATTTGGACTATTTACAGTAAATACATTTATGATAACTCCTGGTTTATGAAAATAAATTTTTCAAATAGGGTTCTCAAACCGTAAAAGTGTGTTTTTATTGTCTTAGGTTTAAGATGATCTATGTATTACAATACATTACATTTATGAATTTGGCAGACGCTCTTATCCAGAGTGACTTGCAAAAAGTGCTTTGAGGTTTCTGAACTAGATAAATACTTACATTGGAGGAACGAGGCGAGAAGTGCTGCAGGATCGGAGGGATCGTGGTGCAGTGTGTGGTGTAAGAGAAGAGGGGTAAGTGGGTACTGGACCATTTTTAGCTTTATAGGTGAGCATCAGAGTTTTGAATTTGATGCGGGCAGCTAAATTAAGCCAGCAGAGAGCGGAGGAGTGGGGTGGTGTGGGAGAACTTGGGAAGGTTGAAAACGAGATGTGCCGCTGCATTCTGGATCAGCTGCAGAGGACGAATGGTGGACAGAGGGAGACCTGCCAGGAGTGAGTTGCAGTAGTCCAGTCTTGAAATAACAAGGGACTGAACAAGCACCTGAGTAGCCTGTAAAGAAAAACAATGGGCAGATTTTTCTGATGTTGTAAACATGAAATCAACAAGAGCAAGTAAGGTTAGTGATGTGTGAGGAAAATGCCAGATGATTGTCCACAGTTACCCCAAGATTGCGGGCAGTGGCTGAAGGGATAGCGCAAGGTCTTGACCGGGGGATGAATCACCAGGGATGAATAGCTGTTCGTTTTTACTCAGATTGAGCTTTAGCTGATGAGCCTCCATCCAGGGTGAGATGTCTGCCAGATATGCTGAGATCCAGGTGGAAACCTGAGTGTCTGGAAAGAAGAAAAGGGAAGGAGAGAATAAGTTGAGTGTCATCTGCATAACGATGGTATGAAAATCCATGCGATGATATGACCTCACCAAGAGACTGTGTATAGAGGGAAATGAGAAGAGGACCAAGTACCAAGTCCTGTGGGACACCAGTAGAGAGTCTGCATGGGGCAGATGTGGATCCCCTCCATGTCACCTCATATGACCTATCTCCTAGGTAAGAAGCAAACCATTGCCACGCTGTCCTGATGGTGAATAATGCACATTTCAGAAAATCCTCAACAAAACAGAGTTCATAGTCCAATATAGGGGGAAACAGTTCTGAGACAAAATGGGACTCCCGTCGCCATTTAAAGGTGCAGAGACAACACTGTCACATTTCATAAGATTAATTTCCTTAGGCACGATTACAGTTTTTGGCCACATGATGGCAGTGTCGAGAAAGGGGACAGATTTAGTCTAGGCGGATTGGTATGTTTTACATCGTATATTCTTGTCAAACGTGTATAAGACTCACTTTGTTGAGCTTAAGAATGGAACGAAACTTGATTGTAAATCAGGTTCAACCTGTAGAAGCAAATCAGCTGTAAAACATTTTATTGTTTTAATATCTTAAACTCATTTAATATCTTAATCAGTATTGATTGTCATATGGCATCATATATGATATGAAATAATATATGAGGAGCAATCAAGTCAGACTGGGACTTTTATTTGTGCAGAATATAAAATGATGAAATGAAAATACCTTCTTATTCCATTTCCATTTCATCTTTCTTTTTTTTGAGTTACACACAGTCATGTAAGCATTTCACTGCATATGCTACTCTGAATTTGAATACCAAAGCACAGTTATGAGAGAAAAGCTGCCTTTATTTTTGTATATTATCCTCTGATACACTAATACAGTTATCCCAGTACGTCATTTGTGCTAGGAAATTTTCTGTGTGCGCTAGAGCTATGATCGTATTGCACTGGCCTCCTGAGGTGAGGCTTGCACAAGGGATGTACAGTAACAATAACTCTCAGCTGAGGTCCTCTAATGTGCAAGAAGTAGAGTCCATGAATGATTGTGTGTGTACAGTTCCCACAGACAGATGGTTTTCTCCTGCAAGTTGGTAACAACCTATATCTCAATTTTCAAGAATCGGGTATTCCACTCACTGAATGTTCATGGGAACGTTTGCGGTGGGCTCTGAGGCTCGTCTGGCGGGAACATCATCCATGTACAGCCGTTTTAAAAACATTTACAATGTTCATGTGCTTTACTGCGGAGAAAAGTCTTCTTGCCATAGTGTGCTTGAAGTGTTCTGCAAATGTCAAGCAGTTTTAAGTTCAACCTTTATTTATCACACATACATTATGTACACAGTGAAATCTTTTATTCTTCGCCTATCCCAGCTTTTGTTAGTAGGTTGTGGTCAGAGCACTTCACATCTTCATTCACCACATAAAAATCTTCTGGATCTGACCAGTGGGGTATTCCAGAAAGCTGGGTTAACTTACCATTTGGTAAATCTTAACCTCCGGGTTGATTTACCCCAAACCCACATACCATGAGTATGTTGGTTCCAAAACCCCCGAGAAGAGTAAGTTTAATCAACCTCCTACTGGTTACCCAGAGTTAATGCGCGTGCACGGTGCATACATAAAGGCGTTTTCAATGGATCGCCGATTTCACGAGTCAAAATGGAAAATCAAAGTGAAAAAACGAGAGCGGCATACTTCAGAGGCGGAGTTGGAAGTTTTAATGCAACATATGAAGAATTCAAGCCAATAATCATGAAAAAAAGCAACACGGCTGCATCGGCTAAAGAAAGAGAGGTGGCTGGGCAAAAAATAACAGGCAGAGTAAATGCGTGAGAGGATTAAATAGCACATTTGACATCGGCTTCCCTTTTATTATACACTGTAAACCCTATTACTATAAACACATATACTGTACCCTATACTGTAAACACATTGAGTAGTATTAACGTAAATAATTGCAATTAGGTCAAATTAATAGACCTTTAGGCGTTTATGAGTTTGTAGAAATGACACTTTTCAAGTTAGCTGAACAAATTTGATATTTCAAGTAATCGTGAGTACGTAAGCAACAGTAACTGTCACCTTAAAGTTCCACCAAATGAAAATCTATAGAGCGCCGGTGGCTCAGTGGTAGGTGTTTCACCTGCCATGCGAAAGGCCCGGGTTCGATTCCCAACAACTGCAGCAACAATTTATTTGATTTGTTTACTTAAAATTGGAAGCATTATTACTTAAAAAAAATGTATGTAACTGATTACTGTACCTCAAATTTTTTGAGTTTTGCCAACTTAATTGGGTTTACAGTTTCATGCTAAATAATTAAACACCCTTTCCGCATCCTTTTGACCGTTAAAACTGTCATTGTTCTTTCATGGTACATACCTGGGGATTTGCCGACAGATGAAGGTCCTTCAACCTCAATGCGCGATCTAAACAGTGCAAGAGCTTGTACATATTTTAATTTTATTGTCTGACAGAATCTCATTTATTTAATTATTTTTTGCCTTCCTAATTGCCAGCAAAGGAGCTGTATAAATTCCATCTTCAAAAACAAACAAGAAAAAGTCACATGGAGATGGACCTTATACAGCTTCAAATGGAAGAGGAAAGGCTATCCATTAAAAAAAGCAACACTAGAAATTTACAGTAATTACTGGAGCATCAGCTTAAGGTGAGAACTTTAATGAATGTGTGAATATTAATCTGTAACCCTACTTTTGGTCCACCCTGTACAGTATGACTACATATTAAATATGCATCATAGATTTGACTACAAACGACAAACTGCCACTCTGTGGAATTCCTCTTTAATAACATACAGTGGTTTATGGCCAGGGAACTGCATAAGTACAAACATGCATAAGAAGCGATTAAGTACCAGACATACGTGCGAACGGCTCTACACACAGTTACCTTTCCCACATGCTCTGCACTGTACAAAAATGCCCTGACGCAAATAACTGAAGTGTTACTGTATGCACAGAATGCTTTCTAAGCGCAGACCCGCGGTTTGTGACATTTGCAATATGCGGTTTCAAGAGATGTGTTAAGTCAATTAACGATTCCCTTGAAAACCGATAAGTTGCTATGGTTACATACATACCCAGAAAGTTACCTCCGTTTTTGGAACTAAAGATGAGGTTATCCACTAAACTTACCTGGGTATGTCACATAACCTGTTTTGCGGAATACCCCCCCAGAGCATTAGATGACAAAGGAATCAGGAGCCAGCTGGAGAAGCATGTACGCGTCAATCAGTCAACCTGGGCAATGAAATCCAAACATAAATAGCAAAACATCCATTTTATATTATGTAAACATATTTTATATGATGTAAACATAAACCCAAGGCCAAGAAAGAAAAAAAAACAATGAACAAAAAAAATAATTAATTTCACATCAAGTGAAATTATAAAGATCATGCTGACATAAATGCATTCTTAATGATCGTGCCATATGCATAGCAAATATTAAGGAGAATAAGAAATAAATCCCTCACAAGTCACGGTTTAACTTGAACGCATCTCATTTCAACACTGGATTACGAACTTTTTCAGTATTACTGCGTCATTGATTTTGATAAAGTTTGTGTTATGTACACATGTGGACAAAATTGTTGGTACCCTTCGGTCAATGAAAGAAAAACTCACAATGGTCACAGAAATAACTTTAATCTGACAAAAGTAATAATTAAAAAAAAATCTATGAATGTTAACCAATGAAAGTCAGACATTGCTTTTCAACCATGCTTCAACAGAATTATTAAAAAAAATAAACTCATGGAACAGGCCTGGACAAAAATGATGGTACCCCTAGAAAATACTGAAAATAATGTGACCAAAGGGACATGTTAATTCAAGGTGTGTCCACTAATTAGCATCACAGGTGTCTACAATCTTGTAATCAGTCAGTGGGCCTATATATAGGGCTCCAGGTAGTCACTGTGTTGTTGGGTGACATGGTATGTACCACACTCAACATGGACCAGAGGAAGCGAAGGAAAGAGTTGTCTCAGGAGATTCGAAAGAAAATTATAGACAAGCATGTTAAAGGTAAAGGCTATAAGACCATTTCCAAGCAGCTAGATGTTCCTGTGACTACAGTTGCACATATTATTCAGAAATTTAAGATCCATGGGACTTTAGCCAACCTCCCTGGACGTGGCCGCAGGAGGAAAATTGATGGCAAATCAAAGAGACGGATAATCCGAATGGTAACAAAAGAGCCCAGAAAGACTTCTAAAGAGATCCAAGGTGAACTTCATGCTCAAGGAACATCAGTGTCAGATCCGTCGTTGTTTGAGCCAAAGTGGACTACATGGGAGACGACAAAGGAGGACACCTTTGTTGAAAACAAATCATAAAAAACCCAGACTGGAATATGCCAAACTACATGTTGACTTCTGGGAGAATGTCCTATGGACAGATGAGACAAAAATGGAACTTTTTGCCAAGGCACATCAGCTCTATGTTCACAGACGGAAAAATGAAGCATATCAAGAAAAGAACACTGTCCCTACTGTGAAACATGGAGGAGGCTCTGTTATGTTCTGGGGCTGCTTTGCTGCATCTGGCACAGGGTGTCTTGAATCTGTGCAGGGTACAATGAAATCTCAAGACTATCAAGGGATTCTAGAGAGAAATGTGCTGGCCAGTGTCAGAAAGCTGGGTCTCAGTCGCAGGTCATGGGTCTTGCAACAGGACAATGACCCAAAACACACAGCTAAAAACACCCAAGAATGGCTAAGAGGAAAACATTGGACTATTCTAAAGTGGCCTTCTATGAGCCCTGACCTCAATCCTATTGAGCATCTTTGGAAGGAGCTGAAACATCCTGTCTGGAAAAGGCACCCTTCAAACCCGAAACAACTGGAGCAGCTTGCTCATGAGGAGTGGGCCAAAATACCTGCAGAGAGGTGCAGAAGTCTCATTGACAGTTACAGGAATCGTTTGATTGCAGTGATTGCCTCAAAAGGTTGTGCAACAAACTATTAAGTTAGGGGTACCATCATTTTTGTCCAGGCCTGTTCCATGAGTTCATTTTTTTTAATAATTCCGTTGAAGCATGGTTGAAAAGCAATGTCTGACTTTCATTGGTTAACATTCATAGAATTCTTATTTATTATTACTTTTGTCAGATTAAAGTTATTTCTGTGACCATTGTGAGTTTTTCTTTCATTGACCGAAGGGTACCAACAATTTTGTCCACGTGTGTAAGATCCTGTTAGATCCTGTTTTTATTTCCTCTATTTTATTCACACCATTATAATAAAAATCTCCTCGGTGTTTTGATATCTAAACTTTCCTCTAATCATACTCTGCATCTCATCACTTGATCTCCGATCCTGCAGCACTGCTTGGCTGGTCCCGTCATCTCTCAGGGGTCGAGGAAGACGTCTAGACTGTTTGTTTTCTGTCCTGCCACCTATAGGTTGTGGAATGAACTTACTCTAGCTGTCCGTATAGCCGAGTCACCTGTCTGTTTCTTACATATTTAGGTTAATCTACAGTACGTACTCCCCGACAGTGTTTGACCGATGGTACTTAGTTAGTAACCTAGTAACCAGTGTAAGGATATATAAAGAAAATAGGTTTGCTCCAGGGCCATGGTACTGATGCCGAGCTCAGATTAGAAACTGTGCGAAACCTCTGACATTTATGCACATGTGCGCATGCATGTAAACAGTACGCGTGCACACACGCGCACCCACAGTGGTGTTGTTTAAGGGAACAGGAAGTTTATAACGTTCTACAAATACAGAACCAACTATACAGAGGAGAGCACGTCAAAAACTAATTTGAATTCTACACAGGAAAACAATTGCCATGCGCTGCATTTTCATTTTCATTCTTTTTACTTCAAGTAAGTAGGTTTTTTTTATGGATTCATCAATCATATTTAACATAAATCACCAAAACATTGTCAGTAAAGTGCAATATGTTCGTGTGTCCCATCTATCAGTAACTTGTTATAGGAGTAGCAGAAAGAACAAAGTAAGTAAAAATAGCATTTTTTTCTGTTCTGTGTGCAGGTGTTTCCAGTCAGGCACACAGGCATTTTAATGTTAAACCTGGAGCGTCTGTCACTATTCCATGTGGTTATGATCGGAACTATATACAGCATAAGAAATACTGGTGCTCTGGGACATACTTCAGTACCTGCACAATTCAAGCGTATACCAGTGAAACAATGCCGAGAGTGACAGTCACTGATTTCCCAGCTGAGAGTCTTTTTACTGTGACTATGAATAATCTCCAGACAGGAGACACCGGATGGTACTGGTGTGCTGTAGAGATAGATAGAGGGCCTGATATTAGTGAATATCTTTATATCACAGTGAAAGGAGGTACGTATTAAGTTACAAACTACAAATACTAATCAGCGTCTTTACGGTTGCTTTTATTGACTATTGATTATATATTTGTGCTCAGCTCCTGATCTGTCTGTGAAGGAGAGCAGAGTGAGAGGTGAAGAAGGAGCCAAAATCACAGTCCAGTGTCTCTACAGCGCTGCATATCAGAATACACAGAAGCAGTGGTGCAGATTCAAAGACAAGTCCTGCATCATATTTACAAGAGAAACATCCCAGGATTCAAGAGTGCAGCTCAGTGATGATGGGAGACGCTTCCTCAGCGTGGAGATAAAAGGACTGAAGAAGAGTGACGCTGGCTGGTACTGGTGCAGTGCAGGAGATCTGCAGGTTCCTGTTCACATCAGTGTCAGTGGTGATGCTTCAGGTATTATCGTCATGCATGAGACGCAGTACTGTGGGTTAAAATGCTGTTTGGTATATTAAATTAAAAAAAAAATATATATATATTTTGTACTCTCCATAATGATGCGAGACTTTGAGATGCTTCATGCCGCCAAATTACAGTACAGGGTCCTCACAGGTAGTGCTTTTAATATAATAAAGCAAACATTTAGACTGACACCATGGATAAATAGTTGAAGTAGTTCCTGGCTGTGTTACTGTTATGTATAGACTTCTAATTTTATTTATTTATTTATTTATTTATTATTTTTTTTTTTTAAAACTTTGATAGAAAAAAAAAGGCTGAAAAAAAAAAGCTCGAAAAATGATTCATATATTTATTTAATAAATATCGAGGATGACATCATATTAAAAGAACATTTTAATTCATATTAAGTACATTTTAACTTCATCAGGAACTCCTTAGTATTATATAGGATAATAATTGGTAAAAAAAAAAAATCTCTGTACATCTTAAATCAATTATTATTACAAATAATCAGTCATTTATTTACAAGCTATACAGTACACATTTCAATAGTATGTTTTATAATGATATCAGTTTAGATTGAATAAACAGCAAATATTTAGTGTGAAATTTTCACAGCAGCAGCCGACAGGTATATGAGGGGCTTATGTCGCCATGGTAACGCATAGAGAAAGTGACGTCTGCGCTGGTGACTTTGCAGGGTTTACCGAATGGTAGAATTTTGTTGAGGGAAGATTGGATTGCAAAAGAGTGATGCTGGTTGGTACTGGTGTGGTGCAGGAGATCTGCAGGCTCCTGTTCAGGGACAGCTCAATAGTTAAAGCAGTGGAGATTTTGGAGCACTGGAGATAGATTTTAGCAGTTCAGATTAAAATGTACAAAGTGTGATACTTCACCATGTGCTGTTATGTACTGTATCCTGGTGTGTTTTATGTTTCAGAAATCCAGTAACGTTCTGCATTGAACACAGTACAAGGACGTGATCCTGACGACATTGAGAATTTATAAATCTTGGAACATTAATTTGCATTTTATTGGTAAAAGGCATTCAACTGCAATTTGGACTTCATTTATTTGGACTATTTACAGTAAATACACTTATAGGAACTTAGCATATGTTTTATGCTATTTTTAAATAAACCATAAAATACATTTTTCACGTTTTCAAGCCGTAAAATTGTGTTTTTACCATCTTAGGTTTAAGATGCTCTATATATTATAATGTAAGTATTGCATTTTTTTAGTAGCTGTTCAATAAAGCCTTCAGATAAAGTGAAATCTGCCAATTCTCTTAATATTTCGGGTAGTCCACAACTTGCAAACATTCGAGTTAGAAATTTCCAAAGATATAAATGTATTTCTACTTCTGGTTTAGAAGTAGCTCACATGTATTGAACAAAAAATACACTACATTTAGAAATGTATACAATATTTCTATTGTGTAAGTGAATGTATAAACTGTCCAAAGTCTGGTACTGTACAGTCGTGGCCAAAGGTTTTGAGAATTACATAAATATTGGAAATGGGAAAAGTTGCTGCTTAAGTTTTTATAATAGCAATTTGCATATACTCCAGAATGTTATGAAGCGTGATCAGATGAATTGCATAGTCCTTTTTTACCATGAAAATTAACTTAATCCCGAAAAAAAAAACTTTCCACTGCATTTCATTGCTGTCATTAAAGGACCTGCTGAGATCATTTCAGTAATCGTCTTGTTAACTCAGGTGAGAATGTTAATGAGCACAAGGCTGGAGATCATTATGTCAGGCTGATTGGGTTAGAATGGCAGACTTGACATGTTAAAAGGAGGGTGATGCTTGAAATCATTGTTCTTTCATTGTTCAACATGGTGACCTGCAAAGAAACGCGTGCAGCCATCATTGCGTTGCATAAAAATGGCTTCACAGGCAAGGATATTGTGGCTACTAAGATTGCACCTAAATCAACAATTTATAGGATCATCAAGAACTTCAAGGAAAGAGGTTCAATTCTTGTTAGGAAGGCTTCAGGGCGTCCAAGAAAGTCCACCAAGCGCCAGGATCGTCTCCTAAAGAGGATTCAGCTGCGGGATCGGAGTGCCACCAGTGCAGAGCTTGCTCAGGAATGGCAGCAGGCAGGTGTGAGCGCATCTGCACGCACAGTGAGGCCAAGACTTTTGGAAGATGGCCTGGTGTCAAGAAGGGAAGCAAAGAAGCCACTTCTCTCCAAAAAAAAAAACATCAGGGACAGATTGATCTTCTGCCAAAGGTATGGCGAATGGACTGCTGAGGACTGGGGCAAAGTCATATTCTCGGATGAAGCCTCTTTCCGATTGTTTGGGGCATCTGGAAAAAGGCTTGTCCGGAGAAGAAGAGGTGAGCGCTACCATCAGTCCTGTGTCATGCCAACAGTAAAGCATCCTGAGACCATTCATGTGTGGGGTTGCTTCTCATCCAAGGGAGTGGGCTCACCCAAAAACACAGCCATGAATAAAGAATGGTACCAAAAGACCCTCCAACAGCAACTTCTTCCAACAATCCAACAACAGTTTGGTGAAGAACAATGCATTTTCCAGCACGATGGAGCACCGTGCCATAAGGCAAAAGTGATCACTAAGTGGCTCGGGGACCAAAACGTTGAAATTTTGGGTCCATGGCCTGGAAAAACCCCAGATCTTAATCCCATTGAGAACTTGTGGTCAATCCTCAAGAGGCGGGTGGACAAACAAAAACCCACTAATTCTGACAAACTCCAAGAAGTGATTATGAAAGAATGGGTTGCTATCAGTCAGGATTTGGCCCAGAAGTTGATTGAGAGCTGCCCAGACGTCCTGAAAAAGAAGGGCCAACACTGCAAATACTGACTCTTTGCATAAATGTCATGTAATTGTCGATAAAAGCCTTTGAAACGTATCAAGTGCTTGTAATTATATTTCAGTACATCACAGAAACAACTGAAACAAATATCTAAAAGCTGTTTAGCAGCAAACTTTGTGAAAATTAACATTTGTGTCATTCTCAAAACTTTTGGCCACGACTGTATATTGTACTGTATGTGTGCATACAATATCCAATAGTGAATAATCCTAATTTCGGAAAATCCTCAGCAAAAGAGTATGAAGACGGTAGATAACGGCTCTGAGACAAAATTACGTCCAGGATTTCCCTCGTGATTTATCAAGTGAATTGGTAAGCTTTACATTGTATATTCGTGTCAAAGGCATATACTGTAAGACTCATTTTGTCGGACTTAAGAACAAATCCCACTTACAAACATCCTCCAGGAAAATAACTTGTTCGTAAATCGGGGACTACCAGTAGAAGGAAAAACAGATGTACTTAACTGTAAAACATTATATTGGTCAAAACGCAGAAAAGGACAGCATTTAATAAATTAATCGGTATTGATTCTCTGTCTTATTGCATCAGGTATAATATGAGAGAATAAGAGAATGAGGAGAATTCAAGTCAAACTAGGACTTTTAATTTAGCAGAATATGGAATGGAAATTGCTTCTCATTTCATTTCATGTTTCCTTTTTTGAGTCACAAACAGTTGTGTAAGCATTACACTGCATATCATGGTGTGTATGGTTGTGTACCTGACAAATAAAACAAATTATTTGTATAACAAAGTTATGAGAATGAAACTCCCTTGATTTCTGTATATAATTCCGTCATACACATAATTCCAGAATGTCATGAGTGCTCGGATTCCATCAAGGTGGAAAGTTTTCTCAGTACACTAAAGCCATAATCATATTTCCTACTTCACATCTGAAATGCTGGTCTTCTGAGGTCCGGTCTGCAGGAGGGATGTGGCGATAACTGGTAGCCGAATTTCTTTAATGTGCGAGTGGAGGCCATGAATGATTATGTACAGTATATATTCGACAGATAGATGCTTGTCTCCTGCAAGTTGGTGACAAGTTATGTCTCAGTTTTCAATAATCAGGTATTTTCACTCACTGAATGTTCATGGGAACGTTTGCAGTGGGCCTCGAGCCTTATGTTAAACTAATGAGAAAGAATAAAATAGTCACTACATGTACAGTATAACAAATACACTGTCTTTGTTGTATAAACACTGAAATAATTGAACACAGACAAGGCTAATCCTGTGTCCAAGCCCGTCGTTGTCAGACGTGAATGAATATTAATGAGCATGGAAAAGAAACGAGAAGTCATGAGAAGGTAAGATGTCGGAAACCCAAAGAAGTGAAGATTTTTCTTGCCAGATTGGTCAGTAACTTAGTGGAACACTATAAGGTCTGTAGCTACAGTAGGCAGATCTGCTTCTGTCCACTATTCGTCCTCAACGGCTGATCCAAAATTCATTGTTTTCAACCTTCCTATGTTGTCCCATGCCACCCTACTTCTCCGCTCCCTGTAGTGGCTTCCTGTAGCGGCATCAAATTCAAACTGCTGATGCTCGTCTACGAAGCTAAAAATCACCCAGCACCCTCTTACCTCTCGGATCTAATCACACTCCGCACCGTATCACTCACTCTCCGATCCTTCAGCACCGCCCGGCTGGTCCCACCATCTCTCAGAGATCGAGGAAGACATGCGGATAGGCTGTTTTCCGTCCTGCCACCTACAGGTAGGTGGTGGAATGAACTTCCTGTAGCTGTCCGTACAACCAAGTCACCGATCTGTTTCTTACTTGGGTTAATTCCCCCCAACAGCCTTTGACTGATGGTACTTAGTTAGTAACCTAGTAACCAGTGTAAGGATCTATCCAATGACGTAACACCCTGCTTCACTAATTGTGAAGAACATTTATTTGACATGTCACAGCTTCAGGGCGATGGTACTGATGCTGAACTCAGATTAGAACCTGTTTGAAACCTCTCATGCTCCCCAAGTGTACAGTATGTGTGGGTTTCCTCCGGGGTCTTTGGTTTCCTCCCACCTCTAATAACGTGTAGAACATCTTAATTTATGTCCTTCATAAATACTTTCCCACTTACATGACATTTCAACCAGGCAGTACTGTAAGTAAATTGTAAGACACACACACACACACACACATTTATGCACATGTTCACGTACATGCACGTAAACATAGCAACAACCACACACGCCCATGGTGGTGTTGTTTCAAAGGAACAGGAAGTTTATGACATTCTACAAATACAGAACCAACTACACAGAGGAGAGGACGTCGAAGACTAATTTTAATCGAACATAATTTAACACTGGAAAAAAAAATTGCCATGCGCTGCCTTTTTATTTTCATTCTTTTTACTTCAAGTAAGTAGATTCTTTTATGGGTTCATCAATCATATTTAACATACAGTATATCACCAAAATGTAGTCAGTAAAGTGCAGAATCTGTGCCAACTATCAGCAATTTGTTATAGGAGTAGCAGAAAGAACAAAGTAAGTAACAATAGCATTTTTTTCTGTTCTGTGTGCAGGTGTTTCCAGTCAGGCACACAGGCATTTTAATGTTAAAACAGGAGCGTCTATCACTATTCCATGTGGTTATGATCGGAACTATATACAGCATAAGAAATACTGGTGCTCTGGGACATACTTCAGTACCTGCACAATTCAGGCGTATACCAGTGAAACAATGCCGAGAGTGACAGTCACTGATTTCCCAGCCGAGAGTCTCTTTACTGTGACTATGAATACTCTCCAGACAGGAGACACTGGATGGTACTGGTGTGCTGTGGAGATAGATAGAGGGCCTGATATTAGTGAATATCTTTATATCACAGTGAAAGGAGGTACGTACTAAGTTACAAACAACGAATACTAATCAGTGTCTTTGGGACTACTTTTAGTGACTATTGACTCTACTGTATACTGTATTTGTGCTCAGCTCCTGATCTGTCTGTGAATAAGAGCAGCGTGATCGGTAAAGAAGGAGCCAACATCACAGTCCAGTGTCTCTACAGCGCTGCATATCAGAATACACAGAAGCGGTGGTGCAGATTCAAAGACAAGTCCTGCATCATATTTACAAGAGAAACATCCCAGGATTCAAGAGTGCAGCTCAGTGATGATGGGAGACGCTTCCTCAGCGTGGAGATGAGTGGACTGAATAAGAGTGACGCTGGCTGGTACTGGTGCAGTGCAGGAGATCTGCAGGTTCCTGTTCACATCGAAGTTAATAATTCAGCAGGTAAACAAATCTGAGTGCAACATTTAACGTCTTTAGTGTTTACGAAACAGATTCTGATTATTGTATTGCTCACTATATAGTATAAACACTAAACCAGTGGTTGACTTATTGGTGAGCCTGGCTGATTAAATAGGTCACCATTGGCGTGTCAATCCTGCAAGCACGGCTGTACAGTAAATATTATATAAATATTATTATAATCAATGCTTGGAATCACATGCTGTCCATGAGATGCCTCAAAACACCAAAGAGAAAGCACTATTTGATAAATATTTAACTGTAAAGCTGTAAAGATTTGATCATTTCTAATGTTTTATTAACGTTGCTATTATTACTCACTCCCTCACTAGTTGGCTGACTTTATTCTACTGTATTTAATACTTTGCGTAAGAAAACAGCATAGTAGCACAGTGGTTAAGACACCATCCGTTTGCAACTCCAGGGTTGGGGGTTCAATCTTGCTTCACGTCTGTGTGTGTGTGGAGTTTAAATATATGTTCTCCCCAGGCCTGGTTTGGTTTTTTCAGGGTACTCTAAAGACAAGTGATTCCAAATTACCTGTAGTTAATGATCATCTCTGTTGGCTTGTGCCCTGTGATGGTTTCTATCCAGGGTGTCCCCTGAGTTGCCTGGGAATGGCTCCAAGCTTGATATAACCTTATACAGAAAAAGCAATATAGACGGATGGACTGTTTGTAAGGCATTACACCAGGTCTGAGTTTAGTAATGTGGCTTCACACCTCCAGGATCAAGGGTTGGCAGGTTTCCTCCAGGTACTCTGGATTCCTCCCATAGTCAAAAGACATGCAGAGTAGGATGGCTGGCTTTTCCAAATTACCAATAGTGTGTAAGTGACCGTATGAGTGTGTGCTGGCGTGTCCTGCTATGAACTGACACCTCATCCAGAGTGCAGCCTGTCCCCTAAAATAAAAAATAAAATAAAAAAAAGACTCCTGGCTTCTGGTGACCCCTATACATGATAAGTGGAATGAATATAAGTTAAGGAATGAAATCCTGCAGTTTTGATGCCTATAATAAACTTTTCCCAGTATGATGTTTTAGATATTTTGGATGAGCCCTTATTGTGTTTGCCTAGGGAAAAAATAAATAAATCAATCAAATTGTTCACATTGTTCTGTCATTCCAGCTTCAACAAATAAGGGAGACAATGGTTCAGCTCAAAGGGGAAGCAGTTCAGAGTAAGTGCTGTCAGTTCAACGGTATATCAATTTGACCAGAGATTTCACAGAGCCCTAAATAAAGCTGTATATTTGCTTAATTCTTTCCATTCTCAATTCTTGCTGTTAAAAAAAGTACTCAGCCAAAACATGGTATTGGTGCTAAAAAGTGTCACACCTACTGTAGGTGAAAAAGTGAATTTTCAGGTACAGTAGGATCATATTATACCATTTTCATAATACTTAATGCTACTTACAGTATGTCCTGATCAATACTTTGTTTTTGTAAATATGCACAGGCGTTTATCTTTTAATCAGCTAAAAAGAAAAACATTTGCTTAATACAATTTCATGTCCTTTTTGAATACAAATTCCAATGATCTTAATTGTTATTCAGATCGGCCGATTTAGATTTCAAATGAAACGACATAACCCTGAAAGAGTGTATTATTCTAACGTGCAAAATTTTAAGATGATGCACAATGGTTACAGACACTACAGAGTTTTTTTTTTTTTTTTGGCATAGTATTCTTTAATTCAAGTAACATTTTTTTTTTCCAGGTCAGGAGTACCAATTTAGTACCCATACTCATTACGTAATATGGATCATTTGCAATTTAAATGATTATTGTTTGAAGCCAGACAGCATAATGCTGAAAAGTGTCCATTTTTGAGGCACATATAAAATCGTCTCTCCAAAATAACTGAAGTTACTGTAGCACCTTGAAATTTTTAGAGAAGCAAGATTGCTCACTTCCATGTTGCATAAACTTCAGAAGCAGCATGTTTGGCAAGCATGCAATCAAATCAAATCGAATCAAATCAAACAAATGATTGATGTTCAATAGAAACCTTAGCTTAAACTGACATTGATTTATAATACTAGAAAAGCCAAGTTGTACATAATGTGTCTCTGCATTGCAGCGATGGAACGATGCTGCTCTGGACTCTGGTCACTTTAGGACTGGGGCTGCTGCTCATTCTGGTCAGCTCTGTAACTTACATGTTGAGAAAGACATACAGTAAGTGTTTAGTAGTATTTTTTGGTTAAATCTTTTACACTTTCACATTGCTGTGAAAACTAGTAAAAAAAAAAAAAAACATAAAACGTTTGTGTAAACAGGATTCGTGACTTGCAAACGCACAAGCTGTTCAGTATGTGCATAAAGGTATAAACATGACCAACCAGTCACATAAGAAACACTTGTGATTGAGAGATGTGATAAGGACAGAGCTAGTGAAGTGAAACAGGAAGGAAACAACATTTCAAAACCGCTGTTTAGTAAGATATAAAGCAGAATGGGATGGCCATTAAAATAAGGCAATTTAATAAACACAAATGAATTTGCTTCCTTACAGAAAACCTGACTGTATCAATGATTAGACAATTTACTTTGTTAAATGTTTCACTATATGACTATAGTTTCGAGCTTAAATTACAGTATGTAACATAACAAACTTGAACATAACTAAGTACACGTTTCATGTATCTGTACTGTACTTGAGTAGTTTTATTAGTGGGTCCTTTTTACTTTAACTCTGCTTCAATAAATACATACACTATACTGTACACGCTACTTCACTACATTTCTACATGACATTGTGTTACATAATATTTCAAGTAAGCCACCTGCTGACTATTAAGCATAACTGCATGATTCGTCTTCCCTCCATGAAATGTGTATGTGTGTATGAATGAGAGAGACAGAGAGAGAACGGCAGTCTAAATCTCCTGATTACTGACTGCCAAAACCTGAACATCATTACTGCACTCCCACTCGCATAGTACATCATTACGCGATGTTTTATTCAATCACAGTTAGTGTAATTAACAACTGTATAACACCTGGGATGCAGAGTGAGGCAAAGAGTTAAACATCCTAGTGCCGTTACAATCCATTCTCACCACCCAGGGAATGCCTCTCATCTAGTAGGTCACTTTGTTGAAGCCAACTACATCTAGTCATTTGGCAGACGCCCTTATCCACAGGGACTTACATTTGTTTTTTTTGTTTTTGTTTTTTTTCGTATTTCATAATATGAACCTGGGACCTTCTATCCCATGTGGTTCTATCGCCCCGTTTTGTTTATACAAACAAAAGCTGTTTGTATAAATATTTTGGTTTTTAATACTGTCTCTGTCCCAGGATTATGAGGCTGTCTTAGACCAGGCACGTGCTTTGCTGATCAAACGATCTTTCTCTGTTTCTTGTTGATAATTAATGATGCTTGCCTTGTTTCAAAACCTCAATTAAGTTTCTTAGACCTGCACTTGCACCTGTCACTTACTGCATGACAGCGTTGATGTCAGAGTGTTTTCTAATTACCTTATTTAAATGTTCTCACTTTCAGAGAAGGAAAATCAATCAAGGACTAGAGAGAACAACAACGACTCTGCTGCTCAGACAGTATGTAGCATGCAGTGCCTTTCCAGCTGCATTTGAAGTTTTAGAACTAAAGCCTCGTAATAAAAATAACAATTCCACTCGAAATTGATATGTACCGTTTGTGTGAAATGCATATTTAATTTCATAAACACTAAGTGCCTGTGACCTATTCAAGGATCACAGAATAATGATGATTTACAGTAATATTCACATCCACAGCCGCCATCAGCACTGGATCATGAAGATGTGACCTACACCGATGTGAGACATTCAACCATAAATCAAACTGTAAGTAAACCTGTAAAGGACGGCCATTGCATAGAGCATGGGTTTATATATGATTGATGGAGGTACATATAATAATAATAATAATAATAATAATAATAATAATAATAAATAATCTTAGATAGAAATTTGTATTTAATCACCAGTATGTAGAATTCTTTAATGAATATAATGGAATTAATTATAACAATAATCAGAAATACTTGATGTATTTCATCTTTAATCAGTACAAATGACCCATTTTTCAGAATTCTCTGTTGGTCAAAGATGAAGTGACCTACGGAAATATGGTACGTAAAATGTATAATAATAATAATAATAATAATAAATATAGTTGCAAGCAACGATGACGGGCCCAAGCACCCTGCGCCATCACAACCCCGGGCGCACTGCACAACCTGTGTGTTATTTGAGTGTGTCAAGACTTCGAAAAAGCCATCGCCACCCGGTTGCACCGCACAACCCGCACACGTCACACACTATACAGGGCTGATGTCAGTTTGGGCCCTAAATATTTGTTGAGTGCATTAGTGTGTGTGTGTGTGAGTCTGTGTGTTAACATTAGTCATGTGTGTGATCATATCGGCCCGGTTTGGTGGCGATCGTATAAATTACCTAGGAGGAGTATATCAAAATCCATCGGGTGTGTTTTTGCGAACAACCCACAATAACCGGCCTCCTGTTGAGTTTAGCTCAGGACATGCAGTGCAAAAGTTGTTCGGCTCAATGGGCTCTAAATGTGTACCGAGTTTCGTGTGCCTACGTGAAGGTGTGTATGAACTATCCAGCGAATTCTCGTGTGCGGGCCCCTGAGGGCATCCGAATGGCAGCAGATTCCAACCTGTCTGCCAAGTTTCATGAGTTTTTGAGCATGTTAACACCCCCGAAAAGTCCAAAAGGGTGGAAAAAATAATCCTTAGGAAAACAAGAGGGTCCTGCGCACCTATAGTACTTGGGCCCTAATAATACTTTTCTCCCACAGTCCAAAGACATGCAGATTAGGCTAGCTGGTGTTCCCAAATCTCCAGTAGTGTGTGAATAAGTGTGTGTGTGAGTGAGTGCAGGGTGCTATGGATTTGCACCCTGTCCAGGGTGTACCCCGCCTAGTGCCCTAAGAGTCCTGGGATAGGCTCCAGGGCCCCCGCGACCCTGAATACAGGATAAAGCGGTATAGTCGATGCGTGAATGAGCGATAATAATATTAATAATTATAATAATCAGTACAAATGAGCCAAATATCATTATATGACTAATAATAATAATAATAATAATAATAATAATAATAATAATCAATACAAATGACCCATTTTTCAGCATTCTCAATTGGTCAAAGATGATGAAGTGACCTATGGGAATATGGTACGTAAAATGTATAATAATAATAATAATAATAATAATAATAATAAATTTTATTTACATACTAGTACTAGTACTGGGTTCCATTGTGCTTGTTACCAAATAAGCCAAATTTACAAAATACTAAAAAAGCTACCAAATTTATTTCTAATCAGTGTAACTGATCTATTTTACAGAACTATCCAACAGACAAAGATAATGAAGTGACCTACAGCAGTGTGGTAGGAGAAATTTCTGTCTTACAAGCAGATTTCAGATTAGATACTTGATTTTATTTAGCGGTTGAAATGATGAACATGCCCTAGTAATAAAGAGATACTTTTCCTGTGCTATATCTGCTCCATTTCCAGCATACTTCATGAAGCAGAGAAGATGGAGGACTTTAGAGAAGCCAATCCACCTAGAAGTTTCTTTTTTTGGACCAGCAAACCCAAAGAGAAAAGACAAAAACACAAAATGTATTTAGATCATTTTAAAATGGCAAGCTTTTATAAAAAGCTATTTAAAAAGCTACGGATGTTGAGCAAAGTGTTAAAGCAGGAAGAGGAATTGATAAGATGCGCCAAACACAGACATAGAAACAAAGGGTTAAGAAACCTCCAAAGATTGTAAGATTACACAATTTATAATAACATGTCTGTTTTCCCCTGCATTTCTAGTTACATATAAAGAATCTGGAACAATGATATAATAATAAAAATGTTTTATTTAAGATCAAAGTTTATGAAATGTGTTATTCCTTACTTGACTATAATAATATTCCATCCCAACATGCTTATGTATTTCATAATAAAATACTGTGAAGGATAATTAAAGATTATTTTTATATAACAGCATGGTCTGTCCCTTTCACAAAGTTGGTCTTCCCCCTCAGGGCATGTGGTGCCCAGTAAGAGGAAGTTAGACAAGTTATTTGTGTCAATTGAAAAATAGCAATGAAGTTATGAATGTACGTATGTATGGCTCTGACAGTGTGGTGCAAATCCTGACTGATAGCAACCCATTCTTTCATAATCACTTCTTGGAGTTTGTCAGAATTAGTGGGTTTTTGTTTGTCCACCGCCTCTTGAGGATTGACCACAAGTTCACAATGGGATTAAGATCTGGGGAGTTTCCAGGCCATGGACCCAAAATTTCAACGTTTTGGTCCCCGAGCCACTTAGTTATCACTTTTGCCTTATGTAACGGTGCTCCATCGTGCTGGAAAATGCATTGTTCTTCACCAAACTGTTGTTGGATTGTTGGAAGAAGTTGCTGTTGGAGGGTGTTTTGGTACCATTCTTTATTCATGGCTGTGTTTTTGGGCAAAATTGTGAGTGAGCCCACTCCCTTGGATGAGAAGCAACCCCACACATGAATGGTCTCAGGATGCTTTACTGTTGGCATGACACAGGACTGATGGTAGCGCTCACCTTTTCTTCTCCGGACAAGCCTTTTTCCAGATGCCCCAAACAATCGGAAAGAGGCTTCATCCGAGAATATGACTTTGCCCCAGTCCTCAGCAGTCCATTCGCCATACTTTTTGCAGAAGATCTAAATCTGTCCTTGATGTTTTTTTTGGACAGAGGTGGCTTCTTTGCTGCCCTTCTTGACACCAGGCCATCTTCCAAAAGTCTTGGCCTCACTGTGCGTGCAGATGCACTCATACCTGCCTGCTGCCATTCCTGAGCAAGCTCTGCACTGGTGGCACTCCGATCCCGGAGCTGAATCCTCTTTAGGAGACGATCCTGGCGCTTGCTGAACTTTCTTGTACGCCCTGAAGCCTTCTTAACAAGAATTGAACCTCTTTCCTTGAAGTTCTTGATGATCCTATAAATTGTTGATTTAGGTGCAATCTTAGTAGCCACAATATCCTTGCCCGTGAAGCCATTTTTATGCAACGCAATGATGGCTGCACGAGTTTCTTTGCAGGTCACCATGGTTAACAATGAAAGAACAATGAGTTCAAGCATCACCCTCCTTTTAACATGTCAAGTCTGCCATTCTAACCCAATCAGCCTGACATAATGATATCCAGCCTTGTGGTCATCAACATTCTCACCCGAGTTAACAAGACGATTACTGAAATGATCTCAGCAGGTCCTTTAATGACAGCAATGAAATGCAGTGGAAAGTTTTTTTTTTCAGGATTATGTTAATTTTCATGGCAAAGGACTATGCAATTCATCTGATCACTCTTCATAACATTCTGGAGTATATGCAAATTGCTATTATAGAAACTTAAGCAGCAACTTTTCCCATTTCCAATATTTATGTAATTCTCAAAACTTTTGGCCACGACTGTCTAATCTCAATTAATGAGAGAAATTATAGGTCTAGAAATTTACCTTTACCGTAACAAATTTTCGCAGATAGTATTTGTCAGATACCGCTACTTAATAGTAGCAGTAGTGGTTAGCACTGTAGCCTTTTGCCTCTGTAGCACTGTAGCCACTTCTCCCCGTACTTAGTGAGTTTCCTCTGGGTACTCTAGTTTCCTCACAGTCCAAAGACATGCAGATTAGATTAGCTGGCATGCTCAAATTTCCTACATTGTGTGTGTGTGTGTGTGTGTGTGTGCGCGCGCGCGCATGCGCATGTGTGTGATGGATTGACAACCTGTCCAGGGTATATCCTGCCTCGTGCCCTACCGTACATCTCCTGGGACAGACAGTTCACTCTGACATTAGAGAATTTAACAAGAACATTTTTATTTATTGGGCTTTTTGGTGCAAACTACAGTACCATCACGTGATAACAGTACAGTATATCAGGTGTTTAATCAGCTTAGTCAGTCACTAAATTAATCACTAGGTGTGGTTTAAGACTACACAGTAGGCTCAGTATTAAGAGGAACTGTTTGAGCTGCTACACAAACTGCACAGTGACAACTTCGGAGAAGAAGGACGCAAGAAAACCTCACATTTTTATTCATCATTAGAATAAATCTAACATGAGCTGCCTATACATTTTTATTGTCATCTTGAATAGTAAGTTCGTTTCTCATACATTCGTATTTTTCATTCATGTGCAAATTAAATGACCTGAAATACTGAACTAATTTATCAACCATCAGTAATAGCTTGAAATAATATCAAAGTATTTGAGTAATTGCAGTGTTTTTCTGTTATGTGTGCAGGTGTTTCCAGTCAGGCGTATAGGCATTTTACTGTTAAAAATGAAGCATCTGTCAGTATGCCATGTGCTTACGACGGGAAATATGTACAACATAAGAAATACTGGTGTTATGGTAGAGACTTCAATTTCTGCACAATTCAGGCGTATACCAATCAAACACAGGGGAGAGTGACAGTGACTGATAACCCAGCTGAGAGTCTCTTTACTGTGACTATGAATAATCTCCAGGCAGGAAACTATGGATGGTACTGGTGTGCTGTAGAGATAGATGGCGGCCCGGATATTAGTGAATACCTTTATATCACAATGACAGAAGGTACTGTACTATATTACAAAATGGGAATAATTCCCAAGGTTAACAGTGTTAAAGGTTAATCATACATAACTGACTGTATATTTGTGCCCAGTTCCTGATCTGTCTGTGAGTGAGAGCAGAGTGAGAGGTGAGGAAGGAGGCAGCGTCACAGTCCAGTGTCTCTACAGCGCTGCGTATCAGAATAAAAAGAAACAATGGTGCAGATTCAAAGACAAGAACTGTAACACATTTCAGACGTCTGAAACATCTGAGAATTCAGCAGTGCAGCTCAGTGATGATGGGAGATCCTTCAGTGTGGAGATGAGTAGACTGAAGAAGAGTGATGCTGGCTGGTACTGGTGCAGTGCAGGAGATCTGCAGGTTCCTGTTCACATCAGTGTCAGTGATCCACCTCCAGGTATTATCTCATTCACTTCGGGGTGGAATGAGATAATTTTACACTTTGCAAGAGTATAGTATCCACAATTTACAATTAATTCATGTTTGTTTTTTTTTTGTGTGGAAAAAAAAAATCCAATAAAACATCCTCTGTATGGCCTCTCTGCTTTAGTTTGAACCATTCCATTGTAATTAATAATTAATATGGTTGCGGGTATATTATATGTTATTCCCTCATAAAAAAGAGTTACTAATTTATTCAATATTTGTCTTGAACTTGGAACTTGCAGCTCCTGTGAGTCCGACATCACTCTCTCCCCAAACCAAACGTCTAGCTGAACATGGTAAATAGATAAAAAATAAATAGATAACTGCACACTTCTGACACGTTTTGAGAGCAATAAACATATTTTTATGGCTCCCTGTCTGTGCATAGGGTATTAAGTATACACCTGTTCTGCCAGCCGACGAGATAGTAGCATAATGTTAATGAGTTATTTAATGCTGTAAAAGCATTTTATGTGTTATATACTGTAGGTCTGGGGCTTGGTGTGTTTGGCTATGGCATTTAAAAAGAGTTGGTCCCTAATTTAACAACTGATTAGATGAAAATCACACTGATTGTTTTTCCTTTTCCACAACAGTGGGTGCAAGAGTGACTACAGAAATAACCACAAAAGTGATTAGAGCAGTGAATACAACCACTCACCAAGCCACTACCCACAGGTAAGCAGGAAAGCTCTATTTTATTTAGACGTGCTTTTGTCGTCTATAGTTTTAACGCTGTTTAACAAACTAGGTTAATTCTAAACCTATGGGGTTTTCATTTAAAAATGTATGAGCTATACATGAGCATAGGTAATATAATCAAATTACAGTGGAACCTCAGATTGTGAGTAATGTGGTTTACGAGTGTTCCGCAAACCGAGCAAAGATTTTTAATAAATGTTTAATCGGAAACCTAGCAAGTATTAGTTTACGAGTGCCGAGTATCATGTATCACGCATGCAACTCTTATTTTGACATCAAAAAAGCATCAAGCGTCACTCTTGCGCTGCGGAATTGTGTGTAATCGTCTCCCCTGCTAGGTCTTAGTGCTCGTCTCTTACTTGCATAATCAACATCTCCCTTTCTCTTTCAGCGTCTCTTATGTGTGTGCGTGCGCGTAATTTGACACCAACACACACACACACACACACACACACACACACACACACACACACACACACACACACACACAAACACCCTGACACATGCACAGACGCTCTCTCGCCTTTTCACCCCCTCCCCGGCTTCACAAACACACTGAAACTCTGCTCTGTCGTGATTCTTTTCAAAGGTAAGGTGCTGGTTCATTTGTTTGTTTGTTTTTTTACCTTACCGCAGTAATTCCCTTAGTATGCGCTCATGCCAGTCTCAGAGAGATTTATTTTTTCCTGTTAAAACGGTGTTTCCATTGTGTGTTTTGTGTTTGTTGTGGAACTAAAAAAGCGAGGTGGGGAGAGGGAGGAGGAGTGGTGCTGTGTAAAACGAGGCGAGGGAAGGGGCTAATTCCACACACACACACACACACACACACACACACACACACACACACACACACACACACACACACACACACACACACACACACACACACAGCGCCTGCGCGCACCAACGGAGACACTTATCTGTCGAGATTTATTTGTACTTTTTTTTTTAAAGGTAAAGTGCAGATTAATTTTTTATTTTCATTTTATAGATTGTATTAATTATTTTTATGTATTTAATTTTTGGGGCTGTGGAACGAATAATTTGAGTTTTCTTTATTTCTTATGGGAAAATTATGATTTGGTTTACCAGTGTTTTGGAACACGAGCCCACTTCCTGAATGAATTGTGCTTGTAATCCAAGGTTCCACTGTATGTATGTATAAATAAATAAATAAATATATATATATATTTATATATTAATATAAATATGTCTATGAAAATATGTTTCATGTTTTAAACAGATCTGTCTCAAAGCACAATTCAGGTAGTGTCAGATACAGTATGTCTTCATACTTGAAAACAGTGGGTACAAGAGTGACTACAGAAATAACCACAAAAGAGATTAGAGCAGTGAATACAACCACTCACCAAGCCACTACCCACATGTAAGCAGGAAAGCTCTATTTTATTTAGACGTGCTTTTGTCATTTATACTTTTACCGCTGTTTAACAAACTAGGTTAATTCTAAACCTATGGGGTTTTCATGTAAAAATGTATGAGCTATACATGAGCATAGGTAATATAATCAAATTATATATATATATATATATATATATATATATATATATACACTGTATATGTCTATGAAACAGAGTGCAATCACCATCATGATCCCATGTACTGTATATGAATGAATGAAACATTCACGCTTTTCTTTCATAATTTTGTTTCACGTTTTAAACAGATCTGTCTCAAAGCACAATTCAGGTAGTCAGATACAGTATGTCTTCATACTTGAAAAAATTGTCCCACTGTTCATCTTAACACCTTTCTAATTTTACTTATTTCACACCCTCACCCACATCCTCACAAGATAAGAAAATTTGAGTGCAAATATACACTTCTTTCTTGAAGAACATGTTGAACACTTTTAGCTATCATGATGTTCTTTGCAGGTTCACACATTTGTACTCTTTGTACTTTGTTGTCTTATTAAAATTGGAAAATGTGTTTAGGGTGCGAATACTTACATACGTTTGAAGTAAGTGAACATGTGGTCTTTCCATAAGATGGATTGTGTATCTAAATACATGTATTATTCAACTACACTATAGTTATTTTTATCAGCATTGTTGTATTGCTGTGGATGACTTCTTAAGTAAAAGCGCTCTTTTAACATTGGTTGCCAAGCAACATCCTCAGACAGGCAATTGGTAAACACTGCAGCTAGCAGTAAAGGCTGGCTGACCGTTAACAATCTGTGGGCAGAAGGAGCTTTGGTAGATGAAATGTGGTGTCACATGAGCACAGGACAGAGGAGAAACACATACAGGAAAAACTGAGGATTATCTTCAGGAAGCAAGGCAGCTGGAGGCGGTAGGTGACAGAGTTGACGTTACAGATTACCTTTAAAAGGCCAGTGTATCTAGGACAAGCTTCTGGGACTTCTGCAAAAAGGGAGGTCTTTTGCAGACAACCAAACCCACTGGCATATTGGCATTGGTTGGTTCTGGCAGTTTGAAGCAGAGCTCATTGGGCCTGGAACCGA
The DNA here is from genome assembly GCA_030347435.1 of Clarias fuscus. Lineage (NCBI taxonomy): Eukaryota > Metazoa > Chordata > Actinopteri > Siluriformes > Clariidae > Clarias > Clarias fuscus. Next base: position 9,174,753 of record CM059231.1, read on the forward strand.
ACTGGCACTGGAATGGAGAGAGCTCGATGATGGATGATTGATATTGAGTGTGGAGGCACTCACACCATATCAGCTAAGGGCTGCACAATCATGTGTAATTCAAAGTCAAGCCCCTCAAGGTGGATTAGAGACTGTCAGTGGCTCCAGTCAGGGGGAGCAGTATCCTCGGGCAGCTCAAAGGCTTGCAAAACATAAGGAAGCATTATTTTGGCAATTTCAAATGCTGAAAGCAGTATATTTAAAGCAATAAATCAATAGGCCTTGTTAACAATAACTAGAATGATAGTCTTACTGTACATTCTGAGTGAGAGCAAGGAACCCATTGAAGGCCTTGGGACCATGCTGCTCAAGGGACAAACAGATGTTGATCCAGGCCTGTTAAACAGTCATTCTCATTTTCTTGGGTCTGCCAGGCTGCTGATTTAATTCACCAATGAACAGTAGCTACAATATGGGTGGGTGGCATAATGGGTTCACCAAAAGATTACCTTTAAAAGAACCTACATCAGAAGCATCTACTTCAACAGTAAAAGGCTTTGCTGGGTCTTATTGCTGGAATTATTAGGATGAGGGCAGAAGAGCAAAAGTCCTTCTGGAAGTTTAAATAAAAGGACCAATACTCATCTTTGTGAGCAAGGATATGGGTGGCACCACCTACTGTACAGTAACTGAATCACCCCATGAACATTTAATAAAAGTTTATGAATACAAATAAACATTTTAGTTCTTTAATGGATTTAAAAGTGGGGGAAATTTCTTATGGCCTGGTTCTTTCTCAGATCAATCTGTATTTGGGCCTTACTGTACCTAAGATAAAACCAAGAAAAGATGTCTCCAGGACATGACATTTACCCCTCTGAGGTTTTACATAATGTTGCTCTTATGACTTGAAAAATATCAATGTATAGTAAAACATTTCCTGCAGCGCCAGACTCCAACAAATTCTGTGCAAGCGTGACTAACCTCTATCCATTCAGGCGGTAGATTCAGGAGATAGTTCTGGAGTAGAGCTGGTTTTGAAGATGCTCTCTGAAACTATTGTCAAAGTGAGTGATGAGAGGTAATCAAGGACCCCAACCCATCCGGACAGTCTGCAGAGGCTAATCCATCTTTTATCACGTACACTAGACCATGGTGAAAGGCAATAATTAGAGTCTTCTCATTCCAGCTACTTTCTATGGAGTTCTGAAACTTAATGGCATAGCCTGCAATGCTCAACTTGCCTTGTCTGAAGAACATCAGTTGTTTGGCCACCTACATTGAGCCGCTGTTAAAGTCTTAAAACCAGAACATTTCAGACTCTGTTTATGCCAAAAGTCTGTGGCCCATGCCAGCGCGTTGTCTGTGAGCAGTGTAATAAGATACATGATCTTAGATCTCTCAGTAAGGTAGGTGGTAGGTTGCAATTTGAATATGAGCTGACATTTGGTTACATGCTCAGGGGTTAGATGGTTCAAGACACAACAATCACCTGGATTTCCATCGTATCTCTGGGGAGGTGGAAGGTGAGGTTCTGCACCAAGGATTGGAGTGATGGTGTGGAAGCTAGAGAGGGTGGGTTTTTTTGTAGCATCTGCTTTAACTGCTGTAGGATTTGGTTATGATGAGCGAGTGTCTCATGCTGTTTGGTCAGAGCATGCCAATGAGGTTGCAAGGTGGTTTAGAAGCTGTGTGAAGTCACCAGGGGTTTGTCAAAGTCTGAGGTACAGTAATGGGGTTAGTAACAAATTTTCCTGATGGATCCTTCTGTTAAATCGACACCGGATGTCAGTTTTTCTAATTAGTTTATCAGGAAGTGACAAAACGTAGTACAAAAAAGCTAAACAAACCAAAAAAAAAAAAAAAAACAGACTTTGGAGCTGTCTGTGTTCAGACTTTGGGATACATGTGCATTTTATAGATCAATTGATTTAGCCAGTCTGTGCTAAGAAATGTTTTTCTATAGTGGGAGAAAGACGCCCAGATACTGGTACCTGTTGAACCTTCTTTTGCTACTAATACTGGTCATCATCTGCACGATAAGAATGAAATGCAGTAAGTGTCCCTTGTGTCCGTCATTTAGCATTTCTTGTATTTGTTTGCCAGCATAGATTATTATTATTATTATTATTATTATTATTATTATTATTTTACTTGGATATAATAAATTCAGTAGACTACGTATAAATTTGCTTTATTATCCCTTTATAACTTCCAGAACTAAAGAATCAAATCAGGACCAGAGGGAGGGGAAATGACACCGCTGTTCACACAGTTAGTACTGCGTTTGTTGTGTGGCATAATGCAATCCAAAATCATGTTACCTTTTATTTTGGTACCTTTAGTACCTATTAGCACATATAATAAACTCATCACCATTTCTTATTAATGCTGTTAATAAATATAATTCTTCTCATACTGAGTCATTGTTTTCAAGTCAAACTGCAGTTTTTATTTAATAAATCCAAATGATCTTCTTTTGGTTACACCAGTTAAGATTACAGTTACAGTATATTTTATAGCATAGTGTGTGCGTGTGTGTGTGTGTGTGTGTGTGTTTGAAAGCTGACCACTGAAGACTCTGCTACATACAGCACTGTTTCTATGGCAAGTCTGCAATCAATTAGACCATTTCTAAATTTATTTAAAATAATAATAATAATAATAATAATAATAAAATAAATAAATAATAATAATAATAATAATAATAATAATAATAATAATTATTATTATTATTATTATTATTATTATTATTTATTTATTTATTTATTTTATTATTATTATTATTATTATTATTATTATTATTGTTGTTGCTGCTGTTGTTGTTATATAACATGTATTCATTACTATTATCTAGTCTTTAGCATCAAAAGATATTTTAACCCCTAGTAACCAGTACCCACACAACATAACATTACTATTTTAAACTTCTCCTACAGTATAACTTGACATAGACAGTAATTAGTCCAAACTATAATTCAGTCCTCTAAAGAGAAAGAAGATAAATGTGTGTGTGTGTGTGTGTGTGTGTGTGTGTGTGTGTGCATGTGTGCGTGTGTGTGTGTGTGTGCGCATGTATGCGTGTGTGTTTGAGAGCAGCCTAGTTTAAGAGCTGAAGACGCTGTTATATACAGCAACGTGATGCAACAGCCCACTTTAAGAGCAGAAGACTCCATTATATACAGCACTGTTTCTGTGCCAAAGGCAAGTCTGCAACCAATTTGTTCATTTCTACATTTGTTCCAAATGATGATGATGATGATGATGATGATGATGATTATTACTGTTGTTATTTCACATGTTATTAATTACAGTACTGTTAAAGATTTAACAAAGCAGCTTCTTACATCCACAGTCTTCAGCATCCAAAGATATTGATCAAGATATGACCTACAGCTTTGTAAATATTGCACCCAAGAAGAAAGCTGTAAGTTAATTCAATTAAAATAAATTCTATTCCAGTACAATCCATAACCAGTTTACTCACTAATCTACCAGGAACAGATATAATATTGAGACTCTTATAAGTCTTTATTCATATCCTGTTCCAGGTGTCTCGAAATGCTGTTGATGATAAATCCTTTTACAGCACTGTGGTTTACCATTAAGAGGTGTGTGATTAAAAAAGAAAAATACTAATAACATGACTCGTCCATGACCCTCAGTCATTCAGAAAACACCAGCTATACTTACTGTACACATGATAACTGCAAGATTTAACTCTATACAATTGCTTCTACAGTACACCAGGCATTATTTTCCTCCACACGGTAGACACCAGTCCAGCCACTGAATACAGCATGGTGTATAACACAACTCATCGAGGAACCTACAGTACACAAATGGATGAATATAAATGTATGAAACAAAAACAGCTGGTGTTTGTCTATTCCAGCATATGCAGTAGTATATCTACAAAGTGACTATATTTCTCACTTTTCCCCATACAAAAGCAAGGATTAAAAATGTGAAACATGCACATGGATGATGAGCATTAAATGCATTTGTTTTATTTTAAAATAATTCATGTTTTGCTTAAAATAAGAATGAATGACTTATTATCTTATTAAGTTTTTTATTTTAACTTTGGGATTATATTTCTTACTTAATTTAAATCTTATCACATCACCATAAATATTTTTCTTAAATGTTTTCCCACATTGTTGAATTTATATTTACTTTTTATGAAAATCTTTGAGGTGATGTTACACATTTTATTAGTAAATATTATATCGCTCCTGCATTGTTTATGCTAATAAACTAACCTGTCTCATGACTCACAAAAAAAGAGATAGAAATAATAAAGGAGTAAATAATTATTTATTGAAGTTATTGTTTTCCTCTTGTTTTATTGCTGGCTTTGAGATATCTAGTTGTTTCGGTTACAAATTGCACTTCTAATTAATATTTCCTCAATTCTACCTCTATCTTTCCCAATTTTACAGATTCCCACAGTTAACAAATACAGAAATATTATTATACTCTGCTGATAGTTGATTAGTTGTTAGTATAAACCAGAATGCTTCAGTATTTGAAATGTAATTAACATATTTTGGATCACATGTGATTTCCAAATAATGTTTTAATAGTTTATTGCAAAATGAAGAATTCTTAAGTATTCTTAACTTTTGATCACCCAATGTGTCATATCACAAGTACTTTAATCTAGTACAAGTGAATTTACTACAAAACTAAAAACATAGAGAATTTAATACAATGAATTTCTTATACTCATTTTATTCCATTACAATTTAAAACTTATTTTGTAGCTAGTTATTCATTTCCATAAAAATACCACTTTTTTTTTATAACAGTTTAATTATGTATAACATAAGGAAACCATCTTAGCTCTATTATAGGAGCTCTAAACATTTGTTGCTGCATCAGCCTTTTTCTTTTTTTCCCTATTAAAGTGGAGAAGACCCAAAAAAAAACCCCATCAATTTAAGCAGGTTGTATTTTTAGACTATACAGTAGGCTTAGCAGGAAGAGAAAGTGCTTGAGCCACTACAAATACAGTAAAGAATTCACAGAGAAACAGCACACCCTTACATTTGATTCAAAATCAGAATAAAACTAACATGAGCTATGCACAACACAAGAAATACTTGTGCCACAAGACTACATTAGCATACTGTAAAATTACCGCAAATTTCAGGCATATGCCAACGATACACAGGGGAGAGTGACTGCCATGGTGCCAAATGTTAATGGAACCAAATGTTAAAGAATACCTTTATATTACACTGAAAAAAGGTATGAATTTACAAACTACCAACACTAATTAGTGTATTTAGCAGTGATCTTACTGACTGTCTATATGAATAAAATATGTAAAGGTTTTGTCTGTACATTGGTCACAACTCATGCTTTAATGAGTTTCATATGTTGGAGGACGCAAAACCAGTCTCAGAAAGAATGAATTAAAATAGATTATGTCACAGCATCTCACAAAACTGCCTGGGCAGAATTTAATGAAACTTGATATTTGATGATATTTGCCTGAAGTTTAACCTTGAAGTTTAAAATGTTGAGTAAAAGCCATGTTATGAACAATTATGTGCCAGATTTAATAATCTACTTTAAAAGAATCTACTAATAAGCTACTTACTCAATGTAAATAAACACCTGCACTAATAGATATTTATTAGAAAAGCTGAGCTGAATATTTTTTACTGAGATAAGTTCATATTTTTGCTGCTGAAATAACAGCACTGAAGTGGTGAACAGAACTTCAATTTCAACTTTTTCCACAAACTCTTTTCCCGCCATCAATGGCTAGTTGACTATTGTGGTGGAAATTCTGTAAATATTATAAAGACAAGCAATTCATACACTGGGGAAGAGCAAAGTCACAAAGGTTTTATTTTACACTTCTGCAGAAGGACCAGTTTCACACAGCAAACAGTTGCAGCATGGAGAAGGGTGATCTCTTTCTCTCCGCTGTCCCATTTTATACACGAACATCTCTGCTAACATAATCAACGCCCCGTACATGAAGTTCCTACATTCAAACTCAACTCTTTATCTGACCCAGACCAGTTGTCCATACCTTATCATTTATTCAGGGACAATTACAATCAGGTTGTTTCTGTACTATTCTCGGCCTTGTGTTTCTAAGCTTCAGCGAGTTTAAAGCGTCTATAGTCTACGTGGCACAATTACAAATGAATACATAATTAAAATGTGATATTTCCATTACACTATATACAGTATTTGTGCTCAGATCCTGATCTGTATGTTAATGAGAACAGAGTGAGAGGTGAGGAAGGAGGCAGCGTCACAGTCCAGTGTCTCTACAGCACTGAGCACTTAAGCAGTGGTGCAGATGACAAGTGCAAGTACTGCAAAACATTTAGAAAGACTGAAATGTCCCAGAATTCAGCAGTGCACATCAGTCATAATGAGAGATCCTTCAGTGTGGAGATAAGAGGACTGCTGGCTGGTACTGGTGCAGTGCAGGAGATCTGCAGGTTCCTGTTCACATCAGTCTCAGTGATCCACCTCCAGGTATTATCTCATTCACTCATCTATAATTTAATAAATTATTAGATAGAAATGATACTGACTTTTTTTTCTTAGTTATGGCCAAAACATGACTACAACCACTCACCATGTCAGTACTTACATAGGGTTAGGTTTAGGGGAAATGACCGTGGCTACAGGGTCCTGCACGGGCCTCAAGTAGGGTTATGGTTAGGGAAAGGGGTAGGGGTATTGACAGATAGGGGTAACGGTCCCGGGACAGGGTCCAAGGCAGGGTACTTTGGGGATAGGGTTAGGGTTAGGGTTAGGTTTAGGAAAAATCCATCTCGATATGCTTTTGTCCTCTTCAGTTTTACATATGTTCTATAAAGTGTATATAACTTTATATACACAGCACAAAATTAAAGTTCCATTAATTATCAATAAGTTGCCCAGGTCCTAAAGCTGCAAAGCAGCCCCAGACCATCACACTACGACCACCATGTTTGACTATTGGTATGATGTTCTTTTTTATCAAATGCTGTGTTATTCCCAGATATAATGGGAGACACACCTTCAATCAGTCCAAAGAATATTTGCCAAAAGTATTGGCAATAATCACAATATTTGTATGGCAAATGTAGTAAAGTAAAGTAAAGCAATAAGACAAGCATTTGTGTTCTTTTTAGTTAGCAGTGGCTTTTGCCTGGGAATTCCCCCACGGATGCCATTTTGGCCCAGTCTCTTTCTTATTGTTGAATCATGAACACTGAAATAGACAATGCAAGTGAGGTCTTTAGATGTTATTCTGGGTTCTTTTATAAGATCCTGCTTGAGTTGTCATTGTACTCTTGGAGTAATGTTGGTAGGCGAGCCACTCCTGAGAAGGTTCACCACTATTCCAAATATTTCATTTTGGTAGATAATGGCTCTCCCCATGTTTTACTGGAGTCCCAAAGTCTTAGAAATTACTTCTTAGTAAATTACTTTATCATTTGTTCTTGAGTTTCTTTAGACCATGTTGCTTATCTTTTTTTTTTTTTTTTTTACTGTGCTTTATTTAATCAGACAGATTATATTTAAGCAATTTCTTGATTCAACAGGTCTGGCAATAATCAGGCCTGGGTGTGGCAAGTGAAATTTAACTCAGCATTCCAAATTTACAGTCTGCTCATGTTTTAACAGGGGGAGGGGGGCAGGTAGGTTTGGATTGATTCCTTACTTTTAATAAATGAAATAATTATTAATAGACTGCATTTTGTATTTATTCGGGATATATTTCTGTAATATAAAAATTTGCTTAGTTATTTGAATCATTTATGTGTGATAAATATGCAAAAAATAATCCTTCACAGAATTAGCTTGCACTTTTTTCAACTTGAAGTTAGCAGGAAGAGGAGCTGCTTGGGGTGCACCAGACATAGCAGAAACGTTTTTGAGAGAAAGGAATTCACCTGAAATTGTAAATTGTAAAGTCCAACTCAAGGGCTATAGTCTATTTTACAAGGACACAAAACCTTACATTTTATTCAATATCAGAACAAATTTACCATGAATTGCTTTATGATTTTTACATACTATAGAATACATGGGCAACCAAAGTAAACTTGAAGAAGAGGAAGGCTTATGGATTTTCCAAGAGTAATATAATACACAGTAGTATGATGGATAAGTGCTGGTTCACTGAACCTGGAGAGCATAAACCGACTCCACTGTCGCTCCCCTAGCTTTAGATCTGCCAAGCAGTCCCTGCAAAAATGGCACTGGAGGAAAAAAACAGTCGAAGTCAAATGTGATCCCGTCATGAACTCTTGGTAAGTACAAAAAAAAATTTTTTTTTAAAAGTTAGACTCCTTCTGTTTCTGTAACTTGCACTACATGGCTATATACAGTATAGCTATGTTAGATACAGTACGCTAAACTCTAACACAGGCTAATTTGCTAATTTACTGATTCCATTTATAATGTAAAAAGATCTAAAAAGATATATAGATAAAATGCCACTGCTGTAATAAAACTGATCAAACTCTTGATATTATTTTTAATTTAATGGACAGTTTCTTTAACAGACCTCCCAAAGATGATCAGGATAGTTCAATTTTTCTCTCATGTCTTGGTCAGTGAATGGTCTTTTTGTTTGACTACAAATGTATATTAAAGTGTTCTTTAAATTATGTGTTCTATTCAGGTTTTCAATAAGTAACTGTAAACGCAAACCATTTCACATAGCTGGTGCATGTGGTGTTGAATAACAGGAAATCAGACAAGTTATTTATAACATGTGCAAAACAGCAATGTTCTTATGCGGTTTTCTATGGAACTGACAATGTGGTGCAAACGTTGGATTAGTTTAAAATCAATTAATAAAATAAAAGTTCCATTTTATATATATATATACACACCATGTGTCTAATTTTATACTGTACACCATGTGTCTAATTTTAATTACAGCAATAATTTATTGGCCTAGAGACTAATTACACAGAAATTTAAATAAGGAAATTAAAGAAATTGATCAGTGAATCTGAAAAAGAGCTGATATGAAAGATTCTAACAACAAAATATTAATTTTCTGTTGTCAAATTGGGCTTTTTTTTTTTTGGCACAAACCATCATCCTTTGAACTGCAGTGCATCAGATATTTAGTCAGTTTAGCTGGTCAGTCACTGAATGTAAACTTAGCAGGAAGAGGAACTGCTACAGACACATCAACAACTTCACAGAGACGCAGGACGCAAAGAAACCTCACATTTTATTTAACAACAGAACAAATCTAACATGAGCTGCTTTTTCATTTTTATTCTCATAATTTCAAGTAAGTAGATTTCTCATGCATTCTTATATTTTACATGAGTGTACAGAGTAAAACACTGATATAGCAAAAACCTAAAGTATTAAACTAATTTACAACCATCAGTAATATCTTGTTTTAATCAAATTACTTTCACTGAATAGTAATTGGAGTGTTTTTCTGTTCTGTGTGCAGGTGTTGCCAGTCAGGCATATAGACATTTTAATGTTAAAACTGGAGCATCAGTCACTATCCCATGTGATTATAATAGGGAATATATACAGAATAAGAAATACTGGTGCTCTGGTACCTACTACAGTTCCTGCAAAATCCAGGCGTATGCCAATAAAAGACAGGGGAGAGTGACAGTGACTGATAACCCAGCTGAGAGTCTCTTTACTGTGACTATGAATAATCTCCAGACAGGAGACACTGGGTGGTACTGGTGTGTTGTGGAGATAGGTGGAATTGGACAGCGGGATGTTAGTGAATATCTTTATATCACAGTGAAAGGAGGTACGTATTAAGTTACAACCTGCAAATACTAATCAGTGTGTTTAGTATTGCTTTTATTGATTATTGATTATAATTTGAATAATATCCTAATTTCAATAATTATAGTTGACAATATCTTTATATCACAGTGAAAGCAGGTATTAAGTTACAAACTGTGGATAATTAGTGAATTTATCACAGTTCTTATGAATCATCAATAACTGACAGTATATTTGTGCTCAGCTCCTGATCTGTCTGTGAATGAGAGCAGAGTGAGAGGTGAGGAAGGAGGCAGCGTCACAGTCCAGTGTCTCTACAGCGCTGAGTATCAGAATACACAGAAGCAGTGGTGCAGATTCAAAGACGAGAACTGCAACACATTTAAAAAAGAAACATCCCAGCATTCAGCAGTGCAGCTCAGTGATAATGGGAGATCCTTCAGTGTGATGATGAGTAGACTGAAGAAGAGTGATGCTGGCTGGTACTGGTGCAGTGCAGGAGATCTGCAGGTTCCTGTTCATGTCAGTGTCAGTGATCCACCTCCAGGTATTATCACATACACTCATGGGCAACAAAAAAAAAGGGTGGGGGATTTGTAACATTTTATTGAAGTTTTTAAAATGACAATCTGAAGAGTATGGAATCCACAATTCATAACGTTTTGTTGCAAAAGAAAAAAAAAAATCCAATAAAACATCCCTATACTTCCCTCTGCTTTACAGTTTGAATCCTGCCTCTATTCCACAGTGTATGTTTGAATCCAGCATGTACACAAAATGCTGAAGCATAGCAAAATATCTACTGATGAATTAACAATCTAGGGCTCAAATGAAAGTGTAAAGTCAACTCACAGGCTTTTACTGTGAGTTTCTTATAGTCAGTTTGTTTATGTTGGTATTTGTCTATATACATGTGCAAATGAAGTGATTAATTTTATTTCCACCTGATGATCATAATGTAAATGTGGTTTCGGGTGTATCACTATTCTCTCATAAAAGGACTAATTACTAATTTGCTGCTTTATTTACAATGTCTTAAACTTGGAAAATGCACGTGATTCATGCTCATTATAGTTCTCTATATCAATAAATCCTGTCCTGCTGTGCCAGCTATTGCAGCTTTTGTGAGTCTGACATCACTCGCTCCCGAAACTAACTCCCAGCTAAAGAAGATGAACAGCTAAAGTTGACATTAGTTTTAGTTCAACACTGAGCTAACTGGAGGGCCAACAGTCTACATTGTTATTTATTCATGTTCTAGTTCATTCAGCAGGGTTGGAATAACCATTAGTTGGAATAAAATCCTGCAGACCTTCTGGTATTTAAACTTTAAACAAAATTAATCCTCTAGGTAAGTGCATACTACTGTCACTTAGTCACATAATTTTATAGCTCACTGTCTGTACAGTATCCAGCCTAGAAAATAATGTTAATTCATGTTGTAAAAACTTCAAATATGGGTTTGAGGCTTGCTGTGTTTGGCTATGGCAATTAAAAAGAGCTGGCTTTGTCAAGGTTGGGGTCCCAGCAAGCTACAGTAGGCTTTTAAGGAGCCCAAAATCTCACTTTTTTCTTTTTCTTAGTTTTGACAACACCAACTACAGTGACTCCAAAAATAACCACAGCAGTGAGCACAACAGTGACTACAGCAGTGACCACAACAATGGCTACAACCACTAAACAAGCCACTACATACATGTAAGTAGAAAAGCGTTTATTTAACCATGCTGTTATTCTCTGGGATTCTGCAGATGTTTAGTGACCTATTTATGCTTCTCTATGTATTCTCCAAGCAGGGGTTCTCAAACTATGGGTCTTGCCTTAAAAATGAAAGCTACAGTACCATAGGAAGCATAGGAATCGAAAAATTATTATATTAGGTACAGGGCTGTGAAAAGGTATTTTTTGCACATTTGTCACACGTAATATTTCAAATCATCAACAACAACAACAACAACAACAACAAAAAATATATATATATATTACACAAAGAAAATACTAAATATTTTTTTAAGCTGAATTCATGTATTAAGGGGAAAAACCTGTCCAAACCCACCTGGACCTGTGTGAGAAAGTAATTGCCTTTTTCATGGAATATGCATGGCTGAGAGCAAGAATGCAGGTGGGCATGGCCGTGTATCTGGTTGGTCCTCTAACAAAGACAAATCCTTAGACAAACACATGGTTGAGAAAGTGGAAGTGAAGGTCAATGCCGTAAATGCAATCAGTCGGGTAACAAAGCCAAATCATTAGACAGAGCTGCAGAAAAGAAAGCAGAAGCGTGAGATCAGAGCTGGGAAATGCTGGCAAATCCTGTACTTGATTTGTATTTTTATTTGTGTAATATTAACATTTGTTTTGTTATTATTCCTTAGGTGTGACAAATATGCAAAAATAATAGAGAATAGAGAAGTGCACATCTATATAATTCTATATAGGAAAAAAGAAACAGAACTGCCTTAACCATGATCTTATGACTAAAGAAAAAGCTTTCATTTCTAACGTTTTATTTTATGTTTTAAACAGATCTGTCTCAAAGCACATGTCAGGTAGTCCATCAGTTGTCCATTTTTGAAGAATTAGTCCAACTGAACATCTTAACACGGTTCTAATTTGAATAATTTCTCACCCACAGCATCGTCTGTGATTGCATTTCCTAGCAGTGATGGCAAAATGTGAGTGCAAACAAACACATATCCTTTCTTGAAGAACATGTTGAACATTTTTCAGCTATCACGGTATTCTATCCCGTTTTACACATTTGTAAATTTGTTTACTTATTCACGGTTTAATATGTGTTTAATGTGTTTAACCCTAACCCTAGACACCTGCTTTTTTTTAGTTTACGAGTGTTTTGGAATACGAGCATGCTTCCAAAACAAATTATGCTCATAATCCAAGGTTCCACTGTATCTATATTTAAGATATTGTATTTAAGGCATTGTAACAACAGTATTGTTGCATCAACAGTATATCATAGTAATAATGATGGTGTGCGGTGAGTGGTTCTCTGGGAGCAGGCCTGATTGTACTGTCTAATAGCAGTAGTGAGAAAAGATTACATTCAATTAAATTTCACTTATATAGCGCTTTTAAGAATGCGACCTGCCACACCCAAGCCTAATTACTGCCAGACCTGTTGATACAAGAAATTACTTAAATAGAACCTGTCTGATAAAGTGAAGCACATTAAAAGATAATAAAAAGGAACACAGTTTTCAGAAATTCAAGAACAGATGAGAAACAAAGTAATTAACGTGTAAGTATGGAGAGGTGTCAGGGGCTGAGCTTGGCATGAGAATTCCAGTTGCTGAAGATTGATGTTTAAGATGAGAGAGAGGGTAACTTTTTCATGGAATATGCATAGCTGAGACAAGAATGCAGGTGGGTATGGCCGTGTTGGTCCGGTTGGACTTCTAACAAAGACAAATCCTTATCCAAATACTTGCTTAAGGAAGCGGGAGCGTAGATCAATGCTGTGAGTCTAGTCAGCGTGGTAACGAAGTCGATAAGTTAGACAAAGCCATGGTTGAGAAAGTGGAAGTGAAGGTCAGCGCATGAGTCCAATCGGTTGGGTAACAAAGCCGAATCATTAGACAGAGTTGTAGTTAAAAAGCAGAAGCGTGAGATCAGAGCTGTGAAATCCGATAGCGAAGTGACTAATTCAAAACGTGAGAGGAAGGAGAAAAAAAAACACTGAGAATGTGCAGTCATTAGTTCGTGACCGCAAGCTCAAGCTCTCTTGGGTTATACAGCAGGGCAATGATCCGAAACAGAGCAGCAAGACCACGTCTACATGGCTCAAAAAATACAAAATAATGATTTGGACTGGCCTAGTCAATATCCAGACTGGGGGGTTGGGGGTGTCATAGGCGCTGACTGCACGTGTGTGGTGTGTGTAAGTGTCAAATGACACATGCACACTGCAGGCTGATATAGAGAATGAGCAAATAGATCTTTAACCTCTATAATGAGGCATTCTTTTGCTTTATACGCGCACACACACGTGTGTTATAATAAACATGTACACGCACACTGTACACACATGCTTACAAACACAAAATAGAAGATGTTTTACGTGTTATGGTCACAGTGTTATAGTAAACAGTACATGCACGGATGTTGATTATACCAGTAAGAGATGAGCACTAAGACCCAGCAGGGGAGACGATTACCCACAATTCCACAGCGCAAGAGACTCAATTGTGATCATGTGACGCTCTGCGTGAAAACAAGAAGCGCATGCATGATACATGATACTCGGTACTCGTAAATCAAGACTTGCTTGTTTTTCAAGTAATAATTTATTAAAAATCCTTGCCCGTCTAGTGGAACGCTCGCAAACCGCGTTACTCGCAATTCGAGGTTCCACTGTATAGGATAAGATATACCTTTATTCGTCCCACAGTGGGGAAATTTCCACATTTCTATAGCAGCAAAGTGAATTTGTAAAATATTTTAATTGTAACAACAGTATTATTGCACCAGCAGTATATCACAGTAATAATGACAGGGCAGGGTGAGAGATTCACTGGGAGCAGCTCTGTTTGTACTGTCTAATAGCAGCAGGGAGAAAAGACCTCCGATATCGCTCCTTCAGACCCTTAGGATGTAACAGTCTGTCACTGACGGAGCTGCTCAGCTACAATATAAATTGTAAAAAACATTGGTTGCCAAGCAAAATCCTCTTTTGCAAAGGCAGGCAAAGGCGAAAACCCATTGGTCGTGCACCTGTGCAAGCAAATTTTCAGTGCCCCTTGTTACTCAAGCTTGTAGAAATAAATTCAGGGAAAGCTTTGTATGAATTATTATTATAATGTTTTTGGTATTTTACATTTTTATTATGCTAGAGGCTGAATTTTATTATTAGCAGGGGCGTAGTGCCATTTAAAGTGAAGTGAGCACAGTTTTCTGATTAAATGTCTGTAGAAACAGTTAAATTCTATTTTTGCCTCAGGTGATTTAACAACCCTTATTAATAAAATTCAAAAGCCTAATTCTCCTTTGACATTTAATTTCATGTTAACCGCAGTGTGAGGTATGAATAACCAGTATGACTTAAATACATATTGAAATTGCTAATACTGTAGCTTCAGAATGCGAGAGTAAAATCAAAATAACTGAAAACACCGGTTGGATGTTCTTCAGGTTCTGATTATCAAAAAAGGAAAAAGTGTTGCGCTCCTTCCAGCCAGTGTCACAATCCTTCCAGGCTTCTTGTTCACCTAGTCATACCTCGAATCTGTGGTGATAAAGTGATGAGAACATTTTTACATAAGAAGTGTTAACTTTAACAGTAAATGGCTTTGCCAGATTATTAGGATGGGGGGTAGAAGACAAACATGGCTTCAATTGCTGAAAGGACTTATCAGCCATGGTAGTGGCAAATAAAAGAACCAACACTCTTCTTTGTAAGGGAGGAGATTGGTGCCACAACAGAACTGAATCCCTTCATGAGCCTTTAATAAAATTTGCCGAGTCCAAGTCCTCTTTGTACTGTGGTTCACTTCTGGATGGCTCACTTCTGCGTCCAGCCACTGCCTCATGGTCTAGGCCTTTCTTAGATCCGTCTGTCTTTGGCCCTTGTTTAAGTTAAAACCAAAAAAAGATGCATCTGGGACGTGAAATTCACTTTTGAATTTGATGAATTTACCTAATGTTGCTTGAGTGA
This sequence comes from Clarias fuscus, assembly GCA_030347435.1. Classification (NCBI taxonomy): domain Eukaryota; kingdom Metazoa; phylum Chordata; class Actinopteri; order Siluriformes; family Clariidae; genus Clarias; species Clarias fuscus. The sequence continues at coordinate 9,190,153 of CM059231.1, forward strand.
CTTGGAAAATATAAATAAATCGCCCAAATAAACATAGACAAAACATTGTTCAGCATCCTATTTCACCCAGCAGCAGGCATGGAGGAAGTATTTGGGTTCTCTTATCACTACCCAGGGAACGAACATCCATAACCGTAAGCAGGGCATCAGGAGGAAACAGATAGATATTAAGTCTACAGGTTTGATGCTCAGGGGTTAGATGGTTTAAGCCATGATGTTCATGATGCTCACCTATAACTGGGCAGGTGGAATGCAAGATACTGCACCCAGAGTTGGAGAAGGGACTTGGGTAGAGGAACCATTGAAAAGAGTGATGGCATGGCCGCAGAGAGTTTTTGTCGCAGCTGCTTTATCTACTGTAGGATTTGGTTGTGATTAGTGAGTGTCTCATACTGTTTGGTCAGAGCATGCCAATGAGTATCCAAGGTGGTTCTGAAGCTGTATGAAGACATCATGGATTTGTCAAGGTCTGAGATAATGGGGCTACCAAGTTATCTTCCTGAGTCTTTCTGTCAGATTGACCCATTATTCAAATAAAAAATCCAAAAATAAATCCACAGTAGGGAAAAGTCAGTTTTTTTTAATTAATCCACCAGGAGGAGGCAAAACAGGGAAACAAAACATAGTCAAATGTATAAAGGGTAATTCAAAAGTAATTTAGTACCCAGTAGTAGCTCAGCCTTGATCATAGGCTGAATGCACTTTTCAAAAAGGATATAGAAGAGTTTGAGCACATGTGATGGTGGGTAGTTTTCAGTCTGTAATAGCATGAATATCTTGCATCATGGACAATAGAATTAAAGTGCTTCTCAATCTGCTGTTTGTGTTCCTATTTGGCTTTGCAGATTCCCTTCGTTAGATTTGCCATGGTGATGCTCTACAGTAGGCTATGAATGATAAAACAGAGGTGTGTAAATACTGTAGGTTAAAAGGTGTGTGATAAAATCTCGCTACAGAGAGGCTGAACCTGAGGAATCCTTGGGGAACTCATGCAATTAGGCACTGCTGAGCGTACATGAACCCCTGACAGGCCAGGCAGTCCTTGTTTTTTATTCGCTTTGATTCTGTGTTATCATATAAAGCAGACACAATGAACCTGAAGCCTGATTCCATGATACACAATGCATGATACAAAACAAATGTTTCTCTATAGTGGAAGTAACGCCCCCATCCACTGGTACCTGGTGGCCCTTCTTTTGCTACTGGTGATACTGGTCATCATCATCTGCATGTTAACAATGAAACACAGTAAGTGCCCCTAGTGTGTCCTGTGCATTCCCTGCATTTGTCTGGCAACAGAGGTTATTATTATTATTATTATTATTATTATTATGATAGCGGAATTCGACAAAGTCGACTAAGAGTCAGTTTTCTTTATTCTCTCTTGAACTTCCAGAAGCAGGGAATCAAATCAGGAACAGAGAGAGGAGCAACGACACTATGTTTCACACAGTATGTACTGCTTTTGATGTGTGACATAATGCAATCCGTTATCATAATATCTTTTAATTCAGTATCTTTTGTGACGCGCACACCAGGCTCCGCCCCTGCACAACGTCCTACGTCACCCGAGTTCTAGCACGCACGCACGTCCCTCACACACACACCCACACACACAGCTGCTCCGTATTCTGCTGATGTACACACGCGCACATAAAAGCACCACTCTTTCACCAGCACGCCGTCCGAGATTGATCACGCGACCCGAACTCTTCAGATAAGGACTAAGACTGTGTTTGTTTCCGTGTTTTTCCCGTATGTTTAAGTTTCTCTTTGTCTGCCTCGCTCCGCGCTCCTGTGTACTTCCGTGTTTCCGTGTCTCCGTGTTTTAGTGTACTTCCGTGTCTCCCGTGCACCCCTTCTATTCCAAGCTCCCTCCTATGCACTCCCGTTTTTTCCCTCCTGCCAGCTCCGCTTTTTTGCCTGTTTATTTATTGGTTTCTGTTTTGCTTTTTGTTTCCTATTTATCCCAGCATTTCATTTTCAGTGTTGATTGCCACATTTTGTTTGTACCCCGTGTTTTTTTATCCCCAACTTTGTGAATAAATCGCCCTGCCAGGCCAACATCAGAGACTGTCTCTTCTGAGTTCCGTTGGTACGCGACAGAATCTCGGACCTGCACAATTATGGACCCGGCAAGCGCTAATTTGATTTCGGAGCTGATCACCACCCTCCAGCTTCTTCTGCCACCACATACCTCCGCCACTACACCACCTGCTGCACCCACAGTCACTCCACCGATTCCCCCGGCTCCCCACACTGGGCCCATGGCGGCTGCCATTGCCCCGGTTTCCCCCGGTGCGCTTACCAGTCCCGTGGCTACACCGACGCCCTTCTCTGGTGAAGCGGGGAATTGCGATGGGTTCCTTCTGCAGTGCTCAATATTTTTTGACATGCAGCCCCTGCGCTTCCCATCTGACAGATCCAAGGTTGCCTACATTGTCTCCCTACTGACGGGACGCGCTCTCCAGTGGGCACAGGCAATGTGGCAACAGGATGGACCCGTCGTCCACAATTATGCGCAATTTACTGCGCATTTCCGGGAAGTATTTAATTACTCGGTGAGCTCTACCACCGCTGGGGACCAACTTTTCTGGCTGCAACAAGGTAAGGGTTCCATTCACGATTATGTTCTCTCCTTTAGAACCCTTGCAGCCGCCAGTGGGTGGAACGAGCTCTCCCTTTTGACCAAATTCCGGCAGGGGCTAGCACCACGATTGAGGCTGCAGATGGCGACCCACGACGACTCTGTTGGGCTGGAGCAGTTCATGCGGCTCACCCTCAGAGTCGCCAACCGTTTGCAGGATTGCGCTGCCGAACTTCCTGCACCGGTTCAATTCCAACCAGCCCTTCTCTCACCAGACCCCAGGTCAGTACCCGAACCAATGGACATTAACCAAACCCGAGCCAGACTTTCTCCTCAGGAAAGACAACGCCGGCTGGACTCGGGGTTATGCCTATACTGCGCCGAAAGGGGGCACCTACTACCATCATGCCCTCTTCGCCCAGCGAGACCTCTGGTGAGTAACGTCATTCATGAATGTCCCCATGCCAAACCACTCACCATGAATGTCACTGTCCACCATGCCACCATGTCTCCCACAGTAAGGGCTCTCCTGGACTCGGGTTCCGCTGGAAACTTCATCTCTAGGACACTCTGCCGCCAGCTCAAGGTTCCCCTTGAACTCCGCCCTGTTCCCCTTCAGATCTGCTGCGTGACGGGGGCACCCCCTGCTGGGGGGTTGGTTCGTTACATCACTCCTCCGTTGCATATGCAGGTCGGCTGGCTGCATGAGGAAAAGATCCGATTCCTGGTCCTCGAAAAATCTACATCTGACCTGATTCTAGGGCGCCCATGGCTCACTCTCCACGAGCCGATCCTCTCATGGAAGGATGGGGAGATCCTGAAGTGGGGCGCCGGCTGTTTCTCTCACTGCCTTTCCCAGGTCCCAGCTCTACCACTCAACTCGACCTCCGTGGAGAGTCCAGCCGGAGTGCCTCATCACGAGGTTCCAGAGGCATACTCCCGCTTTCAGGACATCTTCTGTCCAGTCCGAGCCACACAACTACCTCCACACCGGCCATGGGACTGCGCCATCGACCTCCTTCCAGGTGCACCGGTGCCAAGAGGTAAGATCTACTCTCTCTCTCTCCCGGAACAGAAGGCAATGGAGACGTACGTTGAGGAGGCCCTTCGGCAAGGCTTCATTAGACCCTCGACTTCCCCTGCTGCTTCTAGCTTCTTCTTTGTGGCCAAAAAAGACGGAGGCCTTCGGCCGTGCATCGACTATCGGGCGCTAAATAAGGTCACGGTAAGGTTCAGTTATCCCCTTCCTCTCGTCCCCTCCGCTCTGGAACAGCTCCGTGGAGCTACTATCTTCACGAAGCTAGACCTCCGGAGCGCATATAATCTGATTCGCATTCGCGAAGGTGATGAGTGGAAAACTGCTTTCATTACTCCTACGGGTCACTATGAATACTTGGTGATGCCGTACGGCCTAGTGAACGCTCCGTCTGTTTTTCAGGGTTATATGAACGAGGTGTTCCGGGATTGTGTGGGCAGATTTGTGGTCGTCTACATCGATGACATACTGATCTACTCACGGGATTCCTCGGAGCACCTCCGACATGTAACTGAGGTGCTTAAGAGACTCCGATCTCATCAGCTGTTCCTCAAGGCGGAAAAGTGCCTCTTCCATCAGTCCTCCATATCCTTCTTGGGTTATAACATCAGTCCAAGAGGGATTCAGATGGATGAGAGGAAGGTAGAGGCTGTCCGATCGTGGCCTACCCCAACCAATATTAAACAGCTCCAACGCTTCTTGGGCTTCGCGAATTTCTACCGCCGATTCATCCAGGGGTATAGTATGAAAGTCGCCCCGCTCACTGACCTCCTAAGGGGTAAGCCCAAGAAGCTAGTTTGGTCACCTGAGGCTACACAGGCCATGTCACACTTGCAACAGGCCTTTACCACAGCCCCGATCCTCACCCTTCCAGACGTTAACCATCCCTTTCTCGTAGAGGTCGATGCCTCACAAACCGGGGTGGGAGCGGTATTGTCACAGCAGCAGGGGAAGGATCCAACTTACCATCCATGTGCCTTCTTTTCCAGGAAGCTGTCACCGGCGGAGAGGAACTACGATATAGGAAATCGTGAGCTTCTCGCCATCAAGCTGGCCCTGGAGGAGTGGAGGCATTGGTTGGAGGGGGCGATCCATCCGTTCCTGGTCCTAACTGACCATAAGAACTTGGAGTATCTACGTGAAGCTAAACGTTTGAACTCCAGACAGGCAAGGTGGGCTTTGTTCTTCACGAGATTCCATTTCTCCATTTCTTATAGGCCAGGAACGAAGAATGTCAAGGCCGACGCGCTCTCCAGGGTCCACGATCCAGAGGAAACGGCCGAACACCCAGAGAACATCCTCCCGACAACTCTGTTCGTCTTGCCAATACAATGGGAGGATGGCAGCTCCGATTCCCAGAGCCATTCCCCCACCGCCTCTCCGCCCGGTTGTCCACCACAGCTTTCCTTTGTCCCCGAACCAGAGAGAGAACATCTTATCCACCAGGTACACTCCTCACTTGGCACCGGTCACCCGGGGGTCACCCAAACCCTCTCCCTTCTCCGCGAGCGTTGTAGTGCAGAGGTACGTACGGGGATGCCGGGCATGTGCTCAGTCTAAAATACCCAGGCAACTACCCACAGGAAAACTGCTGCCGCTACCTGTTCCTCGACGTCCCTGGTCACACCTGGGCATAGACTTCATGACGGACCTCCCCGTGTCTCAAGGTAACACCTGTGTGCTCGTCATTGTGGACCGCTTTTCAAAATTTTGTCGCCTTATCCCACTCCCAGGTCTCCCGACAGCACAAAAGACGGCGGAGGCCCTGTTCGAACAGGTCTTTCGTAACTTTGGCATCCCGGAAGACATCGTTTCAGACCGGGGTCCCCAGTTCATCTCCCGGTTCTGGAAGGCCTTTTTCACACTCCTGGGAGTGACGGTGAGCCTGTCGTCTGGGTACCACCCACAGAGCAACGGCCAAACCGAGAGGAAGATCCAGGAGATAGGTCGATACCTACGTACCTTCTGCCACGGCCACCAGAACTCCTGGAGCCAGTACCTCGTCTGGGCCGAGTACGCCCAAAATTCTCTCAGGAGTCCAGCTACTGGTTTAACCCCATTTCAGTGCGTACTCGGTCACCAACCCCCGCTATTCCCCTGGAACGGAGAAACCTCCGAGGTTCCCGCAGTGAATCACTGGTTCCAGGAGAGCGAGAGGGTTTGGGCATCAGCGCACCGGCAGCTTCAGAGGGCAGTCAGAAGGCAAAAGATCACAGCCGACACCCGGAGATCTACGGCCCCAACGTACCGACCTGGGCAAAGAGTTTGGCTGTCAACCCGGGACATCCGCCTTCGTCTGCCCAGCAAGAAGCTGTCACCCCGATACATTGGTCCCTTCACCATCCTGTCCCAGATCAATCCAGTCACATTTAAGTTAAGTCTTCCACGCACCTACAGAATACACCCCACATTCCATGTCTCCCTATTGAAACCATACCACACCCCCTCACTTTCTGTTTCCCCAGAGTCTGGCGATCCACAGGAGCCCCCACCGAGCCTCGACCTGGAGGACGGCACGATCTACGCCGTCCGCGAAATCTTGAGGTCCCGTCGTCGAGGTGGTCATCTGGAGTATCTGGTGGACTGGGAGGGGTACGGTCCCGAGGAGAGAAGCTGGGTTCCTCGGGATGATATCCTAGACCCAACCCTTCTCGCCGAGTTCCATCAGGCTCAGCCCCAGATGCCGGCCCCCAGGGGTAGGGGTCGCCCACCACGACGACGTACTCTCCGGCCCTCAGGAGCGGTCCGTGGAGAGGGGGGTTCTGTGACGCGCACACCAGGCTCCGCCCCTGCACAACGTCCTACGTCACCCGAGTTCTAGCACGCACGCACGTCCCTCACACACACACCCACACACACAGCTGCTCCGTATTCTGCTGATGTACACACGCGCACATAAAAGCACCACTCTTTCACCAGCACGCCGTCCGAGATTGATCACGCGACCCGAACTCTTCAGATAAGGACTAAGACTGTGTTTGTTTCCGTGTTTTTCCCGTATGTTTAAGTTTCTCTTTGTCTGCCTCGCTCCGCGCTCCTGTGTACTTCCGTGTTTCCGTGTCTCCGTGTTTTAGTGTACTTCCGTGTCTCCCGTGCACCCCTTCTATTCCAAGCTCCCTCCTATGCACTCCCGTTTTTTCCCTCCTGCCAGCTCCGCTTTTTTGCCTGTTTATTTATTGGTTTCTGTTTTGCTTTTTGTTTCCTATTTATCCCAGCATTTCATTTTCAGTGTTGATTGCCACATTTTGTTTGTACCACGTGTTTTTTTATCCCCAACTTTGTGAATAAATCGCCCTGCCGGGCCAACATCAGAGACTGTCTCTTCTGAGTTCCGTTGGTACGCGACACCTTTAGTACCTTTTAACACATTAAATGAACTCTCATCCTCACAATTTCCTCTCACTGCTCTAAATACAGTAGATATAATTCTTTTCAGGCTGAGAGTGAGAAATTATACGGGTCATTGTTTTTAAATCAAAATGCAGTTTTTAATTAATTAAGAAACCCAAAGTATCTCCTTCTGGTTACACCAGTTAATATTAAAGTTACATGTGTGTGTGTGTGTCTTTGAAAACAGCCCACTGTAACAGCTGGAGACTCTGTTATATACAGCACTGTTTCTAAACCAAAGGTGAGTCTGCAATCCATTTCTACATTTGGTTAAATTATTTTGATTATTATTATTTATATTTTTATTATTATTATTATTATTATTACAGTAAAACCATCGATTTCAAGTAACTTGGTCTGTGAGTGTTTTGCAAGACAAACAAAAATTTGTATAAAATATGAGTAGTATGCATTCGCTTTGTCTGCCGAGCATCACGTGATCACAACTGAGCCAACGGTTCTTCTCTCTTGCGCACTGCAGGATTGTGGGTATTCATCTCCCCCACCAGGTTTCTGGTACTATAACACTGTGACCACATGTACTGTATGTGCTCGCGTAAAGCATTTAAAAAATTTTGTGTCCAAGTGTAATGATTGTTCCTTACTGACTGTAGTGCAAGCGATGAATATGTTTAACGACAATGCAAGATCACATTTCTGCAAAATCCTTAAAAGGAAGCAAAAGCAAGTGTTATTAGAGAGGCTCCTTGTTAAAGTCGCACAAAAAGGATAAGATTCCAGTAACCAGACACAGAGCAGTGGTTTTGTTAGAGTGTGTGTGTGTGTGTGAGAAATAGTCCTACACAATAGTCCCTCTCCTCTCTGTGGTCCAACACCAGCCACGATTCCTTTCAAAAGGTAAAATGCAGGTTAAATTATTTATTTTCACTTTATATTTTGTATGAACGTTTTTTTTTTATAAATATGTTTGGGTTGTGGTACGAATCATCCGAGTTTTATAGGGAAATTCACTTTTATTTTAATTTGGATGACAAGCACACTTCCAGAATGAATGTTGCTGCAATCCAAGATTTTACTGTATTTATTGCTGTTGTTGTTGATTTAGCAAAACATCTTCTTACATCCACAGTCTTCAGCATCAAAAGTTCTTGACCAGGACGTGACCTACAGCGCTGTACATTTTACTTCCAAGGAGAAAAGTGTAAGTTAATTCCTTTGAAATGTATACAGTATAAATAAATAAATGGTTTTGTCTGTACATTGTTTAGAACTCACTGTTTTAATGATATTGATTCATTCACTGGAGGACAAATGTATGTACATACACACGTGGACAAAATTGTTGGTACCCTTCGGTCAATGAAAGAAAAACTCACAATGGTCACAGAAATAACTTTAATCTGACAAAGTAATAATAAATAAGAATTCTATGAATGTTAACCAATGAAAGTCAGACATTGCTTTTCAAACATGCTTCAACGGAATTATTAAAACTCATGGAACAGGCCTGGACAAAAATGATGGTACCCCTAACTTAATAGTTTGTTGCACAACCCTTTGAGGCAATCACTGCAATCAAACGATTCCTGTAACTGTCAGTGACACTTCTGCACCTCTCTGCAGGTATTTTGGCCCACTCCTCATGAGCAAGCTGCTCCAGTTGTTTCCGGTTTGAAGGGCACCTTTTCCAGACATCATGTTTCAGCTCCTTCCAAAGATGCTCAATAGGATTGAGGTCAGGGCTCATAGAAGGCCACTTTAGAATAGTCCAATGTTTTCCTCTTAGCCATTCTTGGGTGTTTTTAGCTGTGTGTTTTGGGTCATTGTCCTGTTGCAAGACCCATGACCTGCGACTGAGACCCAGCTTTCTGACACTGGCCAGGCACATTTCTCTCTAGAATCCCTTGATAGTCTTCAGATTTCATTGTACCCTCAGATTCAAGACCCCCTGTGCCAGATGCAGCAAAGCAGCCCCAGAACATAACAGAGCCTCGGTTTCACAGTATGGACAGTGTTCTTTTCTTCATATGCTTCATTTTTCCATCTGTGAACATAGAGCTGATGTGCCTTGGCAAAAAGTTCCATTTTTGTCTTATCTGTCCATAGGACATTCTCCCAGAAGCTTTGTGGCTTGTCAACATGTAGTTTGGCATCTTCCAGTCTGGCTTTTTTATGATTTGTTTTCAACAATGGTGTCCTCCTTGGTCGTCTCCCATGTAGTCCACTTTGGCTCAAACAACGACGGATGGTGCGATCTGACACTGATGTTCACCTTGGATCTCTTTAGAAGTCTTTCTGGGCTCTTTTGTCACCATTCGGATTATCCGTCTCTTTGATTTGTCATCAATTGTCCTCCTGCGGCCACGTCCATGGAGGTTGGCTACAGTCCAGTGGATCTTAAATTTCTGAATAATATGTGCAACTGTAGTCACAGGAACATCTAGCTGCTTGGAAATGGTCTTATAGCCTCTACCTTTAACATGCTTGTCTATGATTTTCTTTCGAATCTCCTGAGACAACTCTTTCCTTCGCTTCCTCTGGTCCATGTTGAGTGTGGTACATACCATGTCACCAAACAACACAGTGACTACCTGGAGCCCTATATATAGGCCCACTGACTGATTACAAGATTGTAGACACCTGTGATGCTAATTAGTGGACACACCTTGAATTAACATGTCCCTTTGGTCACATTATTTTCAGTATTTTCTAGGGGTACCATCATTTTTGTCCAGGCCTGTTCCATGAGTTTATTTTTTTTAAATAATTCTGTTGAAGCATGGTTGAAAAGCAATGTCTGACTTTCATTGGTTAACATTCATAGAATTCTTATTTATTATTACTTCTGTCAGATTAAAGTTATTTCTGTGACCATTGTGAGTTTTTCTTTCATTGACCGAAGGGTACCAACAATTTTGTCCACGTGTGTATGTACGTATGTATGTATGTATGTTTGTAATTAAACTTTGCCAGTCCTTAGTTATTTGTCTGAAGTTAAACTTGTGCCATAAATTAAATCAAAATGTAGAGTAGAAGGGAACTTATGAGTAATTATGTGCAAACCTATTAACTTTCAAGCACAGAGCGTGAGACACACCAAATCACTCCTCTTTTCATGCTCAACTTTCAATTTCTTACGCTTTCATTTTTAAAACAATTGTCTGCGGAAGACACGAGCAAAATCACTGAGCCTCCTTCTGACAGGTCAGCTATGAAAATCATTTAAAAAAAATTTGGAGTCATATTAAGACATAACTTCATCTGATCTACTTTTTCGATTCCTCATCTGTGATTCACTCTCTGATTACTGAACACGGAGTGTATTTGCCTGACAATGAAAAAACTTAGCCTATAAAAGGTGTAAGATATCCATTCATACAAAATTTAATTTATTTGTATTAATACTTCGTCAACCTGAAATATTACATTAAAGCTAATCAGCTTTAACCTTTAAACTATTTCTACAAACTCTTTAACCACCAACGGCAGGTACTGTACTTATGCTAGTTAATTATATCCAGTAAAATCTAAGCTAGGAATTAGAGTATTTAAATTCATAATCCCCAGTTTGTTCACTAATCTAGTTTGATATTGAGACTCTTTATTCATATTCTGTTTCAGGTGCCTCTAAATGATGATGATAAGACCATCTACAGCTCTGTGATTCACCATTAAGGGGTGTGTGATAAAAAAAAAATACTTCGCATGACTTTCAGTCATTCAGAAAAAAACAGGTTTGTTACTGGCACAGGACAATTGCTTAAGCGCCTGAGACCTTTGCACAGTACTGTGTATGTATACAGTATTTCTCTTATTGCTTATACAAAAGCAAGGATTAAAAATCGTGAATCATGCAAATGTCTAACATTGAATGCAATTGTTTTATTTTTCATTCGTTACTGTTTTATTTAAAATAAGAATGTATCACTTATTATTGTGTCTTTGTGTATCAGAAGTTTTTATTTTAACTTTATACACACGTGGACAAAATTGTTGGTACTCTTCGGTCAATGAAAGAAAAACTCACAATGGTCACAGAAATAACTTTAATCTGACAAAAGTAATAATAAATAAGAATTCTATGAATGTTAACCAATGAAAGTCAGACATTGCTTTTCAACCATGCTTCAACAGAATTATAAAAAAAAATGAAAACTCAAAAACTCTTGGAACAGGCCTGGACAAAAATGATGGTACCCCTAACTTGTTGCACAACCTTTTGAGGAAATCACTGCAATCAAACGATTCCTGTAACTGTCAATGAGACTTCTGCACCTCTCTGTAGGTATTTTGGCCCACTCCTCATGAGCAAGCTGCTCCAGCTGTTTCCGGTTTGAAGGGTGCCTTTTCCAGACAGCATGTTTCAGCTCCTTCCAAAGATGCTCAATAGGATTGAGGTCAGGGCTCATAGAAGGCCACTTTAGAATAGTCCAATGTTTTCCTCTTAGCCATTCTTGGGTGTTTTTAGCTGTGTGTTTTGGGTCATTGTCCTGTTGCAAGACCAATGACCTGCGACTGAGACCCAGCTTTCTGACACTGGCCTGCACATTTCTCTCTAGAATCCCTTGATAGTCTTGAGATTTCATTGTACCCTGCACAGATTCAAGACACCCTGTGCCAGATGCAGCAAAGCAGCCCCAGAACATAACAGAGCCTCCTCCATGTTTCACAGTAGGGACAGTGTTCTTTTCTTGATATGCTTCATTTTTCCGTCTGTGAACATAGAGCTGATGTGCCTTGGCAAAAAGTTCAATTTTTGTCTCATCTGTCCATAGGACATTCTCCCAGAAGCTTTGTGGCTTGTCAACATGTAGTTTGGCATATTCCAGTCTAGCTTTTTTAAATTTGTTTTCAACAATGGTGTCCTCCTTGGTCGTCTCCCATGTAGTCCACTTTGGCTCAAACAACGACGGATGGTGCGATCTGACACTGATGTTCCTTGAGTATGAAGTTCACCTGGGATCTCTTTAGAAGTCTTTCTGGGCTCTTTTATCATCATTCGGATTATCCGTCTCTTTGATTTGTCATCAATTTTCCTCCTGCGGCCACGTCCAGGGAGGTTGGCTACAGTCCCATGGATCTTAAATTTCTGAATAATATGTGCAACTGTAGTCACAGGAACATCTAGCTGCTTGGAAATGGTCTTATAGCCTTTACCTTTAACATGCTTGTCTATAATTTTCTTTCGAATCTCCTGAGACAACTCTTTCCTTCGCTTCCTCTGGTCCATGTTGAGTGTGGTACATACCATGTCACCAAACAACACAGTGACTACCTGGAGCCCTATATATAGGCCCACTGACTGATTACAAGATTGTAGACACCTGTGATGCTAATTAGTGGACACACCTTGAATTAACATGTCCTTTTGGTCACATTATTTTCAGTATTTTCTAGGGGTACCATCATTTTTGTCCAGGCCTGTTCCATGAGTTAATTTTTTAAAATAATTCTGTTGAAGCATGGTTGAAAAGCAATGTCTGACTTTCATTGGTTAACATTCATAGAATTTTTTTAAATTATTACTTTTGTCAGATAAACGTTATTTATGTGACCATTGTGAGTTTTTCTTTCATTGACCGAAGGGTACCAACAATTTTGTCCACGTGTGTAGCTAAATACCCAATTTGTGGACACATTGTTTCACTTTTTATATTTACTTTTTATAAGAATCTTTGAGATGATGCAGCATTTTTCATTAATAAAGGTTATATCTATTCTAATGAACTAACATAAACTAACCCGTCTCATAGACGACCCACAAAATTAAGAGGTAGAAATTATGAAGGTATAAAGAATTATTTCTTGTAGTTGTTGTTTTAATTGTTTTAATGCTGTTGTCAAGATGACTGGTTGTGTTTCTGTTACAAATATCAAAAATGTTTCCTCAAAAATCTTTCCTCATTATTTTACACTGCTAGTAGACAGTGGTGGGTAGAGTAGCCAAAATTTACTCAAGTAAGAGTATCTGTAATTCAAAATAATATTACTCAAGTAGAAGTAAAAAGTTATCATCCAATATATAACTCAAGTAAGAGTAAACATGTATTTGGTGAAAAGATCCTCAAGTACTGAGTAATTGTTTCATCGTAATGTCCTTATATATATATATATATATATATATATATATATATATATATATATATATATATATATATATTAGAAATTACCAATATATATATATATATATATATATATATATATATAGTGTGTATACAATACATTATAAAAAATAATTCAGATGACCTTCAGTCATTCAGAAAACACCAGGTTCCTTACTGCCACAGGACAACTGCCTAATGTAGCGGAGTAAGAGTAGTGTTTCTTCTTTACAAATCTACTCAAGTAAAAGTCAAAAGTATGGTGCAGTAAAACTACTCATAGAAATACTGTACATATTTTTTATTATTAAATGTAATGGAGTAAATGTAAATCAGTTATTAGAATAAACCAGCAATTTCACAATTTATTAATAGTAATAAACTATGTCATTTTAATTACATAGTTTGGATTATGTGTGATTCCTAAATAAACTTTATTGTAAGTATTAGTTACTTATTGTAACTGTATTGTGAGTTTATTGTAAAACAAAAAAATCTTAACCTAATTTAGAAGATCCATTTAGAACCAATATTCTCTCTAATATTCCAATATTACAAGCCTGTAATAATTACTTTAATGTTTACAATTTGTTAAGAAAGCCCCCATTTATTTACTAATATATGTACAAGAAATGTTTTAATTGGACCAATTTATGGCTCATTGTAGTGACACATTTCAGGCACTGGGGGGAGATGTTTTTCTAAATAATATATTAACTCTGTATTAAGAAATATGAAATATGGTTGATTACAATAAACTTTGTGGTAAGTGCCTGCAAGTTTCGCTTTTTCTGACCGTTATAAACTTATATGAGATATGAGGGACTCAGTTACTCCAGATAGTCCAGCCTTAAATTACTGACATGAATTTACCCACTTCTAGATACAGAAATATACATTCTTGCACTGACATCCATAATATAAACTATATAAACTACTATATTTTGCCCTGGCCACTGTGTATAGATGCCTGGAGTCCTATGCTGATTTTCATAAAGAGTTTGGGCATTTACTGTCAGATCTATTGATTAACTCTGACAAAGTGTTGATAGTACGAGATGTTAACATTCACGTAGACTATGCTAATGATGCTTTAGGACTCGCATTTAGAATTTGCTAAATTCCTTTGGGGTTAAACAAAACATAAATAGACCAACACATAGTTTTAATCATATACTAGATTTAATTATATCCCATGGTATAGATGTCACTAAGAAGAAGGAGATTCCACCGCAAATGTGATGATATCACAGATATCATCATGATGATATCACCTCTTAGTATATACTTTACCTGTAGAATAGATTAGCTTTGTCTCTCCACATTATCGATTTAGTAAAAATGTTAATCCGACCACCCAAGACAGATTCACAAGTAATCTGCCAGATCAGTACAGGCACTATTTTTTTTTTACCAGCACTGTTGCCCCATCAGATTAAAAAAGGGCAGAGAAAAAACACCAGCACCATGGTACAATAGTCATATGCACGCCCTCAAAAGAGCAACCCGTAACCGCGAGCAAAAGTGGAGAAAAACTATATTAGATGTTTTTAGAATGGCATATAAAGATAGTATGTCCAGCTATAGACAAGCTCTAAAAGCTGCTAGGGCCAAGCATCTGAGCCAACTAATAGCAAGAAGCCAAAACAATCCCAGGTTCTTATTTAGTACAGTGGCTAGTCTAACAAAATCTAAGATTCCTGCAGAGAGTACTCCATCACATTTTAGTAGTGAGGACTTTATACATTTCTTTAATGAAAAAATCGATAGTATCAATACCGGTGTAATCCCAGTGAAATATGGGGTCCCACTAGGGTCAGTTTTAAGACCTCTGCTGTTCTCCATATACATACTTCCCTTAGGTAACATCATTAGAAGACATGGGATAATTTTCCATTGTTATGCTGATGATACCCAGTTATACTGTCAGGGGATACCAATAGAGGGTGCCAAAGCGGCCACAGACTCCATTTTGGTTTTCTTTTGTTTTCATTTGTAGTTTATGTTGGACTTCAATTCCCAGAATGCACCTCGGTCAGGTGAAGTTTTGTTATAAATGTTCCTGTGTTCAGTTTGTTCTTGTCTTGCATCTGTTCATCTAGGGTTACTGTTTGTTCTGGTTTGTTGTTCAGCTCTGTGTTCTCCCTGGCTCTGTGTTCTCCCTGCCTCTGTGTTCTCCTGGTTCTGTGTTCTCCTGGTTTGTCTGTATCTCCTTGTTGGTGTTATCTCCTAGTCTGTGTGTAATGTCTAGTAGCTCCATGTTTAGTTTATCCTGTGTTTAAAGTTCATGTTCTGTTCCTTTTGTTTCCTGTTTTGTGTCTCATTAAAATCCTTTTGCCCACATTACCTCTGCTATTATGCCTATCTTTCGTCCCGCAAGCAGTACCCGTGACAGAATGCAAGACCAAAAAAATGGTATAGCAGAGGAGCCTCCCCGGGAAAATTTTTTGGGGGGGCTGTGACTGTGACGCCGGGGCAAGAGAACGTTTTGGGGAGTCGGCTTGCCATCCGGCGGAACAACTTGGGGCGCGCCGGAACGACTGCTGGTGAAGCATCTCAGAGAGTAGCTGGAGAGGGCGAACATGTGTCTGCTGGTGATCAGAGGGCGGATGGCGTGGAGCTTCAACAGCGGAGGCTGGAGCTCCACCAACTAGCCGGGGTGCTGATCCAGCAGATAAACATTTGTCGCTTGACGGGAGATCGGGGGCAAATGCAAACCCTGCTGGAGCTGGGGGCATTGGTGCAGGAACAGCTGGCCAAGGTCAACAAAGAGGCAGCTGACGTCAAGGCCAGCACCCAGTCTCCAGCCAGCCTCAGTGGAGGCCCAGACCCTCCAGCCAGCCTCAGTGGAGGCCCAGACCCTCCAGCCAGCCTCAGTGGAGGCCCAGACCCTCCAGCCAGCCTCAGTGGAGGCCCAGACCCTCCAGAGTTCCCTGAGAGGCATGAGCCAGCTCCTCCGCCGTCCTGCAGCGAGGAGGACAGCGAGCTGCCTCCACCTCCGCCGCCCTGCATCGAGGAGGACAGCGAGCTGCCTCCGCCTCTGCCGCCCTGCATCGAGGTGGACGCCGTGCTCCTGCCGCCTCCGCACGGGTTCGTGGACGCCGTACTCCTGCCGCCTCCGCATGGGTTCATGGACGCCGTGCTTCCTCCGCCGCCCGACCTCGGTGGCAACCCACCCTTACCCACCCTTCCACCTTGCCCAGGGGATGGGTGTTGCAGCCTCACGGTCGGCAGAGCCGACATAGGACCTTGGGGGGGCTGTCCTGGACCTCCATTGGGCGCTCCGTTGTCGCGCCGTGGGGAGGGGGGCAATGTCAGGGGATACCAATAGAGGGCGCCAAAGCGCCCACAGCCTCCATTTTGGTTTTCTTTTGTTTTCATTTGTAGTTTATGTTGGACTACAATTCCCAGAATGCACCTCGGTCAGGTGATGTGGCACTCACCTGAACCGAGGTTGCTAATTAGTTTTGTTATAAATGTTTCTGTGTTCAGTTTGTCCTTGTCTTGCATCTGTTCGTCTAGGTTTACTGTTTGTTCTGGTTTGTTGTTCAGCTGTGTGTTCTCCCGGGCTCTGTGTTCTCCCGGGCTCTGATCTTTCGTCCCGCAAGCAGTACCCGTGACATATACATCTCAACAAAACCCGACAAAATACCCAAGTTGTTCAGATTAACTAAATGTGTCCAAGATTGGATGGCCAATAATTTTATTTTACTAAGTTCAGATAAGACAGAAATATTACTTATTGGCCCAAAAAACAGTACACATGAATTCAGCTTGCGTTTAGAAGGATGTACTATTACTACGAGCTCGACAGTGAAGGATCTGGGTGTAATATTAGACAAGTAACTTATCCTTTGAAAATCATATTTCCAATATCACAGCCTTTTTCCACCTTAGAAATATTGCCAAGTTTAGAAACAATTTTATCTACTGTATATCTGACATATATAGTTCATCCATTTATAGTTCATCCATTTATGACCTCCAGACTGGACTACTGTCCTGCATCCTCAATAAATAAGCTTCAGTTTGTCCAGAATGCAGCAGTGAGAGTCCTCACTAGAACCAAAAGATACAAGCTCAATACCCCTATCTTATCCTCACTGTATTGGCTCCCTGTGGAATTTTGCAATTTTAAAATACTACTTTTGACGTACAGTATAAAGCATTAAGTGGTCTCGCACTGCAGTATCTGAGTGAACTACTAGTGTCTTACGATCCACCACGTCTACTTCGATCAAAGGATGCAGACTGCTTGTTAGTACTGCGTATAATGAAAACTACATCAGGGGTCAGAGCTTTTTCTTACAAAGCCCCAAAGTTATGGAATAGTCTTCCAATTAATGTTCAAATAATGTTCGGGACTCGGACACAGTCTCAGTGTTTAAGTCTAGGCTAAAAACCTATTGATTTAGGCAAGCATTTTTGTAAATAGATTTGCCTTAGGTAAAGTATTCTGGTGAACTGGTATGTCTACCCCACTCTCATTGATCACTCTGTTTTTTTTATGTTGAAGTGATTGGTCGGTTTACATCTAAGAGAGCCCTTATGTCCGTGTTTCCTTCTGGCTCTCCCTTTTAGTTATGCTGTCATTGTTAGTCCTGCTGGAGTCCCTACTTACACTCTGCATTAAGTATACATTAACTTTAAACATTGTGACATTACACATCTAACTGCCATCTCTCCCTCTTTTCTGCTCTCTCCTCTTGTCTATCTCTCTCTCTCTCTCTCTCCCTGTCTCTCTGTCAAGCTATACTGTACATGTCGCTCCTGAGCTGCCAGTGATCCAGACCCCGTCTGGTCACTGAACCTGTTTGACTCCTCCTGGTGTCCCGCTTCTGGCTGGAGATCTCGTCGCATGGATGTCCCGTGTGGTCTGCCATCTTTCCACAAAGATGGTCCTGGCCTCGGCTGATGCTGCCAGCTGTTCGCTGAGGAGTCATGACTGGAGTTTCCTACAGTTTACCTGAGCCACCAATAACAAACTGGAATCTATATTAACTTGAATATATCTTCTGTTGTACTGAACTTTCAGTCTCACACAATATCAAGATCAATCCCTGCTATCTGTTTTCACCCAAATGAGGATGGGTTCCCTGTTGAGTCTGGTTCCTCTCATGGTTTCTTCCTATTACCATCTCAGGGAGTTTTTCCTTCCCACTGTTGCTGTCATGTTGCTCATCAGGGACAATCTGATCACTTTGATTCATACACATTCACATTTTATAAAAACTGCTTTGTGACCATGTCAATTGTTAAAAGTTATATTCTATATAACTAAAATTAAATTGAAATGTACATTGTAGAGTACTTTAAATAATGTGATATATCCAGGTTTTCATTATGTAACTATAAATGCAGACCCTTTTACTGAGCTGGTCTTGCATCAGTCTTGAAAATGTGGTGTTCAATAAAAGGAAATTACACAATAAGGTTATTTATAACGAGTGCAAAGCAGCAATTACCTCATGAAGTTATATGTGGCACTGAAAATGTGGTGCACACCTTAGATTAGTTTGACATGAATTAATAAAAATTAATAAATTTCCATTATATATACACTGTGACTAATTTAAAGTATAGCCAGCATTCATTGGCCTAGAGACTTGCCTTTAAATGAAATATTTTTACAGAAATTTAAAATACTTAATCTGTGAATCTGAAACAAAAGCATCCACCATGACATACTGTACAATATATTTTAACAAAAAATATTCATTTACTTAACTAATTTAATTTATTTAATATTCATTGTGTCAAACTGGACTTTTTTTCTTTGAATTGCAGTGTATCAGATATCGGTATTATCAGTAGAATCAGTTTAACTGGTGAGTCACTTCATTAAGGCAGGCTGTGGTTTTACGCTACACAGTAGTCTTAGCAGGAAGAGGAACTGCTTGAGACGCTACAGACACAGTAACAACCTCACAGAGAAGCAGGACTCAACATCTATTCAACATGAGAGCAAATCTAACATGGGCTGCTTTTTTATTTTTATTCTCGTAATTTTAAGTAAGTACTTTTCTCATGCACTCAGATTTCAAATTCATGTGCAGAATAAACTGTTGATGCATCAAAAAAATCAAAAGCATTAAAAATAATGTATTAACCATTAGTAATACCTTGTTTGTATAAAATCATTTGCATTGAGCAATTGGAATGTTTTGCTGTTCTGTGTGCAGGTGTTGCCAGTCGGGAATATAGACATTTTAATGTTAAAACTGCAGCATCGGTCACTATCCCATGTGATTATGATAGGAAATATATACAGAATAAGAAATACTGGTGCTCTGGGAGAGACTTCAATTACTGCAAAATTCAGGCGTATGCCAATGAAATAAAGGGTAGAGTGACAGTGACTGATAACCCAGCTGAGAGTCTCTTTACTGTGACTATGAATAATCTCCAGACAGGAGACACTGGATGGTACTGGTGTGCTGTAGAGATAGATGCAGCACTAGATGTTAAAGAATACCTTTATATCACAGTAAGAGAAGGTACGTATTAAGTTACAAACTACAAATACTAATCTGTGTCTTTAGTATTGCTCTTATCAACAAGTGAAGTTGAATAATACTCTAATTCAAATTATTATAATTGAAAATATTTGTATATGATATTGAAAGCAGGTATTAAGTTACAAACTGCAATTAGTGACTTTATCACAGTTCTTATGTTGCTAGAATGAATCATACATAACTGACTCTATATTTGTGCACAGCTGCTGATCTGTCTGTGAAAAAGAGCAGAGTGAGAGGTGAGGAAGGAGGCAGCGTCACAGTCCAGTGTCTCTACAGCGCTGCGTATCAGAATACACAGAAGCGGTGGTGCAGATTCAAAGACGGACAGTGCTACACATTTATGAAGACTACATTATCCCAGACTTCAGCAGTGCAGCTCAGGGATGATGCAAGAGGATCCTTTATAGTGAAGATGAGTGGACTGAAGAAGAGTGATGCTGGCTGGTATTGGTGCAGTGCAGGAGATCTGCAGGTTCCTGTTCACGTCAGGATTCATGTCAGTGATCCACCACCAGGTATCATCACACGCACTGATTCCTGCTCACTACAAATAGATGACAATTAAAATTGAGATGAGTATTTTTCCCCTTAGTCATGAAAGCAGCAGAGACTACAACCAGGTCACTAATTACATGTAAGTGTGAAACCTCAGGAATTAGAAAATTGGCATATTAGGTAAATAAACTGATGCATATTGGTATAAATATGTTCGAGAAAAAAAAAGACAAGAAATTTTGTCACCATGAACTTTTGTATATGTAAGAAGCAAAACATTTCACGTTATGACTTTTTTCTTTTATGCTTAAAACAGATCTGTCTCGAAGCACAATTTAGGTAGCATCAGATGTATATATTTGAGAGACATTTAGTGCAACTGTTATTTTTGGCAATTATAATTCTTTAATTTAAACTCACAGCACCATCAGTGACTGAGGGTTCTAACAGTGATGACCGCAAGTAAGCTGTTGAACACTGTAGGCTATGATAATATTCTCTGCAGTTTAACAGATTAAATTAAGTATTTACTGTATCTACAGTACATAGTTTTTATTTTTTCAGTTAAAGTAAAAACCTAAAAATGAAACACTGATCTTTACCGTATTTATTTTGGTTACAATTTGGGTAATTACAATGATATTTCATTAAAAAAACAAAGCATTAGAGTGAATCATATATTTTTATGTTCTGTAAAATGGTGTAAAACGTTATCTTTCTACAGTATATAAAATCTCTAAAAAAAATAAAAAATAAAAAAGTGGATGCAATGACCCTAGTATGTGTCTTCACATATCAACAAATGTATCATTTATGTATGAAGTCTCTTTCTTTCACACATTGTGCTTCTAACAGGAAGTATTTCTCACCCACAGCAGCACCTTTGAAAACAACTTCTAGCAGTGAGGAAACAATGTGAGTACAAACACACACACACACACACCCACACACACACACCAGATTACATGGTTTTTCTTGATCCACTAAATAATTATAGATGTTCTGCTCTAAATTATAATCTTTTGGGGATTGTAATGATATCACTGCACCAGCACTTCCTTGTTTGTAATCTTTTATTCTTTTTTTTTTTTTTCACTAAACTTGCCATAGACAGCTGCATCACCAACCACAGATGCATTAAAGCTTGTAAGTGCTACAAATTTCAATGATAAAGAGAATTACAGTAGTAGACACTTTACTGGGCGCTGGGCTCCCACACGATCACATAATCAGGAAATTGACAAAACCATGTCAGAAGATGGCCCCTAAGTGGTGACAAACAAGACGAGCAAAGATTTTTGACTTGAAAAACGAGCATGTCTTGGTTTACGAGTGCCGAGTTTTTTGACACCGACACCCACACACACTCTCTCGCCTTTACACCCCCCCCTCCTCGGCTTCACACAGACACACACACTGATCTACACAGAAACTCTGCTCTGTCGCGATTCTTTTCAAAGATAAGGTGCCGGTTCATTTGTTTTTTTGTTTTTTTTACTTTACAGCAGTGATTTCATTAGTCTGCGCTCTCACGAGTGTTATTAGAGAGATTAATTTTTTTCTCGTTAAAACAGTGTTTGCATTGTGAATGTTAGTTGTGAAACTTAAAAAGTGAGGTGGAGGGAGGGAGGAGAAGTTTTACTGTGTAAAAGGGCGAGGGAAGGGCTAATTCCACACACACACACACACACACACACACACACACACACACAAATACACGGCGTCTGCGCACACAAACCTATCTGTTGGGATTTATTTTTATTTTTTTAAAGGTAAAGTGCAGGTTAATTTGTTTTATTTTTACTTTATATATTGTATTAATTATTTTTCTGTATTTATTTTTTGGGGCTGTGGAATGAATTATTAGAATTTTCATTATTTCTTATGGGAAGATTTGATTTGGTTTACGAGTGTTTTGGAATATATATATGGGGGGAAATGTTAATTGTTGCTTGCCAATTGCATTGAATACAGAAAGCCACCCACCTTTTAATGTTTTTAACAGTTAGCAATTTTATGATACTAATGGCTGGTTTTGATTACTGAGGCCATTAATATCATAAAATAATTTACATCCGCCTTTAAATTACACATATTGAATTCACACCTGAGTGCCTCTAGAGTGCGCTCTATTTCTTAAAGAAATAGCACTACAGCTAAGGTGGTGACTTTATGATCTAATTCCCTTTGATGTGATATTGATTAATTTTGCATGTAAACTGCAAAAAATCTGCTTCGATGTAAAAAAGTTTAGTAACAAGTTGTATAGCTTTTTAAGTTTACTTAACTTTTTGAGAAATTTGCTGGCCAAACAAAATACTTCACATTGTTGTTTAGTTGATACACCAGTATGTACCCAGTTCAAAATCTTAAGTTGATTCAACTTTAAACTTTGATAAAAAAAAAAAATAATTAAGTCAGCTCAAGTACTATTGGTTGTGGGCTCAATGTAAAGAATTATATTTCTCTAGGGTTGACTTAGCCCAACTTTTCATAAACTCAAAAAAGTAAGTTGTCTCCCATTGCAGCCGATTGATGAAACTCGTAAGATGGTTGTCGATCAGAATGTTTGTGCATGTATGTGTTTATTAGTTCAGTCCTGATGTTATTTAGTTCGTCTGAGTGATTTGTGTGTGTGTGTGTGTGTGTGTGTGTATATATGTTTATTAGTCCAGTCCCTTTGTGTTGAGGAGACGAATGGCCATTGGGTAAAAGCTGTTACACAGTCACAGGATGTGAGTGCCCGGATGCTTCGGTACCTTTTTCCTGATGGCAGGAGGGTGAAGAGTGAGTGTGAGGGGTGTGTCTGACCAGCCACAATCCTGGTGGCTTTGCAGATGCAGCGTGCAGGATGCAGAGGGAAGAGAGTCCCCGATGATGATCTCAGCTGTCCTCACTATCCGCTGTAGGGCCTTGCAGTCCGATATGGCACATTTCCCAGTGCTCAGTGTGTGGTGGAGATGGTGTCGTCCATCGAACAGTTTGATCGATACGCAAACTGTAGTGGGTCCAGTGAGGGGGGCAGCAGGGTCTTGATGTGTCTCATGACAAGCCACTCGAAGCACTTCATGATGATGGGTGTGAGTGCAACAGGGCCGTAGTCATTGGGACAGGACACAGAAGACTTCTTCAGCACGGGGACGATGGTGGTAGACTTAATGCATGTGGGAACGATAGCACTGCTCAGAAAGATGTTGAAGATGTGTGTGAAAACATCTGCCAGCTATTCTGCACATTCTCTGAGCACTCTGCGTAGGATGTTGTCTGGTCCAGCAACTTTATGTGGGTTGACTCTGCGTAGAGTTTTCCTCACATCAGCCGTGGTGAGACAGCACCTGGTCGTTCAGAGTAGGTGTGGCTTTCCTCGCCGTCACATCGTTCTGCATGTCGAACCGCGTAGAAGCTGTTCAGCGCATCTGGAAGGGAGCCGTCACTGTCCTGTAGTTGGTGATGGCTTGTATGTCCTGCCATATGCGCTGTGTGTCACTGCTGTGTGATTGTGGATTCTCTGGGCGTGTGCGTGCTTCGCCTCTCTGATGTCCCAGGACAGTTTGGCCCTTGCTGTTCTTGTCCCCTGCAGACAGAGTCTTGGGTCCACAGAAGTGCAAGCATCTCCGCAGTAATCCACGGTTTCTGGTTGGGTCGTGAGATGATGCTCTTGGAGACAGTGACGTCATCTGTGCACTTGTTGATGTAGCAGGTCATGAGTGACGTGTACTCCCCCAAGTTGGTGAAGTCGCCGTAAGTCGCATCCTCCCTAAACATGTTCCAGTCAGTGTTCTCGAAACAGTCCTGAAGAGCAGAGATGGCTCCTGCTGACCAGGTTTTCACCTGCTTCAGAACCAGTTTTGAACACCACTGTAACAGACTCATTGCAAGTTATCGAAAAACGCTTGATTGCAGTTGTTGCTGCCAAGGGTGGCCCAACCAGTTAAAAGTGCAGACACTTTTTCACACAGGGCTAATGTAGTTTCGATTTAGATTTCCCTTAATAATAAAAGCCTTCATTTAAAAACTGCTTGATGTGTTTACTTGTGTTATTGTGTTATCCTTGACTGATATTTAAATTTGTTTGATGATCTGAAACATTAAAGTGTGACAAACATGCAAAAAAAAAAAAAAAAAAAAAAGAAATCAATAGGGGGGCAAAATTTTTCACAGCAATTTTTATCCCTTAACAGTAACCAAGTACTGAAGTGCCACTACTCATTAACTGTTAAACACTTCGAGGGTTTCTTGAACTTTCATTAGTTAAGTGCTTGCGCGGCTTGTGTGCGCGCTGGCATGGAACAGGATGCTGTTGCTGGGCAAAAGTCAGGGCAGAATTGGGAAAAATGTTGAAATACGATTATGAACATTTAGCTCTCTAACTCCTGTACAGTGCGGTAACATGAAGCCTAATGTTAGAGGTCAGGGTGCCTCAGTATAACAATGAACTAAAATAACCTGTTAAACATATTTTATTTGAATAAATAAATACTAACTCAGAAGAAAGAGTCCACAAAACTGCCATCTCCATGTCCTTAGTGCAGTTTGATAGCATCAGTCCGGCGAAGCGAGGGGGCGAGGATCTTATAAATCATGTGATTGCATATCAGTGAAGGTAAATTGCTGGATGAGCTTGGGTCAATAATACATTATTAATTTATTCAACATTTATCTAGTTGGAGTTTTTACATTGTATAGATGTGGACAAATGATGTGCTTGACATTCAGAAATGAACTGACATAAATGTGTTAATTTTCTTATCATTTCGGGACTGATTTCACACAGGTAGCCTTTTTTTGCTGGTACAAGCGTGACTTTACAGTATGCAGTAATACACACTGTGATTAATCCCTTATCTGTTCTATGTTTCAGAAAACCAGTAAAGTTCTGTATTGCACACAACTGAAGACTGGCACCCCACCTCATGCTCAACGTCTCCTGGGATAGGAATATTTACATTTCTAGGAAAGTTTCTAAACTATATATTTACATTAAGTAGATTTACATGTGTTTGCTATTGTGTTGCTGATTACTATTATATTTGTGTTTCCTGTTCATGTTTATCTGACATGCAAAATGATTTTTTCTCATAAATATTATATAATTTATAATATAATATATCTAAAATAAGATGTGATTAAATTACAGGATGCAAAGGCAAATTTACTAATGTATATCTGGATAGATTCACAGATTTACAAGAACCCAGGTAGCACACAGGTGAAGGGCCAACGGCATTGGCCAAATGTCATTTTGTCCATTGGCCCAACATTGGCTCATCATTGGATCAGTAGATAATGGCAAAGTTTCCTCTGCATCTTCCTCATCATCATTCAGTTTGGTAGTTTTACCATGGCAAAAACAGACAGAATCCGTATCACAAACCATGGCTGTTTCACTTTTACAATACAGTGTTGTGTGATTGGACGCAGTGCTCTATAATCTGATTTTATTAACACCAAACATATTTGTTTCATGTTTGTGTGATGTACATGTGTAGTATGACAAAGTGGGATGAAAAACCCATCCGGACATTTTTTTAAAAACTTTTTTGTTCTAAAACTTTAATAACTAACTATACCGGATAGTATATCCGTTTTTAACACACAAAAATAAAAACATCAGATGCTGCTGATATAGTTATAATTATTTTATTCATTTGTTGTTGTCTAAACTTATTTCTATGTGCATCTGTCATTAAAATAAATATTTGGCATTAATTTCTTATTCTCTGTCATTTACATTTTATGGTCAGAAACAAAAAAAGACTTGAAATACTGCATGTGTCCTTGGTGATTAATCTAAACTGTGGGATTCAGCGGATCTTTCAGACTCGTAGCACAGATCCTTGGACTCAGTGTGAGAGTCCAAGGATTTGGTGGATATTAAGGATTCGTTGAGCACCGTCTAGTGGAGGGACCAAGGGAAAATGCAGTCAGAATCCCTACTGACGCAAGTGACTCAAAGGTCCCAAGTGACCCGGATCCGTTTGCTGAGTGCCCCCCGAGTGACAGACCGCAATGATGACCAGTACCTAAGGACCAATGCACTCAGAAATCGTTATGCAACTGCCACACAGCTGCAGGCCTGGGGTACTAGGGTTTCCAGACAAACCATTCGCAACCGACTACAACGCTTTGGCTTGATTGCCAGGCGACTATTACAGGTGACTCCACTGATGCCAAGACACAAGACCATGTGACCTGGCAAACGTCTCGGGTTACTTAGCTTGTAACCCTGTTCCCTGATAAAGCGGGAACGAGATGCTGTGTGAAAACGCTAAGGGAACATCTCTTTGTTCTCCGGTTATAAAGCCTGTGTATTTTAAAACGCCAAAAATCTTCGGCTTATAACCTCTGTCCGGTGACGTCACCGAATAAGGTGCACCTGCAGGCTATAAATAGGAGTGAACCGGAAACATCCTCAGTTCAATTTTGTCTGAAGGACGTCCAGGCACGCTAGCAGTGCGGCATTGAAGCGCAGCATCTCGTTCCCGCTTCATCAGGGAACAGGGTTACAAGCTAAGTAACCGAGACGTTCCCTTTCAAAAACTACACTCGATGCTGCGAGAAAACGTTATGGGAGCGAGAATACCAACGTCGCCGCACTGCAAGTGTCTGGACCCCCAGGTTGTGTAGCGTGTGTGCACAATAGCCAAGGAGGTCTCAGCCCTACCTCTGGGATGCTATCAGACTATCAAATCTAACAAACGTGTGTGGAGAGGACCAGCCTGCTGCATCATACACCTGCTGCAAGGGAATGCCTCTTGCCAGAGCAATTGATGAGGCAATCCCCCTGGTCGAATGAGCCCTGATTCCCAGAAGCCTCATAGGCTAGGGCAGTAGCATCTCTCACCCAGTGTGACAGAGTGTGACAGAGTGTGTCTAGTGGCGGCCGCTTCCCGGTTGCGACCCCCATGGCAAATAAAGAGCTGCTCTGACTTACGCCACCGGCTAGTGCGGTGGACGTAAATCTGAAGAGCATGTACTGGACACAGTAAGTGAGGTCTTTCCTGCTCTGGAGCTGTGAAAAGTGGAGGACAGAAGGCTTCGAGAACGACTTGCATGGTCGAGAATGGAACCTTCGGAAGAGGATGCAGAATAGCTTTGACTAGCCCAGGGGCAAAGTCTAGGCAGGATGGAGAGACTGACAGAGCCTGCAGATCCCCAATCCTCTTCGAAGGAGTAATAGTCATGAGAAAAAAACATCTTAAAACCCTTAGGAGTCTGAGGGTGTTTTGGGGCCCTGAAGAAGTTTTGACATGTCTTGACATTTGTATATTTTTCAGTTACTTATGAACATATAAATGTCTAAAGCCTAACTACACTGTTTTTAGCACAAACTGGGCTACAGTAATATGTGAGCAGCATGTATGTACAAATTTGTACTTTGGAGAAAAAAAAACAGTTATGCGTGATTATTGAAAACAAAAAAAACATATATCACTGAAATAAGTTCACAAAACACATTCATAACATTTATTTACAAGACTTTTGTTACCTGGATCTTGTAGTCTAGAGTTTTTACTTCAAAATGATGTGATAATCATCTTGATCACTCATTCACAGAAAACAATATATTCATTTACATTTTCTAAGACACTATTTGTTTAGAAAGGCCGTATGCGAGGAGGCGTGAATGATCATGAATAATGCTCTACTTCACACCAGAGAAGACAAAGACCCGAATAATGAGCTGCATAAATACCCCTTTCAGTCAGGTATGTGACAGAGGGAAGTGCTACAAGAAAATAATTTGAGGACAAAAAACATATTTCTTTGTTTGTAGTTTATTTAGAACAGTTCGATATAAATAAAATGCATAAAAACAGACATTCAGGGTAAAACTGCAACGACAACAGAACAAAATAAACTGAAAAAATACATTCGGTGAGAAAAGTGCTCCAAGATAAAAAAAAATATCTAAACAACTGAAACAGACATTCAAAGCAAAATGGTGCAAACAGGAACAGTGCAAGATAAAATGGGTGTATGGTGTCTACAGTCACACATCCCTGTGCCACTCTTGAAAGCAGTTCCTGTTCAACTGAAGACACAGGGAAACGTTACATGCCTGGCATCTCCAAGGTGTTTTTTGCCGCTTGCCATGGACTGCTTTGCACACAACCTGCGACCTGCAGTGGCAGCATCTCTGGCGTCTGAGGTCAGCACAGCTACTGGAACTGGTACATGGTCAGTACTTGTCCTTTTTGATGCTACTTCCTGTGAGACACCACAAAGCTCTTTGATGAGTTGTTCCATAAACTCTTTATGGGACAGGTTACCATTTAGTTCTTTATGCACAATGAAAGCATTGGTGGCAGCAATGTCCAAGAAGTGTAAAAAAAATCTTCCTGTACTTCATTGTTTTGTGCTGATCAGACAGGTCAACGTCCCCCATGTGCTGGTTGTACGCAGTCACAGGTGCAGGACATGGAAATGTCTTTGTAGTCCATGTACCTTGTAATTTCACCCTCCTCTGCACAGTATCTCCTGTATAAGCAGAATGGATGGTAGAACAAACAGATACTTCTCGGGTGTCCATCCACTTCACAAATACAAGAGGTCCATCTCAAATCCACCTGACGGATCCCCTGGTAGACTTTTTAGACAGTGAATTATCTGCATTCCGAGGGCAGTCCTTCCTGTTGTGTCTGTAAGTCCCACATGCACCAAACTTCATGGTAAGCAAGTCTTTTAGGAGCTTTGGACTTGTGTAGAAATTGTCCATGTACATATGGTACCCTGAACCTAAAACTTTACAGTCCAAGAGAGACGTCACAGCATCATATGATAGTCCATGGCCTGTGGGATAGTTGTTCTTTCCTGTGTACACAGAAAAGTCCATAGTGTATCCATTTGAAGAATCAGCAAGAACAAACAACTTGAAGCCCCACCTAGTTGGCTTGGCTTTCATGTACTGCGTCATTCCTGTGTGTGCTTTGCAGGCCACCATTCTCTCATCCACAGATAAATTTCTTCTGGGATGATAGATAGCTTTGCAAGCATGATGGATAGTGTCCATAAGAGGTCTAACCCTGAACAGACAATCATGTTCGGATGTGCCCCTCTTCCTGTCATTCTCCTTGTCTGCATCTGGGTGACTCATGTGCACATTCCAAGAAATTGTCCGGTATCTGTCTCTTGACATGACGGTAGCTGGAAAAGGTACTGTCAAAATACTGCTCTGTCTCCAGTAGTCTGTGATAGAGGACAACTTCACCATGGCCATGTAAAATAGGAGTCCAATGTAGTGGTACATCTAAGTGATGCTGACGTCTGTCCATTTATATTTGCGTCCCTTCGTAGTTGCCTTGGCAGCCTGAGCATTGGTGTTGTGGCAAAGAGTTGACACAGCGTTCTCTGAAAAAAACAGTTTGAAGAGACTCATGGGAGAATAGGAGTTAGCAGACGGCAGGTGAGGTCCAGGTTCCCGTGCGGGTGTCACGTTTCTGGGAACTGAAGTCTAAACAAAGGAACTACAAACGAAATCACAGGGCGCTTTGGCGCCCTCTAGGGGTTATCCCTGACAGCGGGCAGGAATCGCAGAATCTGTGGAACCGTGTCGTCATCAGTCTGTGTTTTCCATGATTTTGTCTGCATCTTGCCTGGTTGTTTTTTACCTCTGCTTTTTTTGGGGACAGGTGGCTGATAATTTTTTTTTTTCGCGGAGACCGAGACGGCTGAAAGCACACCCTGTTTATTTTCTTTATTTTACAAAAGCACAACATTTTGTGGATATTGTGAGTGTTCATCAATAAAAGTAGACCCTTTACAGATTCAAATGATGCAATACACTTATGTGTAGGATAAAAAAATGACAGAGCATTTTAAATTTTTTTCACGGTTACCAGAAAAAAATGCAAGTGGACCTGCCGGCGGGTCCACTTGCAGACAGAAGCCTGACAGGCGCTGACTCTAGTGGTTTGAAAGGGGTGTCAGCCAGGCCTTTGAGCACAATAGCTAAGTCCCATGAAGGGACCGTCACTCTAGTGTGCAGGCCCAACCGTTTAGCTCCACGAATAAAACGGGCAACTAAATGGTGCTTTTCCACAGAAACCCCATCGGTCAGAGCATGCCGAAATAGCGGCTATGTATGTTCTGAGAGTACTAGGGCATAAGCCAGAGGACAACTTTTCCTGCAGAAACTCCAGCACTGAAACAATCTGGCAGTGGACTGGGTCTACATGTCTTACCATTCACCAACTTTCAAATACACTCCATTTGAGGGCATAAGTTCTTCTAGTGAAGGGAGCCCTGGCACTTAAAATGATTTCAATTACACTGGCTGGAAGACCAGCATCTCGTAGTTGGTCCCATTCAGGTGCCAGACGTAAAGGTTCCAGAACTCGGGCCAGGGATGAAATATTGTACCCTGCGTCTGAGACAGAAGATCCCTCCTCACTGGAATCAGCCAGGGTAAGCCGTCGAGGAGAAATATTAGATCCGAGAACCACACTCTGGTCGGCCGCTGGGGGACTATCGATAAGAGGTGCAAACCCTGTTGACGGACCCTCGCCAGGACTCCTGGGAGCAGAACTATCAGAGGAAATGGATAAAGGCATAATCTGGGGCACGTGTGGGCCATCGTGTCCAGACCCAGGGGAGCTGTAGAAGTCTGAGTAGTAAAGGGGACATTGTGCTGCCTCTTGCGAGGCGAAGAGGTTCACCTCTGCTAAATAAAATCTTTCCCAGATTTGACTGACTACTTCGGGGTGGAGTTTCCAGTCCCCATGTGTTACAGCTTGTCTGGATAGCAAGTCCGCTCCTACATTCATGTGCCCCGGAATGTAAATTGTCCTGAGGGACAGGAATTTGTCCTGTGCCCAAAGCAGAACCTGGTGCGTTAGCTTGTTCAAGCGGTGCGAGCGCAGTCCACCCTTGCGATTTATGTACAAGACTACCACAGTGTTGTCCACCCGCACTAGGTCATGGTGGCCTCTCAACTGCTGGAGGAAGTGTTTCAGGGCCAGAAACAGAGCCATCATTTCAAGGCAATTAGTGTGCCATGCGAGAAGATGACCTCTCCAGCTCCCTTGTGCTAGATGGCCATCCAAGACTGCACCCCAGCCCATGAGGGAAGCGCCTGTTGTTAGCATCTTGCGACGACAAGACGGACCTAAAGTGGGACCGCGGTCTGAACCACATAGAAAGGGTACGAAGCTGCGGCGTGTAACCCTTATTAGCCTCTGGGGATTGGCCCTTGAGTGAAATCCCCTGGCTCTTAGCCACAACTGAAAATGCCCTCATGTGCAGAAAGCCCAAAAAGGTACAACCGTGGACGCAGCTGCCATGAGACCTAAAGATCTTTGAAAGTGATGAAGAGTCACTTTCTGGCCTAGCCTGATTTCATTCAGGGTGTTGGAGGATAGGTTCGACACAAGCGGGAAACAGCTGTGCCCGCCTTGTGATCGAATCCCATGTGACACCCAAATATGTTGTGGCGGACGATGTGCAACGGAGGGGGGTGTTAAGTGTCCGGCATCCTGAACAAGGCAGGAAGGAACCGAGCACCTAACATTTAACTGGAGACCGCTGCTTCCCGAAACACCAGTGGTGGCGGAGATTAGACAACGGCCCCCAGAGAGTGCCAGGGAGGAGTCTTTATCCCTTATTGGAATTTTACATGTCCCTGCCCGGGAGGAGACACCCCCATAATCCTGGGCATGTCAACCTCAGGACTGCGAAGCGCGACGAGACCCTCCCCTATCTCTACGAGGGGGTAGCTGGCTCAGCACACTCCTTCTGCGCCTCACGCCTCGTGGGGACCAGACCTGGTCGGGACTGGGTGGCTGACAGTCCCGACTCCTGAGCACAGCAGGGGAGAAACCTCACAGGGGTCTGCTCGTAGCGCTTTGCCTCCCGAAACCTAGTGGCGGTTGTGTTTACAGCGTCGCCAAGGAGGCCGGAAGGCGAGGGGGGGTGCATCAAGGAGGAAACGCAATTCCTGACCTCGATGCCTGTGAGGTTAAAACACAGATAGCTCTCAGCCATATCAGCCATAAAACGGCCGTCAGCACGGGCCGTCTGCTTGGTGGCACAGAGAAATAAATCTGTGGCTTGGCGCCATCAATAGACCTGCCAGTGCTCAGAACTCTCAGCAGGTGAGCTTTGTATGCCTGCAAAACCGCCATGGTGTGCAGGGTAACACCAGCCTGACCCGCTGCCTGAAAAGCTTTCCCCACCAACGAAGATTTTAGTCTACACGGTTTGGTGGGCAGTGTGGGCTTTTTCAGGGAGGATGAGCTCCCAGGAGAGAGAAAGCTCGCAAGCGTCTCTTCAATCTGGGGTATCATCATAAAACAGGGGATGAATAAGGCTTATTCCATGAAAGAGTTAACTCGTCATGGAGGTCACCACCAACCCTCGTTGAGGCCCCTCCCCTGGCCACCCGACAGAAACCTGTCGTCTAACTTTGAGCGCTTGGGGATTTTTATTTATTTAATTAATTTATTTAATATTTTTGCTGTGAGAGGAAATCTATTCGGCCCCTTCACAAAAAGCACCGGAGCATGCCTGAGAAGCGGACGCTAAAACTTCCTGATCCAGGGAGAGCGCGAGAGAAAGGGGAAATTCAGTCTCATGCGCGTCCGCCCGATCGGCACACTATCTCCATGGAAGCAAGTGAGGAAGTCTCTTTCCCCCGCTCACAAGAAGCGCCGGAGCGCGCTTGAGAAGCGGACGCTAAAAATTTCCTGATCCGGCGAGAGCGCGAGAGAAAGGGGAAATACTGTCTCATACGCACGCGAGCCCAAGGAATGCGTGGTTTCTCTTTAAAGAACTGACTTTTTTGACTGAGGTTATAAGCCGAAGTATTCGGCGTTTTGAGATACACAGGCTTCACAATCGGAGAACAAAGAGATGTTCCCATAGCGTTTTTCACGCAGCATCGAGTGTAGCTTTTGAAAGGGAACGCAGCAGTGGTCTACCGTCCTGTTCACTGATTAGTGGCGGGTCACCTTGCCCAGAAATGATGGTCGTCACCGTTGCTGGAGAAGGCGAGGTGAGCGATACTCTGAGGTCAACATGGTCCCCAGGGTTTTCTTTGGTGGAGGAGGTGCAACAGTCTAGGCAGGCATCACCAGTCAGTGCAAAACAGATTTGGGTATTGTAGATGGTTCAGTCACTGCATGTTCTTACCTGAGAGACATCATAGAACCCATTATCATCCCCCAATTTTGCCAGCACACCCCCAACTTTCTGAACATGAATGATAATGCTCCACCACATCGTGGCAGAATTGTCACAGCTCGAATTCAGGAAGTGGGAGTGCCTCATATGGTATGGCCATTAATGTCCCCTGACCTGAACCCATAGAGCACGTCTGGGATCAGTTGAAGGAGAGACTGGATGATCGTACCCCACCCCCACGTGACCTGGCAGAACTGCATGTAGCACTTGTGGAAGAGTTGAACGCATTGCCTCAGAACAACATCATGAGGCTAGTGAGGAGCATGAGACGTCGCTGTCAAGTTGTCACTGCGGCACATGGTGAAAACACCCGCTACTGATATTGTCAATTTTGTTATTTGGGGCTATCCTTGTTATTGTCTAAGCTGCTTGAGGTGCTACGAACGTAAATACTTTAATGTCACAGTAAATATTGAAATGTATGTCCCTCTTTGGATAATACAATCTCACTGCCCTCACAACTCTTTAATGCTCCAGCTGGTAGTTAACCTTATACTTAATCAAAAAATCCTTACTATTGTATAGGCTAGTGTAGCGCCCCCTTGGCCACCCTGGCACCCGGGCGCTGGTTATTAAATTATATTTAACTGTTTAACCTGGATTCCTATGTTGGGTTCTCACCCGTTGCCTAACTGGCTTTACCCTGTGAACACTCTCAACCCGAGTAATTATAAACAATGGACTGACACAACCTTGGGTGTATAAATAACCAAATATATGGTTCATTTATTTACAAAGCAAATTAAATACTTCAAATAAACAATTGTCAAATTGAAATAAATAAGACAATCCCCATACAGAAACAAATATAGCTATAAATAAATGAATAGGAACTTAAATACTCTCCCAGTAAATATCAACTCTGATCTCTTCTGCTTTTAAACTTAGTCTAATTCTAAGTACACAAAATAATAAACAAAAATAGTAATACAATACTTTTTGTATACTTATACAAAACTAACTAATGTGACCGGTCACCTAGCTGTAAAAACAAACAAACTAAAATTCGTGCGCTGAGTTAATTTAACACCCAATGCTTTTCCACTATTAGAGACATTATCAAGATTCTACCCTGGGCTACACCAGTAATCTGTAAAAAAAAAAAATCTGTACATCTTGTAAATAATAAAGTTTATACATGTTTCAATAGTAGATGTTTTATGTATCAGTTTTCAGGTTTCAATAAATATTTAATATTTAATGTCCATAATGTGAAATTTCCACAACAGCAGTGACAGGTATTAGACTACTGATGGGTTGTTCATGAACGATTCATTCTCTTTGAACAAATCTATAACGTGACTCAGAAGAGCGAGTAGTCTCGGAGAGTGATTCGTTCATTTTCTACTGGGTGCACATGTGCAAAGCACCGCAAAAACTCTGGAGGTTATATACAGGAAACAGAATTGAGTATTTACCTCTCGAGTCTTTTGGTTCGAATCATTTGTTCTTTTGTCACGTGACTGTTTATAATATGCCCTTAGCTGCACTATATTATACTGTCGAACTGTCTATCGAAACTGTAAAATTTTATTTTATTTCTGAACAAAAGAACAAAATGAACTAAATGACTCAAAAAAAGATTCACTCATTTTGATGAACGAGATTCAAAGAACTGAGTCATGATTCAAACTTCAAACTTTCCATCACTATATAAGACGTGCTCATGTTACCATATAAATGCACGGAGGAAGTGACGTCTGCGCTGGTGACATTGTAGGCTGTTCCAAATGGTGGAATTTTGAAGCAGAAAGTAGAGAGCGCCCGGTAAAAACACTTCGGAATGGAACACATCTATCATGTCTCTTCACTTGGAGGAAAAAAAAACGAGAGGGACCTGGAGCCTGTCCACAGACAATTGCTGTGAAAATATGAAAGTGTGAGAAATTTTAAGTGAGGCGTGCGAGCGTGTGAAGATGAGTGATTGGGTGTGTCTTACGCTCATAGTGTGACAGTTGGCAGCTTTGGACAGTTTCTTTGACAGATGTCCTGAAGATTAGTCATCAGTTTTCTCTCTCATGTGTTGGTCAGTGTGTGGTGTTTCTGTTTGACCACAAATGTACAGTAAAGAGTTCTTTAAATGATGAAGTCTATCCAGGTTTTTCACATGTAACTATAAATTCAGACAAATATTCAGTCACTCTCACTGAGCTGGTCTTGCATCAGGTGCATGTGATGTTTAATAAGAGGAAATCAGACAAGTTATTTATAACATAACAGGAAGAGGAACTGCTACGGACACAGTAACAACTTCAAAGAGGCGCAGGATGCAAAGAAACCTCACATTTTATTTAACAACAGAACAAATCTAACATGAGCTGCTTTTCCATTTTTATTCTCATAATTTCAAGTAAGTACATTTTTCATGCATTCTTATATTTTACATGAATGTACAGAGTAAACCACTGATATATCAAAAACCTAAAGTATTAAACTAATTTACAACCATCAGTAATATCTTGTTTTAATCAAATTATTTCCACTGAATAGTAATTGGAGTGTTTTTCTGTTCTGTGTGCAGGTGTTGCCAGTCAGGCATATAGACATTTTAATGTTAAAACTGGAGCATCAGTCACTATCCCATGTGATTATGATAGGGAATATATACAGAATAAGAAATACTGGTGCTCTGGTACCTACTACAGTTCCTGCAAAATCCAGGCGTATGCCAGTGAAACACAGGGGAGAGTGACAGTGACTGATAACCCAGCTGAGAGTCTCTTTACTGTGACTATGAATAATCTCCAGACAGGAGACACTGGGTGGTACTGGTGTGTTGTGGAGATAGGTGGAAGTGGACAGCGGGATGTTAGTGAATATCTTTATATCACAGTGAAAGGAGGTACGTATTAAGTTACAACTTAATCCATCCCCGCCTCTGTTCCACATAATATTGTTTGCACAGTTTATGTTTGAATCTGGCATGTACACAAAATGCTGAAATTAAAATCTGTTTACCAGGAAAGAAACTTACAGTATAGTTACATAAAATTGAAGGAAAAAAGAGAGAGTGACAACATAGCAAAATGTCTACTGCTGAATTAACACTCTAGGGCTCAAAGGAACGTTTAAAGTCAACACTGGGGATTTTACTGTGAATTTCTCATAGTCAGTTTGTTTATGTTGGTATTTGTCTATATACATGTGCACATGAAGTGATTAATTTTATTTCCACCTGATGATAATATAATAAATGTGGTAATGGTTGTATCGCTGTTCTCTCATAAAATGAGTTACTGATTTGCTGCTTTATTCACAATTTGTCTTAAACTTGAAAAACGAATGTGCTGTAATGCTTGTTATATGTATTAATTATGTCCTGCTATGCCATCTATTGCAGTTTTTTTGACTCTCTCCCCAAACCCAACTCCAAACTAAAGAAGATAAACATCTAAAGTTGATGATAGTTGTAGCTCAACACTGAGATAAGTGTAGGGCCAAAAGTCTACAGAATGTCATTTTGTTCATGTTCTCAGCTTCATCCAGCCACGTCTGGTTGGTTGGAATAAAATCTTGTCGACCTGCTAATACTTTATCTCTGTTCTAATCACACAAGAATAAATCAAGGTAACTGCATACTACTGACACTTTGTGAAGAAAACTTATAGCACAACATGTTTTTACAACTTTAAATAATTTTATAGCTTACGGCCTGTACATACTGTAGGTTATTAAATATACACTAGAGCTACCAGCCTACAAAATAATATTAATATGTTTAATGTTCATTCATTCTGTAAAAGCTTTAAATCATGTGGGTTTGGTGCTTGGTGTGTTTGGCTATGGCAATTAAAAGGAATTGACTTTGTCAAGGTCGGGGTCCTGGTATGTTTGACTTTCATGGAGGCCGGAATCTCTAGTTTTGCACCTGCGCACACTGATCCTTTATTTAAGAGATACTGTGATGAAAACTGATTTGTCATGAAAAAAAAAAAACTTTTTTTTTCTTAGTTTTGACAACACCGGCTACATCAGTGACCAAAGAAATAAATACAGCACTGACTAGAGCAGTGACTACAAACGTAACTACAGGAGCGACTGCAGCAGTGACAACAGTAGGGTCTACAACCACTAAACACGCCGCTACATACAAGTAAGTAGAAAAACATTTATTTAAGCATGCTGTTGTCCTCTGCAGTTTTGCAGATTTTTAGGGACCTAGCCATAATTCTCTATGTACTATATTCTCCAAGCAGGGGTTGAAAAAGTATTTGCACCTTCCTGATTTCTTATTTATTTTTATTTTTTTCACAATTACATGATTCAGATCATCAAACACATTTTATTATTACACAAAGAATCCAAGAAATACAAAATGCTGTTTTTAAGCCTCCGAGTGGTGCAGTGGTAAAGAGATCCTATCATCCAGAAATTGCGTGTTCGAT
Organism: Clarias fuscus; assembly: GCA_030347435.1. NCBI lineage: Eukaryota > Metazoa > Chordata > Actinopteri > Siluriformes > Clariidae > Clarias > Clarias fuscus. The sequence continues at coordinate 9,227,808 of CM059231.1, forward strand.
CCCCGGAAGTCTAGAGAGAGCTGATTGGCTGATTCTCTCCCACATTAGTCACGACTCTACTGCCAATCAGGGGCTTCTGTGAGCTCACATAAGCGGAAGGAGCGGATAGCGCTGTCCTCCGAGTGTGTTATGCCGACCCCTAACGGTGCGTGAACGAGCCGTTCGAAAAGAGGCGGTCGGTTGGCGTCAGATGGTTCGGAGGAAACGTGATAGTCTTCGGCCCTCCCGGCTGAGTGGTAGTAGTAGCTTCAATGTGGGAGCCCCCTAGTGACGGGGAGGAATCAGACACGACTAAATTAGGGAGAAAATCTGGGAAAAAAAATTACAAATAAAAAGAAAAATGCTTTCTTAAAAAAAATATTTCATTTATTAAGGAAAAAAAGCTGTCCAAACCTACCTGGCCTTGAGTAAAGCAAAAAAAATTCACCCGGTGCTAAATCGCTAAATATATTTTTGGAAAAAGTGAAATTTTCCTTGGCCCAGACCTGATTACTGCTAAATTTTAAATTAAAAATATATATATATATTTGTCACATACATGGTTGTGACAACAGTACAACAGTAGTGAAATGCATTGCAGCAAACTCCAGACTGTGCAAATAAATAAATAAATAAATAAATAAATAAAGTATGTACGTACAAAATAAAAATAATAGTAAACTAAAGAGACGATGAAATAAATTATATACAATATAGTACATGTATAAATATAAAATGATAAAGAATTCTTTTGTATAAAATGTGAAACCAATGCAATGATATTAGATAAAGTGACTGTATTAAAGTCGATGGTGGGGTTGAGTGTTTATAGCCCCTATAGCCTGGTGGAAAAAACTACAGTCTTTCAGTTCGTACCCTGAGTGATCGGAGTCTCTTACCAGATGGCAGCCACTGAAACAGATTGTGATTTGGGTGGTGAATGTCTTTTATAATGCGCTGTCCCCTGGACCTGCACCGCCTTATGTAAATGTCCTGTAGATCGGGCAATTCAGTCCTTATGATGCGCTCAGCAATTCCCATACCAGACGGTAATATTCCCAGAAACAACAGATTGGATGATCGAGGTGTAGAGGGTTTTACGTAGACCCCCGGAGATCCTGAACTTCCTCAGCTGTCTGAGGTAGTAAATGTGCTGCATGTTTAATCAAGAAATCCCTTAAATAGGACCTGTCTGCCAAAGTGACGCTTCATAAAAGATCTAAAAAGGCAACACAATCTAAAGAAATTAAATAACGATTTGGTCATTGATGAGAAACAAAGCAATTGATGTATCCATCTGGAAAGGGTTTAAAAAAAGTATTTTTTTAAGGCTTTGGGACTCCAGCAAAACACATAGAGAGCCATAATACACAAAAAGGGAAAACTTGGAACAGTGGTGAACCTTCTCAGGAGTTGTACTGTATATTCAGGGCAACTGATGCCCGAACCAGGTGCGTTTTATTTAGAGCTTTCTTGGTGCACACACACACACACACACACACACACACACACGCATGCATACAGTGAGGGATTGAAAGAGCTGTTGAGGAGAGAAGTGTTATTCAGGAGGTTAAGTCCTCTAAGTGAGAGCGGATTCAATGAGCTCGTCCTCTGGCGAGGAGCAGCAGCAGCAGACAGAACCGGAGAGCTGGGCTGACTACTGCGGGAGGCGAACAGAGGAGGAGGGAGCATATATATATATACTGTATGTACAGTATATACTGTGTGTATATACACTGTATACGTATACATACACTGTAAAAAAAGATTTTTTTGTGATTGTAAATAAAGAGAGTATAATTTAAGTACATTTTACAAACAAATTCTATTTTGTCTTTTTATTTGAAAATGTTACGTTTAATTCAATAAGCTATTTGAGGTTTTGTTGTAATGTATTGCACTTGAATACATAATATTCAAATAGAGTAAACTCAAATGGAAGTTACCAAGTATTATTTACTTTGTGTTTTGTCATTTAATGAACGAGTGCAAAAATGGCAAACTCAAGTAAAGCTTACTCCACGAAGCCAGGCAATCTATGCGCATGCTCTCCTGGGTCAGAAGCGGCGCGCAGAAGAAAAGAAAACCAACGGATCTTTTCTCGAAGAAGGTTTATACACGGTAAGTTATGAAATATTTGTTTATTGGTCAATTTAGTTACGGTTGCAGTAAAGTATAGAGCTATTAAGCTGTCCTGGTGGTTAAAGATTTAACCATAGACTGCGCGTTGATAGAGTTGAGTTCGCTGAACAACCGATTTGCACAAACAAAAGTTATTAGCAACTAGCATCTGTGTCGAAAACAATTGTCTTGTATTTTACATGTAATCGTCGGAGAACTTTAATGTACGGTGAACTTTGAAATAAACTTTGCCGGACGCGAGCGTAGCGGAGCGGCACGTCGTGACAAATGGGAGTACAACCCAATTGCTTGTGTGTTCACCTGTGTGAATAAATAATCTATGAATGATAAATACTCGTTTTCTAATTAGAACACGCAAAGCCTCGTATGTCATATTTACGACCCGGAATGATTGATACCCGAGCCCCGAGATGGGTGGGCTTTAATTTTAAACGTGAAAGCCGTTAACCCCCCATGAGTCCACATCAATTACACTGCGTCGTCATAGATAAAATTGATAAGCATTTGATGTATATTAATCAAGTTAAAAAGAGATTATATTCCTTTTTGGACATAATGCATTACTTGGTACTGTATGCGTTCAGGTGATTTTTGTTATGGTCTCTTCACGTCCCAGTAACTTGATCATTTTGTTATCACAAGTTATCAACATCTGATACGTCATCAGCGCATTCACGTTGTTTTTAACATTTCAATAACAATGTCACGTTGTTATTAACATTTCTTAATATTTATAACATATGTTCCACAGATTGCACTCACCATTCACGCTCATGCAAGGTACAGTAAGTTGGCAATACCTATTACAGTCTATACAACATTGATTAACTTTGACGTATGACAGATTTCTATAGATATACTCGTATATACAACCACACTCACATATACATATAACTTTGCAAGATATAAACACGCAAGCATCACTTCTGGTTTCATTATTAAATCTTAGGGTGTTTGTGTAAATTTTTTATTTGGTTAAAAACGTAAAAAAAAACGAAACTGGAAGTTCTTCTGGACCAGGGCTGTTTTACATCTTCTGAATTGGTTTATATGTGTGTCTGTGCATGTACTGTATGTGTGCATCTTTTGCTTATTGCAGGTGCGACAGCATGAGGTGGTTGTGTAAAAAATGCAGCTTTGAGTCAAACAAAAGATTGCAACTTTTAAAACACTTACGACTAAAACATGGAAATTCTGGGTGTCAGTCATCAATCCCTTGTCTTTATGCTGATTGCCCTTGTTCATTTAAAACATTTAATGCTCTTCGAATACATTTGTCCCGACACCACACAGAATCAGATCAACCAACAGAGGTGCTTTCATTTAGTTGTCTTGTATGCAGTTCATTTGTTTGGCAAGTGATCATGTTCTTTAAAAGTTTGTTAATGTAAATTAGAGCAAAGTTTGTTCTGTACTGTATTGGTTAACATTGTAACGCAGAACGTTGTAATGCAGTTGTGAAGTGCTGGGAGAGAAAATTTTTTTTTTTATTATTATTTGCTTCATCACAGTGTTGTATGTAAGATTACAGTTAAGCAGCTCACGTTCAATTTTTGTGCTCTGTTTTGTATACAAAAACACATTTAAAAATCTGTGATGGGATAAAGATGTTTAATTTAAATTAAAATACTCAAGGAAAATGTCTGTCTTTTTATTGAAAACATCAGTAGTAATACTACATCGCAAATTAAGTAATATTTAAATAATATTTAAAGTAAAGATTACTCATGATAAAAAAAAATAACTAGGACTCCTGTGTAAAAAAAAGTGCAATAAATCATAATATATTTATGAACAAACGTCAATAATATTTACTGGAAATTCCCAAGTAAACTTAACTTTTATAAACTTTAATTAATTCTTAAGTTAAGGTGTGGTTTTTACTTTGCTAATTCTTGTAATTTTACTTGTCTTTTCTGAGTGAAAATTGTTTCCAAGCTTTTTTCAAGTAAATCCTACTCCAAATATTTTACAGTGTATGTCTAACCTACTGAAACATGTTGCGGTTAGTTTAGCTCTTTTATTTAATGTTGTAATGTTAACATACATACAGTAATTAGAAAATAAGCTAATGTAAAAAATGGGTTTCTTACATTTGTTCTGCAGGACACAGTTTACGGTAAAGTGAGACCTTTTGATCATGTATTCTAATGTTATTTTCTATCTGCCTAGCCATTTGAAGGGAAACTGAATATAGAGTATATTTTATACTGGAAATAGTTTACACTGTTCAAACATACATATGTTACCTACAGTATGTATTTGTTTTAAATGCTTGATTTTGTGAAAAAATTGAGATCTGTGTTTCTTGTTCCTTAATTTGCTATTTTGTAAAGACATTTATTTTAGTTCATTCATTTCCTTAATTGTAAATTTTGTTTGGATGCCTACATGATTTCTAAAAAATAAATAAATTGGACAGTACAATGAATGTTACTCAGTACTTGAGTAATCTACAGTAGCAAGAACATCTACTGTAGCAGTGAGGAAACCATGTGAGTTCAAACACATACATATTCTTTTGTAAAATCTTGTAATTCGATTCACCAAATGTAAAAAAAAATATTTGCCCCAAGTCTAAAATGTACCCTAATGTGCCCCAAGTCTCAACATGGAGAAATGAACTGACATAAATGTGTTCATTTTCCGATCATCTCGGTAGCCGACTTCCCACCACACAGGTACAAGCGTGACTTCATAGCACATGCTGTAATACACACTGTGATTAATCTCTTATTTGTTCTATGTTTCAGAAAGCCAGTGAAGTTCTGTATTGCACACAACTAAAGGATGTGATCCGTGATGGACTGGCACCCTGTCTATAGTGTACCCTATCTCGTGCTTAGAGTCTCCTGGCCCCCCGCGACCCTGTACAGGATAAGCAGCATAAAAGATGAATGAATGAAAGAATGAATAATGAAAAATTGGTAGTGTTTTAACTTACTCAACTTTAAAAGATGAGATATGAATCCCACATTAGAGAACCCCAGTAAAGTCTATCTATCTATCTATCTATCTATCTATCTATCTATCTATCTATCTATCTATCTATCTATCTATCTATCTATCTATCACATAATTTACATTTCTAGGAAATTTTCTATTTAAATTGAATATAGTTACATTTGTTTGCTATTGTGTTACTGATTACTATAATGTTTGTGTTATGCTTCCTGTTTCTGTTTATCTGACATGCAAAACGTCTACATAAAATATTCTCACACGTGACTGAATTACAGGATGCAAGTGCCACAATTTACTGACATATATCTGGACAGATTCACAGCAAAATGAGAACCAAATTCTTTTATTCAAATTAAATAAAATGATTTCATTCAAATCAAACAAGAAGTGTTGTGAACATATTTTCTGCACAGGGTGATAATATTTTGCCATGTCTGGTTATTATGTTAAAATTGTCACTGTGAATTTTGTGTCATTTGGAAATGCTATAATTCCATTTCTCACAGCTGTGTTACAATGAATTATATCAGACTCTGAAAACCACCTTTAGAAAACGAACCACTGCTGAATTGTTAGTTTTGAAATATGAATTTATTAAACTGAAATATTTGACTTTGAAAAGCAATAGCTCCGAATGTATGTGCACTGAATTTAAATGGACATTCTCATTAGTCTATTTCAGACAGTGAAATTTAAGAGTCTTGATTTCAATATACATATTGAAATATGGCGTGTGTACTATACACACACGTGGACAAAATTGTTGGTACCCTTCGGTCAATGAAAGAAAAACCCACAATGGTCACAGAAATAACTTGAATCTGACAAAAGTAATAATAAATAAGAATTCTATGAATGTTAACCAATGAAAGTCAGACATTGCTTTTCAACCATGCTTCAACGGAATTATAAAAAAAAAAATGAACTCATGGAACAGGCCTGGACAAAAATGATGGTACCCCTAACTTAATAGTTTGTTGCACAACCTTTTGAGGCAATCACTGCAATCAAACGATTCCTGTAACTGTCAATGAGACTTCTGCACCTCTCTGCAGGTATTTTGGCCCACTCCTCATGAGCAAGCTGCTCCAGTTGTTTCGGGTTTGAAGGGCGCCTTTTCCAGACAGCATGTTTCAGCTCCTTCCAAAGATGCTCAATAGGATTGAGGTCAGGGCTCATAGAAGGCCACTTTAGAATAGTCCAATGTGTAAGGGTCTGCCCCTAGAGGGCACTGTGGACATGCGTGTTTAGTTTTTTGTAGTTTTGTGTGTAGACTCAGTTTCCCAGAAGGCACCTCGGTCAGGTGATTAAACTCACCTGAACCGAAGTTGCTCATTAAAGGGGTTATAAATAGCTGGTTGTTCTGGGAAACTGAGTCGAGGATGGAAGTGAGTGACAGCGAGAACTTGAACGGAGACAGAGAACTTGGGCACAACTTGGAGTAACCGGCAGGGGACTCGGTGTTTTGGACCCGGAAGGAAAGGCGGTTGAGCACGACTGTTCCGTGAATGGGTTGGAGGTAGGTGCAATTAATATGGAGTCCGATGAAGGAAGAGATGAAGAATGGGGAGAAAGGGGAAAACAGTGGCAGGAAAAAACAATGAAACGAAATAAAAGAGTCAGAAAGGAACAGGAATCCAGGTCAGAAAGTGAAAATGAAGGACAAAAATTAACACAAGAAAAAAGGAACGATAAATATATTGTAATAATAAGGTTTAATGAGAAGAATCAAGGAAGTATGAAAAGCATCAATCCATTTCTACTCACAACTACACTAGCAAAGAAAGTAGGGGAGATAGAATATGCAAAAGTTTTGAGCGATGGAAACTTGTTGATAAGATGTGCGGATGAAAAGCAGATGGAAAGAGCTCTGAAAATCAAGGAGACAGACAAATGCAAGGTGGAAAATGCTAGTAGTGTGGGAGCTCAGAAAGGAGGGAGGTGCATGGGAGTGATAACGGGGGTGCCTATAAATGTAAACATGGAAGAGCTGAAAAAGAATATAAAAGGTGAACAAATAATCAGAATGAGAAGATTAAAATATGAAAAGGGAAGGAGTGTTAAAGGATAGTGAATCGGTGGCGATAGAATTTGAAGGAGAGAATGTTCCTCAGAAAGTCTTCCTAGGATATATGAGCTACTCAGTGAGGGTGTTTGTCCCAAAACCAATGAGATGCTATAATTGCCAGAGGTTTGGACATACTGCAAAAACATGTAAAAGGCAGAGAAGATGCGCTAGATGTGGAGGAGATCATGAGTTTGGAAAGTGTGGGACAGGGGTGGAGCCAAAATGCTGTAACTGTGGAGGCCCTCACAATGTGGCTTATGGTGGATGTGAAGTTATGAAGAGGGAGATAGAGATCCAAAAAACTAGAGTGGAAAAAAGAATAACATATGCTGAGGCAGCAAAAATGACAAAGGGAAGTGAAGTAGGAAGAAGTGAGAAATGGGAGATGGGAGCGCAAAGGCAACCTCAAATAACAAATGAGAGAGTGCATGTGGATAAAAGAGATCTAGTTACATTTATAGCAGGGGTGATAAACAGCACAGCAGAGGTCAAATCAAAGAATGACAAAATCCAACTGGTGGTTAAAGCTGCAATTAATCACTTGGGACTGAAAGGACTGACATGGGAAGAAGTCAGGGAAAACCTTACCAATCAGTCAAGTCAAGATACAGCATGCATTGGTTGATTCTAATGGTAATACTTTTACAATGGAATGCTAGAAGCCTAATAGCAAATGGTCAGGAATTTAAGCACTTCATCAGGGAATTGGACAAAAGACCAGATATAGTATGTATTCAGGAAACATGGTTAAAATCAAACCTCAACTTTGTTATTCATGGGTATACAATAATAAGGAGGGATAGAATGGATGGGGTAGGAGGAGGGTGTGCCACATTTATTAAGAAAGGAATACCATACAGGGTCTTAGAAGAGGGTGAGGATCAGGAGTACATTGTGGTAGAGATTTGGGAAAGTGGGGGACAGATAACAATAATCAACTACTATAATCCATGTAAAAGGTTGACATTGGAAAAATTGCGTAGGATACAAGGGCAAGATAGACAAAAGGTAATCTGGTGTGCAGATTTTAATGCGCATAGCTCAATGTGGGGGGGGGGGGGGTGACAAAACAGATGCAAATGGAAGGATAATAGAGGAGCTGATGGAGGAGAAAAATCTAGTTAATCTAAATGATGGAACAAACACAAGGATAAATTTATCAACAGGACGTGAGTCAGTATTGGATATAACTCTAGTAACAAACACATTAGCGGGAAACAGTAATTGGGAAGTGTGGAAATCAACCACAATAGGTAGCGACCACTATCCAGTAGTAAGCAGAATAGGTAGGAGGCAAGAAGAGGTGAGAGGATATAGAAGCCCAAGATGGAAAGTAGAAAAAGCAAACTGGGAAAAATTTCAGGCATTGAGTGAAGAACTAATGAGTAGAGTAGATGTACAGGGGAGTATAAATAAGGTCAACGACCAAGTAACAGCAGCTATCTTAAAAGCAGCAGAGGAAGCTATCCCAAAAGGAAAAAATAGAGGGAATAGGAGACTGGTGCCTTGGTGGAATGAGGAGTGTCAGGAAGCAGTAAGGAAAAGAAATAAAGCATTCAGACTAGTTAAAAGGACACACAATATGCAGAATATGATTGAGTATAAGAGAACACAGGCAGAAGTGAGAAGGAAGGTAAGACAGGCTAAAAGAGACAGCTGGAGGGAATTTTGTAGTGAAATAGGAACATCCACACACGTGAGTGAAATATGGACAATGATAAAGAGAATGGGAGGAGAAAATAGGCAGTGGGAATATCCAGTGATGACAGTAGACGGAGAGGTAGGAGTAACTAACAAAGGAAAAGCAGAGATGATGGTTAAATCTTTTTCAAAAATACACAGCTCAGAAAACTTGACCGAAGAAGAGAAAAGGAGAAGGATGGAAACACTAGGCCAATATGAACAGACAATAGACAGGAAAGAGGAAGAGAATGGTGAAATCCTAAATGACCCATTCTCAACAGCAGAAATGATGAGAGCAATCAAGAGAACCCGGCTAACAACCCCAGGAAAGGATCAGATCGATTATGTTATGTTAAAACACTTGGGAAATGGAGCAATTAAGAAACTGCTTGAGGTATATAATAAAATCTGGAGAGAGGGAAAATTACCAAAGGTATGGAAAGAAGCAGTAGTGATTCCAATCAGGAAACCAGCCAAAGACCCAACAAAACCATCAAGTTACAGACCAATAGCTCTGACATCCAACTTGTGTAAAGTAATGGAGCGCATGATAACAGAAAGACTAACATATACCTTAGAGAAAAGAGGGTCACTAGCAAACTACCAGAGTGGTTTCAGGAAAGGGAGGAATACAGTGGATGCAATTGTTAGATTAGAAACTGAAATAAGAAAGGCACAAGCAAATGGAGAGTCAGTAGTGGCGGTATTCTTTGACATAGAAAAAGCATATGATATGTTATGGAAGGAGGGGTTATTAATAAAGCTGAATAAATTAGGAATTGGCGGGAGAATGTTTAATTGGATAAAAGATTTTTTGTATGAAAGGAGAATTCAAGTAAGGATAGGAGCAGAAATGTCAAACCAATACACAATTGGAAATGGAACACCACAAGGAAGTGTGATAAGCCCAATACTCTTCATTATTATGATAAATGACATTTTCACAACAATTCCAGGGGATATTAGCAGGCCTTTATTTGCAGATGATGGAGCGTTATGGAAAAGAGGCAGAAACATAGAGTACATAAAAAGGAGAATGCAAGAAGCAATAGATAAGGTAGTGGAATGGGGATATGAGTGGGGATTTAGATTCTCCATTGAAAAGACCCAAACTGTAATATTCACAAGAAAAAGAAGTAGAAAGGAGGGGGGGGGGGGGGCATAACTAAAAATGTATGGGAAAGAACTGGAGAGAGTAGGGAACTATAAATATCTTGGAATAACTTTTGATGCAAGATTGAATTTTGCAGAACATATAAAGAAAATGGAGGACAAATGCAAAAAAGTAATAAATGTGATGAGATGTTCGGCAGGAAGAGAATGGGGAGCTAGTAAGTCTTCTTTGAGAAGAATATATGTGACAATGATAAGATCCGTACTAGACTATGGAAGTATAGTGATAGGATCAGCAGCCAAGTCGTCATTAAAAAGACTGGATGTGATACAATCACAAGCCTTGAGAGTGTTGCTGTGGTGCTATTAGAACCTCACCAGTAGCGGCAGTGCAAGTGGAAGTCGGGGAAATGCCATTAGAATTAAGGAGGATGCAGCTAATGGCAAACTACTGGGTAGGGTTAAAAGGTCATAAAGAAACACATATTACAAAAAAAGTTTTGGAAGAATGCTGGGAAAATGGGAAAAATCACGAAGAGAACTTTGGTAAAATAGGAAATAGAATAGCAAAAGAATTAGAAATCTCTGAGCTACAAGTGACAGAAACGACAGTTATACCAGAAATGGCTCCATGGAAGATGGAATGGCCTGAAGTAGATTGGTATTTAGTGGCGGAAAAAAGGAAAATGAACAATGAAGAAAACCTAAAGACATTATTCAAAATACATGTAAGTCAAAAGTATAAAGAATGTGTAGTAATTTATACAGATGGATCCAAAGATCCACAACCAGGGAAAACAGGATTTGGGGTGGCAATTCCGGAAAAACAAGTGGAATGGGGAAAAAGGACATCTGATAGAATAGGAGTTTATACGACAGAGATCATGGCAATACTGTACGCCATACGATGGGTAGAGGAAAATGAGGAAGGAAAGGTTCTGATATGCACTGACTCACTGTCAGTACTAGCAAGTTTAAGATCATTTTATTCAAAGGCAAGACAAGATATTTTGTATGAGGTACTTCAAGTGTACACAAGGACACTAAATAAAGGCATTAAGGTCATCTTCATGTGGGTACCAGCACATATAGGAATTAAGGGAAATGAGATCGTAGATAAATTAGCCAAGGGAACACTCACAAGAGATAATGTAGAGGTTAACGTTAAAATGAGTAAAACAGAGGTGAAAAGCATCATATGGGAGAAAATTATCCAAAAGTGGCAGGACAGATGGGACAGAGATAGGAAAGGAAGACACTTGTATAAGATACAAGGAAAAGTGAAGAAGGAAAGAGTGGGAGTGGGGAAAAGGAGGGAAGAGGTAGTGATGACAAGATTAAGGCTGGGGCATAACTTATTAAATAAAACACTCAAAATGATAGGAAAACACCAAACAGGACTGTGTGACAGATGTCAGGAAGAGGAGTCAGTAGAACATGTGATCATGAGGTGCAGGAGTTATGAGGCACAGAGGGAGGTCATGAGGGATAGACCGAGGGAAATAGGGGTGCAGTTCACTCTCGAGGAGGTGCTAGGGGCAGATAATGGGAGGAAAAACAGGATAGTGATAGCTTATCTACGAGAAACAGGGGTAATGAATAGGATTTGAAGGAAAGAGTGGGGAATAAATGGAAGAAAGAAGATCAAGATGATAGAAATAAATATTTATTTATTTATTTATTATTTTTTTTCTTTCTTCCTACTCTCCAACCCACACTCCGGAATAGAGGGGCAGTAATGCACAATAAAGCTGGATGCCAACCGTTAGGAAAGGAAAAGAGACCATGACCAGAAGGTGGCAGTAATGCAACATGATGGATGCCAACTGCCGGAAAACACCAAAGAAGAAGAAGAAGAAACTGAGTCGAGCATTATAACCATCAAAGAGGGCATTATGTTTAGTTTTTTAATTGTTTTGATGTGAGTTGATTTATGTTTGTGTATTTCGTGGTTGGGGTTGGCTGAGTGGTGAGCAGGTGTGTGCTGGTATGTATGTATGTATGTATGTGTGTGTGTTAGTTAGATAGGCTCATATGAGCCAGAGTGTGTGTGATACGCTCATAGGAGCCGGTAGAAGTCTGGTTCGCTGTTAGAAGCGGCAGTATGTGTGAGAGGCGCTCATAGGAACCAGTGTGAATGTATGGAGTGCTATTAGAGGCACGAGTGTCTGTGGTTAGCTCATAGGAACGCGTGTGAATGTATGGAGTGCTAGTAGAGGCGCGAGTGTGTGTGATTCGCTCATAGGAGCGTGGGTGTGTGTATGGTTCTCTATTCGATGTGTGTGTGATTCGCTCATAGGAGCGTGGGTGCGTGTATGGTTCTCTATTCGATGTGCGAGCGTGTGTGATGCGTTCAGAGGAGCGCGGGTGCGTGTATGGGTCTTTGGTAGAAATGTGGGTGTGTCTGATTCTCTAACCCGCAGTATGAGAATGTGTGTGGCGCTCATAGGAGCGTGTGGGTACGTGAGGTTCGTTTGTTTGAAAGGAGTTTGGATGAGTGGTGCATGAAAGCCTGTGCGGGTTCAATGTATAAGTGAGTTTTACGTGGAGTGAGTGTTGTTTGATGTGTTTATTCTGTTTATGTTTTGTTTTATTATGTTATTAAAAGACTTTATATGTTAAAAGACCTCCCTCTGCACCTATGCCTGACTTCTTGAAGCCCTTGGTGGTAACAACAGCCAGAACTGCCCAGAGTTCGTGACACAATGTTTTCCTCTTAGCCATTCTTGGGTGTTTTTAGCTGTGTGTTTTGGGTCATTGTCCTGTTGAAAAATAAATGATGGTCCAACTAAACACAAACCGGATGGAATAGCATGCCGCTGCAAGATGCTGTGGTAGCCATGCTGGTTCAGTACTGTATGCCTTTAGTTTTGAATAAATCCCCAACACTGTCACCAGCAAAGCACCCCCACACTATCACACCTCCTCCTTCATGCTTCAAGGTGGGAACCAGGCATGTAGAGTCCATCCGTTCACCTTTTCTGTGTCGTACAAAGACACGGTGGTTGGAACCAAAGATCTCAAATTTGGACTCATCAGACCAAAGCACATTTCCACTCGTCTAATGTTCATTCCTTGTTCTTTAGCTCAAACGCATCTCTTCTGCTTGTTGCCTGTCCTTAGCAGTGGTTTCCTAGCAGATATTCTAGCATGAAGGCCTGATTCACACAGTCTCCTCTTAACAGTTGTTCTAGAGATGTGTCTGCTGCTAGAACTCTGTGTGGCATTGACCTGCTCTCTGATCTGAGCTGCTGTTAACCTGCGATTTCTGAGGCCGGTGACTCGGATGAACTTATCCTCCGCAGCAGAGGCGACTCTTGGTCTTCCTTTCCTGGGGCGGTCCGCATGTCAGCCAGTTTCTTTGTAGCGCTTGATGGTTTTTGTGACTGCACTTGGGGACACTTTCAAAGTTTTCTCAAATTTTTCGGACTGACTGACCTTCATTTCTTAAAGTAATGATGGCCACTCGTTTTTCTTTACTTAGCTGCTTTTTTCTTGCCATAATACAAATTCTAACAGTCTATTCAGTAGGACTATCAGCTGTGTATCCACCTGACTTCTGCACAACACAACTGATGGTCCCAAACCCATTTATAAGGCAAGAAACCCCACTTATTAAACCTGACAGGGCACACCTGTGAAGAGTGACTACCACTTGAAGCTCATCAAGAGAATGCCAACAGTGTGCAAAGCAGTAATAAAAGCAAAAGGTGGCTACTTTGAAGAACCTAGAATGACATATTTTCAGTTGTTTCACACTTTTTTGTTATGTATATAATTCCACATGTGTTAATTCATAGTTTTGATGCCTTTAGTGTGAATCTACAATTTTCATAGTTATGAAAATAAAGAAAACTCTTTGAATGAGAAGGTGTGTCCAAACTTTTCGTCTGTACTGTGTATATATATTAGGTGAGATTAAACTTTGTCACTGCATTGTACAAGGCAACAAAGTGTGACAAAAATGCGGCGGAGGAAGCTCGCCGTCATTGCTGCTGCAGGGCGGCGGAGACCGAGGAAGCTCACCGTCCTCTTCGTTGCAGGGCGGCAGAGGCAGAGAAAGCTCGCTGTCATCGCTGCTGCAGGTTGGCAGAGGAAGAGGAAGCTCGCTGTCCTCCTCGATGCAGAGCCGCGGCGGCGGCGGAGGAAGAGGAAGCTCGCCGTCCTCGCTGAAGCATGGAGGCGGAGGAAGAGGAAGCTCGTTGTCCTCCTGTATGCAGAGCCTCGGCGGCGGTGGAGGAAGAGGAAGCTCGCCGTCCTCGCTGAAGCATGGAGGCGGAGGAAGAGGAAGCTCGCTGTCCTCCTGTATGCAGAGCCTCGGCGGCGGTGGAGGAAGAGGAAGCTCGCCGTCCTCGCTGAAGCAGGGAGGCGGAGGAAGAGGAAGCTCGTTGTCCTTGACGGCACTGTGCAGTGGCGGCAGCTCGCCCTCCTCTTCAGCGCAGTACAGCAGCGGCAGCTCGCTGTCTTCGACGAAGCAGCTACGCGGCAGGCTATAGAGCTCGCTGTCGTCACCACAGCTGCGCGGCGGAAAAAGTAGCTCGCCGTCCTCGCCGTCGCTGCAGAGCTCGCTGTCGTCACTATAGGGCGGGTAGAAGAGCTCGCTGTCGTCTTTGCTGAACAGCATGTAAACGAGCTCCCTGTCGTCGTCACTTACATAGGGGAAAGGAGCTGGCAGGTCTGGGCCTCTAGTGAGGCTTAGCTGAGTTATCAGCCCTTGGAGCGTTTCTACCTGCTCCTGCATTTTTCTAATGCGCCATTCATTCCTCTTGGCGCACCGCCCATAGTCGCTCCATGCTAGCTGGGAGACTGCCCCTTGCTGCGCCTCTCGTTCACACTCCGCTCTCAGGTGACGCTCGCTGTGGGGTGCTCCTTCACCCTGGTCACCATCGAATCTAGACCTTCCGGTCTCTGCCCTCCGGTCGGTGCGGGGACTCGCGTCACCCCGAGCTATGCCACTTCTGAACAGCACGCGCCGTATCGCCAGCTGGCAGACATCCCAGTTTAGCTGGTCTCTCAGCTGCTCCTGCTCCGCCTTTACATGTGATCCCCTGCCAGATCTCCTTCTCCTTGCTACTCCTCGCTTCTTGCCGCTATGCCGCTTGGGAATCCGCCTGCCGTCCGCATTGGCTTCCCAAGAGGCAAACATCATAGCCCCCCCCGTCCCCCCCCCCCCCCCCCCCCCCCCCCCCCCCCCCCCCCGCCCCAAAAGAATCTCCCGGGGAGGCTCCTCCGCTATGCCTCTGGTTCGGTCTTGCATTCTGTCACGGAACTGGATGTGTTGCAGGCGAGGAATAAATGCAGAGGTCGCGATGTTGTAGAGAATGATGTTTTTAATAATAAAGGAAACAGGGGAAATCAAACAAACAAAGATACTTTAATGTAAAACAAACCAAAACACGTATCACGAACGGGAAACCATTAACTAAGCTCCTAGCATTTACTAAGGTTAAATTAACAGAGGCAAGACAACATAAACAACATTTTTCAGGTTCCGATAAATATTTCATTTTTAATGTCCGTAATGTGAAATTTCAACAACAACAGCGACAGGTATTAGACTAGTGATGGGTCGTTCATGAATGGATCATTCTTTCTGAACAAGTCTTTAACGTGACTCAGAAGAGCGAGAAGTCTCGGAGAGTGATTAATTCATTTTCACTGGACGTGCATGCACAAAGCACCGCAAAACCTCCGTAGGTTATATACAGAAAAGAGAAATAAAGACTAAAACTAAATGACTTAAATAAAGATTTGTTCATTTTGATGAACAAGATTCAAAGAACTGAGTCACTAAAATGATTCAAACTTCCCATCGCTATATTAGACATGCTCATGTTACCATGGTAACACATGAAGAAAGTGACATCTGACATTGCAGGCTGTTCCGAATGGAGGAAAGTGATTCCGCTCCCTGAAGGCCAACACAGAGAGACTAAGGAGAAGAAAAAATGGGCGGGGCCTGGAGCCTGTGAGCTCCGGGCTCAAAACACCTCCATAACGATTTGACTTTACAATAAAAGCTGTTAATATCTTACTCTTACTCTGAGTCCGGAGCTCACTAATTTTGCTTGCAATCTCCACAAACAATTGCTGCGAAAATATGAAAGTGTGAGAAATTGTAAATGAGGCGTGCAGGCATGTGAAGATGAGTGATCGGGTGTGTCTTACGCTCAGCATGTGACAGTTGGCAGCTTTGGACAGTTTCTTTGTCCTGAAGATTATAATGAAATGAGCTCAGTTTTTGTCTCATGTGTTGTCCATATTGTGTGGTGTTCCTATTAGACCACAAATGTAAATTAAATAATTTTTTAAATGATGATGTCTATCCAGATTTTCCACATGTAACTATAAATGCAGACAAATATTGAGTCACTTTCACTGAGCTGCTTTTGCATCAGTGCATGTGATGTTTAATAAGAGGAAATCAGACAAGTTATTTATAACATGTGTAAAGTAGCAATGACCTTATGAAGTGATCTATGGTGCTGACAGTGTTGTTTAAACCTTAGATTAGTTTGACATGAATTATTAAAACTAATAAAGCTCAATTATATATACACCATGTGTCTAATCTTAATTACAGCCAGAATTTATTGGCCTAGAGACTTGCTTCTAAATGACATGTTTTCACAAAAAACTGAATAAGGAAATTAAAGGAATTCATCTGTGAATCTGAAACAAAAGCATCCAGCATGACATACCGTACTGTATAAGATATTTTAACAACAAAATGTTGATTTACTTTTGTCAAACTGGGCTTTTTTGGTGCAAAGTGCATCAGATATTTAGTCAGTTTAACTGGTCAGTCACTGAATGTAGGCAGGCTGTGGTTTTAGACTATACAGTAAACTTAGCAGGAAGAGGAACTGCTACAGACACAGTAACAACTTCACAGAGACGCGGGACGCAAAGAAACCTCACATTTTATTTAACAACAGAACAAATCTAACATGAGCTGCTTTTCCATTTTTATTCTCATAATTTCAAGTAAGTAGATTTCTCATGCATTCTTCTATTTTACATGAGTGTACAGAGTAAAACACTGATATATCAAAAACCTAAAGTATTAAACTAATTTACAACCATCAGTAATATCTTGTTTTAATCAAATTATTTTCACTGAATAGTAATTGGAGTGTTTTTCTGTTCTGTGTGCAGGTGTTGCCAGTCAGGCATATAGACATTTTAATGTTAAAACTGGAGCATCAGTCACTATCCCATGTGATTATAATAGGAAATATATACAGAATAAGAAATACTGGTGCTCTGGTACCTACTACAGTTCCTGCAAAATCCAGGCGTATGCCAATAAAACACAGGGGAGAGTGACAGTGACTGATAACCCAGCTGAGAGTCTCTTTACTGTGACTATGAATAATCTCCAGACAGGAGACACTGGGTGGTACTGGTGTGTTGTGGAGATAAGTGGAAGTGGACAGCGGGATGTTAGTGAATATCTTTATATCACAGTGAAAGGAGGTACGTATTAAGTTACAACCTGCAAATACTAATCAGTGTGTTTAGTATTGCTTTTATTGATTATTGATTATAATTTGAATAATATCCTAATTTCAATAATTATGGGTGACAATATCTTTATATCACAGTGAAAGCAGGTATTAAGTTACAAACACTAATTGCGGATAATTAGTGAATTTATCACAGTTCTTATGAATCATCAATAACTGACTGTATATTTGTGCTCAGCTCCTGATCTGTCTGTGAGTGAGAGCAGAGTGAGAGGTGAGGAAGGAGGCAGCGTCACAGTCCAGTGTCTCTACAGCGCTGCGTATCAGAAAAAACAGAAGCAGTGGTGCAGATTCAAAGACAAGAACTGTAACACATTTAAGAAAACTGAAACGTCCAAGAATTCAGCAGTGCAGCTCAGTGATAATGGGAGATCCTTCAGTGTGATGATGAGTAGACTGAAGAAGAGTGATGCTGGCTGGTACTGGTGCAGTGCAGGAGATCTGCAGGTTCCTGTTCACATCAGTGTCAGTGATCCACCTCCAGGTATTATCACATACACTCATGGGCACGAAAAAAGCTCGGGGGATTTGTAACATTTTATTGTACAGTTTTCATGACAATTTGCAGAGTATAGAATCCACAATTTACAATTAATTAATGTTCTTTCTTTTTTGTGTCAAAAAAAAAAAAAAAAAAAACACCTATTAAATCCTCTCTACTCGCCTCTACTTTAGTTTGAATGGTCCATCCCCCCTCTGTTCCACAGAATATTGTTTGCACAGTTTATGTTTGAATCTGGCATGTACACAAAATGCTGAAATTAAAATCTGCTTATTAGGAAAGAAACTTAAAGTTACATAGAATTGAAGGAGAAAAGAGAGAGTGGCAAGATAGCAAAATGTCTACTGCTGAATTAACACTCTAGGGCTCAAATGAAAGTTTTAAATCAACACCGGGGCTTTTTCTGTCCGTTTCTCACAGTCAGTTTGTTTATGTTGGTATTTGTCTATATACATGTGCACATGAAGTGATTAATTTTTATTTCCACCTGATGATTATATAATAAATATGGTTACGGGTGTATCACTATTCCCCTTATAAAATGAGTTACTAATTTGCTGCTTTATTCACAATTTGTCTTAAACTTGGAAAAGCCAACTCCCAGGTGAAGAAGATAAACAGCTATATGTTGATGATAGTTTCAGTAACTAAAAGCAAACAGTCTAAAGATTTTATCATTTAATTTTATTCCTGTTCTCAGCTTCATCCAGCCACGTCTGGTTGGTTTCTAATGAAATCTTGTCGACCTGCTGCTTTATACAGTCTTATGGAAAAGTTTAGGCACCCCTGATTTTTTTAATTGAAAAGATGTTAACACAGTCTCTCTTGGAAATGGAAGAAAAATGCACAATATTTTGAGCAAACATTGATGCATAGTTACGTCTTATGCCATAAATTGAACAAACAAACAAACAAAAAAAACATTTATTTTGGCACTGTGCAAATGTTTGGGCACCCTAAGAGTTCCAGCATCTCAGATTCTTTTTACAAGGTTTCAGACCTTAATCAGCTCGTTAGATCTGATGCATGGAAACAGCTGTCATTAGTAAATGCCAATTTCAAAGCTTTACAAGTATTTTGACTCTTCAAACCTTGTGCACACACCTGCGGACACTCAACAACCATGAGTACCTCTGAGCAGCTGTGTAAGTTATTGAAAATGAAAGTTATTGATGCCCACAAGGCAGGAGAAGCTACAAAAAGATAGCAAAGCGTTGTCAGCTTGCAGTTTCCACAGTGAGAAATGTAATTAAGACATGGCAGGTCAGGGGAACTGTGGAGGTCAGGATGAGATCTGAAAGACCAATAAAACTCTCGGAGAGAACTGCTCGTATGCTGGTCAGAGAGACAAACCAAAACCCCCATTTGACTGCAAAAAACCTGAAGACAGGTTTAGCAGACTCAGGAGTGGTGGCGCACCGTTCCACAAGACCTTCATGGAAGAGTCAGCAGAAGAAACCCTTATCTGCGTCTCCAGATCCAACATCAGAAGTATGCAACAGAACATCTACAGAATGCATTTTGGGAACACGTGCTGTGGACTGATGAAGTTAAAATAGAACTCTTTGGCCACGATCAGCAAAGGCATGTTTGGAGAAAAAAAAGGAGCAGCATTTCATGAAAAAACCTTGCCAACTATTAAGCATGGGGGCGGATCTATCATGCTTTGGGGTTCGTATTGCAGCCAGTGGCACGGGAAACATTGCACGGGTGGAGGGAAGAATGGATTCCACTAAATACCAGCTAATTCTGGAAGCAAACATCACACCATCTGTAAAAAAGCTGAAGCTGAAAACAGGATGGCTTCTCCATCAGGACAATGATCCTGAACATACCTCGAAGTTCATTATGGAATACCTCAAGAGACGCAATCTAAAGGTTTTGGAACGGCCATCACAGTCCCCTGATTTAAACATCATTGACTATTTGCTGGTAGATCTTAAAAGAGCTGTGTATGCAAGACGAATAAAAATTATTACAGATCTAGAAGCCTTTTACAAGGAAGAATGGGAGAAAATCCCAAGTACAAGAATGGAAAGAGCTGTGATATCTGCCAGAGGAGGGTTACTAAGTACTGATTATGCAGGGTGCCCAAACGTTTGCACAGTGCCACGATAATGTTTTTATTTATTTTTTATCTTTGTTCAATGTATGACATAAGAAGTAACAGAAAATATTGCGCATTTTTTCCATTACCAAGAGAGACTGTGTTAACATCTTTTCAATTAATAAATCACCAAAATCTGTTATTTATCAAAGGGTGCCTAAACATTTGTATAAAACTGTAGCTCTGTTCTAATCGCACAAGAATAAATCAAGTTAACTGCTTACTATTGACACTTTGTGAGGAAAATTTATAGCACAACATGTTTTTACAACTTTAAATAATTTTATAGCTCACGGCCTGTACATACTGTAGGTTATTAAATATACACTAGAGCTACCAGCCTACAAAATAATGTTAATAATGTTCATTCATTCTGTAAAAGCTTTAAATCATATGGGTTTGGTGGTTGGTGTGTTTGGCTATGGCAATTAAAACGAATTGACTTTGTCAAGGTCAGGGTCCTGGTATGTTTGCCTTAGTTTTGCACCTGCGCACACTGATCCTTTATTTAAGAGATACTGTGATAAAAACTGATCGTGATGAAATGAATGATATTTTTTTTCTTAGTTTCGACAACACCGACTACATCAGTGACTAAAGAAATAAATACAACAATGGCTACAGCAGTGACTACAACAGTAACTACAGGAGTGACTGCAGCAGTGACAACAGAAGCGCCTACAACCCCTAAACAAGCCACTACATACCAGTAAGTAGAAAAGCATTCATTTAAGCATGCTGTTGTCCTCTGCAGTTTTGCAATTTTTTAGCGACCTAGCCATAATTCTCTATGTATTCTCCATGCAGTGGTTGAAAAAGTATTTTTTTGAACAATGCTGTTTTTAAACAATGATTTCATTTATTAAGGAAAAAAAAAGATTTCCCAAACTGCCTGGCTTTGAGTAAAAAAAGTCATTTTTGCTAAATCATGAATGAACTTTGATTTTTGGAAAGAGTGAAATTTCCCTTGCCACACCCAGACCTGATTACCGCTAGATTTAAGATTCAAGAATTTAATTTGTCACATACATGGTTGTAAAAGTACAACAGTAGTGAAAAGCAATGCAACAAACTCCAAAGCGTGGAATTTTTCTTTTAAAAAGTATGTATGTATGTACAAAATAAAAGTAAAAAATAAACTAAAGAGAGAATTAAATAAATTATATACAATATAGTATGAATATAAAATTATAAAGAATTTTGTTGTAGTAAATGTGAAACCAATGCAATGATATTAGATAAAGTGACTGTATTAACGAGACTATGTGCTGAGTTTGCCGGTCATTGCTGGGGTTGAGCTTTTATAGCCCCTATAGCCTGGTGGAAAAAGCTACTGTTCAGTCTTTCAGTTCGTACCCTGAGTGACCGGAGTCTCTTAACAGAAGCAGCCACTGAAACAGATTGTGATTTGGGTGTTGAATGTCTTTTATAATGCGCTGTCCCCTGGACCTGCACTGACTGATGTAAATGTCCTGTAGATCGGGCAATTCAGCACACCTAATCACTCTCCTCAAATCCTTTTTTGTCCTTGGAGCTGCTATTCCCATACAGTACCAGACGGTAATATTCCCAGAGACAACAGATTGGATGATCGAGGTGTAGAAGGTTTTACGTAGACCCCCGGAGATCCTGAACTCCCTCAGCTGTCTGAGGTAGTAAATGTGCTGCATGTTTAATCAAGAAATCCCTTAAATAGGACCTGTCTGCCAAAGTGAAGCTTCATAAAAGATCGAAAAAGGCAACACAATCTAAAGAAATTAAATAACGATTTGATCACTGTATCTGTATCTGGAAAGGGTTTAAAAAAAAAAAAGCCATTTTTAAAGCTTTGGGACTCCAGTGAAACACAGTGAGAGATATAATACACAAAAAGAGAAAACAGGAATTGTATATTCAGGGCAACTGATGCCCGAAACAGGTGGATTTTATTTAGAGCTTTCTTGGTGCAAGTACACACACACACACACACACACACACACACACACACACACACACACACACACACACCTACACACCTACACACATACCCACACCCACACACACACACACGCACCCACACACACACACGCACCCACGCACCCACACCCACACACACACACACGCACCCACACACACACACGCACCCACGCACCCACACCCACACACACACACACACACACACACACACACACACACACACACACGCACCCACACCCACACACACACACACACACACCTACACACATACCCACACCCACACACACACACACACACACACACACACACACACACACACCAACGTGCATACAATGAGGGATTGAAAGGACTGTTGGACTGTTGAGGAGCAAAGTGTTATTCAGGAGTGTAAGCCCTCGAAGTGAGAGTGTATTCAATGAGTTCGTCCTCCGGCGAGGAGCAGCAGTAGTGGGCCAGACAGAGCCAGAGAGGTGAAACCACGGAGGAGGGAGCATATATACTGTTTCTGTAGGTTAGCCATATATACAGGGTGGGCCATTTATATGGATACACCTTAATAAAATGGCAATGGTTGGTGATTTTAACGTCCTGTTTGTGGCACATTAGTATATGTGAGGGGGCAAACTTTTCAAGATGGGTGGTGACCATGGTGGCCATTTAGAAGTCGGCCATCTTGGATCCAACGTTTGTTTTTTCGATAGGAAGAGGGTCATGTGACACATCAAACTTATTGGGAATTTCACAAGAAAAACAATGGTGTGCTTGGTTTTAACGTAACTTTATTCTTTCATGAGTTATTTACAAGTTTCTCTTTGTTTACAGCCATTGACATGTCAAAGAGGTTAACACGTGATGAGCGGATCGAAATTGTGTTGATATCTGGTGAACGCAGTAACCGGGTCATTGCAGCAGATTTCAATGCAAGACACCCTACGACATCACCCATCTCCCATGCTACAGTTAGCAAACTGCTTGATAAGTTTCGTGAAACTGGTTCAGTGTTGGATTTGCCAAAATGTGGACGCATGAAAACTGTCACTAATGAACAAACATCAGTGGCTGTCCTAGCTTCATTCAGCAAGAGCCCACAGCGTAGCACTCGCCGCATGTCACTGGAGAGTGGCATTAGTCGTACATCCCTTACAAACTCCAGCTACTGCAGCATCTCAACGAGGATGACCCAGATCGGCGCACACAATTTGCAGAATGGGCAAAACAAAAATTGGAACAGGACCCTCAGTTCACGCAGAAGATTTTGTTCAGTGATGAGGCAAACGTTTATGTGAATGGTGAAGTTAACCAACAAAACCACCGCTATTGGTCTGACACTAACCCACATTGGATAGATCCCTCCAAGACTGTTGAAACAAAAAAAGTGATGGTATGGTGTGGTATATGGGGTACAAAGATAGTGGGGCCATTCTTCATCAATGGAAACCTCAAGGCCACTGGATATTTGAAATTGCTACATGATGATGTGTTTCTCTCTTTATGCACTGAAGCTGGCATGTTCCCCGAGTTTTTCCAGCAAGATGGTGCACCACCACATTATGGGTCTCAGGTCCGAGCATTCCTAGATGAACAGTTTCCTGAAAAGTGGATTGGTCGTCGTGGGCCAGTTGAATGGCCTCCAAGGTCTCCCGATCTGACCCCCTTAGACTTTTATCTTTGGGGTCATCTGAAGGCAATTGTCTATGGTGTGAAGATACGAGATGTGCAGCACCTGAAACTATGGATACTGGAAGCCTGTGCTGGCATTTCTCCTGCGGTGTTGCTATCAGTGTGTGAAGAGTGTGAGAAGAGGGTTGCATTGACAATCCATCACAATGGGCAGCACATTGAACACATTTTATAAGTGGTCAGAAACTTGTAAATAACTCAT
Organism: Clarias fuscus; assembly: GCA_030347435.1. NCBI lineage: Eukaryota > Metazoa > Chordata > Actinopteri > Siluriformes > Clariidae > Clarias > Clarias fuscus. The sequence goes on from CM059231.1 coordinate 9,251,733, forward strand.
GAAAGAATAAAGTTACGTTAAAACCATATAAATGGCCCACCCTGTATATATATTTAATGTTGTAGGGTTAACATAGATAATTAGCAAATGAACTAATATAAAGAATGGGTTTCTTACACTTGATCATATGTTCTAATGTCATTTTCTATCTGCCTAGCCATTTGGAGGGCAACTGAATATACAGTATATGATATACTGGAAATAGTTTACACAGTTCAAACAAACTGTTTGATCTGATCATTCCAGGAGCCGATTTCCCACCACACAGTTTCTTTTAAACAAGCGCGACTTCATAGCACATGCTGTAATACACACTGTGATTAATCCCTTGTTTGTTCTATGTTTCAGAAAGCCAGTGAAGTTCTGTATTGCACACAACTAAAGGATGTCATCTGTAATGGACTGGCACCCTGTCCAGGGTGTACCCTACCCTGCTTAAAGTTTTCTGGAGTAGGTCCATTGTCTTGCTGCATAACCCAATCAAGCTTGAGCCTGAGGTCAGGAACTGAAACCTGGACTTTTTCCTTTAGAATTTTCTTGCATAGCACAGAATTCATGGTTCCATCAGGTATGGCAAGTTGTCTAGGTTCGGAAACATTTTTATAAAACTTTTATGGCACAAACCTTCCAAAACGTTTGACTTTTGTCTCATCAGTCCAAAAAATATTTGCCAAAAGGCCTGGGGATAATCAAGATATTGTTTGGAAAATGTGGGTAATAAATGAAATAATCATTTAAAGCCTGCATTTTGTATTTACTCATCCTATCTTTGTGTAATATTAAAATTTGTTTGATTATCGGAATCATTTAGATTAGATTAGATTAGATTAGATTAAACTTTGTCGCTGCATTGTACAAGGCAATGAATTGTAACAAATATGCATATAAAAAATTAATTAAAGAATAGGCAAATATTTTTAACCACATGATTAACTCACTCACTCATGATCTATACCGCTTAATCCTGTATTCAGAGTCACGGGGGGGCCTGGAGCCTATTCCAGGAGACTTCAGACACCAGGCAGGGTACACCCTGGACAGGATGCCAATCCATCGCATTGCAACATGTACACACACTCACACACACTACACGTCTTCGAAACCGGAGTAAACCCACCAGGTACAGAGAGAAAATGCAAACTCCATGCACACAAAGACGGGAATCAAACCCGGACCCTGGAGGTGCAAGGCGACAGAGCTAACCCCTACACCACTGTGCCCCCCCACATGATTAAATACCAAAATTATTCATTTAAGACCACACGTTATGAAAATGACTAATGTGTTATTCCTTACTTAACTAAAACAATGTGACATCATGGGGACAATCAAGATATTGTTTGGAAAATGTGGGTAATAAATTAAATAATAATTAAATTCCTGAATGTTCTATTTACTCAGCTTATCTTTGTGTAATATTAAAATTTATTTGATTATCCCAATCATTTAGATTAGATTAGATTAAACTTTCTCACTTCATTGTACAAGTCAACGAAGTGTGACAAATATGCATATAAAAATTAATTCAAGAATAGGCGAATACTTTTCAATACTGTGTGTATGAGAGAAAGAGAGAGAGAGAGATGTTGAAAAAAGTGCAAGCTACAGTATACAGTAGTTACGAGCAAGTGTTGAAGTTAGCAGGAAGACGAGCTGCTTGAGGTGCTACAGACGTATGCAAAAACTTTAACTTTATAGTAAATATTGAAATGTATGTCCCTCTTTGGATAATACAATCTCACTGCCCTCACACACTCTTTAATGCTTCAGCTGGTGTGTAACTTTGCTGCGGTCTGTCAATTTGAATATTTGTTTTATTTTGTTGTTGATCAGTTCAACACTTGTATGACTGTTTCAATTATTGTTCCTTCTTTATGCCTTCATGTAGCTGTAAATGTAAGTAAATGTCAATCAGATTACGCTAATATTAGGTGCGTTCTGATTGGCCTGAAGTACCGTGTGAAGTATCCTACACAGGGTGCGCAGCCATGGTAAGTGCGATTCCAAACCAAACTGCTGGGGAGCTAAACCGCTTAGTTTCGAAGGGCAGCAGACAACTGAACAATGGGTCTTCACTTCACAGGTTAAGAAAAATTTCCGATCAGTCATTGCGTTTCGCTGGAGCATGAAAAAAAAATGGAAAAGGATCGAAAAACGATTTATACATTTATTACCATTATTATTGAGGACGGCATCTTATTGATAGGAAACAATAATCAAAATTTTTATTTAATCAAGAAATTTTGTAAATTAATCAATTTTTTTTCAAGTTATACATGTTTAAATAGTAGATGTTTTATAATGCTATCAGTTTTCCGGTTTCAATAAATATTTAATTTTTAATGTCCGTAAAGTGAAATTTCAACAACAACAGCGACAAGTATTAGACTAGTGATGGGTCGTTCATGAATGGATCATTCTTTCTGAACGAATCTTTAATGTGACTCAGAAGAGCGAGTAGTCTCCGAGAGTGATTCGTTCATTTTCTACTTGGCGCGTATGCGCAAAGCATCGCAAAACCTCCGTAGGTTATACAGTATAGACCAAAAGTTTGGACACACCTTCTCATTCAAAGAGTTTGAATTTGTATTATGGCAAGAAAAAAGCAGCTAAGTAAAGAAAAACGAGCGGCCATCATTACTTTAAGAAATGAAGGTCAGACAGTCCGAAAAATTGGGAAAACTTTGAAAGTGTCCCCAAGTGCAGTCACAAAAACCATCAAGCGCTACAAAGAAACTGGCTCACATGTGGACCGCCCCAGGAAAGGAAGACCAAGAGTCACCTCTGCTGCGGAGGATAAGTTCATCCGAGTCACCAGCCTCAGAAATCGCAGGTTAACAGCAGCTCAGATCAGAGAGCAGGTCAATGCCACACAGAGTTCTAGCAGCAGACACACATCTCTAGAACAACTGTTAAGAGGAGACTGTGTGAATCAGGCCTTCATGCTAGAATATCTGCTAGGAAACCACAGCTAAGGACAGGCAACAAGCAGAAGAGACGCGTTTGGGCTAAAGAACACAAAGAAAACTCTTTGAATGAGAAGGTGTCCAAACTATTGGTCTGTACTGTACACAGGAAACAGGAATGAGTATGTACCTTTGAGTCTTTGGTCCGAATTGTTCGTTCTTTTGTCATGTGTCTCCCATAGACGCTATGCAGTGATAGATTATCATCATCATTACTGGAACTATAGCCAAAAGTTGTGTATGTAGACTTGTAGGGTGTTTATTGAGAATGTAACATTTCATTTTATTTCTGAACGAAATTAACTAAAAAAAAAGATTCATTCATTTTGATGAATTGATAATTGATATTAAACATGCTCATGTTACCATGGTAACACACGAAGAAAGTGACATCTGACGTTGCAGGCTGTTCCGGATGGTGGAAAGCGATTCCGCTCCCTGAAAGGACAGGGACACAGAGAGACTGAGGAGGAGCTTCCTCCCGCAGATCATACGGTCTCTCAATCAGAACACCACACAGGACCAAGCCACTTGCACTTATGAACAATTGTCTCTTTGCACTCATTCTGGACATTCACGGACACTTATTTACATCTATTTTATTTCCTTCGGATGTGATCTATAGTATGATCATTTCCTTTGGTTCCTTCTTATGATCGGATGCATAGGTCAGTTTAAACTTTCACGCATATTTGCACCCCCCCCCAAGACATTTCCATAAAATTTCTAAATTTTTCTATAATTGTACAGGATAATTTCTTCTCCATATTTGTGCAGCTGTTTTTAAAAAAATATATTTTTCTTATATTTGTCTTATATTTTGTATTCTATATTATATTATTCTATTCTTTATTCTTTCTTAGATAAATTTACTTGGTATTTCTATTTAATTTTATTCACATTTTTTCCTATTAATAATCTTTTATTCTAAGGTCACAGGCGGTCGTTTAAGCATTTCACTGCATATCGTACTGTGTATAACTGTGTATATGACAAATCAAATTTGAATTGAAATTGAAATGTATGTCTCTTTACTTGGAAGAAAAAATGAGTGGGCTCTGGAGCCTGTGACCTCCGGGCTCAAAACATCTTCGTAGTGATTTGACTTCAAAAATAAAAGCCTTTTATACTGTAGCTGACTCGTCAGAAAGGAGCTGGAGCTCAACAATTTTGCTCGCATCCTCCACAGACAATTGCTTCGAAAATATGAAAGTGTGACAAATTTTAAGTGATGCATGTGAAGATGAGTGATCGGGTGTGTCTTCCGCTCAGCATGTGACAGTTGGCAGCTTTGGACAGTTTCTTTGTCCTGAAGATTATAATGAAATGAGCTCAGTTTTTGTCTCATGTGTTGTCCATATTGTGTGGTGTTCCTATTAGACCACAAATGTACATTAAATAATTCTTTAAATGATGAAGTCTATCCAGATTTTCCTCATGTAACTATGAAGGCAGACAAATATTCAGTCACTTTCACTGAGCTGCTTTTGCATCAGTGCATGTGATGTTTAATAAGAGGAAATCAGACAAGTTATTTATAACATGTGTAAAGTAGCAATGACCTTATGAAGTGATCTATGGTGCTGGCAGTGTGGTTTAAACCTTAGATTAGTTTGACATGAATTATTAAAACTAATAAAGCTCAATTATATATACACCATGTGTCTAATCTTAATTACAGCCAGAATTTATTGGCCTAGAGACTTGCTTCTAAATGACATGTTTTCACAAAAAACTGATAAAATGAAAAAATGAATTTCACACAAATTCATCTGTGAATCTGAAACAAAAGCATCCAGCATGACATACCGTACTGTATAAGATATTTTAACAACAAAATGTTGATTTACTTTTGTCAAACTGGGCTTTTTTGGTGCAAAGTGCATCAGATATTTAGTCAGTTTAGCTGGTCAGTCACTGAATGTAGGCAGGCTGTGGTTTTAGACTATACAGTAAACTTAGCAGGAAGAAGAACTGCTACAGACACAGTAACAACTTCACAGAGACGCGGGACGCAAAGAAACCTCACATTTTATTTAACAACAGAACAAATCTAACATGAGCTGCTTTTCCATTTTTATTCTCATAATTTCAAGTAAGTACATTTCTCATGCATTCTTATATTTTACATGAGTGTACAGAGTAAAACACTGATATAGCAAAAACCTAAAGTATTAAACTAATTTACAACCATCAGTAATATCTTGTTTTAATCAAATTATTTCCACTGAATAGTAATTGGAGTGTTTTTCTGTTCTGTGTGCAGGTGTTGCCAGTCAGGCATATAGACATTTTAATGTTAAAACTGGAGCATCAGTCACTATCCCATGTGATTATAATAGGAAATATATGCAGAATAAGAAATACTGGTGCTCTGGTACCTACTACAGTTCCTGCAAAATCCAGGCGTATGCCAATAAAACACAGGGTAGAGTGACAGTGACTGATAACCCAGCTGAGAGTCTCTTTACTGTGACTATGAATAATCTCCAGACAGGAGACACTGGGTGGTACTGGTGTGTTGTGGAGATAGGTGGAAGTGGACAGCGGGATGTTAGTGAATATCTTTATATCACAGTGAAAGGAGGTACGTATTAAGTTACAACCTGCAAATACTAATCAGTGTGTTTAGTATTGCTTTTATTGATTATTGATTATAATTTGAATAATATCCTAATTTCAATAATTATGGGTGACAATATCTTTATATCACAGTGAAAGCAGGTATTAAGTTACAAACACTAATTGCGGATAATTAGTGAATTTATCACAGTTCTTATGAATCATCAATAACTGACTGTATATTTGTGCTCAGCTCCTGATCTGTCTGTGAATGAGAGCAGAGTGAGAGGTGAGGAAGGAGGCAGCGTCACAGTCCAGTGTCTCTACAGCGCTGAGTATCAGAATGAACAGAAGCAGTGGTGCAGATTCAAAGACAAGAACTGTAACATATTTAAGAAAACTGAAACGTCCAAGAATTCAGCAGTGCAGATCAGTGATAATGGGAGATCCTTCAGTGTGATGATGAGTAGACTGAAGAAGAGTGATGCTGGCTGGTACTGGTGCAGTGCAGGAGATCTGCAGGTTCCTGTTCATGTCAATGTCAGCGATCCACCTCCAGGTATCATCACACACACTCATGGGCAACAAAAAGAGTGTCAGGGATTTGTATCATTTTATTGGACAGTTTTTTTCATCATGACAATTTGCAGATGGTATCCACAAATGACAATTAATTAATGTTCTTTCTTTTTTGTGTCAAAAAAAAAAAAAACACCTATAAAACATCCTCTGTACTCGCCTCTACTTTAGTTTGAATGGTCCATCCCCCCTCTGTTCCACAGAATATTGTTTGCACAGTGAATGTTTGAATCCAAAATGTACGCAAAATTAAAATCTGTTTACCGGGAAAGAAACTTATAGTTACATAAAATTGAAGAGTGAAAAGAGAGAGTGACAACATAGCAAAATGTCTGCTGATGAATTAACACTCTAGGGCTCAAATGAACGTTTAAAGTCAACCCTATGGATTTTCTCTGAGTTTCTTACAGTCGGTTTGTTTATGTTGGTATTTGTCTATATACATGTGCACATGAAGTGATTAATTTTATTTCCACCAGATGATTATACAACAATTAATTCAATTGCAGCTTTTCTGAGTCTGACAACAGTCTCTCCACAAACCCAACTCCCAGCTAATGAAGAAGAACAGTGAAAGTTGGTGATAGTTTCAGTTTAACACTGTCCTAACTAAAAGCCAACAGTCGACAAATTGTCTTTTTTTTCCCCCATATTTTTAGCTTCATCCAGCAATGTCTTGTTGTTTGGAATAAAATCTTGTAGAAAATTAATAGGATATGTTTTTAACTTTGACCAAAATTTTATGGCTCACAGTCTGTATATAGGGTATCAAAATAATGTTATATATAATATTATGTGTTCATGCTGTAAAAGCTTTAAATGTGTCATATCGGTTTGGGGCTTGGTCTGTTTGGCTATGACAATTAAAAAGAGCTGGCTTTGTCAAAAATCTGCACACACTGATCCCTTATTTAAGAAATTATGTGATGAATTCTTTTTCTTTTTCTTGGTTTTGACAGCAACGACTACAACACCGACTACACTGGCTACAACACCGACTACACTGGCTACAACACCGACTACACTGGCTACAACACCGACTACACTGGCTACAACACCGACTACACTGGCTACAACACCGACTACAACAGTGACTACAAGAGTGCCTCCAACCAATAAACAAGCCACTACATCCATGTAAATAGAAAAGCATGCTGTTATTCTATACAGTTTGCAGATATCCATGCTTCTCTGTATTCTCCATGCAGGAGTTCAGGGTCTTGACTTAAAAATGAGAGCTATTCAGGAACATACTGTAGAACGTTTAAAAATAATTATATTTGGTAGAGTGCTGTGAAAAAGTGTTCGCCCCTTCCTGATTTTTTGCATGTATTTTGCACAAATGATTCAGATCATCAAACTAATTTTAATATTACACAAAGATAACCCAAGTAAATACATAATGCAGTTTTTAAATGTTAATTGAATTTATTAAGGGAAAAAAGCTGTCCAAACCTACCCAGACCTGTGTGAAAAAAATGTATTGCTCCTTTACTCATCAATGAACTGTGACTTTTGGAAAATGTACTTAAATCTTACTTCCCACACCCAGGTATAATTACTGCTAGACCTGTAGAATCAAGAAATCACTTAAATGGAACCTGACTGACAAAGTGAAGCATGTTAAAAGATCAAAAAAGCAACACGATTATAAAAAAAATCAAGAACAGATAAACTAATTGTAATTGACATGCATCAGTATGGAGAGGTGTGAGGGGCTGAGCTTGGCATGAGGAATCCAGCCGCAGAAGATTGACAGTTGAGATCAGAAGAGAGCGAAAGAGTGGCTTTTTTGTAGAAGAGGCATGGCTGAGAGTGAGTTATGCCAGTGGATATAGCTGTGTATCCAGTCGGTGTAACAAAGCCAAATTGTTACGCAAAATACGTGGTCAAGGAAGTGGAACCATAGATCAGTCCAGTCCAGTCAGCGTAGTAACAGAATCAGTATGTTAGACAAAGATGTGGTTGAGAAAGTGGAAGCGAAGGTGAGTGACATAAATCCAATCAGCGTAGCGACAAAACCAAACCGTTAGACAGAGTCGTAGTCAGAAAGCAGAAGCGTGAGATCGGAGCTGTGAAATCCCATAGCAAAGCGATGAATCCAAAACATGAGAGGAAAAGGAAAAAACAAAAGAGAAAGCAAACTTGGCGACATTAAACACAATCCAAGAAAAACACAAGAAAGAATTGAACAAGAAAGCATGCAATAATCTGGCAGAGAGACAGCCGGAAAAATAGTGCTACATGATTATACTCAATTCAAATATGTTAAAGTCACTGTAAATACTGACATGTATTTCCCTCTTTGGATAATACTATATCACTGCCCTCACTGTTTAATGCTGCAGCAGGTGTATTTGCGTGCAGCTTTTGCGTGTTATAATGTCTTCACGCATCTGTAAATGTGTGTTAATATTTATGCAAATATTATTTCTCTTCACTTGGAGAAAACAAAGTGGATCCTCATGCCGGTGCGCTCCAGCCACAGTATACCTGTGTATTTAGAGAGTGCAGGTGGGACATACAGTATGTCTATATCTGTAGACAATGTCTATAGGTCGCGTCTATCAGTTTACAGGAGGATATGAGGTCATTATCATATTGTTAACACTTGGTAACAGTTTGTAATAGTCAATAGCATCTTTTTAATTTCGCTTTATGTCAGTAGTGATGGTACGGTTTCATTATCAGTTATTTAGGGCTCAGTAGAAGATGATTTAATTCCTTAACGGCCTGCTATTGAAATGTTATTATATTCATAACACGTCGTAGCAAATCCGGCTCACAGTGGCCAAGGGGCCCTTAGATTGGCCATGGTGATGCTGTAGGCTATGAATGATAAAACAAACGTGTGTAAATAGGTGAAGAGGTGTGTGATAAAATCTCGTTATAAATAGGCTGAACCTGAGGAATCCTTGGGGAAGCCATGTACAGTAATTAGGCATTGCTGGACACCTCTCTCTTGAAAACTGTATGAACCCCGACAGGCCAGGCAGTGTTTGTTCTTCACCCGCTTTGATTCTGTGTTATCATGTAGATATGACACAATGAACCTGAACCTTATGCCGTGTCCAGACATTGGGATACATGAAATTATTGGACATGAAATTCACACTTCTGAGATTTTACCTAATGTTGCTTGAGTGACTTGGAAAATATCAAATACCAAATAATTCAGTGAGTCTGTGCTAAACAAAAATTTGTCTATAGTGGAAGTAAACCCCCCATCCACTGGTTACTGGTGGCCCTCCTTTTTCTACTGGTGATACTGGTCATCATCATCGGCATGTTAAGATTGAAAAGGAGTAAGTTTCCCTAGTATGTCCTTCATTTTGCATTTCTGCATTTGTCTAGCGGTAGAGGTTATTATTATTATAATTATATTATGTTTTCTTAATTTAAAATAGCAAAGTTGAATAGACTAAGAGTACATTTTTTATTCTCTCTTTATAACTTCCAGAAGCACAAAATCAAATCAGGACCAGAGAGAGGAGCAACGACACTGTGGTTCACACTGTACGTACTGCATTTGATGATGTATGACGTAATGCAATCCATTATCATGTTATCTTTTTCAGTACTGTTAGTCCTGTATAACATGTGCATGTGTGTGCGTGTGTGTGTTTGTGTGTGTAAACAGCCTACTTTAACAGCTGGGGATGCTGTTATATACAGCACTTTGACTGAACAGCCCACTGTAACAGCTGAAGACTCTGTTCTATACAGCACTGTTTCTAAGCCAAAGGTAAATCAGCAGTCTAGTTCTATGTTTGTTTTAAATTATTATTATTATTATTATTATTGCTGTTGTTGTTGATTTAGCAAAGCATCTTCTTACATCCACAGTCTTCAGCATCAAAAGGTATTGCCCAGGACGTGACCTACAGCTCTGTACATTTTACTTCCAAGAAAAAAATTGTAAGTTAATTCCTTTTAAAATCTAAAATCTATATAAATAAAAGAAGGTTTTTTCTGTACATTGGGTCAGAACTCACACTTTCAATTATATTGATTCATTCATTGGAGGACCTGAAGCCAGATTCAAGAAATGTTCTATCTGCATGTCTGTCTGTATACATGTACGTACTGTATGTATGTCTGTCCAGTGAGATTTTGTCAAAGTGTTACGACCCTTGGCGGTCTAGGGGTATACGGGTCGCACATTTAAATTTGTGAGACAGTGGCAAGTTGAATTCCCAGCACGGGTAGGAACCAAAGTGATGACCAACCAAATACTTTGATAACAAAGGATGTTTATTTACATGAAGAACAAAAGAAGTAGTACCAAGTTAAATGTTTTGAAATGAAAAGAATTGGCACTAATAGAAAGACTGGCAATGGGTACGGCTGAAAATAAACCCAAAACCCAGGCTAACTAAACACAATTTTCCCACCCATCTAATCGCCTCTAAAAATAAATAAGATAAACAAAACACCCTAGCTGGCTACACTACCTAACTCAAAAGGGATACATAGGTTGGCACGCACCCTCTTTCCTAGTGTATCTCTAGACAGTAAGTTACCTAGATGTTGAAATGTATGCCACGTGGCTTACTTCCCTGAACCAGTCTCTCAAACAAAGTGTAGCCCAAACAAAGTGAGTCTCAAGACTCCCTCCAAGTCCTGAAACAGTTTCTTAAAAGCCAGCTGGTGGATGAAGATTGGTTGAAGTACCAAGATGCTCATCAGCCAATCAGAAGAGTGGAATGACGGGATTGGTTGAGGTAATGAGATGTGCAGCAGCCAATCAGAAGAGTGGAATGACGGGGTTGGTTGATATAATGAAACTTAAGCCAACCAATCAGAAGCAGCAACGATGGATGGAACCACTAAGAACCCTGAAACAAAAGAAAAAGGGCAACAGACAACCAAAACAACCACCCAAATATGTTCTGGAACGTAACACAAAAAGCATCATGCGAAACTGGCTGGACAGAATTTAAGGAAACTTTTCCAGTATTTTACCAGGTCTAGTATTTACCCGAAGTTAAACCTACACCATAAATGAAACCAAAATTTTGAGTAGAGAGGAGTTATGAACTTTTGAGCAGTTATGTGCAAAGCTGCCAACTCTCACACATTGAGCATGAAACACACCCAATCACTCACTTCACACGGTCTCACGCCACACCTCCAATTTCTCACACGTTCAGTCAAAACAATTGTCTGTGGAAGACGCGAGCCAAATCGCTGAACTCCAGCCTACTTCTGATGTGATGGCTTTTATTTTGAGGGTGAATCGCTAAAACGTTCCCAAAGTTAAACAAGAGCTGGAGCATTAAAGAGCCAGTGAGGGCAGTGACACAGAATTATCCAAAGAGGGAAACACATGGTTATTTACAATGGCACAAAATATTTGAATTGTTTAACCATGTAGCTCTTTTATATTTATAAAAACACTCAAAGGCTAACAAACCTGATTAAGAGGGAATCATGCTTATATTTGGTATCAATAATGACTGTACTTTCTCCATTTATCATCTTTATTATACTACTATATAGCATTAGTGGTAGTAGTACCTTTGCATTTGCTTTCCTTTTGGGGAGTTTTATGACTTGCCATTATGGCACCCTTTGAATCTTTTAATCTCTCTCTTTCTCTCACTCTCTCACCCTCAGTTACAATGGCTTATCCACTTCTGTGGACTTTTCTGTCCGATATTTTTCATCTGTTTGTGCAAGTTTCCTTGCTGCCCCCAACTTTGTTCCACATCTCCTGCATGACTGCTGCACTTCACAAAATATTTTGTGTTTTGTTTTATTCTCGCCTAATCAGGTTTGTAAGGCCTTGAGTGTTTTATGTTTTTTAGATTTTATGTTATGTGATGGTTTTTAATATATTTAATAATCTATTTTAAAATAAGCTATTAATTAACTACTTGCTCAATGCAAACAAACATCTACACCAATTTGTTTGTGAAGCTAAAGTGAATATTTTTATTGGGATTAGTTTATATTGAAACAACATTTTTATTTTAACACACTGGAGTCGTTTTAAGACAAAACTTAGTCCGATCTACTTTTTTGAATTCTCAAGATTGTATTTGCCTGACAACGAAAGAAGTACAACTTAGTGTAAAAAAGGTGTAGGATATAGACAATTACAATTTTTTACATTTGTATTAATAAGTACAGAAAGACAGACAGACGTGTACGTGGGCTTCAACCTGAAACAATAATGTCACTGATTACATTAAAGCTGATCAACTCATGTTAACCTTTAACATTTTAACTATTTCTACTATCATCTAACTAGTATATAATAGTAATAGTTTAACTATCTAATTATTTAACTGTCAATGACAAGTACTTATGCTAGTTAATTATATTCCAGTACAATCCAAGCTATGAATTAAAGTTAAATCCATAATCCCCAGTTTATTCACTAATTTGCCAGGTTTGATATTGAGACTCTTATTAGTCTTTAATCGTATTGTCTTTCAGGTGTCTCCAAAAGCCATTGATGAGACCATATACAGCTCTGTTGTCCGCCATTAAGGAGTGTGTGATTGACAAACACTTAACACGATCCTCAGTCATTCAGAAAACACCAGTTTTCTTACTGCAACATGACAACTGCTAAAGCCAACTCTATACAATTCCTTCTACACCAGTCATGGTTTGCCTCCACATGGTATACTGCAGTCCAGCCCTTAAATTCCTCATGTGTGTATAACACAACACATTAGGAACCTACACAAATGCATGTATATAAATGTATGAAACAAAAACAATTGGTGTTTACTAACAAAATGAGCAATTCCAGCATATAATATATTTACGTTTTCTTATATATATTTCTCACTTTTGCATATACAAAAGCATGGATTAAAAAATGTGAAACATGCACATGCCTGGTAAACATTTAATGCAATTGTTTTATTTGACAATCATTACTGTTTTATTTAAAATAAGAATGTATCACTTATTATTGTGACAGTATTTTATAGCTAAATACCCAATTTTTCACATCGTTTCACTTTTTATATTGACCTAATTAATCTTTTTATCAATATTTTAATAATATTTTTTTTTATTTTAGAATAATATATATTTTATAACATATTTTATTTTAGAATAATATTTTATTAATTATTATTATTATTATTATTATTATTATTATTATTATTATTATTATATTAATTATTTTATATATACTGAATTAAATTATGAAGGTATAACTAATTATTTCTTGTAGTTGTTTTCATATACTGACAGTTGACAGCTCTGGTTGTGTTTCTGTTACACATTTCAAATAAAGATTTCCTCAATTATGACCCATTTGACAGGTTCATGCAGTTAACAAATACTGTTCATTAATATTATTTTACACTGCTCATAGATGATCAGTTATTGGTATAAACCAGGATTTTACTGTATTTAAAATTTTATTTACATAAATAATTACACATTTTGTGTGATTCCCAAATAAGGTTTTAAGAGTTTAGTGCAAAGCAAAAAGTTCTTATCCTCATTTAGAAGAAGAACTCTTCGGATGGAGAAACTGCACAGAATCCAGAGGCAATTGCAAACGTCTTTTGTGTCTTTTGTTTAAAGTAGATTTTTGTAAAGAAAGCTGATGACGGGGCATCTCGGTGTGACAGATTAACATTAAATTTAAATGTTAGAAACAAAAGCAAATAAAGATTAATGAAGATTCCAGAAATGGAAGAAGTAGAAACTCTAAAGAGATCATAGAACTACTTCCTTGCTAAATGGGGCCTCTAGTGGCCAACAATAGTACTACCACACAAAAGTGCGGTAGTACCACTCTTGAGAGAAAAGGAACGCCCTGCAATAGTTACTTTAATGTTTTAAAATATGTTAAACAAGCCCCCATATATATATATATAAACAAATGCAGTGCAAAACTACAAAACCCACTAGCTCCTGCACATCAACTAAGGACCCCCATGACACCCACCATGTCACATGACTGTCATTTGTTTTAAAGTGTACCCTCTAGTCTGTTTGGTAATTGCACAGGCAAACAGAATAAACCAACCTATTTGCACTTACAGTATATCTACCTACACTACTAAAACTGTGACACTGGAATGTACACTCACCTAACATATTATTAGGAACACCATACTAATACAGTGTCTGACCCCCTTTCGCCTCCAGAACTGCCTTAATTCTACATGGCATTGATTCAACAAGGTGCTGAAAGCATTCTTTAGAAACGTTGGCCCATATTGATAGGATAGCATCTTGCAGTTGATGGAGATTTGTGGGATGCACATCCAGAACACGAAGCTCCCGTTCCACCACATCCCAAAGATGCTCTATTGGGTTGAGATCTGGTGACTGTGGCGACCATTTTAGTACAGTGAACTCATTGTCATGTTCAAGAAACCAATTTGAAATGATTCGAGTTTTGTGACATGGTGCATTATCCTACTGGAAGTAGCCATCAGAGGATGGGTACATGGTGGTCATAAAGGGATGGACATGGTCAGAAACAATGCTCAGGTAGGTCGTGGCATTAAAACGATGCCCAATTGGCACTAAGGGGCCTAAAGTGTGCCAAGAAAAGATCCCCCACACCATTACACCACCACCACCAGCCTGCACAGTGGTAACAAGGCATGATGGATCCATGTTCTCATTGTGTTTACGCCAAATTCTGACTCTACCATTTGAACAGAAATTGAGACTCATCATACCAGGCAACATTTTTCCAGTCTTCAACTGTCCAATTTTGATGAGCTCATGCAAATTGTAGCCTCTTTTTCCTATTTGTAGTGGAGATGAGTGGTACCCGGTGGGGTCTTCTGCTGTTGTAGCCCATCCGACTCAAGGTTGTGCGTGTTGTGGCTTCACAAATGCTTTGCTGCATACCTCGGTTGTAACGAGTGGTTATTTCAGTCAAAGTTGCTCTTCTATCAGCTTGAATCAGTCGGCCCATTCTCCTCTGACCTCTAGCATCAACAAGGCATTTTCGCCCACAGGACTGCCGCATGCTGGATGTTTTTCCCTTTTCACACCATTCTTTATAAACCCTAGAAATGGTTGTGCGTGAAAATCCCAGTAACTGAGCAGATTGTGAAATACTCAGACCGGCCCGTCTGGCACCAACAACTATGCCACGCTCAGAATTGCTTAAATCACCTTTCTTTCCCATTCTGACATTCAGTTTGGAGTTCAGGAGATTGTCTTGACCAGGACCATACCCCTAAATGCATTGAAGCAGCTGCCATGTGATTGGTTGATTAGATAATTGCATTAATGAGAAATTGAACAGGTATTCCTATGGGCACATCACTATGGGCACCACGTTGGTCTAGCGGTTAGCACTGTCACCTTGCACCTCCAGGGTCCAGGTTTGATTCCCAGTCACACTCGATTCCCGTCTCTGTGTGTATGGCATTTCCATGTTCTCCCAGTGCTTGGTGGGTTTTCTCCAGGTACACTGGCTTCCTCCCTCAGTCTAAAGATCTGCAGATTAGGCTAATTGACGTGCCCATAGTATGCGTGTGTGCACTGCAATAGATTGCCCTTACAACTGCAGCTGCCCATGCCTTGTCAAAAAGATCAGCCTGGAGATAACGAACTCAAAACGTTTCTATAAATATGAAGAAAACTGGAAAGGAATACATCCATATTTTCAAGACAGAAAAAAGTCACATACTATACAATTTCATCAGACTGCCATTTCCTTAGATTACAGCATGTATTTGCCATTCCATCATTGTAATAAGCTTTTTATTATTTAATAAGCCTGACCAACTGAAGCAACCCTCTGCATTACTTCATCGGCATCTCTTCCTACCCAGATCCCATCACTCTAGAACAGGGTAAATCTGGACTTATCAAATTGCATGACCTTTTTCCAGTGCTGCAGTCCATTATTTATGCTCACCAGCAAATTGAAGCCTTTTTAACCCATTAGCCTAATTGATATGTATTTTGGAGCAGGCTACACAACTGCTCCATTCCCATTTCATGACTTCTCTTTGTACATGTGGAAATGTTTTTACTTTTACTATCAAACATAGCCATGGGTTCTACTGTTGTTGATTTTTTTTTTAACCAAATGTTTAAGTGCTCTCTGACCACAATTGTTAAAAAAAATTCTGACCACATTTCTTCCTCAAAGGTGATTGTTCAATACTATCCTCTCAGGTTTTAATAATGCATTTTATAGTTCTTAATGCAATTTTAGTAGTTTGAGCCACTTTATTTATTTAAACTTCTTGAGCAGATGATAAAGGCATGTGAAACTCCAGTCAGTTGAGGCGCCCCTCTCCTTTTGTTCATGAAGTGGAGCTGACCATGGTGCTGAATATATGCTGGGTTTTCCTCTGCTTTGTTGAGTGCGTGGTAGTAGATAGTAGGCCTCCTTAACAATTCATGTAGTGAATGAATAAAGTGAATGCATCATAATTTAAATATACCTAACTGTTAAGTTAAGCTAACTAAGGCAAATAAATTTTGCCATCCTTAACTTATATTATATATACAGTACAGACCAAAAGTTTGGACACACCTTCTCATTCAAAGAGTTTTCTTTATTGTGTTCTTTAGCCCAAACAACTCTCTTCTGCTTCCTGCATGGTAGAATTTCCTAGCAGATATTCTAGCATGAAGGCCTGATTCACACAGTCTCCTCTTAACAGTTGTTCTAGAGATGTGTCTGCTGCTAGAACTCTGTGTGGCATTGACCTGCTCTCTGATCTGAGCTGCTGTTAACCTGCGATTTCTGAGGCTGGTGACTCGGATGAACATCGCATGTGAGCCAGTTTCTTTGTAACGCTTGATGGTTTTTGTGACTGCACTTGGGGACACTTTCCCAATTTTTCGTACTGACTGACCTTCATTTCTTAAAGTAATGATGGCCACTCATTTTGTTCTTCACTTAGCTGCTTTTTTCTTGCAATAATACAAATTCAAACTCTTTGAATTAGAAGGTGTGTCCAAACTTTTGGTCTGTACTGTAGTGAAACATTCGAAATTTCTCATTGAATATTATACTATTATGTAAATATATAATATAGTATAGTTAAGGGGATGTGTTTAGTGATATTGTGATTAGTTTCCATTAAAAAATAGTCTCAAACCTGTTTTAGTGAATCTAGTTATTTTCTACAAATAAATCATGCCGGCGTATGTGCTTAAATTGCCTATATATACTCCAAACTGTACACATTTCCTCGCTGCTCATCCTTTAGTCTCTAGCTCATGACTCAATCTGATGGCCTCATTGGATGTAGCTCAGCATGGTGTGCACTAGGACTGCTAACCTGGAATGTTATCACTGTCTTTGGAGAAATGGCGAAAAGTATCATGTTTACTGACACAGTTCATTGTTCACTGACAGTTCATTGTCAAACATTTTTTTTATTCAACTTGGAATGAATTTTCTTCAACATGGTTGTGTTGATCAATGTGCTTTCTTTGTAGGTTTGATGCTTGTCCGATTTTAATTTGAAATGGCATCAAAAAGCAATTATTTGCCTATTTTGGCAAGTTTTATCTACTTATATAAGCTTCTTTGGTCTCATGTGACCAGCTGGTCAAGTTTTACAAAAAAAAATTCATATTATATAATATTAGGGCTGTCAACCTTTCAGAAAAGCATTGAGTAATATTTTGAAAATAAAACTTGAGGTGATGGTACTGTATTTATTCCATTTTGTACAACCAAATTTTACAAATACTTAAAATATTAACGTTTAAAATATTTGTCTAACAAATAAATGAAATAGGGCCTACCTTACCCACCAGGCAAACCAACAGCATGCTCTCCAGCAGCTTCATGTAGTACAGCAAGGGCATAGCACAGAACTCTGGGCCCTATACATAAGTGGCCTCACTAGAGCACCTCCTTTTTTTGATCCCTATCTCTCATATTTTATTCTGGTTTTTACAACGGCCCCACTATGATGACCCTGAGAGCTATAATATTATTTCCACACATAATAGACGAAATTACAATAACTGCATTCATTTTAATCATATACAAAACTATTGTAGAAAACTCAGGGGCTAACTCACCTGATTAAGAGAAAATACAACAAAACACTTATAATATGTGAAGGGCAGCAGTCATCAAGTTGAGAGATCGCAGACAGTTTGGTCTATAGACTCTTTCTATGCACTATTGAGAAATGTGAAGATGATCAAACATTTTGAACTATATGTACCAGGGTGTGCACGCACACACACACACACACACACACACACACACACACACACACACACACACACACACACACACACACACACACACACACACACACACACACACACAGATCCCAGTGGTGGTTGGCGGAAAAATGTGTACCACACTTACTAAATGCTATGCCAGATTATCTAAAACACAAGTCTGCTTAGAAGGAAAGATGAAAATACGTTTAAATCAACTGCAGACAAAATCTATTCTACTTATTGCAGATCATTACTGACAAGTCATAAAATGAAATTACTGTATATGTGCGGGAATTGTATGCTAAGTCATAGACATTTTTCTCATGCAGTCACACACAGTGTCCACAAGAGGGCAAACAGAGCACAGTGTTTAATCACGTTTCTTCGTGCAAACGGATGGCAAGGATGCTACACACTATTTAGGCATTCTAGTTAAAATACAAGTATAGAGATTAAAACAGTGGACTCCCACTGATTGAGAGACTGCAGTAACACCAAATGTAATTAATACTCTCCCAAACTGCAAACTTTTGTTGTGGACAGTGATACACTATCTGGTGCAGTCATGTCACAATTTTCTGAGCAGTTAACAGTATCTTAATAAACATCTTCACAAAACATAAACAATTAGTTTAGATAAAATGTGCCTGTTTTTTTTTTTTTTTATCAACCTCCTCACTGTGCTTTCTCACCGCAATCCTGTAACCATCATCCAGCCGTGTGGCGATGTTCAATCTTCAATCAGCTACCTTGACAGCATATTTCTATATCTGGTGTTCTCATGTTTCCATATTTTCTCTGACAGATGCTTCATGTCCTTCACTCCTGTAACTTTTCATGCTTTCTCTTAAAGACATGATGGAGTTACTCTGAGATGAGGTGATTTTGGTCATGTTGATGTGAACTGAGTTGGGTTGCTACTCCCAAGAATTGTAGCCAGAATTGCGTGATGAAAGCATACTAGTGTGAACCCTTCTAGAGCCCATAGAGATTGCAGTCTATACGAATGTTCTACAGTAGGTGATTTTCAACCAGACTGAAATTACCCCAAAAGGGGCGGGCACAGAACTACATGGAACAAACCTCAAATTCAATTTAAAATTTGATTTGTCACATACACAGTCATGCACAGTACGATATGCAGTGAAATGCTTAAAAGACCTTAAAAAAAGATTTTTTTTTTATTAATAGGAAATAAATATGAATAAAAAGAAATAAAATAGAAAGTGAATTTAGCTAAGAATGAATAATATATCAACAAAATAAACAAGATAAGAAAAAGATATAAGAAAACCAAGCTGTACAAATATGGAGAAGAAATGATCCTGTACAATATAGGAAAATATAGAAATATATATAAAAATTATAGAAACTGAAAGTGATTTATTTAAAGTGACTAATGTGCAACCAGTCAAGGAAATAAAAAAATAATATGTAAATATTCATGAATGTGCAGGTGTGCAGTGTCCATAAGTGTCCGTGAATGTGCAGAATGAGGCATACAGTATGTGTGAATGTGCAAAATGGACTGAGAGACCATATCGCCTGCGGGAAGAAGCTCCTCCTCAGTCTCTCTGTATTGGCCTTCAGGGAGCGGAATTGCCTTCCTGACCGCAACAGAGAGAACAGTCCATTGCTGGGGTGACTGACGTCCTTCATGATCTTCCTGGCCTTGGTCCAGCAACTGAGTGCAGGTCAGGGAGCTCGGAGTGAATGATGCTCTCAGCTGATCGCGCCACCCTCTGTAGAGCTCGTCTGTCCTGCATGGTGCTGTTTCCGAACCAGGTCGTCATGTTTCCCGTCAGGATGCCTATCTATGGTGCAGGAGTAGAAATAGAAATTCCTGTGCACTCTGGAGGGCAGTCTGAAGTCTCTCAAGCGTCTGAGGTGGTAGAGACGCTGCCGGGCCTTTTTCACCACGGTGTTGATGTGACAGGACCATGACACGTCCTGTATGATGTGAAAACACAGGTATCTGAAGCTGTCCACTCTCTCCACTGGGCTCCTGTTGATGACGGGGATCTGGTAGTTCCTTTCCTGCTTTGTACTAAAGTCCACTATCAACTCCTTTGTTTTGCTGACGTTTAGAATCAGATTGTTCCTCTGGCACCAGATAGATTTCCAATTTCCTCCAGGTAGGCCGTCTAATCGTGATGCAAACCTTGATGCAGAATCGACCGTATTCAGAAAAACAGGCATGATTAACTACAGAGAACAATGACAGCTAATGTAAATACAGTATATATATATATATATATATATATATATATATATATATATATATATATATATATATATATGTCTGATGATTTAAATTGATGGTGATCCCAGTGGACAAAGTATACAAATCCTGTACTTGAGTAAAAATAGAGATTCTCTAAAACAAATATCACTCAGGTAAAAGTCGTCTTTTATTTTTTTTTACTTGAGTAAAAGTACTCCATGCGTACAGAAATATTCACCTTCAAATTTTACTATCAAAAGTACATGGCTTTTGTATTTTGTATTATTTTACAGTAGCTTTTTCAAATAAAAAGTTGTGAATTTCTTTTTTTTTTTAACTGTTTTTGCTGCTGTCTCCGTTTCTGATTTCAAACACCTGTTGCATTATCAGGCATGTCTCAAATGGAAAGCAAGTTTCGGAATTAAACATGGTCAACAGGAGGCGACATTCACTCACTCACTCACTCACTCACTCACTCACTCACTCGTCATCTATACCGCTTAATCCTGTATTAAGGGTCACGGGGGGGGGGGGGGGGGGGGCTGCTGGAGCCTATCCCAGGAGACTTAGGGGCACAAGACAGCGTGCCAATCCATTGCAGGGCCAGGTGGTGACATTCACTCTTTAAATGCTACACACCATTTTTGTTCGGTAACGCAACGCCATGCAGAAATGACGTTAGGTAAAAGTATATATGGTTGCTGTACTTTTGAGTGAATCAGTGTTATCTTGTAATCGTCAAGGACAGACATATGAAATATGTACTTAAGTACAGTAATTAAATAAATGTACTCAGTTCCCTTCCAACTCTGCTTAAGGTTTTCAAATGGATCATGAGGCAGATACAGTACACAGTTACACATATCATGAAGCAGATGCTGTAGTAATGTAACCACAAAACATTAATCAAAAACTGTGTATATACAGCGGATATATATGATAAATGAATTTTATTACATTTTTTTTATTACAGAAGCCTATGTAATTTATGTAAATTTAATTTTTATTGTTTTTTTTTTTTTAATTGATCAGCATATCTAGGAAATTTTGATGAATAATTCATGACGTCTTGGTTCCCTGTGGTACAGTATAAATATGATGTGACACAGAGGCCTATTCCTCTTATCACCTCTTCAACATGAGAAAAACAAGAGAACACCCCATTCAAGTAAGGCAGATGTGAACTTGTTAGCTAGTGAACTTGATTGTCTGTCTAAACAACATTTAACCAATGTTTGTGTGTGTGTCAATCCTCATAAGTCAGACAGTGGCTACAAGAAAATAGCCACTTATCTAAACTTGGCCATATCTACAGTCAGAGGAATGGTTAAGAAGTTTAAAATAACTGGAATAGTGACAAACAAGGCTGTACCAGGACCCATGTTTATTGCCACCACGCTCAGTGAGGAGGATGGTAAGAGAAGGAAAAAAAAAAAAATCTCCAAAACTCACTGTTAGAGAACTGCATCAAAAAGTGGGCTTACAAAGTGGGGCCACAAAGTCTCCATAACAACCATCAGATGCTATATACATCCCAACAAGCTGTTTGGGAGACATGCAAGGAAAAAGCCTTTTCCCACCCTCAATCACAAAAGCTTTTTCCCACCTGCAATTACAAACATAAATGTCTGGAGTTAGCTAAGCAGTACTGGAATTTCAACTGGGACAGTGTGTACTGGGGTCAGATGAGACTGAGAGCTTTTTTTTTTTTTTTTATCAACAAACACTCTAGTAAAAAACAAAAGATGAGTATGCAGAAAAGCACCCCATTGTCAGGGATAACCCCAAGAGGGCGCCAAAGCGCCCTGTGATCTTTGTTTGTAGTTCTTTTTGTTTCACTTCATTTCCCACCAAGCACCTCGGTCAGGTGACGTTGGGCGCTCACCTGAACCGAGTAGCTCATTAGTTTTATTATAAATGGTTTGTTTTAGTTCAGTTTAACTGTCTTGCATCTGTTGATTTCACCGTGAGTAATGTCCGTTCCGTATGCTTCGTGTTTTGGTTTTTGGTTTCATTATTAAAGTATATTTGTTTGTTTAAGTTCCCTGTTTATGTTTAAATAAAATACATCGTTTCCTTTATACACCTGGATCCTCTGCATTTATGCCTCGCACCCCGATTCGTGACACCCATGGCCACTGTAAAGTACAGTATGATGGAGGATCTGTGATGCTGTGGGCCTGTTTTTCTTCCAAAGGCCCTGGGAACGTTGTTAGGGTATCATGAACTTTCTGAAATACCAAGACATTTTAAATCAATCTAAAAAAACAAATATACAAAATCAAACTACTCCCATGACCATCTCAGTCCCCAGATCTCAACCCATTTGAAAATCTGTGGGGTGAGCTGAAGGGGAGAGTGCATAAGAGAGGATCCAGAACCCCCAGTGGTGTCTTGTTGGCAAAAGGGGCTTTTACTAAGTATTAATATCAGGGGTGGCAATAATTCTGGCACACGTGATTTTATGTATTTTATGTATTGTGTTGGTCGGAACAGGATGTTGAAGAAATGTAATGTAAACATATATAAGCAAACATCTTAGAAGTGAGGGGAGCTTTTTCTTCTGCACAGAAACGGCTCGGCTATATTCGGAAAGTAATAAAAATCTATTGGCCTCAACACCCCTGGTCCCTGAAGTGATCTTTGCATCTTTGGTTAATCGTCCCTGAAATAGCTACTACAATTTCTTTTCAAGAACTACCACAGTGGGGCATACAACCATTCAGAGAAAACTTTAAACCAGAAGTTTAAGGTATTTTACATTTTTCGGCTTTCTTTAATTTTTTTTATTCATTTATTTTTTATTATTTATGATTAATGGATACATGTTATAAACAGGATTACTAGAGACATTATTGGCTTGACTTTCTTTCAGGAAAGAAAATACTCATTTGATACTGTAGCACTGAGAATTTAAGAACAGAATGTTTGACAGACCAACAACAACAACAACAACAACAACGTTTGACTTCATTTCTTTCATAAAAACAGGGATGTCAGTCATGTTATTTCTAACACATGAGTTAGAAAATAATATTTTATTGTAGAAATTACACAATGTTTACAATCTGTTTACTATCTGCTTCCACTTAGAGATCAATAAATAATGTATCTATCTATCTATCTATCTATCTATCTATCTATCTATCTATCTATCTATCTATCTATCTATCTATCTATCTATCTATCTATCTATCTATCCATCCATCCATCCATCCATCCATCCATCCATCCCATATTAGGCTTGGTGACCAATTTAAGCCTTGTCATGAATGTTGAATGAAATGATGTCTGGATTCTGGTAGTACTGGGCTTGCTGATTTTTCTGCTTAGCATTACTTGACTAAATTGCAATATCATTACTTGCTTAATTTTTAAAGACATGTTTAAAATGCTATTAAATCATGGCTGTCCTACTTGGGTGCTGAGCTGCCACCCACTGGTGTGTTCATGTGAGAAAAGCTATAACGCAAAAATTGACGTATACAGTAAGTTATTCTCAAGACTTTATACACTGCACCATCTAAAGAAGTGTACAGTTTATATAGAAAATATACACACAGGACTAATCATTGTCAGATTGGACTTTTTGAACCAAATGACCATCGTCTAAGATCTGTGACAGTCTATCAGATACTGTATGTAATCAGTTTAAGTGGTAAGTAGCTAAATTAAGCATGGTGCGCTTTTACACTACACAGTAGTCTTAACAGGAAGAGGAACTGCTCGCGCTGCTACAGACACAGTAACTTCACAGAGAAGCAGGACGCAAGAAAACCTCATGCTCAATTCAACATAAGAACAAATCTAACATGAGCAGCTTTTTTATTTTCAACCTTTGCTGTAAGTAAATTTCTCAAGCAGGCTTATCATACTTTAGATTTATGTGCAGAATAGATCACTAATTAATTAAAACCTTAAAGTATTGAAATAATTTATCAACCATCAATGACATTTTGTATTATGACGTATCAAGTATTTGATTTTCACTGAATAGTAATTGGAGTGTTTTTCTGTTCTGTGTGCAGGTGTTGCCAGTCAGGAATATAGACATTTTAATGTTAAACCTGGAGCATCAGTCACTATCCCATGTGATTATGATAGGAAATATATACAGTATAAGAAATACTGGTGCTCTGGTAGAAACTTCAATTTCTGCACAATTCAGGCCAGTGAAACACAGGGGAGAGTGACAGTGACTGATAACCCGGCTGAGAGTCTCTTTACTGTGACTATGAATAATCTCCAGACAGGAGACACTGGACGGTACTGGTGTGCTGTAGATATAGGTGACATAATGGAGCCAGATGTTAAAGAAGGAATTGATATCACAGTGAAAGCAGGTATTATGGTACAAACTGCAAATCATTTAATTTAGCAGTGTCCTTATGTCGCTAAAGATTATACATCAAACATAACTGACTGTATATTTGTGCTCAGCTCCTGATCTGTCTGTGAAGGAGAGCAGAGTGAGAGGTGAGGAAGGAGGCAGCGTCACAGTCCAGTGTCTCTACAGCGCTGAGTATCAGAATGAACAGAAGCAGTGGTGCAGATTCAAAGACAAGAACTGTATCATATTTAAGAAGACAGAAACATCCCAGCATTCAGCAGTGCACATCAGTGATGATGGGAGAGGATCGTTCAGTGTGATGATGAGTAGACTGAAGAAGGGTGATGCTGGCTGGTACTGGTGCAGTGCAGGAGATCTGCAGGTTCCTGTTCACATCAGCGTCAGTGATCCACCTCCAGGTATCATCACACGCACTCATACCTGATTTAACAAATTATTCGATTGAAATTACACTGACCGTTTTTTTTCTTTTTCTTTTTTTAGTTGAGACTAAAACATTGACTACAACCACTCACCATGTCAGTAAATACATGTAAGTATGAAAAATCCATTTCATTTAGACATGCTCATGTCCTCTGCAGTTTCAAAGATTTTCTATATTTATACATTATTCAAAGATGAATGGGAGCTTAATGTGCAAAACAAACAGCCCTTAGATAAGTACACTTGACCATTTGCCAAGTACATAAGACATTATCTTGCTAGTACTGCTTTCTCATGTCATACAACCTTACGCTCAGTGACCACTTTATTAGGAACACCCATACACCTGCTTATTCATGGGGTCACAGCCTCAGCCAAAGCATCAATCAGCGGGTGTTCTTAATAAATGGTCTGGTTTGCATATTATGTGTTCTATGATCTGAATTAATGAAATTTAATTGTGGAATAAATTGTGAGCTTGAAATAAGCATAAACAAAAGAGCAAATAGTTTAGTCATGAATTATTACCATGTAGCCAAATTAAATTAACTAGCAAAAAAGGTATTTTCTCCCTGCTGCTATTAGACTGTACAATGTGCACACGGTCACCATAATGCACACTGTTATTACTGTTATATACTGTAATGTTTACGTGCAATGAGACCATTTTAAACTGTTCAATATTACCCAATGCATTATTGTATTGTTTTTCTTTTCCTTTTGTATTTATGCACTGTTCTATCCCTACTTTATACTGTATTTGCATATTTTTCTTTGCTGCTGTAACATATAGATTTCCTGCAGGATGACTAAATGTACAGTATATATCTTATCTCATCTTACCTTACATGGTTTACTACATTGTGCAAAATAATAATAATAATAAAAAAAAAAACCCTTAAAGACATATCCAGGCTTCTCCATACCCTCACTACGCTAGGTTCACACTGAGGGTCACTTTATTTCCACCGTAAACATAAGAGCTGTTCAAGAGCTAGCTAGATGTTTTGAGTTGGAAGAAGACTATAATTTAGGTATTAAAATATATTTTTTTAAATAAAATCCTTATATATATATATTTTTAAGGTATTTATTTAAATCTAAAAAACAGCACTGCATTCACTATGATCTTGTGTATTTGCCTGAAATCAAGCTTTACTTTCTGACCTTTTTATGTTTTAAATAGATCTGTCCCAGCTCACATTTCAGGTAGCATTGGATATACATGTTTATAAAAATATATATTTCAACTGCCCATCTCATCATTGTTAATCAATTATAATGATCACTTATCCACAGCATCACCTATGACTTCAGTATCTAGCAGTGAGGAAACCATGTGAGTGCTCACATTACATCTGACCTTTACACTGAATTTCTTGCTAGTTGAAACTTTTTTATGTCTCAAGGGTTCGTGTGAAATGCATGAAAAAAAAAACACACACATAATGGTAGCCACAGACCTAACTACTCAACCATCTCATGACAGTTTACACAGGTTCACACGAAACAGAAAATAAAAAACTATATTTAGAACACATTCCTATAGATGTGCAAAGTTGAGTGGTGTGGTTATTGGTTGAGGCAGAGTTAAATACAATACAATATTATAATATGACTGAACAATAAATTAATGCGTAAATGAAAGTATGGATATTCTGCAGTGCAATTGATTCCGCCAGTCTGTGCTAACAAATGTGTGTCTATAGTGGGAGTGAGACCCTGACCTACTGGTACCTGATGGCCTTTCTTTTGTTACTGGTGATACTGGTCATTGTCATATGCATACTAGGAATAAAATGCGGTAAGTATTTTGGGTGTGTTCTTCATTTTGCAATTCTTGCATTTGTCTATTCAGTTAATTAAATAGATTGTGTTTTTAAGCAGAGATAAATGTGTGTTCATTACATAAGATTGGCAAATGAAAAAACAAAACAAACAACAATCTATACTTTTATTTATTATACACGTTATCTGTGTATAATAGAGCGCAACCACTCACTTGTATAAGCTACAGTACAGGACAAACATGTAAACTCCACCCACACAGACCACAGTAAGATTCAAAGACAACTTGCAGCACTAACCACTATGCCTCACCTACAGAGCCTGTTATTTCCAGGTTTACTTTTTTTTTTTTTTTAACAGCATTTTCTTTTAATTTAGCCAACTATTATAGTATTTTAGGTTAGTATTAGTATATTATAATAGATTATGAAACAAAAACAAAAACAAAAAAACATGCATCCTAACCATTGTGGGTTCAAATCTTGTTCTGGTCTGTCTGGGTGGCGTTTGCATGTTTGTCCTGTAGCGTGGGTAAGTGTGTGCTTGTGCCCTGCAATGAGTTCATCGGACTGTTATATTATTTGAAATGGACAGGACAAAGGAGATTTACTTGTCAGTGTCCATAGAGGACAGGGCCAAACACATTTCAGTGTTTCAAAAGGCCAGATCCAAAGAATAATCAGATAAAACAGTCAGGAGTCTGACATAGTAATTAACTGGATATCCAGAATCAGATGACAAACAAAAAACAAGAAAACAAAGAAAGAAGGCCAGCTTAAAACATAATATAAAATATTGTACAACCCTCAAAACTTACATGAATAACACCTGGGAAGATTTTGCAGTATCTACCAATTCTTCTTCTTCTACTTATTATTATTATAATTATTATTATTATTATTATTATTATTATTATTATTGTTGTTGTTGTTGTTGTTGTTATTGTTATTGTTATTATTGTTGTTGTTATTATTATTATTGTTATTATTATTATTATTATTGTTGTTGTTGTTGTTGTTGTTGTTGTTAATAATAATAATAATAATAATAACAATAATAATAATAACAATAATAATAATAATAATAATAATATTATTATTATTATTGTTATTATTATTATTGTTGTAATTATTATATTATAACAGTTGTTCTTGTTGTTAATATTATAACTGAATTCAGTAGACTAAGAGTAAATAAAGAGTTGCTTTATTTGCTCTTTATAACTTCCAGAGGCAGATAAGCAAACCAGGACCAGAATGAAGTGCAATGACACCACTGTTCAGACAGTTAGTATTGCATTTCATGTGTGATTGATTGTCATGATACGTTTTTATTTCAGTAACCTTCAATACCTTTAGTGCTCTCAAGTACCTTTAATAAACTATCATCATCACAGTTTCTCACCAATACTATTGTTTAACATCAAATATATTTTTAGACTGAGACTAAGTTTAAATGTATTTAAGTAATCCATTTAGTTTTATTGTATACAGAGCCCAGATATTTATTTTGGTTATGCCAAAGTGTGTATGTGTTTCAAACAGCCCACAGATGAAACGGCTGGAGACTCTGTTATATACAGCACTGTTTCTCAGCCAAATGTAAGAAAGCATCCATTTATTCAACATTATTATTATTATTATTATTATTATTATTATTATTATTATTATTAGTGGTAGTAGTAGTAGTAGTAGTAGTACACTGTAAACCCTAATGCTCAAAGTAATTAAACACATTGAGTACTGTTAACTTAAATAATTGCAATTAGGTCAAATTAATAGACCTTTTTGAGTATTCACAACTTTCTGGTATTTATGAGATTGTAAAAACGACACTTTTCAAGTTAGCTGAACAAATTCGACTTTTTAAGTAATCGTGAGTACTTAAAGTTACCTTAAGGTTCCACCAACTAAAACTCTATAGAGTACTCGTGGCTCAGTGGTAGATGTTTCGCCTGCTATGCGGACATTATTACTGAAGACTTAACAAAGCGGTTTCTTACATTCACAGGTTTCAGCATCAAAAGTTAATGAGCAGAACATGACCTACTTAAATATTGCTTGCAAGAATAAAACTGTAAGCAAATTCCATTAACATTAGCCTATTCCAGTGCAATCCAGACTAAGAATTAAAGCAGTTAAATCCATAATGACCAGTTTACTCACTAATTTGCCAACAGTTGGTTTGATATTGAGACTCTTATTAGTCTTTATTCATATCTTGTTCCAGGTGTCTCCAAAAGATATTGATGATAAGATTATCTACAGCTCTGTGGTCTGCTATCAAGAGGTGTGTGACTGAAAAAAAAAAAGAAGAAAAAAAAAAAAGAATAACCTGCTCAAATACAGTGCAGTGATTGTATTCAGTTTTAGCAGGTGCTGATTTTAATGGTTACTATCCTGATCCTGATGTCCAGAGAAGACCAGCACAGCTACTGTAAAAGCTGTTCGCATTTTTTTTTTTTTTTTTTTTTTTTTGCCACAGAGATGAACTGTGTTCACCTTGAAGGAGAGCTTCTTAATGGCTGGAAAGCAGTTAAGCAGCCCCATGCTGTCTGTGGCACATGCAAGACAACCATCAACCTCTTTTTCCATGACCAGCAGCTTCAGTCGTTCTTTGGCTTGAGGTTGCAGTGTGGTAACCCCTGCAAATGGCAGCAGCTTTGATGACAAGCTTGTCAAGAGTTTCCTGTGAGAGGAAAACCTTGTGACAAGATGCACAAGTGATAGACTCACATCTACACGTGCGTGGACCCTACACATTTCTGCTTACTACTGCAATATTATAATACGTTTTTTTTTTCTCTTCCTTTTCTTCCTGTCTTGCTGTATACGGTATATGTGTCACATCTCTTGTATTTTCATGGTGTTGATTTTCAGCTTTGTGTCTCATTTTATGATACCTTATTTCATATGAGAGTTTTATTGTTATCTGAAGAAAAATAAATACTGCACATCGTAATAAGATGCATTGTGCAGCATGATGGTGCTAGCAGGCAACAAATTTGCCATGGCTTT
This sequence comes from Clarias fuscus, assembly GCA_030347435.1. NCBI lineage: Eukaryota > Metazoa > Chordata > Actinopteri > Siluriformes > Clariidae > Clarias > Clarias fuscus. Next base: position 9,281,796 of record CM059231.1, read on the forward strand.
GTCTTCACAACCTGATTCTTCAGAGATTTCTTACGATTTCTTGTATGACAGGAGAGTTGAACCACTCCATATCCCAAAGTTTTCAGTGGCAGTGTGTGTATGTGTGAAAATGATTCCTTATGCTCCCTTGATCCTGGATAATGTTAATTAATACCTATAATTTTATGATATTTTATCAAATTATTAAATAAAAAAAGTGACAAGCCAGTGTGGAATTATTTTGTCCCAGCTAGGCTCCGCCCACAAAACTTTCTACTAGAGCAACACATCCTAAAGGATTTTTAGTTCTCTTATATTATACAAATTTGGCAAAATGTACAATTATTTATTATTCAGTGAATATTATTATAGTGAATCTTGCATTAATTAAGTGTAACATACAAATCAAAATTCCTGACATTAACAAGACAAGCTTGGTCCTGACATAGCAGCTCCAAGCACCTTTAGTTGCTTTCTGTTCGTTAATATAATATAATATAATATAATATAATATAATATAATATAATATAATATAATATAATATAATATAATATAATGCTTGGGTAACACTATTAACATTTTTGCTCATGTAATGTACAATGAACACATGTTTAACTGAAAACATTGTCAATTTTTAAATTCTTACATTTTCCTTATGTTTCAAACACGGATCTGTTTTAAGGGACACTTAAGGTATACTATAATTTCATTAATCAAATTAATAAAACTCTTGTTCCTTGTAGTTTGTGCTTGTGAAGATAATTATTTCACTCCCACATTACTTAAGTGCGAAGACACACTTATTCTTTCTTGAACAGAATATTGGGTTTTGAACCAGGGATGTCAAAAGTGTTTTCAAATTATAATTAAAAATGGTAATATAATAGAGTTGGAGGTTGAGGGTGTGAGGAGCTCCTCACCATGTCATGAATAAGAAAGCTTTATTTTATTTAAAGCCAACATGACTGCTTAATTAATTTTGTCTTTGTAATGTGACCTGAACTGTTTGTAAATATTTTAAATATGTGTTTTGACCAGAGACAGAGGGTACAGAGGGTTACAGGAGCACAGGAGGGAAGCTGAAAGGTCTCTGAGGCCCTCTTGTGGTTGACTGCAGTACAATTTTGCTCTCTGCCCATTCCCATCTTAGTGAATGGAACACAAGACAAATATAATTTTTATCTTTAAAATTCTCATATTTTGTTTGTTCACTGGGGTTATTTGAGTATATGTTTGATAGGATATTATTTTACCTTTTAGAACTGCTTTGCCTGTTTCATTCAGGATAAGCATTCATCTTAAGAAAGCATGCCCACACTTCCTTAATGAGACTATCAAATTCAGTATCATGGAGTAGTGATGTATTGACATTCCATCTTGTGCAGGGTTTAATATGAGTTGCATGTTGAGTGTCAGTGATATAGGGACATGGTCACTGCTTATCATGGGGTGAATTATATTTATATCATTTCAATTACATTTTGGGTGAATGAGTTACTGATGAGGAAATATCAATTCAGCAAAAAGTTTGATGGAGGGAGGGAGTCCATACAAGTCACAATTGTACCAGTTAACAATATAGTAATAACCACTTCTTCACAAAATTTACCACAATCGATTATTTTGGATAAAATGTGCATATTTTATTAACCTTTTTATTGTGCTTTCTCACCACAACCCTGTGACCATCATTCAGCTCTGTAGCGATGCTCAATCGTCAAACGGCTAGCTTGACAGAGTTTTCTGTGTCTGCCCTTGTGTTCTCAAAGTTCCGTATATTCTAAGACATGCGCCTCCAAAGCCTCACTCCCATAACTGCCCACGCTCATTCTTTTACTTAGAGACATGCTCAAGTTGCTCAGAGATGAGGTAAGCCATGATTTTTAGCAGGTTATGTATGAAAATAACATACAGTATTAGCGCGAACCCAGGTGGAACCCATATGTACTGCATTCCTAAAATTTTAACAAAACTTCATAAGAATGAGACCTATGAAAACTATCTGGCCAATTTTCAACCAGACAGAAATCGCCCCCAAAAGAGGCAGGCACAGTACATAAATGTTTCAGGGATAACCCCTAGAGGGCGCCTTGCACCTTAAGACTATTTTTATTTGGATTTCGTTTCCCAGAATGCACCTCAGTCAGGTGATGGGAGGCCTCACCTGAACCGAGGTGGCTCATTAATTTCCTTATAAGTAGCCTTCCTAAATTCAGTTTCTTGGCATGAGTAGCTGCTAAGGACAGTAACAGATAATGTGATCAAAAATAATGTAAAAAAATATATATAAATATTCTTTAAACTAAGGCACATATATTTTCTCAGTGTTCACTTATATATTAGTCATAGTAGTGAGACACTGGACATTTCTCATAGAATATTATGTAAATAACCATAAATAGTTAAGGCAAAGTGTGTAGTGATAATGCGAATAATCACTACTGTCGGACTGCTGGCTGTCGGACTTTGCTCATATTATTTACCGAGAGAATTATCTCATGTGATAATAGCTGCTGTGTACATTCCTCCACTCAATATGTGGATTGTCACACTAGGGGGGATAGAACACTAGACCTGCTGTATACTAATGTTAAAGGAGCTTCCCCCCCCCCTAGGGAGGTCAGATCACAACCTAGTCCACCTCAGGCCAATATACAAACCCCTGGTTCAGAGACAGCCTGCTATAGTGAGGAATGTGCGAAGGTGGTACACGAAGGTGGTGGTGCAACTGCTACATTACAGGAGTCTCAGTCCTACAAAATCTGTAGGACCGGACAAGATCAACCCTAGAGTTCTGAAATCTTGTGCTCCCCAACACTGTGGTGTTCTCCAGTACCTCTTTAGCCTAAGTCGGTCTCTACAGAAAGTACCTGCATTGTGGAAAACATCATGCATTGTACCGGTCCCCAAAACACCACGCCCTTGTGCCCTGAATGACTACAGGCCTGTTGCTTTGACATCGCACATTATGAAGGTGTTTGAGAGGCTGATCCTGGATACACTTCATCCCCTGGTGAAGTCATCTCTGGACCCTCTTCAGTTTGCCTATCAGCCTTTCATGGGAGTAGATGATGCCATAATACATCCATCGAACCAACTCTCACCTCGACAAGCCTGGGACCACTGTAAGAACGACGTTCTTTGACTTCTCCAGTGCCTTCAACACCATCCAACCTGCAGTACTGGGGGAGAAAATTATGAACATAAACATTGACACCCGCTTGGTTTCCTGGATTATGGACTATCTGACCTGCCATCCCCAGTATGTCCGTCTACAAAACTGTTTGTCCGAGACTGTGATCTGCAACACCGGAGCTCCCCAGGGGACTGTACTGTCTCCGTTTCTTTTCACCCTCTGTACATCTGACTTTAGATATCACTCAGAGTCATGCCATCTACAGAAGTTCTCTGACGATTCTGTGATTGTGGGATGCATAAATGATGGTGACACCTCTGAGTACCTGTCTGTTGTAGATGACTTTGTTTCCTGGTGTGAGGATAATCACCTACAACTCAACATCAGGAAAACAAAGGAGATGGTGGTTGACTTTAGGAGAAGCAAGACCCCTGTGACTCCTATATCTGTCAAGGGGGAGACAGTGGAATCGGAATACAAATATCTGGGAGTTCATCTGGATAACAAACTTGACTGGTCACTCGACACAACGGCACTCTACAAGAAAGGACAGACCCGGTTGTACTTTCTTTGAAGGCTCAGGTCGTTCAACGTCTGTAATACCATTCTACGGATGTTTTATGAAACTGTTGTGACGAGTGTCATCTTTTACGCAGTGGTCTGTTGGGGCTGTAATGTGAAGGTATCGGACAAGAATAGACTGGACAAGTTAATTAAAAAGGCGGATCTGTGCTAGGCATGGAGCTCGACTCTGTGGATGTAGTAGCGAAGAGGAGAATTCTGGCCAAAGTACAATCCATTTTGAACAATCCTTCTCACCCGCTATAGTGTTTTCGCTGACCAGAGGAGCAATTTCAGCCAAAGACTGATTACCATCAAGTGTACCACAGAGCGTCACAGGAGATCTTTCCTCCAAACGGCAATAAAATTATATAACTCTTCTATGTAACCTACCTGTCAGTGAATTAAGTGAACATTAAGAGTTTTTTTTTTTTTTTTTTTTTACATGATGATGTCTGTTCAGGTTTTCATATGTAACTAAGAATGCAGACAAGTATACAGTTGTCAATTTTACACTTTTTAACAAAAAATTCAGTCCCTGAATTAAAACTCATAGCCTACAGCATCAATAGGTGTGCAAATAGGTGAAGGGGTCTGTGTTTAAATCTCGTTATAGATGGGCTGAACCTGAGGAATCCTTGGGGAACCCATGCAATTGAGCACTGTTGAGTTTCTCTCTCTCGAAAAGTGCATGAAGCCCCAACAGGCCTTGTTCTTCATCCGCTTTGATTCTGGGTTGTCATGGAGCCCAGTCAGATTGAACCCGAAGCCTGATGCCATGATAGACATATATTTTGTAGAGTAAACATTTCAGCCAAATGTTTGTCTATCGTGGAACTAAGATCCCCATCCACTGGTACCTGGTAGCCCCTCTTTTGCTATTGGTGATACTGGTCATCATAAAATGCAGTATTAATTTTACATTTCCTGCATTTGTTATTATTATTATTATTATTATTATTATTATTATTATCTGTTTTCTTAATTTAATATAGCAGAATTCAGTCGGTTAAGAGTAAGTTTTCTTTATTTTCTCTTTTTAACTTCCAGAAGCAGAGAATCAAATTAGGATCAGAGGGAGGAGCAACGACACTGTGGTAAACACAGTTAGTACTGAGTTTGCCATCTTAATGCAATCCATTGTCATGTTATATTTTATTTAAGAACCTTTAAGCACATAATGAACTTTATCAGTGCTGTAAATACTGTAAATCATTCTTTTCATGCTGAGAGTGAGGAATCATACTGGTCAAACTGCACATAGTCCAAATCATGATGTGAAAATACATCTGAAAAGATGTTCTATTTCTTTATCATATCGCTTTTCTACTTTTCAGGGAGAGAGTCTCCAATGTCAAACTTAGAGCATAACAGCCGGTCAGTTTCCCCAATGGACCTTTGGTGGCAACTGGTTGTGCCTTGGCTTGAAAGGATCTTTGTAATAGCACTGAGTTCTGCTACAACACACCTCCCCGGTAGACAGATTTCACGATCAGTTTCATTTCTCACCACGACTGGTATTTTGCAAGGAAGTTTTTGTGGGCGTGTTATCACACAGCTATCAATGAGGCAAGGCTGGCACACTAGGTTGTTCGACCAGGATCCATTTCTCAGTGGTCATGCTTTTAATATTTGCAATTCCTTCAAGCACCACCTTCTGACCAGCTGGAACAATATTTGGTTCAGTGCTCCGCAAATTCACTAAGCCAAACTGGCCATCCGCATTTTGGTTGAATCTGAACTTCAGAGTTCTTAAGACTTGGTGATGGCCACTGTAGGGGCTTGGTTGAAAAGAAGTGTCATCACAGAATTGTTTGTAAAGTGGGTCTAGAGTGTTGGTCCCAATCAATAATGGGGTAATGTTATTGGATCTGACCAATAACATTACCAGTGTCTCAATCTCAGGTTCAGATGCAATGAACTCTTTGGGAAACTGAATAGTTACTTGTATATACCACAGGTTTGGCTGTGTTCTGTATGTTGTGGATGTGGCTTCAGAGGAAGTTTTTGTTGTTTGTGTCATTGATGTTTTATTAGCACATTTATCCTTTTGTTTGACTTTATCCTTTTCTTTTGCAGTTTTCTATGCACTCCTATTTCCTTGTTTAGGATTGGAGAGAGCAGCGATCTGAGCCTGTAGTTCTACAATTTGCTTCTGGATTTGCTGAACCACTATTGGTTGAGTAGAAAAAGATGGTGGCTGTTTGTATTCAAAAGTGACTGGAGGGTATACATCATGCACTTGTGCGCCAGCTTGTGCTCGTGGCATTTGAAACCCAAGGTGTTGCTTCATTCTGTTTGCTTTTGCAGTTTGTTTATCCTCTTCAGTGCGCAGAAGTAATAAAAGCTCTGGAAAAGTAGTCGGACTGTCTTTTCTCTGCTCAAGCTGAAGAGCGGTAATCAGCGCATTATTCCAGGAGCCTCTACAAAACTGTTTTAAAAGCTGTTTATCTGAATCCTGCGGTGATATAGTTTTCATTTTCATGACTCAATTTTAAATTGTTTGTAGTCGTTGGAGGTAGCTAGGCACCTGAATTCTGATTAACATTTAGAAACTTAGCAAATAGCTCATCCCCATCTTCAACTGTAGCATACACTGAGTCAAGTACATCTAAAAATGCTTGTGGCCTAGCATGAGGACCCAATGATTTTACTACAGCGACTGCAGGAGGTAGTAAGCTATCAACTGTGCACTGGAAACAGTGGCATCGGCCAAGTGACATTCATTGCTGTTTCTCCAAGTTTCATAGTCAACTTCGTAATTTGGGCAGGGGAATCGGCCAGAAAAGGTTCTGAGTTTATCAGGCACATGTATCTGAGAGGTAAGATCTGTGGTTCTAACAATGTGCTCAATCACTACATGCTGGACTTCAGGGGGGTTCGAGAGACGTGGTCGAGAGACGGTGGAAAAGAAGATGCTGATTCCTTAAAATTTGGAATAGCAGTTGCTGGTGATTTAGAATTATAGCTTAATCGGTCAAGAGTGGAATTTGGATCAATAGTAACTGAGCCTATGGCATCTAGTGAAAGGGTCTTTTCAGGACGTACGATGGGTGGTTCTTCGGCTACTTCAAACTGCTCGTTCTGACAAAACTCCCCAACGACTTCAGCAATTCTAGCTAATTCATCACGTACAATACATTCAAAAGGTTTCCTGTGAGCTTAGCAACATTCTTAAGGTCTGACAGGAAGGTTGTAGTAAGACCTGTGCCCTTCTTATTAGAGTATACACTAGCTAAGGCTTCAATATGAAAGACAACATCTCTATCTGAATCACTTGTTCTATCGAGGGGTAAATCTTTTTCAAGTATCTTTAAAGCAGCACCTGATGCATACTCTATAATAGTTTTGCCATTAAACTCAGAGGTTAGTTCTAAAACCTTTATCACTCGATCGAAAGACCCAAACGTCCCCAAAAACTCGTAAAAGCTCTTCATCCAAGACCTCATTAGTTGATCCTGTAACTACAAGGGAGTTTGGAACCTTAATGCTTTCAATCTCAATCACATCCATTTTTTATGTAACTTTATCAATTACCAATTAGAGTGTAATTTAACGGTCACAAGGTTTCAGTGTTATTGCCTACTTCAATGCTCCTGGCTGGCTCGCCACCCAAATCAAGGTATATACACGTCACAGTCTAGGTCCTTAGGAGCTGTGATGTAATGCAATAACCCACACTCAGATCACTACTTATTGCGACCTTTAGTTGAAGATTATAAGACAATGCAACATATATTACAACATAGACAATACATATAGGCCCAAAGAAAATAAGAAGTAAAATGTCTTTGGAAGTCACTGTTCCTTTCTGAGAGTGGTTTCTTAGTCCAATCAAGATTTCAATCCAGACAAAAAATAAAGTCAAACCCAAATGGATTAATATAGGTGCACATTTGAAGCAACTCACGGAGGTGTCAATCAGAGTGACCGACACAACCACACATCAGACAACAGCAGTCCACTGTGTGGTGGTGTGGAGATTCTGGACTCAAGCTGGGAGGCTCGCCATCAACATTCATGGATCAGCCTTTGTGGATAAAAGGCTGTAATCTCTCTCCAACTTGTCAAAAGACCTGACCAATAAATGCTGTCGTTTACCACATAACTTCACTGCATCTGTATTCATCCAAGCTCTAGACAGAATTGTTACAAAATTAACATCCCAACCCGACTCAAATAAAGTTTTAACTGCTATCACACGTGAATTTCATACCGTTATCTCCCTTCTATCATCGGCTACTTTATACAGAGTTGTGCTCCCTGCTCCGTGCATCAGCTCTGTGACGTCAACTACGATGCACCCCTCTAAGGCCCCACACTTCCAGTCTATCCCAAAATAAAGCTCCGGTTTTCAAAATAAAACCAACCAAACAAATAAAAATTAGCAAAAAATAATTCTAACCCTTTTTGGGTGGGTTACAGTCGCAAAGCAGCTTTACACAACCAAAGAAACTATGGAAGTTTGAAATGTGAATGTGTATGAATCAAAATGGTCAGAAAGTCCCTGATGAGCAAGTAGAGGGCGACAGTGGCAAGGAAAATCCCCCTGAGATGACAGTAGGAAGAAACCTTGAAAGGAACCAGACTCAACAGGGAACCCATCCTCATTTGGGTGAAACAGAAAGCAGGAATTGATCTGTATTCATACTGTGTGTTAGGTGACAGGCAGTTCAGTATAACAGTTGATGTTAATTGATGTTAATATGGAGTCCAGTTGATTATAGTGCCAGCTGATTAGAGAAGAAACAGCCGATCAGAAGTAGTGTGTGGAAGTCTGTGATTGGCTAGTTTAGTGGCAGTTTTGTAACAATGGACAAAGGTGAGCGACTTATCAATTTCACCACAAACAAGTTGATGGAAATTAATGGCTGATCCTGTCTGTTTATTCATTCAAATTCAAATCATTGAATTTGATTTGCGTGTGCTTTGACTAAAACTGTGTGCAATTCAGGTGGTTGAATCAGAGAAGATTCCAATTCTTTGGTGGAAATGCAAAACAACTGCATACTGTCTTGTACTGTACATGTGCAAATTAGATTTGATTGATTCATGTTTTTATTGTATGTTGTTGTATGTTGATGTATGTTTTTCATTAGTTGATGCTAAATTTTAATTGTTTATTTACATTGTGGGTGGGAACAGCAGTATAAAATGTGCCATTACTAATAGACTTTCTCACAGTATTGTACAGTATATAAGATTATATCACTATGTTACCCAAAGATTTATGTTGCCCTTTCTGCAACAATGATATTGCTTGCCTAAAATAAAAAAAAAAAAAGCAGTGAACAGCCATCCCCAAAGTTTGTTTGTACAGGTTGTTCCTTAATGCAAAATAGAGTTGGTGTTCAATATTCAGTGAAGCGTTTTGTTTTAAAAGATTAAAGAAGGCAGGCCATTTATGACTCTTAAGAGAAGATGAGTGTACAGAATGGGAAGACAACACAAGATTAAAAAGTACTATACAAACAAATTATATTAAATAGAGAATTCATAGAGTCACATAATGTAAATTAATATATGGATGGTAGAAAAACTCTACTGTAAATACCATGTGTCTGCATTATAAGGCATTAAATGATATCTGACTGGCTTCAAGTAGGCTTTATTTTCTTACACACGTGGACAAAATTGTTGGTACCCTTCGGTCAATGAAAGAAAAACTCACAATGGTCACAGAAATAACTTTAATCTGACAAAAGTAATAATAAATAAGAATTCTATGAATGTTAACCAATGAAAGTCAGACATTGCTTTTCAACCATGCTTTAAAATTTTAAAGCCATTATTTAAAAAAAAATGAACTCATGGAACAGGCCTGGACAAAAATGATGGTACCCCTAACTTAATAGTTTGCTGCACAACCTTTTGAGGCAATCACTGCAATCAAACGATTCCTGTAACTGTCAATGAGACTTCTGCACCTCTCTGCAGGTATTTTGGCCCACTCCTCATGAGCAAGCTGCTCCAGTTGTTTCGGGTTTGAAGGGTGCCTTTTCCAGACGGCATGTTTCAGCTCCTTCCAAAGATGCTCAATAGGATTGAGGTCAGGGCTCATAGAAGGCCACTTTAGAATAGTCCAATGTTTTCCTCTTAGCCATTCTTGGGTGTTTTTAGCTGTGTGTTTTGGGTCATTGTCCTGTTGCAAGACCCATGACCTGCGACTGAGACCCAGCTTTCTGACACTGGCCAGCACATTTCTCTCTAGAATCCCTTGATAGTCTTGAGATTTCATTGTACCCTGCACAGATTCAAGACACCCTGTGCCAGATGCAGCAAAGCAGCCCCAGAACATAACAGAGCCTCCTCCATGTTTCACAGTAGGGACAGTGTTCTTTTCTTGATATGCTTCATTTTTCCGTCTGTGAACATAGAGCTGATGTGCCTTGGCAAAAAGTTCCATTTTTGCCTCATCTGTCCATAGGACATTCTCCCAGAAGCTTTGTGGCTTGTCAACATGTAGTTTGGCATATTCCAGTCTGGCTTTTTTAAATTTGTTTTCAACAATGGTGTCCTTCTTGGTCGTCTCCCATGTAGTCCACTTTGGCTCAAACAACGACGGATGGTGCGATCTGACACTGATGTTCCTTGAGCATGAAGTTCACCTTGGATCTCTTTAGAAGTCTTTCTGGGCTCTTTTGTTACCATTCGGATTATCCGTCTCTTTGATTTGCCATCAATTTTCCTCCTGCGGCCACGTCCAGGGAGGTTGGCTACAGTCCCATGGATCTTAAATTTCTGAATAATATGTGCAACTGTAGTCACAGGAACATCTAGCTGCTTGGAAATGGTCTTATAGTCTTTACCTTTAACATGCTTGTCTATAATTTTCTTTCGAATCTCCTGAGACAACTCTTTCCTTCGCTTCCTCTGGTCCATGTTGAGTGTGGTACATACCATGTCACCAAACCACACAGTGACTACCTGGAGCCCTATATATAGGCCCACTGACTGATTACAAGATTGTAGACACCTGTGATGCTAATTAGTGGACACACCTTGAATTAACATGTCCCTTTGGTCACATTATTTTCAGTATTTTCTAGGGGTACCATCATTTTTGTCCAGGCCTGTTCCATGAGTTTATTTTTTTAAATAATTCTGTTGAAGCATGGTTGAAAAGCAATGTCTGACCTTCATTGGTTAACATTCATAGAAATTTTTTTTATTATTACTTTTGTCAGATTAAAGTTATTTATGTGACCATTGTGAGTTTTTCTTTCATTGACCGAAGGGTACCAACAATTTTGTCCACGTGTGTACATATTTTTCAAAGATGCCTTTTCAATTTACGAGTAGTGCACAAACTTACTAAATCATGGCTGTTCATTTTGCACCACAACAATGACACCAAACATAAATATGTCCTACACATAATTATGTGCTGCCACTTACTGATATGCTTGTGTGAGAAAGAAAGTTCAAGGTAAATAGAGACCAAAATTTAAGGCTATACAGTTATAGGAATTTGATATAGAAAAGCATATTAAAGATGATTATTGTCTTTTAGCAACGCCTCCTAAAGTGTTTTGTTCACATCCTGAAAATACAGTATAGGGAATTTTTAATTAAAGGGCATCTTTAATTGCAAATTAAATGACAAAATGCAACAACAGTTTAGTTAAAAAGTATGACATCAGTAAAACATGTTGGTCCTGTTAGAGCTGCTATAAACACTTGTTACTGCATCAGTCTCCCTTTTCTTCTCAGTTGAAGTGGAGAAAACAAAAGTAAGCATGTTGTGGTTTTAGACTACACAGTAAGCTTAGCAGGAAGAGAAACCGATTGCGCCTCTACAGCCACAACAAAAAAATTCCCAGGGAAGCAGGACAGACGAAAACCTCACACTTCATTCAACATCACAACAACGTTAACATGAGCTGCTTTTTCATTTTCATTCTCATCTTTTCCAGTAAGTACATTTCTCACATATACTTCAATCCTATTTTACATTTATGCTCAGAGTAAATATTACTTCATAGATATTTTATTAAGAAATAGAACATATTTGCTGATTTTTATGCAGGTATTGAAAGATTTCAGTCAGCATCCAGAGACTTCAGCCTACAAACTGGTTCATCTGTCACTATCCCATGTCACTATGATAAGGAATACATACAACATAGGAAATACTGGTGCTATCATGCTAAGTTTAATTACAATAACTGCAAAATTCAGGCGTATGCCAATGCTACACAGGGACCAGTGACAGTGACTGATAACCCAGCTGAGAGTCTTTTTATTGTGACTATGAATAATCTCCAGACACAAAACACTGGATGGTACTGGTGTGCTGTAGAGATAGGTGGAATACTGGCACCAGATGTTAAAGAAGACCTTTATATCACAGCGAAGCGAGGTATGAAGTTACAGACTGCAAATACTCAGAGTATCGGTGTATTTAGCAGTGCTCTTACTGACTATAAAGTATTTGTGCTCAGTTCCTGATCTGTCTGTAAAGGACAGCAGAGTGAGAGGTGAGGAAGGAGGCAGCGTCACAGTCCAGTGTCTCTACAGCGCTGAGTATCAGAATACACAGAAGCAGTGGTGCAGATTCAAAGACAAGAACTGTAGCACATTTAACAAGACCGAAACATCCCAGAATTCAACAGTGCAGATCAGTGATAATGGGAGATCCTTCAGCGTGGAGATGAGTAGACTGAAGAAGAGTGATGCTGGCTGGTACTGGTGCAGTGCAGGAGATCTGCAGGTTCCTGTTCACGTCAGTGTCAGTGATCCACCTCCAGGTATTATCACATACGCTTAAATTGAACAATTTAACAAATGATTAGACAGAAATTCCACTGACTTTTTTTTTCTCTTAGTTGTGACTACAAACACTCACCATGTTAATACGCACACGTAAGTAGGAAAGATTCATTTCATCTAGACATGCTGTTGTCCTTTGCAGTTTTACAGATTTTCAATATCTATAACCTATTCAAAGAAGAATGTGTAATGTGCAAAACAAACACCCCTTTGACCAGTATGCATGATCAATTTGCCAAGTACATGATATATTATCTTTCTAGCTGACTGTAATCATGTAATACATCTATGCACCTGCTTAATTATGTGATCACAGCATCAGCCAATAGATCAATAATCAGGTGTTCATAATAAAGTGCGTGTGTGTGTGTGTGTGTGTGTGTGTTATGTGAAATGAGCGAATTACAAATAATGGAATTTAAATGGATTTAAATCGAATTAAATTGAGTTACAGTTAATTTTATAAATGGATTTTAAGCATACATTAAGCTTAGATAAATTGCAAACAATTTTCCTAGTAATTTTGCTCTGGCAGCCACATTAAATTAAAGTCCATATGATTTTCTAATTTGTGCAAAACAAAGAAAGAAAAAAAAAAACTTTAGTGACACATCCAGGCTTTTTCATGCCTTCACTATGTAAGGTTCACAAATGGAGCGTCACTTTATTTATAAGTGTAAGGTCTAGTCAAGGGCCAGCTAGCGGATTGGAAATTAGGGGGGGGGGGGGGGGGGGGGGGAGATATTTAAAAATGAAATATTTATTTAAATGTAAAAAAAAAAAAAACAGGACTGCAATCACCATAATGTTATTTTTTTTCTGAAAAAAAAAAAAAAAAAAAGCTTTACTTACATATTTTTCTTTTGTTTTAAATAGATCAGTCCTGAAGTACATTTCAGGTAGCATCAGGTGTACATACTTATAAGAAAATTACTTCAGCTGTTCATCTCATCATTGTTCATTAATTGTAATTATTTATTACCTACAGTAGCACCTGTGACTGCAGTGTCTAACAGTGAGGAAAACACGTGAGTGCCCAGATCTGACCTTTACACTAAATACTTTGAAACCATTTCATGCCACAAGATCTCATGTAAATAAATAAATAAATAAAAAACCTCATAATGGTAGCCACATGCCTAACTACTCAGCAGGAAACCTATATTTAGGTCAAGTTCCTATAGATGTGCAAAGTTAACTGCAGTGAATTCAGCCAGTCTGTGCTAACAAATGTTATTTTAAATTCAATTAAAAATTGAATTGAATTAATGGTAATGTAATGTAATTCTTCTTTGAATGTCTATAGTGGGAGTGAGACCCTGATCTACTGGTACCTGACGGCTGTTATTTTGCTTCTGGTGATACTGGTTAATTTCATATGCATGCTAAGAATCAAATGCAGTAAGTGTTCTTGGTGTGTTATTCGTCTTGCAATTCTTGAACCTGTTTAGGCAGAATATTTATATAAAAAAATGAAAACAAGAACACCTATCCTTCCATTTATCTTCTATACAACTTATCTTTGTGGGCTCATGGAGTGCCAACTTATTGCAGGGCACAAACTCATACTCATCCAAGCTATATACTGTAACAAATGTATAAGTTCCACCCACACAGACCAGAGCAAGATTCAAACCCCCAACCACTAAGGACCAACTATTAAGCCACTTGGCTTTGTCTACAGAACCTGCTATTTTTTAGGAAGCTTTAAAAGTCTTAACAGGCTCAGCACTGTGTGTGTGTGTATATATATATATATATATATATATATATATATATATATATATATATATATATATATATTATGGCATGCCGTTTAGGAAAATATTCATGAGAGAACTTAATGAAAACTGCCACAGATTGCACCCCCCGCCCCCCCCCCCCCCTACATAATCTCTATCAAATATTATATTACAACATAAATTCATAGGTTTATTGTTATCAAATATGATATAACTATTATAATTAACCCTTGGCACGTGACAGGTGTCGAGACCATGAATACAAATTCTCATATAATGTTTATTTTGTGGCACATTTATTTTACAGGGATTTGTCATGTAATACAAAAATGCTTGCACTAAATAAATATTTATGATGAAAAATTTTACGAAATTATTTTTATTATTAAATAAGCAATATCAAAAAATACATCTTGTATATAAAAAATAATAATTTATATTTTTTCCCTATACAACATGTAATTTTTTTATAATGCTTATTTTATAATCAAATCCATTTGGTCTAATTTGTAATTTCTAAATCATAAACCTAGAAATTTCTGATCTAATATAATATTTGACGGAGATTATGTAGGGGGGGGTGCAATCTGTGGCAGGGGGGCATTTTAGCGCATAACACCGGTCTTCCGCGGTGAAATAGCGAATATATTTCTTCATCCGTAGTCTGGTACTGAGTGCGGCTTGTGCCACCACTTTGGGCCGTACACGCACTCATCAATGTGTTGACCATCTCTTCATTTCTCACAATTGCAGCAACCAAGTTTCGCGCCGACTCACTCATCCTTCCTAAAGATGGCGCTGTGTTTCGATGACGTCATGTTTCATTCAATATCTTCAGACTTTTCATTCAATATATATCAGTTTTCAATCCATATATTCAGAATTCATTCAATATATATATATTTTTCAATCAATATATTCGGAATCCATTCAATATTCTCACGTTTCATTCAATATATTCAGAGTTTTCATTAAGTTCTCTCATGAATATTTTCCTAAACGGCATGCCATTATATATATATATATATATATATATATATATATATATATAAACTGTTATAGTGTATTTTTTTTAGTTTAGTCTAATACACAGATCTGTGATATTTGTTCCACTTAACTGATTCAGAATTGACTTCAAACTAATTTTATATTGCACAATGATAACCAAAGTAAATTACAAATGTACTCTCAAATGATGATTTAATTTATTAAGGAAAGAAAAGCTGTCCGAAACCTACCTGGTCCTTTTTTATTTGAAAAAATAATTGACTTGGCTGCAGTCGCTCGATAGTTCAGGACTGGAATTTCCTACAAGTCTACCTGAGCCTCCAATAACTACCTGGACTACACATTAACGCCAATTAACATCAACTGTTAGACTGAACTTCTTTCTTGCCACCTAACACACAGTATGACTGCAGATCAATTCCTACTTTCTGTTTCACCCAAATGAGGACGGGTTCCCTGTTGAGTCCGGTTCCTCTCAAGGTTTTTTTCCTATTGCCATCTCAGGGAGTTTTCCCTTGCCACTGTAATCTTCGGCTCGCTTATCAGGGACAATCTGATCATTTTCTCACATATTCTATACTAATTTCCCTAATTTTCTTTTCATTCTGTAAAGCTGATAATATTAACATTTGTTTGATGGTTTCAATTAAAATTTGACAAATTTGCAAAGAAAAAAAAAAAGGCAGTAAATACTTTTTCACAGCACGGTTGTTGTATATATGATATTTAGTTTAGTTAAATACATTATGATTGTTGACTAAACTAAAAACATGTGCTCTATTCTCTCTTTCTAACTTGCAGATGTAGAGAATCAAATCAGGAACAGAGAGATGAGCAATGACGCCGCTGTTCACACAGTTAGTACTGTTATTGATGTGTACGGTATAATGCCATCCAAAATCATGTTACCTTTTATTTAAATAGTGTTAGAACCTTTAATAAACTTCTATCAAAGTTTCCACCAATGCAGCTCAATGTATTTAATAAAGAGCCTAAATAGTCATTTTACTTTACTCTGGTTAAGATTACATTTGATTTGTGTGTATGTGTGTGCATTTGTATGTGCATGTGTGTGTGTGTGTGTGTGTGTGTGTGTGTGTGTATGCATGTTTGTGTGTTTAAAACAGCCCACAGCTGAAATGGCTGAAGACTTGATTATATACAGCACTGTTTCTCAGCCAAATGTAAGACAGCAAACCACTAATCCATTTCTCAACATTATTATTATTAATAGTAGTAGTAGTAGTAGTAGTAGTAGTAGTAATAATAATATGTAACATTTATTCATTATCATTGAATATTTAACAAAGCAATTTCTTTTATCCACAGTCTACAGCATCAAAAGTTGATGAGCAGGAGGTGACCTACAGCTTAGTAAAAATCGCAACCAACAATACACCTGTAAGTTAATTCCATTAAATGGAGTCTATTCCAGTCCAATCGCAGTTAAGAATTCAAGTGTTTACTCACAAATTGTCCAAGGCCTCATCTGATATTGAGACTCTTATAAGTCTTTATTCGTATCCTGTCTCCAAAGGTGTCTCCAAATTACGCTGATGATAAGACCATCTACAGCCCAGTGGTTTACCGTTAAGAGGTGTGTGTTTAAAAATAATACTTAGCACACTCAAATATGTCAAATGAGTAAAATTATTATTATTATTATTATTTCACACAGTAATTGTATTTATTCCCTTTAGAGACTGGCATACCTTTTGGTTCAAAGGAAACTATCAGGGATCTCTTCTGGGTCTCATGTTCATCCTCAACATCAAACCTGATAAGGACAAGAACAACATGGCCCACGTTAATACCACAGACTTACATCATCGTCACATATATTGAATTAGATTTGTACCAAAAAAAAAAGTTTAATAAAAATTAAATACTAAAAAAATGAAAGTGAATCAAAATATTTCAAACAAAAAATAATCATGAAAACAAAACTTACAGTAATATTATATATATATAAGATTACATTATATAAGATTATATAAGATAACAGCAACAAGTTTCAGTGTTCTCCATTTTTTCACTGATTTTTCAATTCTCTCTCTCTCTCTCTCTCTCTCTCTCTCTCTCTCTCTCTCTCTCTATATATATATATATATATATATATATATATATATATATATATGTGTGTGTGTGTGTGTGTGTATGTGTGTGTGTGTTTGTTCAGGTTTGCTACTCACTTCTTTTCATTTAGTTTCATTTTTTTTTTCATTTTAAATACTAACCTCTCATGAGGCGAAAGTTACAGGATTGCTTTCTCATTGACCAGCTGCTTTCTGGCGGGTCTTACAGTGCTGCATCCTCGTTTATCCAGCTGCTGAAGGAAGGGGGTTACAGGACTGCATTCTCATTGGCCAGGTGTCTAAATCTCCACTACATTCTCACTACATTCATCGATACTAATTTGGTCTCAGTAATGTGACCTATATATTTTTTGCTTGTAAATATTTTAAAGATGTCGTTTAACCAATACCTGGTAATATACAGTACATGGGCCAGAGTTCTAAAAGCTGTACAAAAGTAAGCTGTAGGGTCTCTGAGGCCCTCTAGTGGCTAACTACTGTACAGTTTTTCCTCTGCTCAATCTCACATTAGTGAATGGAACACTCACTAATCATCATTTTTTTTCTCCTAAAAACCTTAAAAATCTTCTTTTTAAGAAGAATATATTTATAAACGATATTTAATGATAATTAAAAATGTGGGGTTGATGCTTTGATGGACACTTTTGGATATTATTGTCAGGAAAGTGTACGCTTTCAGGTAAACTATCAGACAAATTTGATATGATTTTATTAAAAAGTAATCATATATTTGATTTCTGCCCCTGTGTGCATGGAGTTTGCATGTTCTCCTGGTTTCCCCTGGGTACAAATGAGGGTAGTTGAGCCCCAGCATATGAGTCTGCTTCCTGCATTCTCTGCCAGTTTAGTGCTCATGGTGGGATAAGTCTGAACACAGAAGCAAGGTGGCAAAAATCAAAGCTGCCAGTCAAAAATCAGCTGAAGATGAGCTGCCAGTCAAAGTGAATTTCATAACACCCTACCATGAGCATGTGCTGTTGAGCTGACTGTGAGGCTCAATGTGTGCTGTATTTCCCCATCAGGTTTGATCGCACACAAGAGCTACTGTAGCACAAATTGCTAAAAAGTTACGTCATGTCTTGTTGTATATGGGGCTGCATAGCTGCAGGCAATTCAGAGCGCCCATGTTGGACTCTGTCCACCACCAAAAGTGCTAACTTATCCAGAGCGACTTCCAAAAGTGCTTTGAAGTTTTCTATTCAAATATCTATGAAGCATTTACCCAATATCCAAGAAACGGACAGGTCTTTAGTAATCACGTACAGTATATGCTCATACATAACTATGAATACAGTTGTCAGTTTTACATTTTTGGACAGGAATTTCACAAAGCCTTTCACACAACTGGATATCACACATCATGACATGTGGTATTTCTTAACCCATAGAAGAGGAAGTCAAACAAGTAATGTGGTGCAAACTGCAGCTTAGTTTGATGTAAATTAATGCAACTGGAAACGCTCAATTGTATATACAGTACCAAATGCCGGCATTGGTAGGCATGGAGTGAAGTCTGGCTAGCATCTGGTACCTGTAGAACTGGGACTGTTGATTACTCTGCTCATCGTTGTTTCCTTTTTTAACGGCTCTTGTGAGATTTTACTCTTGTGCTTTTAAATGACATATAATTGCATGTAACATATATTTAAGATTTCATACACTACACAAATAAAAACTATATAGTCCAAAATCAATTTGTGTGAAATGGGCTAAACAGAAACATTTCCATCTATGTACTGTACACTCCGCTTATTGTACTGTACTGTATACACCACTTATTCTGTGTAGGGTCACATGAAGCCTGGAGCCTATCCTAGAGACTTCAGGGCACAAGACAGGGTACCCAATCAGCCTACACCACATGGACTATGGGAGGAAACCAGAGTAGTTTTGTAAACACCCCAAGCATGAACATGCAAACTCCATGCACACTAACTGGAAGCAAGATTCAAATCTTCAATCCTCCATGTACACCATGCACAACAGTGCAAACCACTGAGTCATCGTGCTGCCATAAAATAAAACATAAAACTAATGATATATCTTGTGATAAAACTAAGCTTATATCTTGTGGTTCAAGTGAGGACTCTGACTGCTGCATTCAAAAACAAAACAAATACATGAACTACTTACTAATTTCTTTGCATCATGTGGTGACATTCTTTATCTTGGCAATATTTCGGAGACATCAAAAGACTTTCTAGTAATGTCTACATGAGCTTAAAATAAAAGATGGAATCGCTAATCACAAATATATATATATATATATATATATATATATATATATATATATATATATTTTTTTTTTTACTGATGCACGTTATATTAGTTATATTAGAGTTAGTGTGTGATCAAGAAACCTTACTTCTAACAACTGTACATGAGGTCCTAGCAGTACTTCCCTATTGTCAGAATTTAGTAGAAGGAAGTTAATAAGAATGTGTCTAAAGTCTGCACAATCCTCAACATTCTTAAGTTGGTGTCTCTCATCTGGCTTTGCTGAAACATACAATCAAGTGTAAAAATTAATGTCCAGTCTTTTAATAAAAAAAATAATGTTTTTTTCTTAAAAAAAAAAAAAAAAAACATGATCATAGTGGGTCGTAGTATTAGGCAAATACAACCTGAGACTAACAAGAGCATGTCATTTTTCACGGTGTAATTATTTATTTAACAAACATTAAGCAAAAAACAAACAAACATGCAGGCAATAATCATTGATTAATTATCTGTATTTTTGGGGGCAAATATGAGGTATTCTAGTGTATTGTAGAGGCAAATATGAGGCCATCTGTTCAACAGCTAAAATGTGATCGAAATTGAGTCAAGCAAATGGACAATGATCTAAAGCAAATCAGTAAATCTACAGCCTAATAGCTGAAAAAGGTTTTGAAATGCCCTAGTCAAGTCCCTAGTCCAGACTTTCACCCAATTGAAATGCTGTGGCAGGACCTTCGTAGTGCTGTGAATATGCTAATGCTCAAAAACCTCATTGAACTGAGAAAAGGTTGTAAAAAATAATTTACCAAAATGGTGTGAGAGCTTAATAAAGCCATAGAGGAAATGAAATACTTCAAGTTCTTACTGCTAAAGGTGGAGCTACATTCTACAGGGGTGGAGGGGACTTACAATCTTTTGAGTTGTGAATTTCTGCACATACGAACAGACCGCGGTTTTACTTCTGGGTAGTAGCTCACGTGTATTGTAAGAATAGACACTGCTACTATTTTCAGTATAATTTTAAGTGAATGTATAAAATGTCTAAAGTCCGGTATATTCTACAGTATGTATGTACTGTACATTGTCCTGATGGTGAATAACCCTAATTTATGAAAATCCTCAACACAGTAGAGTGGAAAACAACTTTGAGACAAAATGGCATCCGGAATTCCCCTTGCGATTTTAAGGCGACAACACTGTTTCACAATTTCATGTTTGAGATTAATTTCCTTAGGCATGATTACAGTTTTTGGCCACATGATGTCAGGGTGGGGAATGGGGAAAGATTTAGTCAAGTGGATTGGTATACTTTACATTGTTTATTAGTGTCAAAGATGTATAAGATGCACTTTGCCGGTGTCATGTCTATCTCCTGTAAATGAGACGCAGATGCAGGTTCCATTCTTTTTCAGATTTATTATTTTTTCTTGGCAGGAAAAACGCCCAAAAAAAGAACCCAAAAGAGAAAACAAAAAGATACACTCTTTTCTCCCCAGCGAGGGTCTGCAGGCGGGAACAAAAGAAGAGACAACAAAAAAGAAAACAAAACAGGCACTTAGGCCAACAAACCAGGTCCGGAGTTATGACTCCTTGCGTCATTTAATAACGCCACACCTGCAGACACCGCTCAGTCCTGGGGGGGGAAATCGGGAGACAAAAGAAGTGTTAGAAACATTAGTTCGTATACAAACAAAACGTAAATGTGCACAACAGTGGACAGACAAGGTGCTACGGGTTCGACCGGAATATATAGGTAGACACACGGGGGGTACACAGGTGCTCTTCATTAGTGTTAATGTGTAGACAGTACACACGTAGACACACTAGGTGGGGACAAAGGGTCAACTCAGTAATCCGGTGAGCTAGATCTTATTTCCCCGTGCTGTGGTGGTACAGATGTTACAGTACCCCCCCCCCCCAGGACCGGCTTCCCGAGGGGGGTGCGAGCGCTCTCTCCGCGTCACCGGAGGGAGTCGGGGACCGCCGACCTGATGGGGTTGCCGGCGGTGGGGGCGACCCGGACGTCGCGGCGCTGGGCGATCCGGCCGTGCTTGGTGGAAATCTGAAATGAGTTCCTGGTGTAGAATGTCTCGGGCCGGAACCCAGCTCCGCTCCTCCGGGCCGTACCCTTCCCAATCCACTAGATATTGGAGGGAACCCCCTCTCCTCCGGGAGTCTAGAAGTTGTTTGACTCGGAACGCGGGGGCGCCCTCAATCTCCACAGCCCCGGGGTTTGCTGGTTCCGCTACACCTTCGTCCAGCGGCCCCCGGATCACTGGTCTGAGAAGAGAAACATGGAAAACAGGGTGAATGCGTATATGGGAGGGAAGCTGTAATTTAAAGGAGACTGGGTTTACTTGAGATAGAATGGGGAAGGGACCTATATATCTGGGGGTGAGTTTACGACAGGGAAGGTTAAGGTGAAGATCCCTTGTCGAGAGCCATACCCTATCGCCTACCTGGAGCGGAGGACTTTCCCGTCGCCGTCTATCGGCATACCTTTTAAAACGGTGAACTGCTTGTGAAATTTTTGTGTGCGCGTTCTCCCAAACTCTTTCCGCTCTTTTGAACCATTCATCCACCATGGGTACCTCGGTGGGTGTGGTGTCCCAGGGACATAGCGGAGGTTGATGCCCAAGCACACATTGAAACGGCGTTAGGCCGGTCGCGGAGTGACGTAGCGAGTTTTGCGCGTATTCCGCCCAAATTAAGCATTCTGCCCAGTCGTGTTGTCGGCTGCTACAATATGCTCGAAGATATTTCACGAGTTCTTGGACAGTCCGCTCTGCCTGACCATTCGACTCGGGATGATAGCCCGACGTTAGGCTAACAGTGGTCCCCAACTTCTGAAAGAAAGCTTTCCAGACTCGGGCGATAAATTGGGGACCACGATCTGACACAATATCTTCGGGTATGCCGTAGCAACGAAACACTGTGGAAAAAAGGGTTTCTGCCACTTGGAAGGCTGACGGAAGGGAGCTGAAGGGGATGAATTTACATCCCTTAGAGAAGCGATCTACTGCAACTAGAATTGTCGTGTACCCCTTTGAAACTGGCAGGTCCGTGACAAAATCCACAGAAAGGTGGGACCACGGTCTGTTCGGCGTTGCTAAGGGCATTAATTTCCCAACTGGCAGGTGGCGAGGACTTTTTGTCGCCGCACAGATCGCGCAAGATAAAACAACTGTTCTAACCGTCTTACGCATTTCCGGCCACCAGAACTTTGGTTCCAGAAGTTGGAATGTCCGAATGCAACACTAGTGTGTGCTTGTATTGTGACTCGTTCTCGTAGCGGTTCCGGCACGAAGGTCCTCCCCGGAGGGCATTGTCGCGGCGTGGGATGCGACCGCGCCGCTTGTGCTATCTCCGAGTCAAGGTCCCACATGATCGGAGCCACCACGAGAGACGAGGGCAGAATGGGTTCCGGTTCTGTAGTGCGTTCAGGGATCGAATAATAACGCGACAACGCGTCTGCTTTTTTGTTTTTGGATCCGGGGCGATATGTAATATGGAAGCGGAAGCGTGTAAAGAACAGTGCCCAGCGGGCTTGGCGAGGGTTTAATCGTTTCGCGTGTTGGATGTATTCTAGGTTGCGGTGATCGGTGAGCACTACAAATGGGTGTTCAGCTCCCTCCAACCAGTGCCGCCACTCCTCTAACGCCGCTTTAACTGCTAGCAGTTCTCGGTTACCGATATCATAGTTGCGCTCGGCAGGTGTTAATTTACGAGAAAAGAAAGCGCAGGGGTGGAGTTTCTCAGGGTCGCCCTGACGTTGTGACAGCACCGCTCCTATTCCCACTTCCGATGCATCCACCTCCACTATGAAAGGCTTCAGCGGATCTGGTAATCTTAAAATGGGGGCGGTGGTGAACGCCCCTTTGAGACGTTGAAACGCCCTGCGCGCTTCCGGGGGAAACTCGCGAAGGCGTTTCGGTTTCCCTTTTAGTAGACTAGTAAGCGGCGCTGCCATTATACTGAAACCTCGAATAAACCGTCTGTAAAAATTGGCGAACCCTAGGAAACTTTGTAGCGCCTTCACGGATTTTGGTTCCGGCCATTGTTGCACCGCCGCGACCTTGGTCGTCTCCATCTCGACCCCCAGTGGCCCTATGCGATAGCCGAGGAATGCCATCTCCTTCTTGTGGAACTCGCATTTCTCTGCCTTCGCATAGAGCCCGTGTTTGCGTAGTCGGTGAAGGACGGCGGTTACATGTTGGACATGTTCAGAATATGACCGGGAGTATACTAAGATATCATCTAAGTAAACTATAACAAACCGGTTTAACATATCCCGAAATACATCGTTCATGAACCCCTGAAACACCGCAGGTGCGTTTACCAGTCCATAAGCCATCACGTTGTATTGGTAATGACCCGATGTTGTGCTAAACGCAGTCTTCCATTCATCGCCTCTTCGCACACGAACGAGATTATAAGCGCTGCGGAGGTCGAGTTTGGTAAAGATGGAGGCTCCTCGGAGTTGGTCGATAGCGGCCGGCACCAGTGGGAGAGGGTGCTTGTATTTTACTGTCACTGCATTGAGACCACGGTAATCAATACAGGGGCGTAAGCCCCCCCCTTTCTTATCTATAAAGAAAAAACCTGCCGAGGCGGGAGACGTGGACCTGCTGATAAGACCCTGTCGGAGAGCTTCGCTCACGTATTCCTCCATAGCCCGGGTTTCCTCCACGGACAATGGGTAAATGCGCGAGCTCGGCGGTGTTTTCCCCGGCAAAATCTCTATCGCGCAGTCCCACGGTCGGTGAGGGGGAAGTCGTGCTGCTGCCCTAATACTAAACACGTCTTTAAATCGTTCGTACTCTGATGGCACTTTAATAGAGACTAAGGCGTGCGGGCTCTCAATTGAAGTCGTTTGGACCGTCAATGTCGGCGGTGTGCATGTTTTCGCGCATCTTGGTGCCCAGCATAATATGCGAGAGTTCGCCCAATCGAAATGGGGATTGTGGTGGCTGAGCCAAGGTAAGCCCAGCACGACGGAATGATCAGACCGAGGGAGCACAAAAAATTTTAGTTCCTCTGTATGACCGGGAAAAGTTAGCCGAAGTGACGTAGATATTTGTTTAACAGGCGATTGTTTAAGATTTTGACCATCTAGAGCTTTGATTGCCATAGGGCATGGTAGCTTCGACAGTGGAGCCTGCAGCGAGGAAAGAAGGGATGAGGAAATAAAGTTTCCAGCCGACCCGGAATCTATAAGGGGAAAAATAAATAAAGAGTGATTATTATAAGACAATTGTGCTTTCAAACAAAAAGTGTGGTGAGTGCGAGGTGGAGTGAGGTGCGTTACTTTGAGTAACGGACAAGTGGGTAGTCTGTGTCCATCCCCCCCACAGTACAGGCAAAGTCCCGTGGAAATTCTCCTCTGTCTCTCCTGGGCCGTCAGGCGGGAGGTGCCTAGGTCCATGGGTTCGCCTAGCGGGGTTTCTCGCTGTTCCGTCGGGGGGATGCTGAGGTTGGGGGGGCGGCGGCCGTAATCCGGCCGTTTTCCCGCGGCTTTCGGGGGGAGATGCTGTTTCCGGTTGCGGAGGTGCTGATCCAGCCTGATCGCCAGTCCGATGCACTCGTCCAGGGACATCCCGGTGTCCCTGCAGGCGAGCTCGAGTTGCACTTCTGGTTGTAGTCCGTCTCGAAATCTGGCTAACAGGCTCCGATCACACCAGCCACTCTCCGCCGCCAGTACCCGAAACTTGATGGCATAATCTGCTACGGTCGCGTTACCTTGCCGCAACCTCAGCAGCTGTTGCTCCCCCGACTTTCCGTGATCCGGATGGTCAAAGACGGTGCGGAAGTCCGCGAGAAACTGCCGATAGCTGTATGTCGCCATCCCGCCGGTGCTCCACACGGCTGTCGCCCAATCCATCGCGGAGCCTGTGAGCTGTTGTGTTAAGAAGCTGATTTTTTGGAGGTCCGTCATGTCCGGGAACTCCGCCACATATAGCTCACAGCCTAGGAGGAAACGCTTACACCCCTCTGGGTTCCCGGCGTACCGTTCCGGAGGGGTGGGGCGTGGTGGTGAGGGTGCGGGGCGCGGCCCAGAGGAGGAGGAGGAGGAGGTTGGAGATTGTGCCTTCAGGAGTTGTTCCACGCTGTGAGCTAGGTCATTGACCGCTCGAGCCAGGCTGTCAATCTCGTGCTGCTGTCCCCTGATGTGATCTAACGTGGGGACTTCGTCCTCGGGCAGGGGGGTTCCTGCTGCGTCCTGGAAGGTCTGTCCATCTGTCATGTCTATCTCCTGTAAATGAGACGCAGATGCAGGTTCCATTCTTTTTCAGATTTATTATTTTTTCTTGGCAGGAAAAACGCCCAAAAAAAGAACCCAAAAGAGAAAACAAAAAGATACACTCTTTTCTCCCCAGCGAGGGTCTGCAGGCGGGAACAAAAGAAGAGACAACAAAAAAGAAAACAAAACAGGCACTTAGGCCAACAAACCAGGTCCGGAGTTATGACTCCTTGCGTCATTTAATAACGCCACACCTGCAGACACCGCTCAGTCCTGGGGGGGGAAATCGGGAGACAAAAGAAGTGTTAGAAACATTAGTTCGTATACAAACAAAACGTAAATGTGCACAACAGTGGACAGACAAGGTGCTACGGGTTCGACCGGAATATATAGGTAGACACACGGGGGGTACACAGGTGCTCTTCATTAGTGTTAATGTGTAGACAGTACACACGTAGACACACTAGGTGGGGACAAAGGGTCAACTCAGTAATCCGGTGAGCTAGATCTTATTTCCCCGTGCTGTGGTGGTACAGATGTTACAGCCGGACTAAGAACAAATCGTACTTACAGTACAAACATGCTCCCATTTTTTTGACTGTTCAAGTTTTTAACTGTTCAAGTTTTTGAACTGTTTTTTTTTTTTTATATTGACACAGTAAAAAAAAGTTATGTTGTTTGTCTGAGTTTGTATTTGCTTAATATTAAAATATTAATGATATTAATGTAAATTTGAATTTTGAATTTTATTAAGCTTTTACACAAAAACATGTAATGAAAAGAGTAACTAACTTTTACATTTTACTGTCTATCTGTGTGCCATAGGCATAACGGATCCACCATTAAAAACATGCTAAAGAATGAAGTTACCCAGCGGAAGCATATAGACAGAGAAAATAACAGTGGGCCTAAAACAGAATCCTGTTGAAAACAAAACTTCATTTTATGTGTAGAAGAGTCACCTTTTATGACTACAAAACTGATGAAGACCAGTTCTTTCCTGTTCCCTTAACACCTGCACCATTTTCTGTCTATCAAGGAGAATAGTATGATCAGTGGTGTCAAAAGCTGCACTTAGGGCAAGCAACACAAGCAAGGGAACACAATGCTTATCAGAAGTCAGTAGTAGGTCATTTACCACTTTAACCAGTGTTGTCGCTGTGCTATGATGAGGGCTAAATCCAGACTGATACATGTAATCAATGCTATCCCTACTGTTGTGCTAAAGCCATGTATAGGATGTTGGCGACAAAAATGGATTTGATGATGGACTAAGGTCAGACAGCTGACAGTTCTCAAGGTCAGGTTTCTCAATTAGGGGTTAATAATAGTGTGTTTAAAATATTTATACGCATTACCATTGCAGAAGGAAGAATTTACAGTAAAATGTACAGTTTGACCAGTTTTATGAGTGGGTCCTGCTATGCACTGATTTACCCTTGTTTGGACCAGGAAATAAATGCTGTCCTTAAAGGTTCTTCTGGATGCATCAAATAATATAAAAATGTCTAATAATTCATTCATTGTCTGCAGAGATGACCAGGTTTGAGAGAAAATCTGTAAAGTCACAAAGAAATTCTGAGTAAGGCCCAGGGGGTTTACAAACAATGAGTAGAAGAATTGACTGATTATTGTGACTATGTTACTATAGAGAACTTCAAATACACTGAATTTGTGTCCACGTCTCGACTATTATTTGATGTTTTGACCTCCTCCTCTACCAGTTTGACAAGGCTGATTTTATATAATTTTGTTCAGGAAGATTAGTTTTATTCAATGCTACATACAGTACTCATTCATAAACCACATTTCTGTCGAACATAGTACATCAAACGTCTGATCAGTGAGAGTTTTATTAACTATAAGTGCTTGAGGTGCGTTACATTTAATATGTAATGGTCCTACTTTCAAATCAGTGACGGTGGCTGTGCACTGGTCTGGTTTTACTTCTGTATCGATCTGTACTCTCCATGACGTCACCCATACGTTTTCTTAAGAGCGGTTTTGAAGCTTAGTTGTAAGAGCTCTGCTCATCAACGTCTTGGCAAGAACCGATTCAGCCTAAACCTGATTAATCCATAAATGGGCCAAGAGGTGGAACGAACTGAGCCTGGCTGTTGTTCGAACATGCTAGTTTAGCTTTAGCTTAGCTAAAATGCTAAGATGGCTAACAGTAACGGATATGCATTTGATTAAAAATTCGTTTTGATTGAATATTTTGTACTGGGTACACGTTAAACAGCAATGTAAAATATTTCGTTTTGGCCAGCAAATTCCTCTAAAAGTTGAGGAAACTTAAAAAAAAAAGCTGAGCAACTTGTTACTAAACGTTTTTACGATGGGGTGGCTTTTTTTTATTTTATTTTTTATACAGTGTATGGGTTTAGTGTACAGTATAATGTGTTAAATTGTTCAGCCACTAAAATTAAGGCAGTCTGTGGTTTTAGAGCAGACAGTTAGCTAAGCAGAAAGAGGAACCGCTTGAGCTGCTACAGACGCAATAACAACTTCACGGAGAAGCAGGACGCACATTTTATTCAACATCAGAACAAATCAAACATGAGCTGCTTTTTCATTGTTATTCTCATCATTTGTTGTAAGTACATTTCTCATACGTTCTCCATTCGTACTTTAGATTAAAGAGCAGAATATCAAACAGTCAATGCATCAAAAACCTAGGTACTAGATAACTAGGTGCTAACCCTAACCCTAGATACTAATTTGTCAACCATCAATAATGTGTTGTATTATCAAGCATCAATTATATTCTTTTGAGTGAGTAATAGTAGTGTTTTTCTGTTCTGTGTGCAGGTGTTGCCAGTCAGACATCGATGCATTTTAATGTTAAAACTGGAGCATCTGTCACTATCCCATGTGATTACGATGGGAAGTATGTACAACACAAGAAATACTGGTGCTCTGGTAGAGACTTCAATTTCTGCACAATTCAGGCGTATACCAATGAAACAAAGGGAAGCGTGACAGTGACTGATAACCCAGCTGAGAGTCTCTTTACTGTGACTATGGATAATCTCCAGACAGGAGACACTGGATGGTACTGGTGTGCTGTAGAGATAGGTGGAAGAACAGAGCCAGATGTTAAAGAATACCTTTATATCACAGTAAAAGCAGGTATTAAGTTACAAACTGCTAATTATTAGTGAATTTAGCAGTATTCAGTATGTTGCTAGGGATTAATCATACACAACTGACTGTATATTTCTGCTCAGATCCTGATCTGTCTGTGATGGAGAAGAGAGTGAAAGGTGATGAAGGAGGCAACATCACAGTCCAGTGTCTCCATAGTGCTGAGTATCAGAGTAAACATAAGCAGTGGTGCAGATACAAAGACTGGAGCTGCAACACAATTAGGGTGACGGAAACAGCTGAGAATTCAACATGGCAGCTCAGTGATTAT
Organism: Clarias fuscus; assembly: GCA_030347435.1. Lineage (NCBI taxonomy): Eukaryota > Metazoa > Chordata > Actinopteri > Siluriformes > Clariidae > Clarias > Clarias fuscus. Next base: position 9,310,969 of record CM059231.1, read on the forward strand.
AGCACAGGATCCTTCAGTGTGATGATGCGTAGACTGAAGAAGAGTGATGCTGGCTGGTACTGGTGCCGTGCAGGAGACCTACAAGTTCCTGTTCACATCAGTGTCAGTGATCCACCTCCAGGTATTACCAAAAATATATATATACATATAATGCATGGGAGGAGGGTGTTTTAACATTTTATTGGACAATCATTAAAATAAAAATTTAAATATAACAATTAAAATAAAATAAAATTAAAGTGTCTGAGTCACTGAACATGCCAGCATTGAACATTTGTTTGTTGAATAGCAACTGTGTCTTATGCACAGATTTTGCAGCTGGAAATAAATAACCATGAAGTAAGGATGTGTAATTGAGCCTGTGAAGTGCGTAGATAGGAGTGTGAGCAGTGCAAATAGTTCCTAATATTCAGTGACAGTGTTTGGTTCAGTTTTTATTTGGATCTGGGTTAGAACCTGCTCACAAGTCTGTTCGTGCATGATATGATGGACCGGAATCATTTGCCAGAGGGCATAAAGTCAAAGGCATTGTGTCCAGTGTGGGTTGGGTCTTTCAGTACGATGTTTAGTCTGCTGCTGCAGCAAGAAACGAATAGCTCATCCATGGAGGGTAGTGAGCAGCCTATGATTTTTGGGAGGTGTTGATGAGGGTGGGGGAGACTGGCTTTGATGTGCAGCAGGACACCTCACATCATGAGGATGTGTTTGTTGTCTCTGATTGTTGTGGTTGTTTGAAACTGATAGAGACGTTGTAAGGAGATGCCGGGACAGTCTCTGCTTATAGTCACCGAAGAAACAAAGTTTCTCCACTGGCAAGGCGCCTCCTTCAGCAGTCATGCAGTTGCTGGTCTTTTGGTATATGCCTTGGTGTATGCTGTATACCCTGACACACCTGCCGTGCCTCTTTTTAGGTTGGCTCTAGCAGCACTGTAAAGGGCCGATGGGGGTGTTTTGGGCCTTAAGGAGTGTTTTGACCTCCTTTGTCATCCAGCCTTCAGATGGGGTACATCCTAATTTGTTTGTCGACAGTTACATTGTTAACAAAGTTACAGTATGGCGTTAGCATCTTTTGAGATGTAAACAGCTATAACTATAACAATGGTAAACTCATGTGGGAGGTACTGTAAGTGGGCCTGAATTTAACTGTCACATAATATAAATCAGTTGGACAGTTTGCGACTATGATTTTGGAATGATTGCACCAGTTGTTATGTACGTACTGTTTATGCACACACCCCATACATATAATACCTAGCAATGCCTAGAATGAATCAGGTCATGCTATTCCTACAACTAATGTTAATCTAATGTTAATGTTAGAAAAGTGTGCTAGTCCACCTGAGGATTATATAATAAATGCCATTGTGCGTGTATCATTATTCTGTCATAAAATGAGTTAATCCTTAGCTGCTTTATTTGTTTTGAACTTGAAAAATGCATAAGATTCATGCTTGCGACTGTATCTAAATAGAAACTCCCTTCCAACCTAATAAGTGACAATAGCCTTAGCTTAACATTCTGCATGAGGTGCTTTCACAAATTAACCCAGCTTCATCCAGCAAGGTCTATAAAGTCTGTGGTCAGAATCAAATCCTGCAGACCTGTTGGGGTTATAACTCTGTTTCAATTGCACCAGAATTCATTCGCTTGGTACTGCAACTGCATACTACATACACTTAGTGAGGAAAATCAATAGGACATCACATATATTTCATCAGCCATGAAACATATGAATTCATATTAGATAACTTTTTCTTTTACTTTACTTATGACAACAGTGACTAGAGCAACTACAACAGTGCCTGCACCCACTCAAAATGCCACCACTGCCAAGTAAGTAGGAAAGTTCGATTCTATTTACACATACTGTTGTCCTCTGTGGTTTTAAAGATGCTTAGTGACCTTTCCAAGCTTCTCTTCATATTCTGCACTCAGAGGTTTTCAATCTAGGGGGTCATGACATGAAATGTTAGCGCTATTCAAGAGCATCGACTTTTGAAGAGGATTAAATTGGGTAGAAAAAGGTGCATTATCTATATAATTCTGTCTATGTAAAAAGAAGCGGAACTGGAATAACCATGATGTTTGATATTTATGAATAAAGGAAAACATTTTAAATGATCAAGCTTTACTTTGAACTTTTTATTTTATGTTTTGAACAGATCTGTCTCAGTGCACAATTCAGGTAGAATTAGATGTCCATATTTGGGAGAAAATTAAAGCAACTTTTGTCTTCCTCACATGCATCTAATTGAAATTAATTCCCACCCACAGCGTTAACTGTGCCTGCAGTGTCTAGCATGGGGGAAACCACGTGAGTGCAAACACACACTTCTTCTTTTTTTATTGAAGAATTTGTTAACCACTGTAGACTATGACGATGGTCTCTGCAGTTATACAGGTTAAAACTAAACACGTTGGTATTTTAGCACTACATGAGTTACTGATCGGAAGATCGGCGGTTCGATTCCCAGCTCAGCCAGGTTGCCATTGTTGGGCCCTTGAGCAAGGCCCTTAACCCTATCTGCTCCAGGGACGCTGTACCATGGCTGACCCTGCGCTCTGACCCCAGTTACGCTGGGATATGCGAAGAAGGAATTTCACTGTGCTGTAATGTATATGTGACAAAAATAAAGGCTTTACTTTACTTAACTGGGATAATCATGATGTTTTATATTTACACAAGATAGTTTCTTGTTGTCTTGTTCTCTCTAATGGGATACTATAACTACGTCATAGTATAGTATTTTTACTTTTATTTGAGTCTTTTTCAATAAATAAAATGTTCAGCTCCATTATATGTATTTTCAACACCATTAATGTAATGCCGTAGATGTCTTCTCATGCAGCCTTGAGGCCAGGAAAATGGGGTTTTATAGAGTTGCTTGCCAAGCAATGCCCTCAGACATGTATAGTAATGACGCCTGATCTTACACCTTTATAAATCCCTTAAGTGCCCCGTTCAGTTTGTGAACATAATTTCAGGGCTACTTGTACGCAACACCATATGATACTTGAGCATTTAGAGATTTAACATTGAGGAAGATTTTTGTCTAAATATTCTATTATTTCAGTTAGATGTTTTTACTTTGAGTGAAAGCTTACTCCGGATTGACACCGTGGTGGATCTCTAACTCGAAACAAAGGCATATATACCACAATAAACAGGTTTATGGGCACAAAGCACCCTCCATGGGTTATACCTGACAAGTACTGTACTGTAAAAACAAACAAAAAAATGTCCCGTGAATGGTGGGTTGAACTGCTTTCTGAATTGTAACTACATAAGCCTTCTGGCAAAAACAGCATATGCTCATACTGTAGCTGTAGCGAAGAAGTCCGGAAAGCTGCCTGTGGGATGCTTTGGAAACGGATGCCGTGATGTGTGGAAACACAGACACTGTCTCGAGTGGAACTTATTAACTCAGATGACTTTGGGATTAGTCTGATTATTATGTTATTTGAGTTAGAGAACGCTTTATTGAATGAAAACTTACCTTTTTGTTTGAGTTAGAAATTCCACATAAAGACCATGATCTGTTTTGTTGCCTATAGCGTTCCTAGCCTAGGGATGTTACCATGTGTTTGGTCTCTTTGTCACAAAAGCAGTGTGTGTATTCTTTGAATAACACAAGCTGGCATCACACTGTCTAATCCACCCCAAAGCATGCACCTGATTCCAGTGTCTACACATTGCCTTCTCCAGGACCAATAGACATATATTTGTTAAATGTGTATCTATAGTGGGAGTAAGCCACCGATCCACTTGTGCCTGGTGGCCCTTCTTTTGCTACTGATGATACTGGTCATCATCATCATCATTATCACCATCATCAGCATTTGCATACTAAGAATGAAATGCAGTAAGTACGCCTGATGTGTCCTTTGTTTTGCATTTCTTTGTTGGGCAGCAGAAATTTTATTATTATTATTATTATTATTATTATTATTATTATTATTATTATAGTAATGTGACTTGTCTGCTCTCTTAATTGAATATAACTAAATTCAGTAGACTAAGTACATTTGTTTTATTCTATCTTATTCTATCTAATTTCTACAGAAGAAGCAGAGAATCAATTCAGGACCAGAGGAAGGAGCAATGACATCACGGTTCACTCAGTTAGTAATGCATTTGATTTATGGTGTAATGCAGTCCATTATCATGTCAAATGTTATCTCAGTAGCTCTAGGACAGTTTCCTATCAGTGCGGTAAATAAATGGAATTTATTCAATTATTTTCAAGTCAAACTGTAATTTTTATTTAAATAAAGATCCAAAATATCTTTATCTTTACCGCAGTTAAGGTTACTGCTACATTTCACTGTAGTGTGTGTGTGTGTGTGTGTGCGTGCGTGCGTGCGTGCGTGTGTGTGTGTGTGTGTGTGCGCGCGTGAAAATAGCCCACTTTTAAAGCTGAAGACTCAGTTATATACAGAACTGTTTCTAAGGTAAGTCAGAAATCCATTGGTCCATTTATACTTTAATTCCAAATTATTATTATTTTTGTTATTATTAGTAGTAGTATAGTAGTAGCAGTAGTAGAAGAAGCAGTAGTCTGATTTAACATGTAATAATTGTTAACACAGCAGTTTCTTACATCCACAGTCTTCAGCATCAAAGGTTCACGAGGAGGACGCAACCTACAGCTCTGTAAATATTGCTTCCAAGAAGAAAACTCATAGTTAATTCATAAGAATGTATATGTATATAAAGCAATAATTTCCAGTTTACTTACTAATCTGCCAGGAACTTGTTTGATATTGAGACTCTTAATAGTCTTTATTCATATCCTGTTCCAGGTGTCTCCAAATGATGTTGATGATAAGATCATCTACAGCTCTGTGGTTTGCCATTAGGAGGTGTGTGACCTGCTCAATTATGTAGGGTAAAAAATGACAAACTTTTCACACAGTGATTGTATTTATTCTCTTTAGAGACTGATGTACAGTAATGTTCTGCTGGAAGGAAACTGTGCCTCAGGGATGTCTACTGGGTCTCATGTTCATCCTCTGCATTATAAACAAACCTGATCAGGACAAGGACAACACGCACCACATAGTAACATGACTAAACTCAGTCATTCAGAAAAGACCAGTTGCATTAGTGTAGGTGCCACATGAACACTGCTAAAGCAAACTCAACAAGGATCAGCTATCACATCCTTTTACACCCTCCACACAGTATAGACCAGTCCAGCATATAAATACATCTGCATATAGTATAACACAATGCACTGAGTAACCTACATAACATACAAATGTACCAAGTGTTACCTTGTCATACAAAGGTGTGCATTTTCGCCTTAAGATCTAACATTTTGCATGAAATTTGCCCCGGCAAAGCATTTTCGGCATATGAGTGACCGAGGACCCGTAGCATTTGTTTGCATCAGTTGACAGCCAAGTGAAGTGAGTTTATATATATATATATATATATATATATATATATATATATATATATATATATATATATATATATTTTTTTTTTTTTTTTTTGTGTGTGTGCAAGATTTACCAAATACATAGCACCATTGGTCCCAAGAATGTTATCCAGCAAAAATAAAACAGAACCACTTTCAGTTTAGTTTTTAAAGCAGCCTGGGGTTTAAAGTCTATTTATTTAGTATTTTACTTCATTTACATGTCCTTTTTATAAGTATTTATATTGTTCTTATTTCCAGAAATATAATTATAGTGTTGGAAATTGGTTATATTTGTAATATATTTTGGATGGCTGGAACAGATTATCTGCATTTACATTATTTCCTATGAGAAAATAAGTCTTGCAATAAGAAATTTCGCCTTAAGAACTCGCCTCAGAGTGGAACAGATTAAATTTGTATGCCAAGATACCACTGTATGAAACAAAATACAATTCCAGCATCTAGCATAGATATGTATTACTGTGGCAAGAAAAATTATGTAAACTTTTCGGGGTTTCATGGGTTTCTGCATTAATTTGTTATTTTGTAAATAAAATGGCGTACAAAAATGACACTTTTTCAGTTTGCTCCGCACAAGAAGAATACGCTAATTTGAGCCATGCCTCATCAAAAAGAGATTTCAGAGGATCTATGATCAAGAATTGTTAATTTACATGAAGCTGGAAAGTTATTTTAAAGACTTTAGAAATTCACCAGTCTCCAGCAAATTAAGACACTTTAGAACAAGGCTAGTCAAAAAAGTGGACATCCAGTCAAAATGACCCAAAGACCCATCAATGAAGTAAAGAAACAATCCTGAACATTGAACAAGCAGGGTGTTCATGGCATGACATTACAAAGGAAGTCGCTGCTAACTAAAAAGAATATCGCTGCATGCCTAAAATTTACATAAGGGCACACTGACACTCCACAATGGAATTGGAAAATGATTTGTGCGCTGATGACATGAAGATTGACCTATTTGGAAAGAACAGGCAGCAACATAGAACGCAGCATGCAGCAACATACAGTAGAGCGCAGCAATCTGCCTTTTGGATTAGCCATGTCAGAACCCAGACCTCAACCCGGTAGAGATGCTATGGATGCTTGGATGACTTGAAGAGAGTCATACACTTGAGAAGTCCAAAGAATATAATAGAGATATAAAGGTCAGCCAGGAAACATTGGTTAAAGTTCCTATTGAACGATGTGCAGGTCTGATACATAGCTATACTGTAAGAAGCACCTAGTTGAGGTTATTGCCGCCAATGCCGGGGTCAACCAGCTATTAATTCCAAGGGTTCACTTACTGTTTGCACTAGCATTTTGAATGTTTTGAAAGATCAGAACTTTTTTTGTGTGTGTTATTCTTTTAGTCATAGATTACAGATTACTGTACATGTAATGGCAAATTAATGCAGAAAACCATGATATTTCAAAAGGTTCTTGCCACTATATATATGCAATATGTGCAAAATACGTGTACTGTATATTTATATATTTATTTTTGATGAGACTTTTTATGAGAAAGGTTGCTAAATTCTGCATTGTTTCAGTTAAAGATGATTTCACACCAGCACTGAATTATTTATTCTGATGAACTAGCACAAACTAAGTCCTCTTAAAGCCGACCCACAAAAAAATTAAGAGGTAGAACTAAAAACAGAATAAGGAATTATTTATTGTAGTTATTGTTTTTTAATGCTTGCTGTTAATGATGATGTTGACATTTCTGGTTGTCGTTCTGTTGCAAATTTAATTTCTAATAAAGATTTCGTAGTGACTAATACAGTATGGTAGTACGCTGCAAAATTCCCAGTGTTGATTTCACACCCCAAGTGTTTATATATGACCTAATGGTCACGAATGTACTCTGAAAGTGTTAAATCAACACTCTGGGTGTTCATTCAAGACTAAGGATTTTGCTGTGTACACTACTGATTGATGACGTATCATTAGTATATGCCAGCATCTTATTGCATTTGAAATCACTTTGAGCTATATTAAAATGTTAGTTACATATTTTGGATTGTGTGTGATTACCAAAAAAAATGTAAGAGTTTATTGCAAAATCAAGTGTTCTCAACTTCCTTTAAAAATGTCTACTAATGTTACATGGTGCAGTATGGAGAGCCGCACCACGAGATATTATAATGTGAAGAGCCCTAACGGAGGTCTTTAGAGAGGCCCAATAAAATAGGAGCTTGTGAGAGTGCTTATGATACGCCTGGGAAGACCTTACTATTTGAAGATAGCTTGGGGATATTAATTAATGAACAAAAAGGAAACAAAAGAAAACTGAAAACACAAACTAAAGGACCGCCATCTACGTGAGAATAGACGGGGCTCTGGGAATTAAAAATAAAACTGAAGATCCTCTCTGGGCATTCGTCCTCGGTATGGGTTGAGGTATTAATGCTCAACCCAGTTTCCCAGAACAAGCAGCTATTTATAACAATAATAATGAGCTACCTCGGTTCAGGTGAGCACCCGCATCACCGGACCGAGGTGCCTTCTGGGAAACTACAAAAAACTACAAAAATCAAACAGGCGCTTACACTATGTGTACGAATTGGTCTTTATCTCCCCTCTTCCTTGAGGCACTGGAGGATGTTACACAAGATATCTTACAGTGTATTTGGTAGGAGCTGGACTACCGACTTTACGTGACTCGTGCGCATATTGAACATTTGTGAAGCTTTGTGATATCAGTTATAAAATCTATATCTGTTTCAAAATCCAATGAATATGTCATTGGATTTTGATGAATAAATCTTTTATTTTTCATCATGAAATTCGATTTCATTTCATGAAATTAAATTTTATTTTGTCTACCTAGGACATGTAGTTATACAGATATTAATATTTAAAATTATGTCTACTTTTTTGGAACACGCTGTATTTTTAACTTGTTGCTGGAACTTAAAACCGTAGGGCCCATTTGACTGCTGGAATGCAATGATGCGAACATCCAGGTTCATAGAAAATACAAACTACAATCTGCTAAAATACAAACTCACTCCTCATTTCAGCTCATTTATTGGTGCTCATATTGCAAAAGTTTTAGCAGCAAGAAGACAAGTTACAAAATGTGTTACCGATTTCATCCTGATAAATCAATCAGGTCTAAATAAGCCTTTGGGGGTGTTCATGATTTTTTTCCTTACATTGTAACTTGGCCATTCTAAGGATTGACTTCGCATTTACAAGGTTAGTCAAATGCAGCAAGTAAAAAAATGTAAATAAAAATGATAATAAAATAAGAAAAGATAACCGATCACAAGCTTTAGTAAAAAGATTTTTTAATTAAAAATTTTAATTAAAAAAAAAAACCTACAAATCACGAGCAATCAAAAGCCACAACGACCAATCGGAAGCGAGCAGAGGCGGACTCATGAGGGTCTTCACTCGCTGACTAATCAGATCGCTGGTGTAGCTGCACCGGGTATATTGCAAATGAAACGCAGCGTACAGGATGCATCACACAGCCGCGATATATTATGCAATAACCGTATTATACCAAAGATTGCTTTTTAGAAATACACAAAGTGAAATAAATCTGCTGTGTTAACCAGTGCAACGACATCACAGCCAAGTTCTTTCCGAGGTGAGGCAACGTTGGGGGCTACATGAGCGCAGAGCACCTGGGTGTTGCCTGGAGCTTAAATCATTGAGGCTTTTTTTAAATTGACGCCATCTTTAATAACCGATTGATGTTTTGAGCTGTACACACATACATTCTCTATTAAAACTACATTTTGTGGCACAATAACAGTAATATTTCAAACATTTTGCAGGCTGCCATTTGGAGAAACCAAAGAATAAAGAATAAACCAGTTGTTGGGTCAAAATAACCAAACCAGGTGTTCATTTGTAAATGACCCACTAAATTTAATTTGACCCAGCATTACCCAACCCAACGATGTGTTTAGAGTCCCCGAAATAACCCAGAATTTTTACCCAGCATAGATAACCCAAAATGTGTTTACAAAAACAATCCAGAGTGTAGGCATGTCTCAAATGGAAAGCAAGTCACACAGTTACACATAATAGTCAGCAGGTGGCGACATTCATGCTTCAATTCTACTCACCGTCATCGTTGGGTAACGCAACGACATGCAGAGTAAAAGTACTCATATTCGCTATACTTTTGAGTGACGTGAAAAGCAAAAAGAATCTTCTAGTAAATTCAAATTAAGTAAATGGGCTCGGTTACCTTCCATCTCTGCTTATGGTTTTTACATCGATCATGAGGCAGATACACAGATCATGAAGCAACTGTGTTTTTCAATTCAAGAAATACCACTGAAGCTCATATAATCATTCAGAGAAAAACTATAAAGGAGAAGTTTATGGTATTTTAATTTATTTTTAATTCTTTAATTTCTAAATGTATTTTTTATTGTTTATAATTAATACATAAAAGTTATAAACAGGATTATATTATGGGTTTGACTTTATTTTAGCAAAAAAAAAAAAAAATCCTATACTCTTCCTTTAGCTATCAATATACAAATAACAGTAGAATTTATTTAGCTCTTCAAGATTTAAAAGTTCATTGCATAATTTAATTTATGATTCTTAACCTCGTTTAAAAGGTCTAAATGAAAGTTGTTCAACCTTCATAGATTGGTGAAGTGAAAGACTCAGAGCTTGCTGTATAATACACTGTGATGGAGTCTGGTGTGCTTTCTGTTTCAGAAAAACAGAAAAACAAGATTTGGACACAAAAGAAGGATGTGATTTTGCTGGCAGTGAGAATTTAAGAATCAAATGTTTGACTTACTTGATTTCTTGCATAAGAACCGGGAGATTAGTCGTGTTATTTGTTACACCTGAGTTAGAAAATATTATTTTATTTAGGAAATTACGGACTGTTTTTTACGGACTGCTTCCACTTAGAGATCAATAATCCTATCTATCTATCCATCCATCCATCCATCCATCCATCCCATATTAGGCTTGGTGAACAATTTAATGCTTGCCATAAATGTGGATTATTTAACACTAATTAAACAACGTCTGGATTTTTGTAGTACTGGTCCTGGCGGATTCTTCTACTTAGCATTACTTGTTTAAATTGCAATATAATTACTTGCTTAATTTTTAAACAAATGTTTAAATTGTTCTTGTGACACACACACCTATTAAATCATGGCTGTTCTACTTTAGTTGCTGAGCTGTCACCCACTAGAGTGCTCATGAGAGAAAAGACATAACGCATAATTGAAGTATACAGTCAGTGATACTTACTACTTTACACACTACTGAACAACATCTAAAGAAGTATACAGTATATGTAGAATATATACACACAGGACTAATCATTGGACTATTTGAAGCAAACGACCATCATCTGGGATCAGTGTATCAGATATTTAATCTGTTTATCTGGTCAGTCGCTAAATTAAGCACATTGTGGTTTTATACTACTCAGTAGTCCTCACAGGAAGAGGAACTGCTTGAGCTGCTACAGACACAGTGACACCTTCGCAGAGAAGCAGGACGCAAGAAAACCTCATGTTTAACATCAGAGCAAACTGAATCTAACATGAGCGGCTTTTTCATTTTTATTCTCGCCATTTGCTGTAAGTATATTTCTCAAGCAGGCTTATCATATTTTAGAATTATGTGCAGAATCGTTCATGAATGTATCAAAACCTTAAAGTATTGAAATCATTTATTAACCATCAATATCTTGTATTATCAAGTATCAAATATTTGATTTCCACTGAATAGTAATTGGAGTGTTTTTTCTGTTCTGTGTGCAGGTGTTGCCAGTCAGGCATATAGACATTTTAATGTTAAACCTGGAGCATCAGTCACTATCCCATGTGATTATGATAGGAAATATATACAGCATAAGAAATACTGGTGCTCTGGTAGAAACTTCAATTTCTGCACAATCCAGGCGTATGCCAGTGAAACACAGGGGAGTGTGACAGTGACTGATAACCCAGCTGAGAGTCTCTTTACTGTGACTATGAAAAATCTCCAGACAGGAGACACTGGATGGTACTGGTGTGCTGTGGAGATATATAGAGGGTATGATGTTAGTGAATATCTTTATATCACAGTGAAAGGAGGTACGTATTAAGTTACAACCTGCAAATACTAATCAGTGTGTTTAGTATTGCTTTTATTGATTATTGATTATAATTTGAGTAATATCCTAATTTAAACAATTATAGTTGATAATATCTTTATATCACAGTGAAAGCAACTATTCAATTACAAACTGCAGATAATTAGTGAATTTATCACAGTCCTTATGAATTATAAATAACTAATTCTACAGTACAGTATATTTGTGCTCAGCTGCTGATCTGTCTGTGAGTGAGAGCAGAGTGAGAGGTGAGGAAGGAGGCAGCGTCACAGTCCAGTGTCTCTACAGCGCTGAGTATCAGAATGAACAGAAGCAGTGGTGCAGATTCAAAGACAAGAACTGCAACACACTTAAGAAAGGAAAATCCCAGAATTCAGCAGTGCAGATCAGTGATTATGGGAGATCCTTCAGTGTGATGATGAGTAGACTGAAGAAGAGTGATGCTGGCTGGTACTGGTGCAGTGCAGGAGATCTACAGGTTCCTGTTCACGTCAGCGTCAGTGATCCACCTCCAGGTATCATCACACGCACTCACCTCTGATTTAATATATTATTAGATGGAAATTACACTGACTGTTTTTTTTCTTAGTTGTGACTGAAACATTGACCACAACTACTCACCATGTCAGCACTTACACGTAAGTAGAAAAAAATCCACTTTCTAGACATGCTTTTGTCATCTGTAGTTTTACAGATTTTTTATATTTATAACTTATTCAAAGAATAACGCGAGCTTAATGTGCAAAACAAACACGCCTTTGATAATTACACTTTGGCCAGTACATGAGATATTATCTTGCTGGGAGTACTACTTTCATGACATACAAACACTTAGTGACCATTTTATTAGAAACACTTACTGTAACCAATTGCTTGTTCATGTTGTCACAGCATCAGCCAATGCACCAATCAGCAGGTGTTCTCAAACACTTGATAAATTGTCTAGTTTTCTTAAGATGTGTTCTGTGGAATGCATATAGGAATGGATTACATTTAATTGTAATTGAAATAAACATCCCATTTGGTAAAGTACCATTTTACTACTGTAAAAAAAACTTTAATGACATATCCAATATCCAGGCTTCTCCATACCTTCACTACACAAGGTTCACAAACTGAGGGTCATTTTATTTATAAAAGAGCTAGCTAGATGATTGGAATAGGAAAAAGTTTAATTTAGGTATTTAAAAGATTCAAAAAGAAATGAATATTCATTTAAATCTCACTCACTCACTCATCATCTATACCGCTTAATCCTGTATTCAGGGTCACGGGAGCCTGGAGCCTATCCCAGGAGACTTAGGGCACATGGCAGGGTACACCCTGGACAGGGTGCCAATCCATCGCAGGGCACAGACACACACACATACATACACTCACTCATTCACACACTACGGACAATTTGGGAACGCCAATTAGCCTAACCTACATGTCTTTGGACTGTGGGAGGAAACCGGAGAACCCGGAGGAAACCCACCAAGCACGGGGAGAACATGCAAACTCCATGCACACAGACACGGGAATCGAACCTGGCCGGGGATCGAACCCGGATCATTTAAATCTGTCTGTGTAAAAAAAAAAAAAAAAACTTTCTTTGACAGGATCACCATGATCTTTTATCTTTATTTTTTATCTTTCATTTTATTTTATTTTTTAAATCAAGCTTTTTTTTGTGTGTTTTAAACAGATCTGTTCCAGCTCACATTTCAGGTAGCATTGGATATACATATTTATAAAAAAAAAAAAAAAAAACTTCAATTGTTCATCTCATCTTATTAAGAAATTGTAATTATTTCTCACCCAAAGCAGCGACTGTGACTTCAGTGTCTAGCAGTGAGGAAACCATGTGAGTGACCACATCTGACCTTTACACAAAATTTCTTGCAAGTTGAAAGTTTTTATGTCTCAAGGGCTCAGGTAAAAAAAACATTTGTGTTTATAGTGAGAGTGAGACCCTGATCTACTGGTATCTACTGATGGCCTTTCTTTTGATATTGGTGGTACTGGTCATCGTCATATGCATACTCAGAATCAAATTCAGTAAGTGTTTCGTGTGTGTTATTCATTTTGCAATTCTTGTATTTGTTCATCAGAAACATTTATACTGTAAACAAATGTGTTTTATTCGCCAAAATTAATTCGATTGTGTTTCTAAGCAGAAATAAGTATGTCTATATTACATAAAATTGTCAGATGAAAATAAGAACCTCTATTGATACTTTTATCTTACACCTTATCTGCGTTGGCTTATGCGAGCACAACCACACACTTGCATAAGCTGGACAAACATGTCAACTCCATCCACACAGACCAGAGTGAGATTCAAAACCCCAATGCTCTCTAGGTGCAAGATAACTTGCAGCGCTAACCACTAAGCCATCGAACCTCTCTTACAGAGCCTGCTATTTCCAGGTGGTCTCCCATCCAAGTGCTAACCAGGCTCAACACAGTGTACTTATTTATTGATTTTTTTTTTTACAGCTTTTTTTTTTAGTTTAGCCAAACAATATATTATAGGACTATAGTATAAAACAGAGATTAAAACAAATAAATAAAAAAATTATTAAAACTGCCCCCTGCAAACTTCGCTCGCCATAAGCCAACAAACATTGACTTCTTTCAAGTATGAAAGATAAAAGTATGGATGTGTTCTTATTTTGATTTGATGACAATTTTATATCATGTAGACATATTTTTTATTGTTTAAAACAGAATTTATTGATTTTTGTGAATAAAAATAATTTGTTGACTAAAATAGACTTTGAGGGTAATAGCGTATCATAATTATGTGTCATGTGGATTAATGAATTCCATGTAAATTTTAAGTGCCACTTTTAAATAAAGTGAGCAAATTTGGATTTACAGTGTAGCTGATGTTCTGTTATTTAAAATGGATAGGACAAAGGTAGGATTAAATGGAACGATACATTTTAAAATCCACATGTGTTAGGAACCCCCACCAGAGGGCACTGTTCATGTCTTGTGTAGTTCTTGTTGGTTGACTCAGTTTCCCAGAAGGCACCTCAGTCAGGTGATGAGTGCTCACCTGAACTGAGGTGCCTCATTAGAGCTTCTATAAATAGCAGTTTGTTCTGGGAAACTGGGTCGAGCATTGTTTGTCTGTTTGTTTTGGTATGTGGGCATCCCTTTTGTTTTGTTTCTTTGAGTTTATATTTTAGTTATATTGTTTTACCTTTGCTTTTCTAGAGGGCTCTAGTTTTGTTTTCTGTATGTTCCTTGTTCTAGTGGATTCATGGAGCCGTCCTGTTTCATGTTTAGTTAGGCTGCGTCTCCTCCTGTGTACAGTGTAAGTACTGTTCTGTGTCTTCCCAGTGTTTGTCTTCTGGTGTAGTTCTTTGTCTGTTTAGTTTTGTGTAGCCACATGAGGGCCTAACGGCTAGCAGGGTTAGCCGCTAGTAGGCCTTGATTGCTAGTAGGGTTAGCCCCTAGTAGGGTTAGCCTCCAGTAGGCTAGCCTCTAGTGGGATTGACTGCTAGTGGTTCTGGTTGCTAGTAGGTTAGCCGCTAGTTTGGTATAGCCTCATGTGTGCCCTGCCTTTTGTGTTCAGTTCCCCCCTATTAGGTCAGTACCTGGTTAGGTCAGCATCCAGTGTCCCCAGTATTCCATGTAGCTACTAACCACTAACCCATCTGGTCTCTAGTCCCTGTGCTCCTGGTCCTGTCTCTCCAGTCTCCAGTTCCCCTATGTATCTTTAGTTAGCTCCAGCTCCATGTTTCCTCATCCCCAGTTCCCTGTGTCAGCTCCTGGTTCCCTGTGTCAGCTCCTGGTTCCCTGTGTCAGCTCCTGGTTCCCTGTGTCAGCTCCTGGTTCCCTGTGTTTTTCCTGAGCCCTAGTTTTAGTTTGAGTTTGTTTGTTTGTTTCAATATTTTTGAGTTTTGTTAATAAAAGACTCTTTCTGTTTAAAACCCCTCTGCCTTCATGCCTACCCTCATGCCCACGGCAACCACACCATCAGCCGGTCTAGCCAGCACCACCAGCTAGACCCATGACAACATGTCAGTGTCCGGAAAGGCCAGGGTCAAACACATTATAGTGTTTCAAAAAGTACAGATTCAAGGAGTTGTCATATAAATCAGTTAGGAGTCAAACACAGTTTCATCACAGGGCAAATAGAAAACAGGAAGACAGAGAAAGAAGGCAAGGGCAAAACATGATATAAAATACAGCAAATACAGTAAACATTCTGGCAAGCAACTATTTTAACTAAAAATATAATTTCAGTACTAAACTTGAGTAAACTTGCTTTATTCTCTCTGTATAACTTTCAGAAGCTGATAATGAAATCAGGACCCGAATGAGGAGCAATAACACCACTCCTCACACAGTTAGTACTGCGTTTCATTTGTGGTGTAATGCCATCTATTATCATGATATTTTTCTTTCAGTATCCTTAAGTACCTTTAATAAACTACCATCATCACAGTTTTTCACCATTTTATTCCTATTGTTTAACAGCAAATATTTTTTTTTCCCAGACTGAGACTAAGCTAAAGTGTATTTAAATAATTATTTTAGTTTTAAAGTTTATGTATATTTAATACAAAGTCTAGATATTTATTTTTTGTTATGACGTTAAGGCTGCATTTACATTTTGGTGTACAGTATTATAGCATTAATAATCTGCATTATTATTTATCTTAATTAACACTAATTCGCATTACCATTTATCTTAATTTATCTTAAAAAAGATTTATGCGTGTGTGTGTGTGTGTGTGTGTGTGTGTGTGTGTGTGTGTGTGTGTGTGTGTGTGTGTGTGTTTGAAGCCCACAGATGAAATGGCTGAAGACTCTGTTATATACAGCACTGTTTCTCAGGCAAATGTAAGACAGCAATCCATTTCTCCATTCATTTAACATTATTATTATTATTATTATTATTAGTAGTAGTAGTAGTAGTAGTAGTAGTAGTAGTAGTAGTATTAACATAGTAGTAACACTTATTATTTATTATTGAAGATTTAACACCAGAGTTTCTTACATCCACAGTCTTCAGCATCAAAAGTTAATAAACAGGATGAGCCCTACCAAACTATTGTTTGCAAGAAGAAAACTGTAAGTTAACTAATTTGAAATTACTTACATTCAGTGCAATCGAAGCTATGAATTAAAGTAGTTAGAGCAATAATCCTAATAAGGCCTATTAATTGCCTGGAACCAGTTTGATATTGAGAGTCTTTTTTTTTTTTTGAGAGGATTTTTTTTCATATCCTGTTCCAGGTGTCACCAAATAATGTTGATGATACGGTCATCTACAGCTCATTGGTTTACCATTAAGAGGTGAGTGAAAAAAAAAAAAAAAATATATATATATATATATATATATATATATATATATATATTAGTACAGACCAAAAGTTTGGACACACCTTCTCATTCAAAGAGTTTGAATTTGTATTATGCCAAGAAAAAAGCAGCTAAGTAAAGAAAAACGAGTGGCCCCAAGTGCAGTCACAAAAACCATCAAGTGCTACAAAGAAACTGGCTCACACGCGGTCTGCCCCAGGAAAGGAAGACCAAGTGTCACCTCTGCTGCGGAGGAGAAGTTCATCCGAGTCACCGGCCTCAGAAATGGCAGGTTAACAGCGGCTCAGATCAGAGAGCAGGTCAATGCCACACAGAGTTCTAGCAGCAGACACATCTCTAGAACAACTGTTAAGAGGAGACTGTGTGAATCAGGCCTTCATGCTAGAATATCTGCTAGGAAACCACTGCTAAGGACAGGCAACAAGCAGAAGAGACGCGTTTGGGCTAAAGAACACAATAAAGAAAACTCGCTGAATGAGAAGGTGTGTCCAAACTTTTGGTCTATACTATATATATATATATATATATATATATATATATATATATATATATATATATATATATATATATATCTCATTATAGCACTGTTTTTGAGCAGGATATATATCCTGCTCAAAAACAGTGTTGTAATAATAATAATCATAATAATCATAATAATAGTCATAATATTTGTATATTTGCAATCATCAAATAATCAAACTAATTTAAATATAACACAAAGATAACCTGGATAAACAGAAAAATAGTTTTTAAATAATGATTTTAAAAAGACGTTTAAATTCAGCCATATTGGAGAGTTTTCAAGCACTGACAGCCTGTTTAATCATCTCAATTGGATTTTAGTCCAGACTTCAGATCATTGTCCTTCTGCATAACCCAAGTGCGCTTGAGCTTGAGGTCATGAACCGATGGATGGACATTCTCCGTAAGGATTTTCTAAAGCATTTTTTGCAGAATCCATGGTTCCATCATCATCAACAGCCCCGGACCATCACACTACCACCACCATGTTTGATTGTTTGGCTGGTATGATGTGATGTTCTTTTTATGAAATGCTGTGTTCATTTATGTCAGATGTAACAGGACAAGCACCTTTCAAAAGTTTTGTCTCATCAGTGCAAAGAATCTTTGCCCAAAAGTCTAGGGGAGAATCAAGTTGGCAAATGTGAGATGAGCCTTTGTATTCTTTTTGGTCAGCAGGAGAGTGGCTGTCACCGTGGTACTCTCCCACAGACACCATTTTTGCCCAGTCTCTTATATAGATATACAGACATATACATACTTTATTGATCTGTGGTAAAAGCGCTCGCCCTATCATCCGGAGATCGCTAGTTCGAATCCCGGGTGATGCTGTAACCTCTCGCAGCCGGAGGTCTAGAGAGAGCCGATTGGCCGAGCTCTCTCAGAGGGGAGGGATGAGAGGTACTTAGTGCTCCCACATTAATCTAGCCAGTCAGGGGCATCTGTGAGCTCGCGCAACGGAGGGAGCGGATAGCGCTGTCCTCCGAGTGTGTTACGCCGCCCCCAACAGTGCGCGAGCGAGCAGTTCGAAAAGATGCGGTCGGCTGGCGTCACGTGGTTCGGAGGAAACACGTGATAGTCTTCGGCCCTCCCGGCTGAGTGGTAGTAGTAGCCTTAATGTGGGAGCGCCCCCTAGTGACGGGGAGGAATTGGACACGACTAAATTAGGGAGAAAATCGGGGAAAAATCCAAAAAAAATATATATATACTTTATTGATCTTAAAGGAAATTCCAGAGATCCAGCAGTAAGAGTCTGTGACACAAAGACAGTTTGTAGATTGCACTCTGTATATCTTACATATAGTCAGTATATGCAGGGTAATGTGAGAACTGACCAGAGTTCAATGTTAAGAAAAAAAAAAAAAAATAGAAATCACAAGTTGAAAAAAATGATAGTAAAATTCCTCAAATAAGAAAAAAGATGTTAATTGTAGTGATGGACAATTTTATATGTGGCAACAGTTGTCATAATAATTCATTAATTGTGCAAAGATGAAATTGAAATTGTTTAATGGCAAAAATGACAAAATATGCAATAGTTAGAGTGACTGAGCAGACCCTGAAGCTAACAGGTGAGAGAGTTTTGCCTGCAACACCATGATGTACAGTATATAGCAGGACAAGCCTTAGCCTAGATATCCCAGTCCACATTCCCTTGCCCTTTTAGTGAGGTGCTGAAGAGCTGAATGGCTCTGGCGACAAGGGGTCTCCTAAGTCTATGAGTTGAATGTGATAAATTCGCAGATGGTGCTCTGTTTTTTTTTTTTTTTTTTTAATGAGCTCCTGGATGGGTCGTTGTTGTGCTCTTGGAGTAATTTTGGTACGTGGGAACGTTCAACACTGGTCCATTCTCCATTTGTGGATAATGTCCCTTATCATGGTTTGTTGGAGCTCCAAACCCTTAGAAATGGCTTTTTCACATAAGGCCAGGCAGGTTTGAACAACATTTTACCCTTAATAAATGAAATCATAAACACACACACACACACACACACACACACACACACACACACACACACACACACACACATTTTGTATTTACCCAGGTTATTTTTGTGTAATATTAAAATGTGTTTGATGACCTGAATCCTTTAAGTGTGACAAATATGCAAAAACCAAAGAAGAAACAGAAAAGAAAAAAAGATAGGAAGAGGCGAGTATGTTTTCACAGCACCACTCCATTTTTTTTTTTTTTTACACAGCAATTGTATGTATTCTTAGACACTGATGTACTGCTGGTCTGGATGGAAACTGTGGCCTTGGCCTCAGGGATCTCAACTGGGTCTCATGTTCATCCTCAGCAATATAAGCAAACCTGATCAGGACAAGGACAACATGCCTCACACTCGTACATCATGGTCACATTACCCTCAGTCAATCAGAAAATAAAAGTTTTCTTATACTAGCTGGCATGTAACTGCTAAAGTTAACTAAATACAATTACTTTTACATTAGCTGCCTTTATTTCCTTCCACACAGTATACACCAATCTAGCTTCTAAATACTGTACATGTTTGTATGTTTATATAAAGAATATAAGAATAATTTAAGCATTCAATTGTTGTCTTTTATGTAAATTTTATTAGATAGATAGATAGATAGATAGATACTTTCAATAATGATAATTGTCTGAGTATTGGTGTTTTTATAACTTTATAATTATATTCATTACTTAAGTGATAAATCCCAGAAATATTGAAGTTATAGACAACTTTAAGCAGCTCCTTGCTTTTCTGTGGTGTTTTGATTGTGTAAAGCTGCTTTGCATCAATGACAATCGTTAAAAGTGCTATACAAATAAAATTGAATTGAATTGAAGTGTCAACCTCTTTACGTGGCCAGAAGCTTCACATATTCTAGTACGGACAGTTGTTCTGGAGATTACTTTGGCTTGAGGTTGCAGTGTGGTAATTCACTCTTACTAGCTGTTATATTGCTGCAAGTAGCTGCAGACTTTCATTAATTTCCTGTGAGATAAGATGCACAAGTGATAGATGCACATGTTAACTTGCTGAGAGCTTGTTTGCTGTGGTCTTTTGACGACTTCCTGCTGTCACGGGTTTGTCATGGGACCGGTCAACCTTAACTATGAAGATCAACATAAATCTGTACTGTTCTTGGACTACACTAGTCAGGGGTACAATATACACTCTCAATGGCTCAGCATTATGGCAGCATTACAAACTTAGGCTTATATACTCCAAACTAATCCTTATCTAACTATCTCCTTATTACTCTATGTAATGTGAAAATAACTGTCACTACTATTTACAAGGGGTGCTTGGATCCTACACATAGCTGCTGACTAGTGTGATTGTTTTCATATTATTAATGATGATGATGATGATAAGAACAATGATTATTATTATCATTTTTCCCTTTCCTTTCTGTTTTCTTTCTGCTGTATACTGCGTGTGTCACATCTCTTGTATTTCCATGGTTTTGCTTTTCAGGTTTATGTTGATGCATGTTCTCCCATTTTATGTACCTTATAAAAGGTACAGCGTGTGGATAACATGCTTAGGCAATTATTTTGCCCCAGCTAGGCTCTACCCACAAAATGTCACTAAAAAAGGGGGTCTATACTGTAGGTCAACAAAAAAGTACCCTGAAGATGATTGATTTCCTACAGCAACACATCCTAAAGAGTTTTTAGTTTTTTTTTTAAATATCATAACAATTAGGTAAAATGTAAAATTATGTATTATTTTGTGAATATTGTTACAGTAAATTTTATATAAATAAAATTTACTTTACACATTAAAAGTACAACATCAGTAAGACGTGTTAGGTTTTTATCATAGCAGCTCTAAGCACTAATAGTTTTCTTTCTGTTCAAGTTAATCTAATCTAATCTAATATAATATACACAATGGTTTGAAAACATTATAAACAATTTATATATTTTTTTAGACAAGCAAACACATGATAGTCAAGAAATGTACTATGTTGTTGAAAAACCTATTTGCAGTACAGTAGCTAAATCTTGCACACTGATTATGATCCTGTATCCTGTAGCCACATTAAAATCAAGCCTACACAGCGTACTTCACTGTTTGCAAGAACAAAAGCATTTACTGACTTTAAACCAGGTTTCTCTATACATTAGCCAATAGTTGGGTTTGGTGTAACGGTGCACGTAGGTGCATTCTGACATTTTCATAAATTTTAAACACAGATCTGTTTGAAATGACACTTCCGGTAGTATAACATTTACATTTTATTAAGAACATGAAATAAACTCTTTTTTTGTTTGTTTGTTTTTTTTTACATTTTGTGCTTATGAAGGTAAATATTTCACATCTGACATAATTTCACACATGAGACTGCAGCTTCTAGCAGTGAGGAAACCACATGGGTGCAAACAAACACTTGTTCTTTGAATGTTGAACCAGGGGTGTCAACAGGGTCTTCAAAGTTATGGTTAAAAATTGCAATATAAATACCATTTTGTGATAGTACGTCCAGTTAGAAATGGAAGTTAAAACACAGCAGAGAGCACTCTTACAGGCATCTTATAAACATAAAACAATAAATTGTTATAAACATAAAAAGAATAATTGTTTTCTTCAGCATCATACATGTGAATTTTAAGAAATTATTTTTTCCTACAACCCCTCACCCTGTCTTTACTCACACATAAATTAGAAAGCTTAATTTTATTTAAAAAAAATATATTTAACTAATTGTATTTAAATAAAAGATCATTTTATTTAAAGCCTATATTTATAAATCTGCGTAACTATTTCCTATTTTGTCCCTGTCATGTTAGTTGAACTGTTTGTAAATATTTTAAAGATATATCTTGACCAGTGACTGCACATGTACTGTGCATGGGTTGTAACAGGGGTACAGAAGCGACGCTGAAGGGTCTCTGACGCCCTCTAGTGGCTGACTTACAATTACAATTGGCCCATTTCCATGTTAGTGAATGGAACACAAAACAAACATACTGTTTATATTCAAAATTTGACCTTGATATCTTCTGCATATTGCTTTAAGATAAATGTGTTTTTTTTTAGAAGTATATTTAAATATAATTAATAATAAACAAACATTACTATTAAAATATGTTAAACTAAGGTACATACATTTTCCCAGTATTATACTGGACATTTCTCAGAGTATCATGTAAGTGACCCTATAGTTAAGGCGAGTGTTTAGTGATATCTCAAATTTTCCTCCCTGCTCAGCCTTAAGTATCTAACTCGTGACCTGATTGACAGCCATGTTGGATACAGTTCAGCATTTCCCACGTACGCAATGCAAAGAGGACTCAAAGGACTGGGACTAAATAGCTAATAAAAAAAAAAAAGGCTTAAATTTGCTCCATGTAGTGCATGTAGGGCAACAAAGGCATAGCACAGAACTTTGGGCCATGTACTGTACATAAGTGGCCTTCCTTATTTGATACAACAAAACACAAAATATTATGTGAAAGTTATGCAGGACCTGTCGAACAAAGAGAATATATGAGGGCAGTAAGGAAACTTCAGCCATGCTGAAACCGATGAAGAAGTGAAAAAGTCCATCAAAGTGGGCCAGGCATTGGTCCTGAGGGTGAATTCGCTGGGGCGGAGGATTTTGTGTGTGTGTGTGTGTGTGTGTGTGTGTGTGTGGGAGTGTGTGAGAGAGAGAGAGAGATCCCAGACAGCTCGGCCTCCAGACTCTTTCTATGCACTACTGAGGAATATGAACCTGATCGTAGCTACTGTATATCCTGAGATATATGTGCTAGCGTAAGCATGCTCACACACACTTGGACGCTTGGACACAAATCACCAACCACTAATTCATTTGTGGTTGGTAAAAAAAAAAATCTGTCACACTTACTGCAGTACAGTGAATGCTGTGCCAGACTGACTAAACACAAGTATGCCTAAAAAGAAAGATAAAAAATACTACCATTTAAAGCTCCATCAACTACAGACAAAATGTGTTGTACTTATTACAGATTAATACTCACGATTCATAAAATAAAATTGTGTGAGTGAATTGTACAGTACGCTTAGTCGCAGGTATTTTTCTCATGCAGTCACACACTGTGTCCACAAGAGGGCAAACAAAGTATTAAATATTGAATTAAATTTTATTTGTTTACAATTGACATTGTCGCAAAGCAGCTTTACACAATCAAAAGAAGCATTAGTATAAAGTCTATAAAGAATAAAGAAGCAAAGTATAGTGTTTAACCGCGTTTCTTTGTGCAAGCTAACGATTTAGAACATGATGGCAATGATGCTACACACTGTTTAGGCATTCTAGTTAAGCGATTGAAGCAAAACCAGTGGACTCCCCTACAAACTGTAGAAACACCATAAGTATTTAATACCCTCCCAAAATGCAAACTATTGTTGTGGACAGTGGTACACGATCTAGTGCAGTCATGTCACATTTTATTTTTCTCTTAAAGACATGATCGAGTTGCTGTGAGGTCAGGTAATCTTAGCCATGTTGATCATGAAGCCCGCTAGGTTGCTAATCCCATGAATTGTAGCGGGTACATTGAAAGTGCATTAATCTTTTGTGTGAGCCCTCCTAGAGCCCATACAGAATGTACTGCATGCTTAATGTTTGAAAAAAGAAAGTACGTACATATTCCAGTCTATAAGAATGATCTAGGTGATTTTCAACCAGACTGAAATCACCCCAAAAGGGATGGACGCAGAATTACATGGAACAAACATCGATGCTGATTTAACCATATTCAGAGAACAATAATGACTAATTTCATAATAAAAATAAAAAATAAACCACACATAAAAAACATCTCTTTAACCCTTTAGTGGTGTTCTCTGTGTTGTTATTGTTGGTTACTCTTAATAGCAGGGATGGAGAGGCTCATGTCTGATGATTTAAACTGTTGGTGATCCCAGCGGGGTAATAGCTTATGGTTTTTACATCGCACAGATCATGCAGCAGGTGTCTCTTCAAGAACTACCACAGTAGTTTATATAATCATATACCAGAAGTTTATGGTATTTTACATTATATTTTAAGTTTTTAAATATTATTTTAAATAATGTTACAAACAGAATTATTATTGGTTTGAATTTCTTTCGGTTATAAAATATTCTATACCCTATACTCTTCCATTCGCTGTCAATATTTAAATACAGTAACTGTAGAATTTCTTTAGCTCTTCAAGAGTCTTTCAACAATGTATTGCATAATTCATGATTCTTACCCTCCTTAACCAAACTTGTTCAAACTGCATAGATTCGTGAAATCAATACAAGACACCTCGGTGCTTGCTATGAAATGCATTGTGATGGATATCTTGTGGTGTGTGCTTTCTGATTCAGTGAAAGGCACAGAAAGCCATTGGGATTCTATTTTAGACACAGTAGGGGAATGTGATCTTGCTAGCACTGAGGATTATATATGAATACTTGATTATAAAGCATACTTTATTATACCTTATATAATCCTATCCATCCATCCATCCATCCATCCATCATTGTTTATAATTCGATTGACACTTTCTTTCTGTTTGATCAAAAATGTACATTAAAAGAGTTAAAAAAAAATTTTTTTTTTAATATACTAGGGTTAGGGTTAGGGTTAGAGTTTGGTCTACAGTTCATAGGTCAATATGTAATTACTGTATAAATGCAGACTCTTTCACTCAGCTGGTCTTGCATCAGTGCATGAGGTCTTCAGTAAGTGGATATCAGACGAGTTATTTATAACAAGTGCAAAATGGCAACGGAAGAGGAACTGCTTGAGACGCTACAGACACAGTAACAACTTTACAGTGGAGCAGGACATAAAGACTCCTCACTTTTTATTCAGTAGCGCAATAAATCACGAGCTTCTTTTCCATTTTAATTCTCATCATTTCGAGTGAGTACATTTCTCATGCATTCTTATGTTTTACATTTATTTACAGAATAAATCATTGACACATAAAAAACATAAAGTATTGAAATAATGTATCAACCATCAGTAATATCTTGTTTGATCAAATTATTTCAACTAAGTAATCATAGTGTTTTTCTGTTCTGTGTGCAGGTGTTGCCAGTCAGGCATATAGACATTTTAATGTTAAAATTGGAGCATCTGTCACTATCCCGTGTGATTATGATAGGAAATATATACAGAATAAGAAATACTGGTGCGATGGTAGTGAATTCAATTTATGCAAAATTCAGGCTTATGCCAATAAAACACAGGGGAGAGTGACAGTGACTGATAACCCAGCTGAGAGTCTCTTTACTGTGACTATGAATAATCTCCAGACAGGAGACACTGGATGGTACTGGTGTGCTGTGGAGATAGGTGACATAACGGAGCCAGATGTTAAAGAAGACATTTATATCAGTGTGAAAAGAGGTACTGTATGTATTAAGTTATAAACTTTAAGTAGTAATCAGTGTATTTAGTATTGCTTTATTGAATATAATTTGAATAATAAATACCTTTATATCACAGTAAAAGCAAGTTACAAATACTACAAATACAAATAATTAGTGAATTTATCACGGTTCTTATGTTGCTCTTATGTTGTCAGTTATGTTAATCATTGTGCTTACATGATTTGTGCTCAGATCCTGATTTGTCTGTGAATGAGAGCAGAGTGAGCGGTGAGGAAGGAGGCAGCGTCACAGTCCAGTGTCTCTACAGCGCTGTGTACCAGAATAAATTGAAGCAGTGGTGCAGATTCAAAGACAGGAACTGTAACACTGAATCATTACAGAATCCAGCAGTGCAGCTCAGTGACCATGGAAGAGGATCTTTCAGTGTGAAGATGAGTAGACTGAAGAAGAGTGATGCTGGGTGGTATAAGTGCAGCGCAGGAGATCTGCAGGTTCCTGTTCATATCAGCGTCAGTGATCCACCTCCAGGTATTATTGCATACACTAATTCCTGCTCAGAACGAAATGATCAGAATTAATAATCGAATTGACATTTTTTTTCCCCTTTGATGTGGAAACAACAGAGATTGCAAGCACTCACCATGTTCCAGATTATATGTAAGTAGGAAAGCCCAGGAATTGGAATATAATTATAATTGTATATAAACTGATGCATATTGGTATAAATATGTCTGTATAAAAAAGACAAGGAAATGCAATCACTATGACTGTTTGTATATGTAAGAAGGAAAGAATTTGAAGTGGCCAAAGCTTCACACATTTTTCTTTTATGTTTAAAACAGATGTTTCAAAGCATCAGAGATATTCAGTATATAGCATCAGATGTATAGATTTGAGTGAAAATTAGTGCAACTGTTATTTTTCACATGTTTCTAATTTAATATTTTCTAACTCACAAGAGCATCAGTGACTGCGGGTTCTTGCACTAATTACAAGATGTAAATTGTTGAACATTAGGCCATGATAATGTTCTTTGCAGTTTAACAGATTAAAAAAAGAGTTAATTTCTTTTAAAGTAAAAAAAAAAAAAACATACAAATAAAAGATTTACCTTCACTATTGTCTGGTCCAGTGAAAGGGAGGCGTTCGCTAATCAGACTGGGAACACTAGAGGGCGCTCCCACTGACAGTCTCCCAGAACCACGTTCCCTACTTCCCGTGAACCTAATCATCGATGGTCAGGTCCACCCTATTCAGGCACTCATTGACTCTGGCTCAGACCGGAACCTGATCAGCGCCTCTACGGTCAAGGCATTAAGGATCCCTTGTGTACCGTTGGACCCTCCGCTCGCTGTCCAGGCCTTGGATGGATTCCCTCATGTTCCACGACATGCCTTCACTCAGCACTCAATCTATCTCCCATCCCAGTTCCCCCCGATGAAACCCCGGACATTTCTAATGTTCCCAACGAATACCATGATCTCATGCAGGCCTTTAACAAGACCTGAGCCATGTCGCTTCTACCGCACTGACCATATGACTGTCCAATCGATCTCCT
The DNA here is from genome assembly GCA_030347435.1 of Clarias fuscus. Lineage (NCBI taxonomy): Eukaryota > Metazoa > Chordata > Actinopteri > Siluriformes > Clariidae > Clarias > Clarias fuscus. The sequence goes on from CM059231.1 coordinate 9,338,224, forward strand.
CCCAGGCACCTCTCCTCCTAAAGGCAGACTTTATTCCCTGGCACGTCAAGAAAGAGAGGCCATGAACAAGTACATCATGGAGTCCCTTGCCGCTGGAATTATTCGCCCATGCTCCTCACCCGCTGGGGCGGGGTTTTTCTTTGTCAAAAAAAAAAGATGGGTCCCTTTGTCCGTGCATTGATTACAGAGGACTTAATGAAGTAACTGTCAGGAATCGCTATCCATTACCACTCATGGTCACCGACTTTGAAATTCTCCAAACTCGCTTACCACCTCGTCGCTTCCATCCGGGAGGGTGATGAGTGGAAAACAGCCTTCAACACCCCAACTGGTCACTATGAATATTTGGTTGTTCCGTTCGGACTAACCAACGCCCCTTCTGTATTCTTGTTAAGGGTCAGAGGTCGTGATGGATCCAAGTGCAGGGGAGGAGCTTCTTGGGATAGGTTATATTGTGTGATATTTGATGTGGAGTTGGAAGAGAGCTTGGCAGAAGTGTTTTTATAAGCGTGCTTGTTGTTGTAGAGCTTGCTGCTCAATGTCGGGAAGCTGCGTGTGCTGAGTGAGTCGGCGTGAGAGCTCTGTGTGCAGCGCGAGCCTGGGAGGAATGCGGAAGTGCCGCGAGCCGACGAGACAGTCTTGTGTGTAGCGCGCTTCGGGCAGGAATGCGGAAGTGCCGCGAGCCGGCGAAACAGCCTTGTGTGTAGCGCGCTTCGGGCAGGAATGCGGAAGCACCGTGAGCCGGCGAGAGAGCCTTGTGTGTAGCGCGCTTCGTGCAGGAACGCGGGAGCGAGAGGAGCCGGCGAGAGCGTGATCTTCGCGATGACGGCGATGAGCGCGCGGAGAAGTCGTGCAGGTTGGTGGCTGCTTTGCAGGGCTTAATCGTGGTCGATAGGAGAGCAGGATTCAAAACCAGAGAGACAATGAGATATCCGTGATCCAAGTTCGCAGTAGTCAAAAACAGGTCCGTTGGTCGATAATACAAAAGTCCGTGGGCGTGGAAATCCAAAACGAGAAGCGAGAGCGTGGTCGGGAGAAACAAAGCGTGGTCGGTATCAGGAAAGCAAGGTCTAGGAAAACGCTGGAGAATTGGGCTATGGAAGGCACTCAATAATCTGGCAACGTGGTGGTGTCAGCGTGTGGTTTAAATAGGTAGGAGAGATGATTAGTGATAAGACACAGGTGTATGGAGGGCGGAGGATGAGGTGGTGAGACATAAGGGTCGGTAGGAAACATGGAGCAGGACGGCTTAAGTGATTAAGACAGAGCTCTGGCTTGGCGGGTCGTGACAATTCTAGGCTCTCATTAACGACGTCCTCCGTGACCTCTTGAATTCCTTTGTATTTGTATACTTGGATGACATTTTAATTTTTTCTCGAGGTCTGGAGGAGCACCGCCGCCACGTTCGTCAAGTTTTACAAAGGCTCTTAGAGAACAATCTCTTCGTTAAAGCAGAGAAGTGTGAGTTCCATACAACTTCCACCAGGTTCCTCGGCTTCATTATCTCTCCCTCCAGACTGAAGATGGAGCCAGCCAAGGTTCAGGCTGTCTCCAACTGGCCTACCCCAGCTTCTCGACGAGACCTCCAACGGTTCCTGGGGTTCGCAAACTTCTACCGGCACTTCATTCGGGGCTACAGTTCCGTCGCCGCCCCCCTAACCTCCCTGACTTCCTCCAAGACACGGTTCTACTGAAACGAGGAGGCAAACAAAGCTTTTGCTGATCTCAAAAGATGGTTCACCTCAGCCCCCATTCTCACCATACCCGATCCATCTCGCCAGTTTGTGGTAGAAGTGGACGCCTCCAACACTGGTGTTGGGGAAATTCTCTCCCAAAGATCCCCACGGGACAACAAGCTTCATCCCTGCTCATTCTACTCCCGCCGTGTATCTCCGTCCGAAAGGAACTATGATGTAGGCGACTGAGAGCTCCTAGCCATCAAGTCAGCGCTGGAGGAGTGGAGACATTGGATAGAGGGGACCGAGCTCCCCTTCATAGTGTAGACCAATCACAGGAACCTAGAGTACCTTCTTACCGCCAAGAGACTCAGTGCATGTCAAGCTCGGTGGTCGTTGTTCTTCTCTAGGTTCAATTTCACCCTCTCCTACCGCCCAGGTTCAAAGAACACTAAGCCTGACGCCCGTTTGCGTCAGTTCTCTCCCCCACAGAATCCCACGCCATGCAACCCCATTCTGTCATCTTGTTGTCTCGTTGCTGCCTTGGAGCTGGATATAGAGACCAAAGTCAAGCAGGTTCTGGCCCAGGAACCTGGACCAAGCAACGTCCCCCTGAATCATCTCTTTGTCCCTTCGCGACTACGCTCACAGGTCCTGGAATGGGATCACGCATCCAGGCTGTTTTGCCACCCAGTCCCTCGTTGGGAAGGAACGTAGCCAGGTTTGTGGCTGCTTGCGACGTCCTCAGGATTCCACCCCCAGTCCAACGGACAAACAGAACAGAAGAATCAAGCACTCGAGGTCTCTCTCTGGTGTATGACCACCCGGGACGCTACCTCCTGGAGCACGTTCCTTCCATGGGTAGAATACGCCCACAACTCTCTACCGGCTATCTCCACAGGGCTGTCCCCATTCCAGTGCTGCCTTGACTACCAGCCTCCACTTTTCCCGGCACAAGAGATGGAAGCGGACATCCCCTCAGCCCAACAGTTCGTCCACCATTGCAAACAAACATGGTTTCAGGCTAGGCGCACCCTGCTACTATCAAGTTTGTTCAAGAGACAGGCAGACCGCCTTCGTACCAAGGCACCAAAGTACCACGTAGGGGACAGGGTCATGCTTGCCACCAGGGACATCCCCCTAAAAACACTGTCACGCAAACTATCACCTCGTTTCATTGGTCCTTTCACTGTGACCAAGATTATCAACCCATGTGCCATCCGACTCCTGCTACTTTTTCGATGCGACGCATCCATCCCACCTTCCATGTGTCCCAGCTCCAACGCATTGTGAACTACCCACCAAGCCTGCTCCATCACGGATCCACCTCCACAGCCCACGGTCTTTTCCCCTGACAACTATATTGAATTTGAATACAATTAGAGTAATTACAAATAAGTGTACTATAAATTAAAATGTATGTTATTAAAAAAACATACCATTATAGTGAACCATGTATTTATCTACTGTAACCAGAATACAGTGGTTTGATGTTTTCCACCTTTGTCTAGCTAAAAAAAAAAAAGTTGTAAAACGTCATCTAATCTATCATAGTAAAGTGGATGCAATCACCATGATGTAAACTGTGTATGAAGAAAATGTGTATATATCTGAAAATCAGGGTGGTCAAACTTTACTGTTATACCAATGTTTATGTTTTATATACAGATCTGTCTCAACAGACACTTCAGGTAGCGTCACATGTATACATTATACTGTATCTCTCTTCTTTCTCACATGTTGTGCTTCTCACAGTAATTATTTTTCTCCCACAGCAGCTCCTGCAATGGCAACTTATAGCAGTGAGGAAACAATGTGAGTACAAACGCACCCATATTCTTTCATGAAATCTTGAAATCTGATTCACCAAATGAAATTCCATGTGAAATTGCATGGAATTTAACACCAAATGTTAAATTCCATGCTCTAAATCAAAATGTTGTTGTGCATTGTAATGATGCCACAACTTATTTGTAGTCTTGTCTAAAACTGAAATTTCAGCAGACACTCACATCATCAACTGAAGACTTATTAAAGCTTCCAAATGTTACACATATTAATGTTAAATTTGATTGTAGTAGTATATGTTTTATCTGAGTAAATTTGGGCCCCAACATGATCAGTTAATTTATAAAGTCAGTTCATTTTTGCCCATAAAATAAACATTTGTGATCAACTCATTTTATATAGTTAATAAAAGCAGAGGTATACTGTAGCTTGTCAACTGCCAATGCAGGCAACTGCTTGGGGCCCCAGGCCAGGAGAGGGCCCCCAAGGGCAGACTTATTTATTATTTACAAGATAGTAGTGATGAGGAAAATAATATACATTCTTTCAAGTCCTCGCAAATCAAGAGAAATGTATGTCACAAAAGAGAACTTAATGTATAAAAACATCATGAATTTTCTAAGTTGATGTAATAACGTTAACAATAAGCGGTGCTGATTGATTCACAAACTCAACTCCTCCACTGAGTAACCTGCAAGAAAACATTTCACTTTAAACACTGTTAGTAGCCTTTCAGCAGCCCACAGAACAGAGATGTGGTGTTTGTTAACGTTAACTAATAAAATGAAGAAGAACTGAAGCATTTATTAAGAGTTTATATATTTGGTATATCTATAAAGATAACAGCAGTGGAAAATAACAGTCCTGCAAAAACCATGCACATCCACCTAGGACCTAACTTTTGGTTCAAAATTGCGGGGTTGAGATTTCCAACCATAGGGTGTCCAAGGATATGCCCCAAGACAGGATTTATTGAAATAGACAAAAATGAAATATACTGCACTGTTTAGGCTGATCCGCAGGTGACTATGCCGCAGAGTTCTGAACAGGCAGGTCCACGGTCACCCTCATGTGTGGTGTCTAGTTGATGCCGCCCGTCTCTTTAGGACCCTGGAAACTGGCATGAGGCTTGCGATTATTAGTGTAACAGACCTAATTTGATTCTGTTATATTGTGCTAATGTTAGATGCACGGACGCTCGTTATGTGTGTGTGATGCACTTATCCCCTCGGGGCTTGCCGTAGATGGGCGAGGGCATGCGCACTTCCTGTTTTTTAGAGTGTCGCGAGTTTTGTGAGTTCAGTCGGATGAAGAGTTGAAAATAAAAAGTAAAGAAAGGATTCCTGGTGCTCTCGTTTTTATTGTTTTCATATTACCGAAGTGTTTAGGCGGACCCAGCACGAACGTTCGGTTACATTAGGTAGCACCAGGTAGAGAGCATGTTGCTCTGGTAATAGGGCCAAGACAAAGGCAAAGACAAAGAGCCATTCAAGCCGAGTCGTCAGAACAAGCCGGTGCCCAAGAGACAGCAGCACACCACCTGACAAGTGTGCACTTTCAAGATAAAGCCAAAAAGAGAGAGAGCAGCACGCAATGCATTAAGCAAGACTCTCAGTCAAAAGTAAAAGTAAAAAATAAGAATGACATAAGCCCCTCGAAGGGATAAACTCAGAAGAGATTATTTTCAGTTTCCAAAACCCTGACCTGTCTCAAGGAGATGGAGGACCTTTTTTCAATTTTCTTTAGTTCCCTTTTAAGTGCCCAATTAATACACTCCACATTATCTCCCCTTACAGGAAGGTGTTCCTGTACGTTGTCATAAGCACTCTCGAACACTCCTATTTTACGGACTCCCTCTGAAGCCCTGCATAAGGACTTTTATTTTCATTATTACACTTACGAAATCACTCCTACAGTAAGTGGCCAAAAATTCCAAAGTGACACAATTTAGGAGATTCAAACAGAAAAACATGCTGCATTCACATAAAAATCAGCAGGGCTAAAAAAAATTACATGCTTTTGTAAAGATTTTGATCATGGTAGGGGCCCAACTTCACACAGGTTGACTTTTCTGCTTTCTGCTTTGCAAAATATTCTGTAATAAACACTGTGATTGATTATTGGTGTGTTTTATGTTTCAGAACGCCAGTGAAGTTCTGCATTGCACACAACTGAATGCTGTGACTGGCACTCATCTATCTATCTATCTATCTATCTATCTATCTATCTATCTATCTATCTATCTATCTATCTATCTGTCTATCTATCTATCTATCTATCTATCTATCTATCTATCTATCTGCATTCTTCTTCTTTTTCTAAACTATTTACATTGTGTGAAGTTGTACTTGTTTGCTCGTGTGTTGTTAATTATTATATGTTTGCGTTATGCTCCCTTTTTCTGTTTATCTGACATACTAAATGTCTAAATGAAATAGTTTAAGATGTGACTGAATTACAGGATGCAACAAACTCTATTTATTGATATACCTGGACAGATGGACAGCAAAATGAGAACTCCATTTTTTTTTTCATTTCAGATTTCTTTTTCAAATAAAACAAAAAGTGTAAAATCCTTTTTTTTTTTTTTTTTTTTTTTTACTGATTTTTATGAGTGAGTAGCTTCTCATTACTTGAGCAACCATATTATTGAGCAAACATAAAGATAAGACATATTTTAACTTGTAGTCCTGGCAAAGATGTTGCTCTGTTTCAGAAAGATCAAATTATTGCCTTGCATCAAGCAAAGAAAACAACTTTTCAGATTGCTGAAACTGCTAAAATTGGGTTAAGAACTGTCCAACACATTATTAGAACCTGGAAGGATAGTAGAGGTCACTTCAAAGTTTTGTGAAATCAAAATAATAAAAAACAGAAGTCAAATTCATTGCTATGTTTAATAATGAAAGTAAGGGCATTTCCACATATGCACACATCAAATGTAAAGAGAACCCAAGGGATTGGATTAACAGCTAGCTATTTATCAGTGAGGCTAATCAGAAAAAAAAAGGCTTCACTGTATAATATATGTTTAAATTGATAATAAAAGCCTACAGTACTTCACTTGACTCATTTTTAGAAAATGTTGTGAGAATATAAAATATAATAATATTTATTTTATAATATAGTATATAATATAGTAATATAAAATTAATTACATTTCAATTCACCATATTGCCTATTTTGTGCTTTAAAAAAGGATATGTCACAATCCTGAGCCCTATGTATGTTTTTTTTTTATTTCTGTTTGTCTGTCAGACCAAGGCAGAATCTACTTTCTTACGCGGTGAAGAGTTTCTGTGTATACAGTAGTACAACAGCATGGATTTTCCAATTTTCCAATACATTAACATTGAATTGAAAAAAATACTTCAGTGCTGTTGCTTTGTTAATTACAGTATAATAAAGTTCTAAAGTTAGACTCCTACAGTACATATTTCTCGTTTTATGACTTGCTTCATGTCAATATGAGATACAGTATGCTAAGCTGTGACTGAGTGAAGATAATGATCTGGCCTCAATTTACTGATGCTGGTTATAATATTTCCCCACTTCTCGATTTAAAGATATACCGTAGGCAAAATATCACTGTTGCAATTAAAATGATAACCAGAACAAACACTATTTACAGCAAAAATATTATTCATAATTTGAGGGACAATTGCATTGACGGATAATGATAGGAGTTCAATATTTCTCTCATGTGGGGCAATGTGTGGTCTTTTCTATGACTACAAATGATTCAAACTTCGAACAATTCATCTGGTCAATCCAGGCCTTTATATATGAGTATAAATATGGACACAGATACACACGTGGACAAAATTGTTGGTACCCTTTGGTCAATGAAAGAAAAACTCACAACGGTCACATAAATAACTTTAATCTGACAAAAGTAATAATTAAAAAAAAATTCTATGAATGTTAACCAATGAAAGTCAGACATTGCTTTTCAACCATGCTTCAACAGAATTATTTAAAAAAATAAACTCAACAGGCCTGGACAAAAATGATGGTACCCCTAGAAAATACTGAAAATAATGTGACCAAAGGGACAAGGTGTGTCCACTAATTAGCATCACAGGTGTCTACAATCTATAATCAGTCAGTGGGCCTATATATAGGGCTCCAGGTAGTCACTGTGTTGTTTGGTGACATGGTATGTACCACACTCAACATGGACCAGAGGAAGCGAAGGAAAGAGTTGTCTCAGGAGATTCGAAAGAAAATTATAGACAAGCATGTTAAAGGTAAAGGCTATAAGACCATTTCCAAGCAGCTAGATGTTCCTGTGACTACAGTTGCACATATTATTCAGAAATTTAAGATCCATGGGACTGTAGCCAACCTCCCTGGACGTGGACGCAGGAGGAAAATTGATGACAAATCAAAGAGACGGATAATCCGAATGGTAACAAAAGAGCCCAGAAAGACTTCTAAAGAGATCCAAGGTGAACTTCATGCTCAAGGAACATCAGTGTCAGATCACACCATCCGTCGTTGTTTGAGCCAAAGTGGACTACATGGGAGACGACCAAGGAGGACACCATTGTTGAAAACAAATCATAAAATAGCCAGACTGGAATATGCCAAACTGGGAGAATGTCCTATGGACAGATGAGACAAAAATGGAACTTTTTGCCAAGGCACATCAGCTCTATGTTCACAGACGGAGAAATGAAGCATATGAAGAAAAGAACACTGTCCCTACTGTGAAACATGGAGGAGGCTCTGTTATGTTCTGGGGCTGCTTTCCTGCATCTGGCACAGGGTGTCTTGAATCTGTGCAGGGTACAATGAAATCTCAAGACTATCAAGGGATTCTAGAGAGAAATGTGCTGGCCAGTGTCAGAAAGCTGGGTCTCAGTCGCAGGTCATGGGTCTTGCAACAGGACAATGACCCAAAACACACAGCTAAAAACACCCAAGAATGGCTAAGAGGAAAACATTGGACTATTCTAAAGTGGCCTTCTATGAGCCCTGACCTCAATCCTATTGAGCATCTTTGGAAGGAGCTGAAACATGCTGTCTGGAAAAGGCACCCTTCAAACCGGAAACAACTGGAGCAGCTTGCTCATGAGGAGTGGGCCAAAATACCTGCAGAGAGGTGCAGAAGCCTCATTGACAGTTACAGGAATCGTTTGATTGCAGTGATTGCCTCAAAAGGTTGTGCAACAAACTATTAAGTTAGGGGTACCATCATTTTTGTCCAGGCCTGTTCCATGAACTTCAATTAGTTTTTTTTTTTTTTTTTATAATTCCATTGAAGCATGGTTGAAAAGCAATGTCTGACTTTCATTGGTTAACATTCATAGAATTCTTATTTATTATTACTTTTGTCAGATTAAAGTTATTTCTGTGACCATTGTGAGTTTTTCTTTCATTGACCGAAGGGTACCAACAATTTTGTCCACGTGTGTACAGCTGTCCGTTTTACAGTTTTTTCACAAAGCCTTTCACAGAGCTGGACATCACACATCACCACATGTGATGGTTTTTACCCTTGGAAGGGGAACTCATAAACAGTGCACGAATGTGGTGCAAACCATAGATAAGTTTGATATGAATTAATACAACTAGAAAAGCTCAGTTGTATAAACCATATGTCTGCATTGTGTTTAATTGTTGGGTTGTGTTTAATAATAATAACCATTTGGTATAGAAAACATTTATCACATGTTTATTGTAATGAAACCTACGCTTTTAGTGATTTTACTTTTACTCATCATATTACTTTTCCGTTACCCCTAACATATTAGTAATTGCATACTTTGCATACTCGTGGCTGTGAGAATTTTGGAGCAATCATTAGAAAGCACAGCTAAGGTTTCAGATTTCATCAGAGTTGAAAAAAAAAAGGGTTAAATTAAGGCTTAATGTTTTTAAAAAGGGGTTTTGCTGGTGTTTTCCCAAGTTAAGGGGCAACATTTGCTTTGTTATATTGATACAATCATACCCATGATAAGAAACATGCAGTTGTAATTAGCTGTTTTTGGATGGAGTAAATTTTATATCATTATTGAAATCATTCCATTTTATGTCAATTTAATACATACAATTTAATATCATTATTGAATAAATGTAATATAATTATTGAAATGATTACATTTGATCATTTAACTTTTTATGCTACTGGTGAAAGTAACATTATTAGAGTAATGCCTAACATTGAAAATTAGGAGTTCATTTATTCAAAGCAATCTTTCTGCAGTGTGAACAGGAACAGCACATACTGTACAGTATATTAACAATATTTGTCATGAATGACAGGTTGTTGCTTAATGCAAATAGATTTGGGTTCCAAATTCTTTGAAGCCTGTTTATTTTAGAGGTTTAATAAAGGTGGGTAATTTTTCGACCCTTAAGACAAGTGTGTATGGTGTATAGTATTTTCGAATATGGTATAAAAGCTCTACTGTGAATACTATATGTCTGCATTGTAAGGTACTGTATGGAATGATGTCTGGCTGATAACTCCTGGGATTGCTGATTCTTTTACTTGGCATCATTTTTTACAGATTTTTCAAAGACGCCTGTATATTTTTGCAGAAATACACAAACTTGTTCATTTTGCAATAAATAAAAAAAATATGAAATGTAAAGATTGGAACCTCTGGTTGTTTTGTGCTCTGTTCAGCATGTCAGGAGGAAGTTTTAACCTTTTTCTTACCCTGAGTTGGGGAGAATTTGCTTTGCTCACCAAAACTTGTCTTTATTTAGACACATTCTTTCCTGTTATCTTTCACAATGTCTGAATTAAATTCCTCTTTTTGTCAGTTAGTCACAGTGGTATTTGTTTCTTATTCCATACTTATTTTCCTTAATTTCTTACCCTTATCAGCTATTACTTATTATTGATAAAGTTAGTAACATTAGAGGATGTTAAGCCTATCATATGTCAAACATCTTTAAAAACTTCAGATAGTATCAAATGTACAGTTTAGAAAGAATATAAAGAAAACTCTTGTTCCTTACATTTTGTACTTCTGGCAGTAATTATTTCTCAAACACAGCTTCATCTCAGACTGCAGCATATAGCAGTTAGGAAATGTGAGTGAATCTCTCTGAATAGATTTTTTTTCTAAATAGAAAATGGCATCCACATACGAACCAAAAGCCAAGAAAAAAAAAGAGAAAACCCCTGAAGGAGGATTACCCAGTTATTATTATCGAAGGGGACTTTGCTTGTCAACACTAATCTCCTCTCCTCCATTCCTACACATCAGCAAGTCTCTCTCAGAAAGGTACGTGAACAATACATGTCCATGTAAAAATTTTTTATTTTTTGTACATTTAAGGCTTGTTTATACTTTGCTCTATATTAGTAATCAATGAACAGATTCACTCTATTTACAGTACATCTATCTCTACGGGGAAAAAACACAGAATCAGTTTACGACCAAATCGGGTCACGAACAGAACTTAGGAATGAATTAAGTTCGTCAACCAAAGTTTCACTGTGTATGGGTCAGTGCTCTCAAAGGGTCACAAATGTGGCGCCCTCTACTGGCTGACTGCAGTACATTTTCTTTTTAATTCATCATGACTGTGTCGATGTAAGCGCGTTGTTTGTAAGATTGATGCGCGTGTCGTTGGTGTCTTCACTCCGCAATGGCGTCATAAAACATTGCAAAAAGGCATGACTGCTTGGCTCTTTGATGTTACACAGCAGGGTTATTTCATTTACTAAGCTTCTTGGGTGTCATGTGACCAGCTGGTCAAGTTTTACAAAATATATACTATTGTACTGTATATTCCTCAGTCTTGGATCAGCAGTCTGCGACGACTCTTCAGAAGATTAATAAGATAATAATAATAATAATAATAATAAGATCACTCACATACTTACACGGGGCAAGAACAGCTATAGTAGGAGATCGTGAACATGATCGGTCATCTGGTACTGAATAAAATGTGCCTCAAGTATGCTTAAAATGAAAGAAAATGTACTTACATTTAACACTACTATAAAATCCGTTGTGCATGTTGCAGATCATTATTCACGAGGCTTAAAATAATATCACAAGTGAGTGAATTACTGTAGCAATATTTCTCATGCAGTTGCACACAGCGTCCACAAGAGGGCAAGAGAAGCAGAGGGTTTAATCAAGTTACTTTGTGCAAGCGTTCCCAAACGATTTGGAACAAGTCCAAAATGATAGCAAGTATGCTACACACTATCTAGTCATTCTAGTTAAAAATACAACTATGGCGATTGTAACACAATCAATGGACTCTCCTACAAACTGCAGAAACTCCCAAATTGCTAAATTTTGTTGTGCGATTTTGTGGTACACGAGCTAGTGCATTCAACTCATTTTTTTTTAAATGTTGGTTTGGTGCAGTTAACTGTATCTCAATGAACACAAACCATAACATGGTCTACTTTTATTTTAGATAGAATGAGCCTGTTTTATCAACCTCCTCATTGTGCTACCAGCTGTGCATTTATTATTTATGGGTGACAATCTTAGTGGGGTAATAGTTCATGCGGTTTAACATGGCACAGATCATGCAGCAGGTGTCTCTTCAAGGACTACCACAGTAGGTCACACAATCATTTATATATGTATAAACCAGCATTTTATGGATCTTTTACATTTTTAGGCTTTTACATTTTTACAACATTATTTATTTGACTTTCACCATTGGTGTGTTTTTCTAAGCAAATACTGTACATAAGACAAGATTACAATATAAGTGATACTCAAGACTTTACACACTACACCACCCGAAGTAGAAACATACTGTAAGCCACACTTGAAAACAATGAATACAAAGATTGGACAGTTAAAATAGTATAGGAATTCCATCATCATCATCATCGTCATCATCAACAACAACAACAACAACAACAACTCTAACACTGATTGTTTTCCTGTAACAAGACATCCTGAAGTGTTTTAGTCCTGTTGCAAAACATAAATATGACAAATGTACAATTATTTATTATTTACAGAGTATATTAAAAGTCATTAACTGTCAATAAATGGAGAATAAATTAATGAAGTATGACATCAGTAAGACAAGTTAGTTCGTGTTACAGCAACTATGAACACTTATCCCTTCTTCAGTCTCTGACTTTCTTTCTGTTAAAGTGACTAAAACAGAAATGTTAAGGTATGCTGTGGTTTTTACGCTGCATAATTTAGCATTGTCAGATTGGACTTTTTGAAGCAAACAGCCATCATATGACATCAGTGACAGTGTATCTGGTATTTAATCGTTTTTACTGGTCAGTCACGAAATTAAACATACGGCGGTTTTAGACTACACACTAAGCTTGGCAGGAAGAGGAACTGCTTAAGACGCTACAGGCACAGTAACAACTTCTCAGAGAAGCAGGATGCAAGAAAACATCAGAACAACTCTAACATGAGCTTATTTTCCATTTTTATTCTCACCATTTGCTGTAAGTACTGTACATTTCTCATGAACTCTTTCATCATATTATGGATTTATATGCAGAATAAATCATTCTTAAAGTATTGAAATAATGTATCAATCATCAGTGATGTCTTGTTTGATCAAATTATTGCAACTAAGTAATCATAGTGTTTTTCTGTTCTGTGTGCAGGTGTTGCCAGTCAGACATACAGGCATTTTAATATTAAAACTGGAGCATCTGTCACTATTCCATCTAATTATGATAGAAAATATATACAGCATAAGAAATCCTGAAGACACAGTCTTCATTATGCAAGGCTCATAAACTGAAGGTCACTTTATGTATAAATGTAAGCAATAATCAAGAGCCGCAGTAGCTAGAGGATTGCAATTGTAAAAATACTAAATTTCATATTAAAAGAGGGGAATGTTAATTTAATCCATCTATGTAAACAACAGGACTGCAATTATCATTATCTTGTAGTTTTCTGAAATCAAGCTGTCTGTATTTTTCTTTTATGTATTAAATAGATCTGTTTCAGCGCATATTTCAGGTAAAATTAGATCTACATATTTATAAGAAAATGACTTCAACTGTTCATCTCACCAACATGACAACCACAAACGTAAATTTAATTTACTGAGATTTCATGTGATAGACCAAAATAAAGTGGCATATAATTGTGAAGTGGAACGAAAATGATAAATGTTTTAAATAAATGTCTGAAAAGTGTGGCATGCATTTGTATTCAGCCCCCCCTGAATCAATACTTTGTAGAACCAAATTTTGCTGCAATTGCGGATGCAAGTCTTTAAGTGTACGTCTCTATCAGTTTTGCACATCTATACAGTGACGATTTTGCCAATTCTTCTTTGCAAAATAGCTTAAGCTCAGTCAGATTGGATGGAGAGCGTCTATGAACAGCAATTTTCGAGTCTTTCCACAGATTCTTAGTTGGATTTAGGTCTGGACTTTGACTCTGCTTTGATCTGAACCATTCCATTTTAGATCTGGTTGTATGTTTAGGACTCTAACAGGTTTTCTTCTAAGAATGGCCCTGTTTTTGGCTCCATCCATCTTCCCAACAACTCTGAGCAGCTTCCCTGTCCCTGCTGAAGAAAAGCAAAAGCATCCCCACAACATGATGCTGCCACCACCATGCACAGTGTTAGTTTTCCACCACACATAGCGTTTTTGCATTTAGACCAGAAAGTTTAATTTTGGTCTCAAATGACCAGCTTCCACATGTTTGCTGTGTCTCCCACATGACTGGTCACAAACTGCAAACTACGACTTTTTTTTTTTTTCAACAATGGCTTTCTTCTTGCCGCTCTTCTGTAAAGAACAGATTTGTGGAGCGCACGACTAATAATTGTCCTATGCATAGATTCTCTACACTGCTCCGTGAGATGTTTAAGGCTTGGGATATTTTTTTAATAACCTAACCCTGCTTTAAACTTCTCCACAACTTTATCCCTGACCTGTCTGGTGTGTTCCTTGTGCTTCATGATGCTGTTTGTTCACTAATGTTCTCTAACAAACGTCACAGAACAACTGTATTTACTCTGAGATTAAATTACACACAGATGGACTGTAATTCCTAATTAGGTGACTGAAGGCAACTGGTTCCACTGGATTTTAATTAAGATTATCAGAGTAATGATAAAAGTATGGATGTGTTCTAATTTCGCTTTGACAATTTTATGTCATCTAGACATTTGTTCTGTTTAAAAAAAAAAACACAAAATATCTAAGTGTGTAAATAAAAACTATTTGTTGATTTAACATACACGTTGAGGTATTTGAGGTATACTTTTAGGGTAATTTAACTGTCATCATCATTTTGTGCCAGATGTACAGTAGTAATGAATTGCATGTTCAGGTATAAACATTTGTAATAAAGTATAAGCTTTTAAATAAAGAGAGCAAATTTGGATTTACAGTACAGGGCAGTTGATGTTCTGTTGTTGATATTATTTGTAATGAACAGGACAAAGGTGTTGTGAGAATCCATTTACTGGTGGTTCTTTAAAGAGAAATTCTACAATATACATGTCAAAGTAGCAATTTCTTCTTATAACTGAATTCAGGTGACTAAGAGTAAATTATCTTTATTCTTTCTTTATAACTTTCAAAAGCAGAGAATCGCATCAGGACCAGAATGAGGAACAATGACACCACTCTTCACACCGTTAGTACTGCGTTTCATGTGTCATGGAATGCCATCTATTATCATAACACATTTTATTTCAGTACCTTATTATCCTTAAGTACCTTTAATAGACTAGCATCATCATAGTTTTTCACCAATGGTATTGTCTACCAGCAATCTTTTTTCCCCAGACTGAGACTAAGCTTAACTGTATTTAAGTAATTTTCCAGTTATTCAACACAGAGCTTAACACAGAGGCTGCTGGGTAAATAATTGACCAACTACATGCCGGGTTAATTTAACCCAGCAACATGGGTTATTTGTTTAACCCAGCAAGATGGGTAAAATATTCAATCCAAATGCTAGGTCATATTTAACTATAATGCTGGGTTAATTCTACCACATAAATTGGTCAAATGTTCTACCCAGAACTATTCTACTCTACTCATTCTATTAACTGGAATCTTGGATGAATTCTACCTCACAAATAGGTTATTATTATTTTTATGTTTTACATGTCTATGGGTAAAACAGTTTAAACAGTTAAATTACTTTGATATACTGGTCTATTACAAAAAAAAAGAAACCTCCTATGAGTTTTGTAAACCATACATGTATGCAATAAACACCCAATTAGATGTACAAATCATAGAAAAAATATTCATTTTTCAAAAGCACAAGATAAAATAATACAAAACAAGTTCAACAGCGACATCATTACGATACATTACTCAGAAGCACTAATGCCTGAGAGCAGTGCTGGTCATTATCTCAGGATGTAGGGGTTCGGCCTCGACACTTCAGCCTGCTGGAGATATTCCACGGTGTCAGTTCCAACCTTAGAAAGAAAGTAATTAAAGAAAGTAAAAGTATATGGAAAAATCGAGAGGGTTGGCTAGTATGCATATTTATAAGAAGATAAAGCAACCTAGCTAAATGCTAGCATCATGCTGGCACTTCAGTTAACAGTTTACAGTAGCTTTCATTCATCACTTCACCCTGCAAGCATTTTACAAAGAAAGCTAAAAAGCTCAGACATTTTTGCAGTTTCTTTCATACACAGGTGGGGGTTCTTTGGTTTGGCTAGCTAGCAGCCATTGTCAGATAAACTAGCATGCTACACCAGGTTGAAAGTTTGAGTGTAACGTTAACACGGTAACAGTAATAAATGTTACACACAGTGATCAAATTCAGTCATAAATGTGTGTGTGTATACAGACCTTGTATTTAACGTTTACATTCCCTCTTAAATGCTCAACAGTGGCTCCAAAAAAAAAAAAAAAAAAAAACCCGCAAAGCTGACACAGCCACTGAATACACCAGTGAACTTCGGGGGGAGGGGCGGTCTTGTCTGTAATGTTAGCTGTCACTAGCTAACCCACCTCCAACCCAGCATTGCGCTGGGGTAAACAAAAAGTACCCAATTCACTGTAAATAACCCAGAAAAAAAATTACCCAACAGAGGCAACACAGCATTTGGGTAGTAAAAATAACCCAGCATTTTTTAGTGTGTACTTGATTATAAAGTATACTTGTATATAATTCTTTATCGATCCATTAATCATTAGGCGTGGTGAACAATTTAAGGATTGCCATAAATGTTGATTATTTTACATAAATTCAGTCATGTCTGGATTTTAGTAGCACTGTGATAGCTGATTCTTCTGCATAGCGTTACTTGCTGAAATTGCAATAGCATTGGTTGCTTAATTTTTAAAAGACACAATTAAAATGTTGTTGCACAAAACTACTGAATCATGACTGTCCTACTTTATTTGCTGAGCTGCCACCCATTGATATGCTCATGTGAGAAAAGATATGACACAAAATTTAGGTATAAGTGATATTCAAGACTTTACACACTACAGTATCTAAAGGAATATACATAATATATATATATATACAAGAAAGTATTTAGTGCAGAGGTCAGATGTGGTTTCCTCATCGCTAGACACTGCAGTAATGGTGCTGCACTGAATAGTGAGAAATATATCGAGAAATATAGTGAGAAATAATTACAGTTGATGAACAATAATGAGATGAACAGATGATAGTATCACATACACTATATTTACAAAAAAATTACTTACTGCAGTCATGGTGCTGCTGTGGGTGTGATATTTATTTATATTCATCAACTGTAATTATTTCTCACCCACAGCAGCACCATGACTGCAGTGTCTAGCGATGAGAAAACCACATCTGAACTCTACAGTAAAGGGCTTATTTAAAAACGTATGAAACTACATTATGTTAGCAACAGGCCTAACTACTCAAACATCTGTAACTCACAATGGATTGCATGCGCTCAAACAGGAAACCGATATGTAGGGCATGTTACTATAGATGTGCAAAGTTAAGTGGTATGGTTATTGGTGGAGTATATTACATACTGTATAATGAATTATTTTATGACTGAAAAATAAATGAAATAATGATTCAATGAAAGAATGAATATTCTGCTGTGCAACTGATTCAGCCAGTCCGTGCTAACAAATGTGTGTCTATACTAGGGTTGGGTATTGTTTGGTGCCTGAACCGATACTTTGTAAAAGCCACAAAATGATGGTGGATGACTCAAGAATACATTTTTATTGTAGCGTACATTGTACATTTTTATTATTAACAAAAAATTAAATGCTTAAAATTGAACAATATAGTAAAAATTAAGTACTAGCTGGAAAGCCATAATGATAAACAGAATCCTTGTTACATTAGTATTTTACAAATCATTTGACCATTTGTTAGCATGGATGCAAGATTAGCATTTTGCAATTAACATTACATTAGCCTACCACTAACCTGCGGAAAGGCTGCTGACGTCATCATAATCGGTGGACTCCTTTTCGCTACGGTTGGTATGACTGGGGCTGGGGTCATCCACGCCAATAGTGCCAGCTGTTGTCCGCAAGCTGTCAAACACGGCGCATCCCTCTGCTTTTAACTTTATTCCGTGTGCCCTCAAATGTTTCATTAGATTTGACATGTTTCCGCCTTTACACGCAACTGCTGTAAAAAAAAAAACCGCATGTCATGGTGTCGGAATCCTTTCTTGTGAAATATATACACACTTTCGACCGTTTAGGCATTTTAACAAAAGTTGTTTCATTTAGCAAGTTAAGATAGCGGTAAACTACCTGCTGCCGTCAGAGCGAGTGTAATGCAAGATGTGTTCATGCGCATCTCGGATTGTCTCATTTCCCAATGATTTGTGCTTTTAATTCTTTTAATCTAATCTAATAACTTTTTTTATCTACAAAAAATAAAATGGACAGTAGCATTACTGCAACAATGTTTTGTATTTGTATTATCAAAGCGTAGCATTACTTGCTGAAGTTGCAATAGCATTGGTTGCTTAATTTCTAAACACATAATTAAAAATGTCTTTAAAACATGAACATGGGACAAACGTTCATGTTCATGTTCGCTCGTTCAGCAGTAAACAAGACATTTTTGTTGAACGACTTTTTCTCCATGCAAAAACTGGATTTTATGTTCATTACCGAATCATGGATTAAGCCGGACGATTTTATTCCTCCTCTCTCTGAACTGGTCCCGGTTGACTGTACATTTTTTAACTCCCCCTGTCAAAATAAACGTGGAAGTGGACTAGTGACTGTCATGAAAAACTCTTATCGTGCGCAGTGTTCCTCTATGTCCCCGGATACTTATTCCAGCTTTGAAGCTCAACTTATCCACCTTGACTGGAACGGCCCTATTTGCCTAGGGCTGATTTACCGTCCTCCGCATTCACATAAGGACTTTCTTCAGCAATTTACCGACTTCATCGGTAATATCGTCATTAAATTTGATCGTTTCTTATTGCTGGGTGATTTTAACGTCCATGTTTGCTGTCAATCAAACCCTCTTTCGAGGGATTTTCTGAATTTAATGGAGGCTTTTAACCTGACACAATGGGTTAAAGGTCCCACTCATCTTCATGGACATACTCTGGACCTTATCCTTTCCTACGGTGTTGATATCACTGATGTTATTGTTTCTGATTATATGCTCTCTGATCATAAGCCTGTTTTATTTTCCATATGTCTTCCGAGCCTTCCTCTTGCCTCTGTCTAGGGTTTATTCCCCGCAGTTTAACATTAATTTTAGTCAGTGTTTCAAAAAGTCTTCTTCTCTTCTACTTTTGGACTCCCCACTATCAGACCTGGATGCGGACGAACACCTCAGTCTGTTACATAACGCCTGGCTTGTTGTTATGGATGAAATTGCCCCTCTGAAGCCTCTCAAGCTCAAACCTAAATCTGAAGTGTGGCATACCGCTGAGACCCGGCGACTGAGACAGTCTTGTAGAAAGGCTGAGCGAAAATGGAAAAAAGACAACTTGCACATCTCTTTAAAGTTGTTTAAAGACGGTTTATCAGCTTATCAGAGAGCCGCTAAATCAGCCAAGGCAACCTATTTTTCGAATTTAATCTCGCATCATCAATCCAGACGTAAGGTGCTGTTTTCTGTTATTAACTCTGTTGTCAATCCCCCTATAAACACTGTGTCAGTTGCTTCTGTCGTCCTCTGAGAAAGCTTCTCAAGATTTTTTAAAGACAAAGTAAGCAAACCTGGTCTTGGAGCCTATGCTTTTTCTATGAAGCAGCCTGTTCCCCTGCCGCTGTCTGCATTTTGGAATGTTTTTGAACCAGTCTCTATTCAATCACTCAAAGACACTATTGCTAAATTGAAACCATCCTTTTCTCCATATGATGCCATTCATCCTAGATTTCTAAGACAAATTATTGATTCGGTTGGACCGGGCCTAGTGTCCTTTTTTAATAAGTGCCTCTCAACAGGTGTCGTTCCTACTAATTTGAAAGTAGCTACTATTACTCCTCTCCGCAAGAAGCCTTCACTTGATCCGTCTGTCCTAAATAATTATCGCCCTATCTCTGTTTTACCATTTGTGTCTAAGGTTTTTGAAAAGATTGTGTTTTCTCAACTTCAGTCTTTTCTTGCTTTAAACAGTTTGTTTGAGCATTTTCAATCTGGTTTTGAGGCGGCCCACAGTACCGAATCAGCTCTCCTGAGAGTGTTAAACGACATCTTTTTAGCTGCTGATACGGGGGATTCTGTGGTCCTTGTTCTTCTAGATTTCTCAGCTGCCTTCGACACTATTGATCATTCAATATTATTAAATAGACTAGAGTCTTGGGTGGGTCTCTCTGGCATTGTCTTAAATGGTTTCAGTCATTTTTATCTGACAGAAAATATGTGGTTAGGATAGGAGATTTCTCCTCGTCGACGACTTCTTTTCCCTGTGGTCTTCCACAAGGCTCTGTGCTGGCTCCCACTTTATTTTCATTGTACATGCTGCCACTGGGCTCCATTTTTAGGAAGCATGGGGTATCCTTCCACTTTTACGCTGATGACGCACAAATTTATTTACCTTTTAAGAAAAATGACGGCTTGGCTATGGCTGCTTTGTTAGCATGTTTAGATGAAGTTAAATCTTGGTTATCTCAAAACTTCCTATCCCTTAATGAAAAGAAAACTGAGGTGATAGTCTTCAGCTCTTCGGAACACATTAAGACCCCTGATTTTGATCTGGGTCCTCTAACAGCCTTTAGGTCCTCACAGGTTCGGAACTTAGGTTTCCTGCTAGATGACAAATTAAAATTTGATAAACAAATCTCTACCGTGATCGGATCTAGTTTTTATCAGCTCCGTACACTTGCAAAAATCAAACCTTTCCTCACTTATAAGACTCTGGAGATGGCGATTCATGCTTTCATTACATCTCGCCTTGACTATTGTAATTCTCTTTACTCTGGTATCTCTAAATCCCAAATCGCCCGTCTTCAACTGGTTCAGAACGCCGCTGCTAAATTTCTCTTGAAAAAGAAAAAAAGGGATCACGTGACTTCGCTTTTGAAGGCCCTTCACTGGTTACCTGTTCATTTCAGAATACACTTTAAAATTTTACTATTTGTTTTTAAATCGCTACACCAGCAAGCGCCCATCTACTTAACTGAATTGCTGCACCAACACACCCCCCTGAGAAGTTTAAGATCCTGTGACCAGAACCTCCTTTTAATTCCACACTCCAGACTTAAGCGTAGAGGTGATTGAGTAATTGGGCCTCGTCTTTGGAATGGCTTGCCAATTAATATCCGAATGGCTCCTAGTCTGACTTCTTCTAAATCCCTTTTAAAAACCCATTTGTTTTCACTGGCCTACTAGGCTTTACTGTCCTTTTAAGCTTTTGTGTTTATCTATTTATTTTTTATTTTATTTGTATTTTTTATTTTATTTTTATTTTTCTTAGGTTGTAGTTGTGTACTTTTTAATTTTATTTTTATTTTTATGACATTTATGTGGATGTACAGCACTTTGGTCAGTCTTGTGGCTATAGTAAATGTGCTATATAAATAAACTAAACTAAACTAAATGTTCTTGAAGGGAAACATTTAATTTAATGAACACTCTGGTTTTATATGAAATTTGGGCAACATTTCTTAGCAATATTTTGCATGCAAAGAAATTACAAGAGAGAGTTTGTGTTTGAGATGTTGAAAAAGTGTAAGCTATAGTTTTAGAGCGAGTGGTGAAGTTAGCAGGATGAGGAGCTGTTGTTGTGCACCAGATAAAGCAACAAAGGGTTAAAAAAAAAACCCTATAGAGACTATAAAGGTGTAAAATCCAGTTCAGTGACAGATTCTTTGAAAATATTTTCTATAGTTCTGTGGTTTTTAAAACCTGGAAAAACCTGCAATAAAAATAAATCCATTTTAGTCCAAATTCTGACAATAATCAAAGTGTTATTCCTTACTTAACTACAAAATCATCATATCACCATGAGCAACAGGTTCTTATACAGTACCCCACAAAAGTGAGTACACCCCTCGCATCTCTGCAAATATTTAGTTATATCTTTTCATAGGACAACACTACATAAATGACTCTTTGACACAATGAAAAGTAAAGCAGTCAGTTTAAAGTTTGTATAGAAGTGGAAATTTATTTTCCACTCAAAATAATTAAAGATACATCCAATAATAGCTGAACTCCTGGCAACAAAAGTGAGTGAAAATGTGAAATGTCAATATTTTGTGTGGCCACCATCATTTTCCAGCACGGCTTGAATTCTCTTAGCCATGGAGTTCACCAGAGCCTCACAGGTTGCCACTGGAATCCTCTTCCACTCCTCCATCACAACATCACGGAGGTGGTGGACATTTGACACCTTGTGCTCCTCCACCTTCCTTTTCAGGATGCCCCAGAGGTGTTCTACGGGGTTTAGGTCAGGAGACATGCTTGGCCAGTCCATCACCTTTACCCTCAGCCTCTTTAGCAAGCCAGCGGTCAGCTTGGAGGTGTGTTTGGGGTCATTATCATGCTGGTACACTGTTCGGCGGCCCAGTTTCCGGAGGGAGGGGATCATGCTCTGCTTTAGTATGTTAGGATAGTATGTGCTTTAATACATGTTAGAATTCATGTTTCCCTCAATGAACTGTAGCTCCCCAATGCAGCTTGCAGCCCCAGATCATGACACGCCCACCACCATGTTTGACGGTAGGCAAGACACACTTCTCTTTGTACTCCTCACCTGTTTGCCGCCACACACGCTTGACACCATCTGAACCAAATAGGTTTATCTTGGTCTCATCATATGCTTTACATATAGACCACAGGACATGGTTCCAGTAATCCTGGTCCTTAGTTTGCATGTCTGCAGCAAATTGTTTGCAAGCTTTCTTGTGCATCATCTTTAGAAGAGGCTTCCTTCTAGGACGACAACCATGCAGAGCAATTTGATGCAGTGTGCGGCGTACGGTCTGAGCACTGACAGGCTGACCTCCCATCCCTTCAATCTCTGCAGCGATGCTGGACGCACTTATCCGTCTGTTTTCCAAAGCCAATCTTTGGATCTGACACTGAGAACGTGCACTCAGCTTCTTTGGCCGTTCATGGCGAGGCCTGTTCTGAGAAGAACCTATCCTCCTCAAGCGTTGGATGGTCTTGGCCACTGTCCTGCAGCACAGTTGCAGAGTGTTGGCTATCTTCTTATAGCCTAGGCCATCTTTGTGTAAAGCAACAATTAGTTTTTTCAGGTCTTTTTCAGGAGATGAACAGATGATAGTATCACATACACTATATTTACAAAAAAAAAAAAAAACTTACTGCAGTCATGGTGCTGCTGTGTGTGATATTTATTTATATTTACTAGGTATCATCACATACACTAATCCATATATTTATAATAAAATTACTCTTTCTGCTCATCTCATTATTGTTCATCAACTGTAATTATTTCTCACCCACAGCAGCACCATGACTGCAGTGTCTAGCAATGAGAAAACCACATCTGAACTCTACAGTAAAGGGCTTATTTAAAAACGCATGAAACTACATTATGTTAGCAACAGGCCTAACTACTCAAACATCTGTAACTCACAATGGATTGCATGGGCTCACATGAAACAGGAAACCGATATTTAGGGCATGTTACTATAGATGTGCAAAGTTAAGTGGTATGGTTATTGGTGGAGGATGCATACTGTATAATGAATTCTTTTATAACTGAAAAATAAATGAAAGAATGATTCAATGAAAAAATGGATATTCTGCTGTGCAACTGATTCAGCCAGTCTATGCTAACAAATGTCTATTATAGTGGGGTATTATAGTGTCTATAGTGAGGGTGAGACTGTGATCTATTGGTATGATGGCCTATTTTTTGCTACTGGTGATACTTGTGATCATCATATGCAGGCTATGAATTATATGCAGTAAGTGTCCCTGGTGTGATTCATTTTGCAATCCACGGACAATTCTTGCCTTTGTTTAGGTACAACATTTATGTTAGGTCGACGAATAATTTTTATTCACACACATTTTATTTAACAAGAGAAAATATGCCTACATGACATAAAATTGTAAACATTTGTCATCTCATTGCAGAGCACAAACACATACTTATCCAAGCTACAGAACAAATACAGTATGTAAGCTCCACCGACACAGACCAGAGCAAGATTCAAACCACCAGCGCTTAAGGTGCATATGACACTGTATGTATATTGAATGAATATACCACTCTGGAAAAAAATAAAAGACCACTGCAAAATAATCAGTTTCTTATTTATTTATTTTTCTAATAGATGGATGTATTGGTAAGATAAAAAGTTGTTTCATTTTTTGTGAACTGCTGCAAATATTTTTGTTAAAAAATATATTCAAAATATAACTATTGCTATAAGATGCATTTAGCAAAATGCTAATAATTTGTAAACAAATTGCGTTAATGCTTTGTCTAAATAGCATTAAGAAATTAGCATTTGTTCCTTGTTCTTGATCTTGTTTTTGTGAACTGCCGTCTTTGAAATATTAAGGATAGAAGTAACTTGATGCTCGCTGAATCCTTGTGCCAGTAAATCTAGGATTGAGCTATTTTTTCTTCACTCAAAACCTTCTTTTCACTGTTTTTGGGCATGTTCAAAGGTTATTTTTAAATTTCCAATTACCTTTGAAAGACTTCTAGCATTTTTATTTTTACTATCCAACTGGTCACATTGCAAGAGGAAAGTGTGGGTTACAGCAATACTTTTTTTTTATACTCCTCCTCATTAAATAGTATTGGATTCAGGTGATCACCAAATCAGTACCTCATAAAGTGGAATGAGGTGTGCTTGTGCAGAAATTTAACAAAGACTGGCATGGAATGCTTATACATAGTGTGCCTGAATGTACCAAGAATCTCATGGCTTCTACATACAGTACAAAAACTCTGACGACACAGACCACGCAGCCAGCAACGGCGGTTTTGTATGAGATCCGTCGGACTTCTATAAAGTGCAACCGGTAATGATGTTTTGTCTAGGCTTCTGATTGGCCCCCTGTTGATTAGGAACGCTCCTAACAGCACTTAACAGGGTGCTTTGTGTTTTCACGTGGACAAAGATATCTTTAAAACGTAATTTAGGAGTAAATTGCAGTGGTCTTTTATGAATTTTTCAGACACTATATACACTGTACATATACAGTGGAATCTTGGATTGCAAATAACCTAGTTTGTGAGCGTTCCGCTTGGATTACGAGCTAATTTTGACTTGTTACACGAGTGAGTCTTGATTTGCGAGTACCAAATATCGAGAATCATGCGCTTCTTGTTTTGACCCTGAGCATTACATGATCACAACGGAGCCAATGGTTCTTCTATCTCTCACGCTGAGGTTAATGCACGTGTGCCACTCATATACTGTAGTTAACATCTGTGCATGCATGTACTGGTTATTATAACACTGTGACGAAGTGTGCACACGTGAAGTATCTTTTATTTTGTGTGTGGAAGTCGTCCTCTAATGCACATGTGTATTGTTTATTATAAAGCGCGTGTAGTTCCTTGTTAAAGACCGTTTCTCGCTGTCTGTCAGACTACATTGATTCTGTTAATGTGCGTGTGCGTGTGTCGGCACACGAGTGTCATTAGAGAGTGTTTGCTTCCTCCCTACTCCTTTCTCCTTCACACACACACACACACACACACACACACACACACACACACACACACACACACACACACACACACAAACTGCTCAGTTGTGATTCTTTTTAAAGGTAATGTGCAAATTAACTTGCTTTATTTTACTTTACAGCAGTGATTACGTTTGTGTGCGCACTTGAGTATCATTAGAGAAGGTACTTGCTAAGTTTCCCGATAAAGCAGTGTTTCCATTTGTGTGTGTGAGAGAAAATCGTCATACACAGTAGCCCCCTCAAATTAGAGTGGAGGGAGGAAGGGAATCATTCCTCATTTCATCTTAGATTAGCTTCACACATCCACAGCCAATGGACTCACTGACTTATAGTACAAAAGTGTTAATTTTCTATGCACTTAATTACCACTAAATATAAGCAACAATTGTGTGCTACTGCATTGTTAATTAACATTATATAAAGTTATAGTTTAGTGTTAAAGTTTCAAAGTTAGACTCCTATTTGTGACTTGCTCTACATGTTAGATATGTTAACCTCAAACACAGGCTAATTTGCAAATTTACTGATTCCTGATAATATTATAATAATGATCTAAAAAAAAATGACACTACTGTAATAAAAAAAAAAACTATCAGAACAAACTCTTTACAAACTTGATTGTTGTTTATAATTCAACTGATTCTTTCTGTTTTATCACATTAAACAGGATTAGGGTTAGACTTTTTGGTCTACAGTATATAGGTCAATATGTAATTATAAATGCAGACCCTTTCACTGAGCTGGTTTTGCATCAGTGCATGTGGTGTTCAATAAGAGGATATCGGACAAGGGCAAAAAGCCAACGAAAGAGGAACAGCTTGAGATGCTACAGACACAGTAAAAACTTCACAGAGGAGGAGGGCATGAAGACAATGAAGACAACTCACTTTTTATTCAGCATCACAATAAATCTAACATGCTGCTTTTCCATTTTAATTCTCATACTTTCGAGTAAGTACATTTCTCATTCATTCCAATGTTTTACGTTTATGTAGAGAGTAAACCACTGATACATCAAAAATATTGACATTTTTAATATTGAAATAATTTTCAATATTAAAAATGTTGTGTTTTTTCTGTTCTGTGTGCAGGTGTTGCCAGTCAAGCATATAGACATTTTAATGTTAAAACTGGAGCATCTATCACTATTCCGTGTGATTACAATAGGGAATATATACATCATAAGAAATACTGGTGCTCTGGTAGAGAATTCAATGTATGCAAAATTAAGGAATATGCCAATAAAACAAAGGGGAGAGTGACATTGACTGATAACCCAGCTGAGAGTCTCTTTACTGTAATTATGAATAATCGGAAGACAGGAGACACTGGATGGTACTGGTGTGTTGTGGAGATAGGTGGAATAAAAGAGCCAGATGTTAAAGAAGACATTTATATCACAGTGAAAAGAGGTACTGTATCTATTAAGTTATAAACTTTAAATACTAATCAGTATGCTTTATCGAATATCATTTGAATACTCTAAATCACATAATTATAATTGAAAATATCTTTATATCACAGTGAAAGCAAGTTACAAATACAAATACTTGCTCTTATGTTGTCAGTTATGTTAATCATTGTGCTTACATGATTTGTTCTCAGATCCTGATCTGTCTGTGAATGAGAGCAGAGTGAGCGGTGAGGAAGGAGGCAGCGTCACAGTCCAGTGTCTCTACAGCGCTGAGTATCAGAATACACAGAAGCGGTGGTGCAGATTCAAAGACAAGAACTGCAACACTGATTCATTCCAGAATCCAGAAGTGCAGTTCAGTGACCATGAAAGAGGATCATTCAGTGTGAAGATGAGTAGACTGAAGAAGAGTGATGCTGGCTGGTACTGGTGCAGTGCAGGAGATCTGCAGGTTCCTGTTTACATCAGCGTCAGTGATCCACCTCCAGGTATTATTACATGCAGTGATTCCTGCACAGAACAAAATGATCAGAATTAAAAGCGAATTGATATTTTTTTCCCCCTTAGATGTGGAAACAACAGAGATTGCAAGCACTCACCATGTTCCAGATTATATGTAAGTAGGAAAGCCTAGGAATTGGAATATAAT
The DNA here is from genome assembly GCA_030347435.1 of Clarias fuscus. Lineage (NCBI taxonomy): Eukaryota > Metazoa > Chordata > Actinopteri > Siluriformes > Clariidae > Clarias > Clarias fuscus. The sequence continues at coordinate 9,365,776 of CM059231.1, forward strand.
TATATTTGGTATATAAACTGATGCATATTGGAATGAATATTTCTGTATAAAAAGGAAGGAAATAATTTGAAGTGGCCAAAGCTTCACACTTTATGATTTTTTTTCTTTTATGCTTAAAACAGATGTTTCAAAGCATCAGAGATATTCAGTATATAGCATCAGATGTATAGATTTGATTGAAAATTAGTGCAACTGTTATTTTTCACATGTTTCTAATTTAATATTTTCTAACTCACAGCACCATCACTGACTGCAGGTTCATGCACTAACTACAAGATGTAATTTGTTAAACATTAGGCCATGATAATGTTCTTTGCAGTTTAACAGATTAAAAAGGAGTTCTTTTCCCTTAAAGTAAAAAAAGAAAAAATACAAATAAGATTTAGCTTCACTATATTGAATTTGAATACAATTAGAGTAATTACAAATTAGTGTACTGTAAATAAAAATGTATTTCATTAAAATAAAGCACATACCATTATAGTGAACCATACTGTATATTTATCTACTGTAACCAGTGTACAGTGGTTTGACATTTTCCACCTCTGTCTAGTTAAAAAAAAAAAAAAAATATATATATATATATATATATATAAAATGGTGTAAAACTAATCCATTAAAGGAAATTGGATGCGGTCACCATGACGTAAACTGTATGAAGAAAATGTGTATATATTTGCAAATCAGGGTGGCCAAACTTTACTGTTATAACACTGTTTATGTTTTACATACAGATCTGTCTCAACGGACACTTCAGGTAGCGTCAAATGTATATACTATCTCTCTCTTCTTTCTCACATGTTGTGCTTCTCACAGTAATTATTTCTCTCCCACAGCAGTGCCTACAACGGCAACTTATAGCGGTGAGGAAACAATGTGAGTACAAACACACCCATATTCTTTCATGAAATCTTGAAATCTGATTCACCAAATTATTTTAAATTCCATGCTCTAAACCAAAATGTTGCTGTGCGTTGTAATGATGTCACAACTTATTTGTAGTCTTGTCTAAAACTGAAATTTCAACAGACACTCACATCATTAACCGAAGATTTATTAAAGCTTCCAAATGTTACACGTTAATGTTAAATTTGATTGTAGTAGTATATGTTTTATCTGAGTAACATACAGTTACATTAACATGATCAGTTAATTTGTAAAGCCAGTTCATTTTTGCCCATAAAATAGACATTTGTGCTCAATTCGTTTTTTGCGGGGTTGAGATTTCCACCCATGTAGAGGGTGTCCAAGGATATGCCCCAAGACAGGGGATACACACGTGGACAAAATTGTTGGTACCTTTGGTCAATGAAAGAAAAACTCACAATGGTCGCAGAAATAACTTTAATCTGACAAAAGTAATAATAAATACGAATTCTATGAATGTTAACCAATGAAAGTCAGACATTGCTTTTCAACCATGCTTCAACAGAATTATAAAAAAACATGAACTCATGGAACAGGCCTGAACAAAAATGATGGTACCCCTAACTTGTTTGTTGCACAACCTTTTGAGGCAATTACTGCAATCAAACGATTCCTGTAACTGTCAATGAGACTTCTGCACCTCTCTGCAGGTATTTTGGCCCACTCCTCATGAGCAAGCTGCTCCAGTTGTTTCAGTTGAAAAGGGCGCCTTTTCCAGACAGCATGTTTCAGCTCCTTCCAAAGATGCTCAATAGGATTGAGGTCAGGGCTCATAGAAGGCCACTTTAGAATAGTCCAATGTTTTCCTCTTAGCCATTCTTGGGTGTTTTTAGCTGCGTGTTTTGGGTCATTGTCCTGTTGCAAGACCCATGACCTGCGACTGAGACCCAGCTTTCTGACACTGGCCAGCACATTTCTCTCTAGAATCCCTCGATAGTCTTGAGATTTCATTGTACCCTGCACAGATTCAAGACACCCTGTGCCAGATGCAGCAAAGCAGCCCCAGAACATAACAGAGCCTCCTACATAACAGAGCCTACATGTTTCACAGTAGGGACAGTGTTCTTTTCTTCATATGCTTCATTTTTCCGTCTGTGAATATAGAGCTGATGTGCCTTGGCAAAAAGTTCCATTTTTGTCTCATCTGTCCATAGGACATTCTTCCAGAAGCTTTGTGGCTTGTCAACATGTAGTTTGGCATCTTCCAGTCTGGCTTTTTTATGATTTGTTTTCAACAGTGGTGTCCTCCTTGGTCGTCTCACATGTAGTCCACTTTGGCTCAAACAACGACGGATGGTGCGATCTGACACTGATGTTCCTTGAGCATGAAGTTCACCTTGGATCTCTTTAGAAGTCTTTCTGGACTCTTTTGTTACCATTCGGATTATCCGTCTCTTTGATTTGTCATCAATTTTCGTCCTGCGGCCACGTCCAGGGAGGTTGGCTACAGTCCCATGGATCTTATATTTCTGAATAATATGTGCAACTGTAGTCACAGGAACATCTAGCTGCTTGGAAATGGTCTTATAGCCTTTACCTTTAACATGCTTGTCTATAATTTTCTTTCGAATCTCCTGAGACAACTCTTTCCTTCGCTTCCTCTGGTCCATGTTGAGTGTGGTACATACCATGTCACCAAACAACACAGTGACTACCTGGAGCCCTATATATAGGCCCACTGACTGATTACAAGATTGTAGACACCTATGATGCTAATTAGTGGACACACCTTGAATTAACATGTCCCTTTGGTCACATTATTTTCAGTATTTTCTAGGGGTACCATCATTTTTGTCCAGGCCTGTTCCATGAGTTTATTTTTTTTAATAATTCTGTTGAAGCATGGTTGAAAAGCAATGTCTGACTTTCATTGGTTAACATTCATAGATTTTTTTTAAATTATTACTTTTGTCAGATTAAAGTTATTTCTGTGACCATTGTGAGTTTTTCTTTCATTGACTGAAGGGTACCAACAATTTTGTCCACGTGTGTATATTTATTTATTGAAATAAGCTGTTTCAACTTAATTTTAAGATGAAGAAAGAACCATACAATAGCAATATTGTCTATATATGCCAGCTAGTGCATCATGGTAGGAGCCTGACTTCACACAGGTTGACTTTTCTCCTTTGCAAAATATTCTGTAATAAACACTGTGATTGATTTTTGGTGTGTTTTATGTTTCAGAACGCCAGTGAAGTTCTGCATTGCACACAACTGAAGGCTGTGACTGGCAATCAATCAATCAATCTATCAATCTATCTATCTATCTAGTCCCTAACATTGAAAATTAGGAGTTCATTTATTCAAAGCAATCTTTCTGCACTGTGAACAGGAACAGCACATACTGTATATTAACAATATTTGTAATGAATGACAGGTTGTTGCTTAATGCAAATAGATTTGGGTTCCAAATTATTTGAAGCCTCTTTATTTTAGAGGTTTAATAAAGGTGGGTAATTTTCGACCCTTAAGACAAGTGTGTATGGTGTATAGTATTTCCTACTATGGTATAAAAGCTCTACTGTAGATACTGTGTGTCTGCACTGTAAGGCATGGAATGATGTCTGGCTGGTAGTCTTGGGGTATATCTGGTAGTCCTGGGATTGCTGATTCATTTACAGATTTTTCACAGACACCTGTATAATTTTGCAGAAATACATAAACTTGTTCATTTTTCAATAAAAAAATTATATCAAACGTAAAGACTGGAACCTCTTGTTTTGTGCTCTGTTCAGCATGTCAGGAGGAAGTTTTAGTCTCTTTCTCACCCTGAGCTGAGGAGAATTTGCTTTGCTCACCAAAACCTGTCTTTATTTAGACACATTCCTTCCTGTTATCGTTCACAATGTCTGAATTAAATTCCTCTTTTTGTCAGTTAGTCACAGTGCGTCATGGTCTAGGTGGTGGTACTGGCTGGCTAGACCGGCTGATGTACTTGCCGTGGACATATAGGGTAGGCATGCACGCAGAGGGGTTGTTGAACAGAGTGTCTTAAACAAACTCAAAAACAGACAAACAAACAAACTCAAACTAGAACTGGGCGCCAACACAGGGAACTGGGCGCCAACACAGGGAACTGATACAGGAGCTAACATAAGGAAACATGGAGCTGGAGCTAACTAAAGACACAAAGGGCAACTAGAGACAGGACAGGACTGGAGAGGAGACAGGGCTGGAGAGACAGGGCTAGCCAGGAGACAGGGCTAGGGGCAACAGAGACTAGATGGGTTAGTGGTTAGTTAGGTTAGTAGCTACATGGAATATGGAGACACTGGATGCTGACCTAACCGGGTTAGTATCTAACTGGATTAGTAGCTAACCGGGTTAGTACTGATCTAGGGGACCGGAACTGGAACACAAGAAGCAGGGCACACATGAGGCTATACCAAACTAGCGGCTAACCTACTAGCGACCAGAACCACTAGCAGTCAATCCCACTAGAGGCCAGCCTACTGGAGGCTAACCCTACTAGCAGTCAAGGCCTACTAGCGGCTAACCCTGCTAGCAACTAAGCCCTCATATGGCTACACATACAAGGGAAGCTTTAAACAAAGAACTAAACAAGAAGACCAACACTAGGGACACACAGAATAGTACTTACACAAGAGGAGACGCTGCCTAACTAAACATGAAACAGGACAGCTCCATGAATCCACAAACACAAGGAACATCAAGAAAACAAACAATAGAGCCCTCTAGAAAAACAAAGGTAAAACAATATAACTAAAATATAAACTCAAAGAAACAAACAAAAAGGAATGCCCACATGACGGTAATACAAAACATACCAACAAACAATGCCCGACCAAGTTTCCCAGAACAAACTGCTATTTATAAGATGTTTAATGAGCTACCTCGGTTCAGGTGAGCCCTATCACCTGACCGAGGTGCCTTCTGGGAAACTGAGTCGACCAACAAAAACTACAAAACAGACAGAAACAGACGGTGACCTCTAGTGGAGGTTCCTAACACAGTGGTGTTTGTTTCTTTTTCCATACTTATTTTCCTTACTTTCTTACCCTTATCAGCTATTACTTATTATTGTTACTTATTAAGTTAGTAACATTAAAGTATGTTAAGCCTATCATATGTCAAACATCTTTAAAAACTTCAGATAGTATCAAATGTACAGTTTATAAAGAATATAAAGAAAACTTGTGTTCCTTACATTTTGTACTTCTTGCAGTAGTTATTTCTCAATCACAGCTTCATCTCAGACTGCAGCATGCAGTTAGGAAATGTGAGTGAAAAAAAAAAATCTCTCTGGATAGATTTTATTTTGTGAAAACGGTGTCCACGAACCAAAAGCCAAGAAAAAAAAAGAGAAAACGCCTGAAGGAGTATTACCCAGTTATTATCGAAGGGGACTTTGCTTGCCAACACTAATCTCCTCTCCTCCATTTCTTCATATCAGCAAGTCTCTCTCACAAGGTACAAGAACAATACATGTCCATGTAAAAATGAAGTGCTTTCTCTCCCCTCTACAGTGCTTTTTATATTTAATGCTGTATTATTTTTGTATATTTAAGGCTTGTTTATACTTTGCTCTATATTAGTAATCAATTAACAGATTCACTCTATTTACAGTACATCTATCTCTACGGGGAAAAAACACTGAATCAGTTTACGACCAAATCGGGTCACGAACAGAACTTAGGAATGAATTAAGTTCATTAATCGAGGTTTTACTGTGTATGGGCCAATGCTCGCAAAGGGTTACAAAAGTGAATAATGAAATGCCTTTGCCGCCCTCTACTGGCTGACTGCAGTATATTTTCTTTTTATTCATCATGACTGTGTTGATGTAAGAGCATTGCTTGTAAGTTTGATGCGCGTGTCACTGGTGTCTTCACCCTGAATTGTCGTCAGAAAATATTGCAAAAAGGCATGACTGCTTGGCTCTTTGATGTTACAGAGCAGGGTTATTTTATTTACTAAGCTTCTTGGGTGTCATGTGACCAGCTGGTCAAGTTTTACAAAATATATACTAGTGTACTGTATATTCCTGGATCAACAATCTGTGATGACTCTTCAGATGATTAATAAGATAATAATAATAAGATCACTCGGATACTTACACGGGGCAAGAACAGCTATAGTAGGAGATCGTGAACATGATCGGACATCTGGTACTGAATAAAATGTGCCTCAAGCAGAGGTGGAAAGAGTAGTAAAATTTTGTACTCAAGTAAAAGTACTGTTAATTCAGTGAAATTTTACTGAATACTAGTAAAGTTATAAAAAATCACTACTCAATCTGCTCAAGTAAAAGTAAAAAGTAGCTCATAAAAAAATACCTCAGAGTAAATGTTTTTTTTATGGGAGAAAGATGTAGATCCAGTCATTAACTGATGAAATAATGAGGTTTATATTGCTTTACAAAAAAATACACACACACACACACACACACACACACACACACAACAGGAGGAGGATCAGATTCTGGGTGGACCCAGGCCAAAATAATAAACTAAATGGTATTTATATTTAGTAGCTAGATTACCTGCAACAACAACAACAAAAAAAGAAAACCCCCACAAAAAAAAAACACAGGTACCTTCCCTGACTCCCTAAACCAAAAACAGTGTATAAATAAATTCCCTCTTTCCAAAATAAATGGCAGCCACGCCCACACTACTGGTGAGTGCACAAACATACAGTGAAATTATCTACAAATATATACAAAGACCAACCAAAGCAATAATCAATCATCAAAAGGCAAAAAATCACAACCAAATATCAAAACGCCCAAATCACAATCTCGTTCCCGCGTCTCTCTCCGGTTTATATATGGTGGCGCTGGTTGATGACGTCACCCCAGGGCGGAAGCGGCCGTGTGGAAGGTCCGGTAGATGCCGATGTGGGGAAACAGTCAGAAAACCTGGAGTGGAGTCTGGAGCGGCGCGCGACCAGGACACGATACGCACACGCGCGCGCAACGAAGCATTTATACAAAGCAGAATATTTTTTGCATTTTCATTCATTTGTTTTACTCAGTAGCGCATATGATTTAAAATGTAGCGAATTACAATACATCAAACAAAACATACTGAAGTAAAAGTGAAATGACAGATTTTAAAAACTACGTTAAAAAGTAGAAGTACACACAAACACTACTCAGTTACAGTAACGCGAGTAAATGGCATTCGTTACTTTCCACCTCTGGCCTCAAGTATGCTTAAAATGAAAAACAAAATGTACTAACATGTAAAACTACTACAAAATCCGTTGTACATGTTGCAGATCATTACTCACGAGTCTTAAAATAAAATCACAAGTGAGTGAATTACTGTAGCAATATTTCTCATGCAGTTACACACAGCGTCCACAAGAGGGCAAGAAAAGCACAGGGTTTAATCAAGTTACTTTGTGCAAGCTTTCCCAAACGATTTGGAACAAGTCCAAAATGATAGCAAGTATGCTACACACTATCTAGTCATTCTAGTTAAAAATACAACTATGGCGATTGTAACACAATCAATGGACTCTCCTACAAACTGCAGAAACTCCCAAATTGCTAAATTTTGTTGTGCAATTTTGTGGTACACGAGCTAGTGCATTCAACTCATTTTTTTTTTTTTTTTTGGAGTTTGTTTGGTGCAGTTAACTGTATCTCAATGAACACGAACCATAACATGATCTACTTTTATTTGAGATAAAATGAGCCTGTTTTATCAACCTCCTCATTGTGCTACCAGCTGTGCATTTGTTTTTTATTATTTATGGGTGACAATCTTAGTGGGGTAATAGTTCATGGTTTAACATGGCACAGATCATGCAGCAGGTGTCTCTTCAAGGACTACCACAGTAGGTCACACAATCATTTATATATGTATAAACCAGCATTTTATGGATCTTTTACATTTTTAGGCTTTTACATTTTTACAACATTATTTATTTGACTTTCACCATTGGTGTGTTTTTCTAAGCAAATACTGTACATAAGACAAGATTTTACAATATACTGTAAGTGATATTCAAGACTTTACACACTACACCATCCGAAGTAGAAACATACTGTAAGCCACACTTGAGAACAATGAATCCAAAGGTTGGACAGTTAAGAAGTGATAGGAATTCCATCAACAACAACAACAACTCTAACGCTGATTGTTTTCCTGTAACAACACATCCTGAAGTGTTTTAGTCCTGTTGCAAAACATAAATATGACAAATGTACAATTATTTATTATTTACAGAGTATATTAAAAGTCATTAACTGTCAATAAATGGAGAATAAATTAATGAAGTATGACATCAGCAAGACAAGTTAGTTCGTGTTACAGCAACTATGAACACTTATCCCTTCTTCAGTCTCTGACTTTCTTTCTGTTAAAGTGACTAAAACAGAAATGTTAAGGTATGCTGTGGTTTTTACGCTGCATAAGTTAGCATTGTCAGATTGGACTTTTTGAAGCAAACAGCCATCATATGACATCGGTGACAGTGTATCTGGTATTTAATCGTTTTTACTGGTCAGTCACGAAATTAAACATACGGCGGTTTTAGACTACACACTAAGCTTGGCAGGAAGAGGAACTGCTTAAGACGCTACAGGCACAGTAACAACTTCTCAGAGAAGCAGGATGCAAGAAAACATCAGAACAACTCTAACATGAGCTTATTTTCCATTTTTATTCTCACCGTTTGCTGTAAGTACTGTACATTTCTCATGAACTCTTTCATCATATTATGGATTTATATGCAGAATAAATCATTCTTAAAGTATTGACGTGATTGATCAATCATCAGTGATGTCTTGTATTTTCACTGAGTAATCATAGTGTTTTTCTGTTCTGTGTGCAGGTGTTGCCAGTCAGGCATACAGGCATTTTAATATTAAAACTGGAGCATCTGTCACTATTCCATCTAATTATGATAGAAAATATATACAGCATAAGAAATACTGGTGCTCTGGTAGAGACTTCTATTCCTGCAAAATTCAGGCGTATGCCAATGAAACAAAGGAGAGAGTGACAGTGATTGACAACCCAACTGAGAGTCTCTTTACTGTGACTATGAATAATCTCCAGATAGGGGACACTGGATGGTACTGGTGTGCTGTAGAGATAGATGCAGCACTAGATGTTAAAGAATACCTTTATATCACAGTGACGCCAGGTACCTTATTATGTTACAAACTGAAAATAATTATTGAATTAGCAGAGTTTTATGTTTATAAGATTAATCATACATAACTGACTCTATATTTGTGCTCAGCTCCTGATCTGTCTGTGAGTGAGAGCAGAGTGAGAGGTGAGGAAGGAGGCAGAGTAACAGTCCAGTGTCTCTACAGCGCTGAGTATCAGAATAAACTGAAGCAGTGGTGCAGATTCAAAGACAAGAACTGTAACACATTTAGGGGCTCTAAAACATCCCAGAATCCATCAGTGCAGTTCAGTGATAATGGGAGATCCTTCAGTGTGATGATGAGTAGACTGAAGAAGAGTGATGCTGGCTGGTACTGGTGCAGTGCAGGAGATCTGCAGGTTCCTGTTCACATCAGTGTCAGCGATCCACCTCCAGGTATTATCACATACTGTACATTCATTCCTAATTTAACAAATGATTAGATGTAAAATACACAGACTGTTTTTTTTTTTCTTAGTTGTGACTAAAACAGTGACTACAACCACTCACCATGTCAGTACTTACACGTAAGTGTGATAAATCCATCTAGACATGCAGTTGTCCTCTGCTGTTTTACAAATTTTCTATCTGAAAATCTAAAAAGAAGAATGTGAGATTAATTGGCCAGTATATATATATATATATATATATATATATATATATATATATATATATATATATATATAAAGATATATAAGATTTTATCACTTTCTTAGGAACACCTACTGTACTGTATACACCTGCTTATTTATACAGTATGATCATACAGTAGCATCTGCCAAAGCATTAATCAGTCGGTGTTCTTAATAAAGTGGCTGGTGTGTGTGTATGATGTGTCATGCGATACGAGTGGATTACAGTTAATTGTGTAATAAATTGTGAGCTTGAAATGATCATCAAATATTATATCAAATACGTATTTTACTGTAGCCATATTTAATTAAACTGCACATGGTTTATTGCATTGTGCAAAAGAAAAAAGTTTAGTGGCGTATTCAGGCTTCTCCAATGCCTTCATTATGCAAGGCTCATAAACTGAAGGTGACTTTAGGTATAAATGTAAGCAATAATCAAGAGCCGCAGTAGCTAGGGGATTGGAATTGTAAAAATACTAAATTTCATATTAAAAAGGGGGAATGTTAATTTAATCCGTCTATGTAAAAAAAAAAAAAAAACAGGACTGCAATTATCATTATCTTGTAGTTTTCTGAAATCAAGCTGTCTGTATTTTTCTTTTATGTATTAAATAGATCTGTTTCAGCGCATATTTCAGGTAAAATTAGATCTACATATTTATAAGAAAATGACTTCAACTGTTCATCTCATCAACATCATTGTTTATCAACTGTAATTATTTCTCACCCGCAGCAGCACATGCGACTGCCGTGACTGTCAGTGAGGAAACCACGTGAGTGCCCACATCTGACCTTTACACTAAATCTCTTGCTCGTTGAAAAACCTTTTCATGTCTCAAGGGCTCGTGTTAAGAAACCACATAATGGTAGCTACAGGCCCAACTACTCAACCATCTCACGCCAGATGACATGGGCTCACATGAAACAGGAAATCTATATTTAAGGCATGTTCCTATAGATGTGTGTATGTTTATTGGTATTCAGAGTTACATAGAATACAGGATTTTAATATGTCAGGAAAATAACTGAACTGATCAAATGAAAGATTAATTATTCTGCAGTGCAATTGATTCACTGCCAAATGTCTGTATAGTGGGAGAGAGACGTCGAAGAGCTGGTACCTGATTTTCTTTCTTCTCCTACTGGTGATACTGATCATCATCATATTCATGCTAAGAATGAAATGCAGTAAGTGCCCCTCGTGTGTTACTCAATTTGCAATTCTTTTATTTGCAAAGTTATATTAGGTCAACAAATATTTTTTATTCATACATTTAAACAGATTGTGTTTTTAAGCAGGAAAAAAAAAAAATGTCACCATGAAATTATGTCTTCCATAATTTCGCTAATGCAGTGTCTCTTTATTACAGTACACAACCACACACTTACATAAGCTACAGGCCAAACATGTAAACTCCACCCACACAGACCAGAGCAAAATGCTCTAGGTGCAAGACAACTTGCAGCGCTAACCACTCAGCTACTGTGCTCTCACTGCAGAGCCTGCAACTGTATTTCCAGGTGGCCTCCCATCAAAAAGCTCAACACTGTGAACATATTTTATACAGCACTCTTTTTTTCTTTTTTCTTTTTTTTTGCTATATATGCTTTCACTTTGACCAATGGACCAATGGAGGTCAAATCTTGTTCTGGTCTGTGTGGGTGGCAGTTGAGTTGCATGTTTGGTCTGTAGCTTGGGTAGGTCTGTGCTTGTGCTATGAAGTTATGAGTTGGTTCCCCATGAGCCAACACAGACATACAGTACCTTGCAAAAGACTTCACACCCCTTGAACCTTTCTACATTTTGTCACGTGACAACCACAAACGTAAATTTAATTTACTGAGATTTCATGTGATAGACCAAAATAAAGTGGCATATAATCGTGAAGTGGAAAGAAGATGATAAATGTTTTAAATAAATGTCTGAAAAGTGTGGCATGCATTTGTATTCAGCCCCCCCCCTGAATTAATACTTTGTAGAACCAAATTTTGCTGCAATTGCAGATGCAAGTCTTTAAGTCAGGGGTCTCAAACTCAGTTCCTGGAGGGCCGCAGCCCCGCAGAGTTTTGTTCCAACCATAATTAAAAACACCTGATCCAACTAAACAAGTCATTAAGGCTTATTTGAAAACTACATGGTATGTATGTTGGAGCAGGGTTGGAACAAAACTCTGTAGGGCTGCGGCCCTCCAGGAACTGAGTTTGAGACCCCTGCTTTAAGTGTACGTCTCTATCAGTTTTGCACATCTATACAGTAAAAAATGTTGCCAATTCTTCTTTGCAAAATAGCTTAAGCTCAGTCAGATTGGATGGAGAGCGTCTATGAACAGCAATTTTCGAGTCTTTCCACAGATTCTTAGTTGGATTTAGGTCTGGACTTTGACTCTGCTTTGATCTGAACCATTCCATTTTAGATCTGGTTGTATGTTTAGGACTCTAACAGGTTTTCTTCTAAGAATGGCCCTGTTTTTGGCTCCATCCATCTTCCCAACAACTCTGAGCAGCTTCCCTGTCCCTGCTGAAGAAAAGCAAAATCATTCCCACAACATGATGCTGCCACCACCATGCACAGTGTTAGTTTTGCACCACACACAGCGTTTTGCATTTAGACCAGAAAGTTTAATTTTGGGCTCAAGTGACCAGCTTCCACATGTTTGCTGTGTCTCCCACATGGCTGGTCACAAACTGCAAACGGGACTTCTTACGGCTTTTTTTTTTTTCAACAATGGCTTTCTTCTTGCCGCTCTTCTGTAAAGAACAGATTTGTGGAGCGCACGACTAATAATTGTCCTATGGATAGATTCTCCCATCTTGAACAGTTGAACAGTGAACAGTGCACACTGCTCCGTGAGATGTTTAAAGCTTGCGATATATATATATTTTTTATAACCTAACCCTGCTTTAAGCTTCTCCACAACTTTATCCCTGACCTGTCTGGTGTGTTCCTTGTGCTTCATGATGCTGTTTGTTCACTAATGTTCTCTAACAAATGTTTGAGAGAGTCACAGAACAACTATATTTATTCTGAGATTAAATTACACACAGATGGACTCTAGTTCCTAATTAGGTGACTTAATTAGGTGACTTCGTAATTAAAATGAATTTTAATTACGAATATCAGAGTAATGATAAAAGTATGGATGTGTTCTAATTTCCTTTTGACACCATTGTCATCTAGACATTTGTTCTGTTAAAAAAAAACACAATATATCTAAGTGTGTAAATAAATCTATTTGTTGATTTAACATAAACGTTGAGGTACTTGAGGTATTTGAGGTATACTTTGAGGGTAATTTAACTGTCATCATCATTTTGTGCCAGATGTAGTAATGAATTTCATGTTCATGTATAAACATTTGAAATAAAGTATATGCTTTATTTGGATTTACAGTACAGGGCAGTTGATGTTCTGTTGTTGATATTATTTGTAATGAACAGGACAAAGGTGTTGTGAGAATCCATTTACTGGTGGTTCTTTAAAGACAAATTCTACAATATACATGTCAAAGAAGCAATTTCTTCTCATAACTGAATTCAGGTGCCTAAGAGTAAATTATCTTTATTCTTTCTTTATAACTTTCAAAAGCAGAGAATCGCATCAGGACCAGAATGAGGAACAATGACACCACTCTTCACACCGTTAGTACTGCGTTTCATGTGTCATGGAATGCCATCTATTATCATAACACATTTTATTTCAGTACCTTAAGTACATTAAGTACCTTTAATAGACAATCATCATCATAGTTTTTCACCAATGCTATTGTTTAACAGCAATCCCCCCCCCCCCCCCCCCCCCAGACAGAGACTAAGCTTAACTGTATTTAAGTAATTTTCCAGTTACTCTAACACAATTCTAAATCTTAACTAGTATAAATAAAACTTAACATATATGGGCCATGTTAAGTTTCAGTTATGCTAGTTAAGATTACACTTACATTTTGGTATACTATAACATTAATAAACTGCATAATTAACACATGAAGGAGCTGGTTTGATATTGAGACTCTTAGTAGTATTTATTTATATCCTGTTTCAGGTCTCTCCAAATGATGTTGATGATAAGATCATCTACAGCTCTGTGGTTTACCGGTAAGAGGTGAGGGACTGGAAAAAAAAATATATATATATATATATATATATATATATAATGTGTGTGTGTGTGTGTATACATATATTTTTTTTTTTTTGCAAAGTGATGTGAGACGTAGTCATTCAGAAAAGACCTGTTTCCTCAAGCTAAATCAATACAATTCCTTCAACTCCAGCTGCCATTATTTCCCTCCACACCGTATACACCAGTCCAACCCCGAAATACTATGAATTCGATGAATACTTTTAATTAAATTCAACAAGTTAAACTTTTATTATACCGATTCATCACACACAGGCTGATTAATATCAGTTGTTTATTTCTTTTAATTTTGATTTGATTTTATGGCTTACAGCTAATGACAACCTAAAATTCTGTATCTCAAAAAATTTACATATTGTGAAAAAGTTCAATATTGGAGATTTATGGTGTCGCACTCTAATCAGCTAATTAACACAAAAAACCTGCAAAGGTTTCCTGAGCCAGTAAATGGTTTCTCAGTCATGAAGGGTAAGACAAAAAGGTCATTGCCAAAGAATCTGGCGGTTCACAGAGTGCTGTATCCAAGCAGAAATGGAACGGGAATGGAATAATAATAATTTTTAAAAAGTGGTATAAAAAGGTGAAGAATAAGGACCGTTCCATGACTGAAATCGCCCTCAACTGCAAGTAAATCTAGTGTTGCTAAAATATTGTTATGTAAAAGTTAAAAAAAGCAAAAGCTTCTATAGGCATATTAATTACTGTAGTCTTTAACTGTTGATGTTAAATGCATCAGTAATAGCAATCAATTTTCTCCATGCAGAAAAAGCTTTCAACAGATCACATTTCTCTTATACAGTAACTAAAAAAAAAAAGAATAGAAATAAATGGATCAACACTCTTTAACAAAAATAAATGTAAATCAAGGATTTTTTTTTTTTTTTTTTGTAAAGCACAGTTCACTTTCTGAACCTTGTATATAATTTTAGCAGGAGCTGATTTTTCATGGCGACAGAGCCTATCCTGATTCCCTTGGATGCCCAGAGAAGACCAGCACAGCTAAACCCTATTCACATGCAGGAGAGGCAGAGCTGTCTTTAACTTAATGAAGAGCTTCTTAATGGCTGGAAAACAGATCCATGCTGTCTGTGGCACAAACAAGATAATCATGGACCTCTTTACATGACCAGCAGCTTCACATATTCTAGTACCGACAGTCTTTCTGCAATGTGGGAATTCACTTTGAAAGCTGCCTGTTCTACTGCTGCAAATGGGTGCAGACGAAATGCACAAGAGACAAGATGCACAAGTGATAGATCCCTATCTGGCATGCTGGCTTGCTTATTGCTGAGAGCTTGTTCGGCTGTGGTCTTTCGATGACTTCCTGCTGTCATACTTTTGTCATGATACTGGTTACCCTTAACTGTAAAGATCAATACAAATATTGTTCAGTGTAATCTGAAAAATCTCAACTGTCAGTGTTATTTACAAAGGGTGCTTGGACCATACACATTCCTGCTTACTCCTGCAATTGTTTCCATAATAGTAAAATGTATTTTATTTCCTCTTGTAGTTTTTTTTTCCTTTATACCTTACTTGCTGTATACTGTATGTGTCACAAGTCTTGTACAGTATTTCATGGCTTTCATGGTTTCATTGTGTTATTCCACGTTCTCCCATTTTATGAGATTTTAGCAGCTGAATTTTATAAAAAAAAAATTTGTGGTCCTCTAAATTAATTTTTTTTTTTTACCATAATAATAAAAATATACATTTTGCAGCATGGTGGTGCTAGCAGGTAGTTTTACATGGCTTTTTCGCAACAAACTGATGCCTGAAATTTATGGAGATTTCTTGTATTGATGACAGGAGAGTTGAACCACTCCATATCCCAAAGTTTTCAGTGGTGGCCACGTCATGTGTGAAAACAATTTCTCCTACTCCCTTGAGCCTGTATACTATTAACTCATTCCTATAATTTTATGCTATTTTATTAAATTATGAAATGAAAAAGGTACAAGTTAACCTGGATAGGGAATTATTTTGCCCCAGCTAAGCCCCGCCCACAAAATGTAAAAAAAAAAAAAAAACAGGAAAAGGAATATACAAGGACATAATCAACAAAAAACACCCCATAGATAATTGTGTTCCTACAGCAAGGGTTTTTAGTTCTCTTATATCATAAGAATTTAGAAACATTTCATTTTTCTCCAAATAATATTTTTATAGTAAACATTATATTAATTAAATGGAACCTACAAATCAAAAGTATGACATCAGCACCACAAATTAAGTCCTGACTTAATAGCTAAGCACCTATAGTTTCCTGTCTATAATATAATATAATTGTTAGGAACCTCCACTAGAGGTCACTGTTTCGTTCTGTGTAGATTTTGTTGACCGACTCAGTTTCCCAGAAGGCACCTCAGTCAGGTGAGGAGTGCTCACCTGAACTGAGGTGGCTCATTAAAGTTTCCATAAATAGCAGTTTGTTCTGGGAAACTGGGTCGAGCATTGTTTGTATACCGTCATGTGGGCATTCCTTTTTGTTTCTTTAAGTTTATATTTAGTTTATGTTTTGTAACCTTTGTTTTCAGAGGGCTCTAGTTTTGGTTTTCTGTATGTTCCTTGTTCTGATGGATTCATGGAGCTGCCTTGTTCAGTGTTTAGTTAGGCCTTGTCTCCTCCTGTGTAAGTACTATTCTTTGTATCCCCAGTGTCGGCCTTCTGGTGTAGTTCTTTGTTTGTTTAGTTATGTGTAGCCACATGAGGGCTTAGCTGCTAGCAGGGTTAGCTGCTGGTAGGCCTTGACTGCTAGTACGGTTAGCCCCTAGTAGGGTTAGCCTCCAGTAGGCTAGCCTCTAGTGGGATTGACTGCTAGTGGTTCTGGTCGCTAGTAGGTTAGCCACTAGTTTGGTATAGCCTCATGTGTGCCTTTCCTTTTGTGTTCCAGTTCCAGTCCCCTAGATCAGTACTAACCCGGTTAGCCACTAATCCAGTTAGATACTAACTCGGTTAGGTCAGCATCCAGTGTCTCCATATTCCATGTAGCTACTAACCTCACTAATCACTAACCCATCTAGTCTCTGTGCTCCTGGTCCTGTCTTCAGTCCTGTCTCTAGTCTGTATCCCTGGTCCTGTATCTAGTCTCCAGTCCTGTCTCTCCAGTCTCTAGTTCCCCTATGTATCTTTAGCTAGCTCCAGCTCCATGTTTCCCTGTGTCAGCTCCTAGCTCCTGTGTCAGCGCTCAGTTCCTTGTGTCCGTTCCGGTTCCCTGTGTCAGCGCTCGGTTCCCTGTGTTCAGTTCTTGTTCCTGTGTTTTTCCTGAGCCCTAGTTTGAGTTTGTTGTTTTAGTTTCTTTGTTTTGTCTGTTTGAGATTATAAATAGACTATTTCTGTTCTTACACTCCTCTGCGTGCATGCCTGCCATATATGCCCATGGCAACATCAGCCGGTCTAGCCAGTACCACCAGCTAGAACCATGACAATAAAATAATATATAATATAATATAATATAATATAATATAATATAATATAATATAATATAATATAATATATTATATTATATTATAATAAGCAAAAACATGTAAGACAAGAAATAGTTGTGTGTATCATCCAATAGTTGGGTTTGGTGAAACAGTGCATATACTGTAGGTGCAGTTAGTGTTTTCCTGAACAGATCATTAAAAAAAAAAATGCAGCTTGTGTCTTGGAGGAAGCACACGTTAACCTCTATCCCAGTAAAACACATTTTTAATTGAAAACCTTGTCAATTATATTCTTACATTTCTTTTATATTTTAAATTTATAATTTTGAATCTGTTTTGAAGGACACTTCACACATTATCAAATGTACATTTTATGAAGAAAATGAATAAAACTATTGTTCCTTGCATTTTGTGCTTGTGAAGGTAATTATTTCACTCACACAGCACCATCTGAGACTGCAGCTTCTAGAAGTGAGAAAACCACATGAGTGCAAACACACGTCTGTTCTTTCTTAAAGAAAATATTGGGTGTCGGGGGTATCAAAGGTTATGTATCAAAGGGGTATCAAAGGTAAAAGTTCTGGTTTAAAAAAATGTAATTTAAATATCATTTTGTGACAGTAAGTGCAATTAAGAATTGAAGTGAAACAGCCAGGAGCACTCCTACAGAAATGTTGTAAACATAAAAAAAAAAAAAAAAAAAACGTGAAAATAATTGTCTCCTTCAGCATTATACAATTATTATTTTTTTTTACTGCAACCACTCACCATGTCAGTACTCACACATACTGTGAATAAAGCTGCATTTTATGTAAAACCTACATTTACAACTCTGCATAATTTTGTTTTGTAATGTGACCGGAACTGTTTGTAAATATTTTTTAAAAAAGGTTTTTGTTTACCAGTCAGTGTTCTGGTACAGGGGTACCGAATGAAGCTGAAAGGTCTCTGACGTCCTCTAGTGGCTAACTGCAGTACTAACCGTACATTTTCCCCTCTGCCCATTACCATGTTAGTGAATGGAACCTATAGGACAAATATAAATTTGTCCTTGATCTCTCCTACATATTTTTTTTTATGATAAAAGTGTTTCATAGAAAACATTTGATGATAACTAATCATCTTCGTTTCTCAGTAAAGTTTACACTTTCATTTAAACTGTATCTGGTGTGTGTGTTTCTTTGCAGTGTTTCTTGTATGTTGCTCTCTTTGATGTCTAAACTAGCTCACTCCATGTATATAAATAGCAATCTGATGTGAATAAATATGACTATTAAAATTACTACGACTATTAAAGTAAGGCACATAAATGATTAACTTTTTATTGATTTTACTGATTTTAATGTAGCAGTAGTGAGACACTGGACATTACTCAGAGTATCATGTTAATAATCCTATAGTTAAGACTGAACAGTGTTCAGTGATGAGGCTAAACAGTGAAAATTAGACATAAGTGTCCAACATGTGCAGTTACACGCAGCGTCCACAAGAAGGCAGAAGAACGTTTAATCACTTTTCTATGTGAAAACTTCCCAAACAATTTTGAATATGTCCAAAATGATGGTAAGCAGGCTGTCTAGCACACTGTCTAGATGTTCTAGTTAAAATACAAGTATGCAGATTGTAACAAAACCAGTAAACTGCAGAAGCATCAAATGTAATTAATACAGTAGAACCTTGTATTGCGAGCATACTGTAATTTTGTTCTGGAAGCACAACCAAAAATACTTAATATAAAAATTATTAATACGAAATGTAAAGTAAAAATAAAACAAATTATTCTGCACTTTACCTTTAAAAAGAATTGTGGCTGTAGTGATTGAGACCACAGAGAGGAGGAGGAAGGGGGCTACTGTTTAGGATGACATGGGAGATGGTTATATTTATATATGGAGTTTGTATGAGGCAAAACTATGGTTATCCAGGAATCATACAATTTTGTCAAGCAATTGTAATTGCAGATGAGTAGAAAGTTCCTACTTTGTGGATATAATGCAATGCCTGCCCTGGTTGTCAGTCTGTCTGTCTGTCTGTCTGTCTTTGCATCCATATCCCATTGAAAGAAGGGTGCCACACTCACACACCACTGTCACACATTAGAATGTGGGGAATCTGGACACTGTGGGAGGAAACCAGAGCACTTGGTTAAAACCCACCAAGCATGGGATGACCATACAGCCATCATGCACAAACTGGAGCCAGATTTCAAACCCCCAACACTGGAGGTGACAAGCAACAGTGCTAACGCTCAGTGCTTATGACAATGACAGGGATCAGGAATAAAGAAGGCAGGATGTAACACGAATAATAACCTGGCAGAATTAACTTTTTCAGGATTTTTTTTTAGCTACTGCTGCAGCTTTTCAGGGGGGTTGATTGGGAGTGACAAGGATGAATAGGCTCAAGAATGAGTCCATCAGAGGGACAACCCATGTTATATGTTTTGGGGATAACATCAAAGACGTCAGATTGATGTGGTTTGGACATGTTCAGAGGAGAGGTTGTGAATATATCTATATCATATGTAAGTTTGAACTGCCAGGCAGGAAGTCTAAAGAAAGACCAAGGAGGAGATTTATGGATGCAGTGAGAGAGGACATGAAGTTACTTGGGGTGAGAGAGGAGGATGCACAGAATATTGTGAGATGTAGGCAGCAGGCAGATTATTTCTGGTGGCAACCCCTGAAAGGGAATTGGCGAAAGACAAAGAAAAAGAAGAAGAAGAAGAAGAGTCTATGTCTTCGCATATAACTAAGAAGATACTGTAGTCAGTTTTTTTTAGACAATTTCATAAAGCCTTTCACAGAGCTGGACTTCACACATCATCATGTGGTATTTTTAACACAGAGTCAGACAAGTTATTTATACAGTGCAAGAATATGCAAATAAATAAATAATAATAATAATAATAATAATAATAATAATAATACATTATATATACACACACACACACACACACACACACACATATATATATATTATGGCATGCCGTTTAGGAAAATATTCATGAGAGAACTTAATGAAAACTCTGAATATATTGAATGAAACGTGAGAATATTGAATGGATTCCGAATATATTGATTGAAACTCTATATATATTGAATGAATTCTGAATATATGGATTGAAAACTGATGTGCTCCCCTGCCACAGATTGCACCCCCCGCCCCCCCCCCCCTACATAATCTCTATCAAATATTATATTAAAACATAAATTCATAGGTTTATTGTAATCAAATATGATATAACTATTATAATTAACCCTTGGCACGTGACAGGTGTCGAGACCATGAATACAAATTCTCATATGTTTATTTTGTGGCACATTTATTTTACAGGGATTTGTCATGTAATACAAAAATGCTTGCACTAAATAAATATTTATGATTAAAAATTTTACAAAATTATTTTTATTATTAAATAAGCAATATCAAAAATACATCTTGTATATAAAAAATAATAATTTATATTTTTTCCCTATACAACATGTAATTTTTTTATAATGCTTATTTTATAATCAAATCCATTTGGTCTAATTTGTAATTTCTAAGTCATAAACCTAGAAATTTCTGGTCTAATATAATATTCGACGGAGATTAAATAGGGGGTGCAATCTGTGGCAGGGGAGCATTTTAGCGCATAACACCGGTCTTCCGCGGTGAAATAGCGAATATATTTCTTCATCCGTAGTCTGGTACTGAGTGCGGCTTGTGCCACCACTTTGGGCCGTACACGCACTCATCAATGTGTTCACCATCTCTTCATTTCTCACAATTGCAGCAACCAAGTTTCTCGCCGACTCACTCATCCTTCCTAAAGATGGCGCTGTGTTTCGATGACGTCATGTTTCATTCAATATATTCAGACTTTTCATTCAATATATTCAGACTTTTCATTCAATATATATCAGTTTTCAATCAATATATTCGGAATCCATTCAATATTCTCACAGTTCATTCAATATATTCAGATTTCATTCAATATATATCAGTTTTCAATCCATATATTCAGAATTCATTCAATATATATAGAGTTTCAATCAATATATTCGGAATCCATTCAATATTCTCACGTTTCATTCAATATATTCAGAGTTTTCATTAAGTTCTCTCATGAATATTTTCCTAAACGGCATGCCATAATATATATATATATATATATATATATATATATATATATATATATATATATATATATATATATATCTCAGCTGGGATCTGTTGTCTGTAGGACCCGGACTAATGATTATTCTGCTCAGGGTTATATTCCATTTTAAAGACATTTGTGAAGCTTTACTGTTTAGCTGTAATGTTTAAACTAAATCACGGCCATAGGTTTTGCACCAACCAACAAGTATCTTGCACATCAATCCATCCATCCATCCATCCACCTATACTGCTTATCGTTTGTAGGCCATTAGGTCAGCAGTATCTGAAATACTTAATGCTACTGAGATCACATTTCATCTTCATACAGTGTTAATGTTTGATGTGAACATTATCCGAAGCTCTTGGCTTGGATCTAAAGGTTTTATGCACTGTATTATTGCCATATGTTTTCATCTTCTACTGTACATGTGCAATGTTTGAATGAACAGGGTAAAATACTGCAGCATGAGGCATGATAAAGATATCAATGGTACCTATTTCCTTAATTACTGGGCACTAAACCAGTGTAACATGTGGATACCAAGCTGTGATCATACTGTAGGTACTATTAACTCTTTCAGCTGCAAGTTGTCCTGCAGTAGCTTTTCAGCAGGTTTCGGACTAGATGGCGTAGGTTTTGCCCCCCTTGTGCATCAGTAAGCCCTTGCTAGTCATAACCCTCCTGCTATTTGACCAGTTATCCTTCCTTTGACCACAGTGATATTAATTTCACCATATCAGAGGATTATGTTATGTCTGTTTGGTTTATGTCACCATGGGACAAGTGTTTTTATAGGGAACAAAATGTAATTTAATGCAGACTTTGGTTTTGTATGACATTTGTGTCTCATTCCTTAGCAATATTTTGTATGCACACAAATTGCGAGAGAGAGGATGTTGAAAAAGTGTAAGCAATAGTTTTAGAGCAAGTGTTGAAGTTAGCAGGAAGAGGAAGTGTTTGATGTGCTACAAACACAGCAACAGAGAGTAAAAACAAAACAAAAAAAAAACAGGAATTGTAAGGCGTAAAGACCAGCACAGTGACAGTCTCTTTAAAAATTATCTTAAAACTGTAAGATTGACAGAACTTACACCAATATGTCTATATCTTTTTTTCTGTAGTTACATATAGAGAACCTGGAAAAACAATGCAGTTGAAAAAAAAAAAAAAAAAAAGCAAATCGACGGCTGGTTCTTAGCGAAAATGAAAGTATCACTACAAATCATGCAGTCCTTTAGTGGCTGTCCTTGAAGCTCTGATCAAACAGCGGCATTCAGTCCACTTGCCTTTAAAGTCTCTAGGGCGCATGACATCACTCTGCTCACATGCCACTTTTCCGTTTAACATCAGCCATACATTCTCTTGACTCTGGGCCTCCAGGACTCCTGCCCTTGCTTTTATAGCATGGAGAAAGCCCAAGATCCATTAATAATTATGATACACCAGCCGTGCCCAATCTAGCGGCTCTGCCCCACTTCACGCACCTGCAGAAGGAGAGGTCGCTTACCTAATGAGCCTCTTAAATGTAAGCAAGAATCAATAAAAGATTTAGGTGCAAGCTCATCTCTGGCACAAGTTCTAAATTTAAAATAATTCATACTGTATTTGTGGTTCTATGAGTTGGCCCTTGTTTGAGATATGCTAAGCTGTGACAAAGTCAAATAATAATTCTGCCTCAATTTACTGATGCCAGTCTCCACACCTTTAGATTCAAAAAAGTGCTTGTGTGAGTGAGAGTCAATGATGGAAAACTGGTGTGTGTGTCGTCGAAAGTCGTCCCACACAGTGCTTTGATATACAAGCATGCATCCAGAACGATTTATGCTCGCAATCCAAGGTGAACTGTAAATTGATAACCAGAACAAATACTAATTTAAAATGAAGATGTAGGGTTTTTTTTTTTTTTTTTTTTTACAGGAATTTCATACAGCCTTTCACAGTGGTAGACTTCACACATCATTACATGCGGTGTTTTCAACGCATAAAAGAGGAAGTCAGAAAAGTAATTTATTTATTTTTTTACAGTGCAAAATGGCAATGAATGTGGTGCAAATCTTAGCTTAGCTTGATAGGAATTAATAAGACTAGAAAAGGTCAAATATACAGTATATGCCATGTGTCTGCATTACTAGGCAATGAGTGAAGTCTGCTGTCTCAAAAAAATTATAAACATTTGGTGTACAATGGGCTAGATAGAAACATCCATCCATCCATTCATCCACCTATAGTACTATCTATACTGCTTATCCTCCGTAGGGTAACAGTAGTCCCTGAGCCTATCCCTGGCAACACAAGGTGACAACAATTTGCTGTCACAACCACACACTTACACAACATTACCACACATTAGATTGTGGGGAATTCGGAAACCTCAAACCAATTACACCACATGGACTGTGGGAGGAAACCACAGTATTTAGTTGAAACCCATCAAACATGGAAAGAACATGCAAACTGCACACAAACTGGAGACAAGATTTACTTACTGCTGCTTCACCAGTTGTCTTTCCTTTAACCACAATGATACTCATTTCATCTGTCAGAGGTTTAGTTTATGTCTGTTTGGTGTACTGTATGTCACCATGGGACAGATGTTCTTAAAGGGACAAATCAAATTTAATGAACACTGTGGTTTTACATGACATTTGAACAACATTCCTTAGCAATATTTTGCATGCACAGAAATTGCAAGAAAGAGTTTGAGATGTTGAAAAGGTGTAAGCTATATTTTTAGAGGTTAGCAGGATGAGGAGCTGTTGTGGTGCAACACATGAAGCAACACAGGGTTAAAAAAAAAAAACACCAGCGACTGTAAGGTTGTCATGCTTTTCCCTAATAAGTGGACGCAAAGGTGTAAAGTCCAGCTCAGTGACAGATTCTTTGATAATCTTATTTCCATCTAGAGAACCTGGAAAATTCATTTTAGTCAAAATTCTGATAATAATCAAAGTGTTATTCCTTACTTACCTACAATAATATATCATCATATCACCATGAGCAACAGGAAAAAAGGAGAAATTAAAAAACTATGATAATATAATAAAAATATAATAATAGCTTTTAATGATTAACTATGATCCGGCCTCAATTTACTGGTGCCAGTTATAATGTTTCCACATTTTTAGATTGTAAAAATATAGGTAAAATAGCACTATTCAAATAATGCAAATTTTAATGATAACCAGAACAAACACTATTCACAATGAATATGTGTTCATATTTTAAGGAGCACTTGCTTTCACAGATAATAGTAAAGACTTCTCACATGGGGCAATCCATGTTCTCATACTGTATGTACAGTACGTAAGCTTAAATACAATTTTGTCCACGCGTGTATATATATATATATATATATATATATATATATATATATATATGTCGCGAACCAACGGAACTCAGACGAGACAGTCTCTGATGTTGGCCCGGCAGGGCGATTTATTTACAAGGTTGGGGATAAAGAAAACACGGGGTTCAAACAAAATATAATAATCAACACTGGAACTGAAATACTGGAAAAATAGGAAACAAAAAGCAAAACAGAAACCAATAAATAAACAGGCAAAAACGCGGAGCTGGCAGGAGGGAAAAAACGGGAGTGCATAGGAGGGAGCTTGGAACAGAATAGGTGCACGGGAGACACGGAAGCACACTAAAACACGGAGACACGGAAACACGGAAGTACACAGGAGCGCGGAGCGAGGCAGACAAAGAGAAACTTAAATACACAGGGAAATAATAGTCTTTTCAGGGAAACACGGAAATAAACACAGTCTTAGCCTTTTTCTGAAGAGTTCGGGTCGCGTGATCAATCTCGGACGGCGTGCTGGTGAAAGAGTGGTGCTTTTGTGTAAATCAGCAGAATATGGAGCAGCTGTGTGTGTGGGTGTGTGTGTGTGAGAGACGTGCGTGCGTGCTAGAACTCGGGTGACGTAGGACGTTGTGCAGGGGCGGAGCCTGGTGTGCGCGTCACAGAACCCCCCTCTCCACGGACCGCTCCTGAGGGCCGGAGAGTACGTCGTCGTGGTGGATGACCCCTACCCCTGGGGGCCGGCATCTGGGGCTGAGCCTGATGGAACTCGGCGAGAAGGGTTGGGTCTAGGATATCATCCCGAGGAACCCAGCTTCTCTCCTCGGGACCGTACCCCTCCCAGTCCACCAGATACTCCAGACGACCACCTCGACGACGGGACCTCAAGATTTCGCGGACGGCGTAGATTGTGCCGTCCTCCAGGTCGAGGCTCGGTGGGGGCTCCTGTGGATCGCCAGACTCTGGGGAAACAGAAAGTGAGGGGGTGTGGTATGGTTTCAATAGGGAGACATGGAATGTGGGGTGTATTCTGTAGGTGCGTGGAAGACTTAACTTAAATGTGACTGGATTGATCTGGGACAGGATGGTGAAGGGACCAATGTATCGGGGTGACAGTTTCTTGCTGGGCAGACGAAGGCGGATGTCCCGGGTTGACAGCCAAACCCTTTGCCCAGGTCGGTACGTTGGGGCATTAGATCTCCGGGTGTCGGCTGTGATCTTTTGCCTTCTGACTGCCCTCTGAAGCTGTCGGTGCGCTGATGCCCAAACCCTCTCACTCTCCTGGAACCAGTGATTCACTGCGGGAACCTCGGAGGTTTCTCCATTCCAGGGGAATAGCGGGGGTTGATGACCGAGTACGCACTGAAATGGGGTTAAACCAGTAGCTGGGTTCTTGAGAGAATTTTGGGCGTACTCGGCCCAGACGAGGTACTGGCTCCAGGAGTTCTGGTGGCCGTGGCAGAAGGTACGTAGGTATCGACCTATCTCCTGGATCTTCCTCTTGGTTTGGCCATTGCTTTGTGGGTGGTACCCAGACGACAGGCTCACCGTCACTCCCAGGAGTGTGAAAAAGGCCTTCCAGAACCGGGAGATGAACTGGGGACCCCGGTCTGAAACGATGTCTTCCGGGATGCCAAAGTTCCGAAAGATCTGTTCGAACAGGGCCTCCGCCGTCTTTTGTGCTGTCGGGAGACCTGGGAGTGGGATAAGGCGACAAAATTTTGAAAATCGGTCCACAATGACGAGCACACAGGTGTTACCTTGAGACACGGGGAGGTCCGTCATAAAGTCTATGCCCAGGTGTGACCAGGGACGTCGAGGAACAGGTAGCGGCAGCAGTTTTCCTGTGGGTAGTTGCCTGGGTATTTTAGACTGAGCACATGCCCGGCATCCCCGTACGTACCTCTGCACTTGTTCTCTCATCCGAGGCCACCAGAAACGCTCGCGGAGAAGGGAGAGGGTTTGGGTGACCCCCGGGTGACCGGTACCAAGTGAGGAGTGTACCTGGTGGATAAGATGTTCTCTCTCTGGTTCGGGGACAAAGGAAAGCTGTGGTGGACAACCGGGCGGAGAGGCGCCGGGGGAATGGCTCTGGGAATCAAAGCTGCCATCCTCCCATTGTATTGGCAAGACGAACAGAGTTGTCGGGAGGATGTTCTCTGGGTGCTCGGCCGTTTCCTCGGGATCGTGGACCCTGGAGAGCGCGTCGGCCTTGACATTCTTCGTTCCTGGCCTATAAGAAATGGAGAAATGGAATCTCGTGAAGAACAAAGCCCACCTTGCCTGTCTGGAGTTCAAACGTTTCGCTTCACGTAGATACTCCAAATTCTTATGGTCAGTTAGGACCAGGAACGGATGGATCGCCCCTTCCAACCAATACCTCCACTCCTCCAAGGCCAGCTTGATGGCGAGAAACTCACGATTTCCGATATCGTAATTCCTCTCCGCCGGTGACAGCTTCCTGGAAAAGAAGGCACATGGATGGTAAGTTGGATCCTTCCCCTGCTGCTGTGACAATACCGCTCCCACCCCGGTTTGTGAGGCATCGACCTCTACTAGAAAGGGGTGATTAACGTCTGGAAGGGTGAGGATCGGGGCTGTGGTAAAGGACTGTTGCAAGTGGGACATGGCCTGTGTAGCCTCAGGTGACCAAACTAGCTTCTTGGGCTTACCCTTTAGGAGGTCAGTGAGCAGGGCGACTTTCATACTATACCCCTGGATGAATCGGCGGTAGAAATTCGCGAAGCCCAAGAAGCGTTGGAGCTGTTTAATATTGGTTGGGGTAGGCCACGATCGGACAGCCTCTACCTTCCTCTCATCCATCTGAATCCCCCTTGGACTGATGTTATAACCCAAGAAGGAGATGGAGGACTGATGGAAGAGGCACTTTTCCGCCTTGAGGAACAGCTGATGAGATCGGAGTCTCTTAAGCACCTCAGTTACATGTCGGAGGTGCTCCGAGGAATCCCGTGAGTAGATAAGTATGTCATCGATGTAGACGACCACAAATCTGCCCACACAATCCCGGAACACCTCGTTCATATAACCCTGAAACACAGACAGAGCGTTCACTAGGCCGTACGGCATCACCAAGTACTCATAGTGACCCGTAGGAGTAATGAAAGCAGTTTTCCACTCATCACCTTCGCGAATGCGAATCAGATTATATGCGCTCCGGAGGTCTAGCTTCGTGAAGATAGTAGCTCCACGGAGCTGTTCCAGAGCGGAGGGGACGAGAGGAAGGGGATAACTGAACCTTACCGTGACCTTATTTAGCGCCCGATAGTCGATGCACGGCCGAAGGCCTCCGTCTTTTTTGGCCACAAAGAAGAAGCTAGAAGCAGCAGGGGAAGTCGAGGGTCTAATGAAGCCTTGCCGAAGGGCCTCCTCAACGTACGTCTCCATTGCCTTCTGTTCCGGGAGAGAGAGAGAGTAGATCTTACCTCTTGGCACCGGTGCACCTGGAAGGAGGTCGATGGCGCAGTCCCATGGCCGGTGTGGAGGTAGTTGTGTGGCTCGGACTGGACAGAAGATGTCCTGAAAGCTGGAGTATGCCTCTGGAACCTCGTGATGAGGCACCCCGGCTGGACTCTCCACGGAGGTCGAGTTGAGTGGTAGAGCTGGGACCTGGGAAAGGCAGTGAGAGAAACAGCCGGCCCCCCACTTCAGGATTTCCCCATCCTTCCATGAGAGGATCGGCTCGTGGAGAGTGAGCCATGGGCGCCCCAGAATCAGGTCAGATGTAGATTTTTCGAGAACCAGGAATCGGATCTTTTCCTCATGCAGCCAGCCGACCTGCATATGCAACGGAGGAGTGATGTAACGAACCAACCCCCCAGCAGGGGGCGCCCCGTCACGCAGCAGATCTGAAGGGGAACAGGGCGGAGTTCAAGGGGAACCTTGAGCTGCCGGCAGAGTGTCCTAGATATGAAGTTTCCGGCGGAACCCGAGTCCAGGAGAGCCTTTACTGTGGGAGACATGGTGGCATGGTGGATAGTGACATTCGTGGTGAGTGGTTTGGCATGGGGACATTCATGAATGACATTATTCACCAGAGGTCTCGCTGGGCGCCGAGGGCATGATGGTAGCAGGTGCCCCTTTTCGGCGCAGTATAGGCATAACCCCGAGTCCAGCCGGCGTTGTCTTTCCTGAGGAGAAAGTCGGGCATTTGGTTAATGTCCATAGGTTCGGGTACTGACCTGGGGTCTGGTGAGAGGAGGGCTGGTTGGAATTGAACCGGTGCAGGAAGTTCGGCAGCGCAATCCTGCAAACGGTTGGCGACTCTGAGGGTGAGCCGCATGAACTGCTCCAGCCCAACAGAGTCGTCGTGGGTCGCCATCTGCAGCCTCAGTCGTGGTGCTAGCCCCTGCCGGAATTTGGTTAAAAGGGAGAGCTCGTTCCACCCACTGGCGGCTGCAAGGGTTCTAAAGGAGAGAACATAATCGTGAATGGAACCCTTACCTTGTTGCAGCCGGAAAAGTTGGTCCCCAGCGGTGGTAGAGCTCACCGAGTAATTAAATACTTCCCGGAAATGCGCAGTAAATTGCGCATAATTGTGGACGACGGGTCCATCCTGTTGCCACATTGCCTGTGCCCACTGGAGAGCGCGTCCCATCAGTAGGGAGACAATGTAGGCAACCTTGGATCTGTCAGATGGGAAGCGCAGGGGCTGCATGTCAAAAAATATTGAGCACTGCAGAAGGAACCCATCGCAATTCCCCGCTTCACCAGAGAAGGGCGTCGGTGTAGCCACGGGACTGGTAAGCGCACCGGGGGAAACCGGGGCAATGGCAGCCGCCATGGGCGCAGTGTGGGGAGCCGGGGGAATCGGTGGAGTGACTGTGGGTGCAGCAGGTGGTGTAGTGGCGGAGGTTTGTGGTGGCAGAAGACGCTGGAGGGTGGTGATCAGCTCCGAAATCAAATTAGCACTTGCCGGGTCCATAATTGTGGAGGTCCGAGATTCTGTCGCGAACCAACGGAACTCAGACGAGACAGTCTCTGATGTTGGCCCGGCAGGGCGATTTATTTACAAGGTTGGGGATAAAGAAAACACGGGGTTCAAACAAAATATAATAATCAACACTGGAACTGAAATACTGGAAAAATAGGAAACAAAAAGCAAAACAGAAACCAATAAATAAACAGGCAAAAACGCGGAGCTGGCAGGAGGGAAAAAACGGGAGTGCATAGGAGGGAGCTTGGAACAGAATAGGTGCACGGGAGACACGGAAGCACACTAAAACACGGAGACACGGAAACACGGAAGTACACAGGAGCGCGGAGCGAGGCAGACAAAGAGAAACTTAAATACACAGGGAAATAATAGTCTTTTCAGGGAAACACGGAAATAAACACAGTCTTAGCCTTTTTCTGAAGAGTTCGGGTCGCGTGACCAATCTCGGACGGCGTGCTGGTGAAAGAGTGGTGCTTTTATGTGCGCGTGTGTAAATCAGCAGAATATGGAGCAGCTGTGTGTGTGGGTGTGTGTGTGTGAGAGACGTGCGTGCGTGCTAGAACTCGGGTGACGTAGGACGTTGTGCAGGGGCGGAGCCTGGTGTGCGCGTCACAATATATATATATATATATATAAACGGAGCTCAAACAGAGTCTAGTCTGAGATTTTAGTGTTTTGCTGTAATGTATCAACTGAATCATAAGTAGCAAACACATCTAAATATCAACTGTCCAAAGGAGATTATTAGATATTTTGGATGCCTTCAGCATTGTTGTGCAATGTAGAAAGCAATAAAAATCAGTTAGAAGGTGTGTGCAGACATTTGACTGGTAGTGTATATTGTACTGTGAGCCCATTAGTTTAAACCTATAATTTTTTAAAGAGTTTAAAATACATTTTTTTCCACAGATATAAGGGGATAAAATTAATAAAATGAGGCAATAAATTAGAAAATCTGAAACAAAAGCAGTTTACATAATATTATTATCGCTGTGACACTGTGACAATAAAAAGTCAACAGTGTGTTATGTATTTAATCAGTTAAATTAGTCCGTTAAAAAAAAAAAAAAAAATTTAACTCGTCAGTCACTACATTAAGGCAGGCTTTAAATTAAGAGGAACTGCTTGAGCCGCTACAGACACAGTAACAACTCTGTGAAGAAGCAGGACGCAAGAAAACCTCACATTTTATTCAACATCAGAACAAATCTAACATGAGCTGCTTTTCCATTTTTATTCTCATCATTTGCTGTAAGTCCATTTCTCATACATTCTTCTATCATCTTTTGGATTCATGTGCAGCGTACGTCATTAATGCATCAAAACCTTAAAGAACTGAAATAATTTATCAACCATCAGTAATGTCATGTATTATCAAGTATCAAATATTTTATTTCCACTAAGTAACAGTAATGTTTTGTTTTTTTCTGTTCTGTGTGCAGGTGTTGCCATTCAAGCACATAGGCATTTTCATGTTAAATCTGGAACATCTGTCACTATCCCATGTGGTTATGATGAGAAATATATACAGTATAAGAAATACTGGTGCTCTGGTACATACTTCCATAACTGCCAAATTCAGGGTAGAGTGACAGTGACTGATCACCGAGCTGGGAGATTCTTTACTGTGACTATGAATAACCTCCAAACAGGAAACACTGGATGGTACTGGTGTGCTGTAGAGATAGGTGGAGGGCCTGATACTGGAGAATACCTTTATATCACAGTAAAATCAGGTATTGTGTTATAAACATTTTTTTTTTTTTGCGTTTTTTTAATGTGGTTAAAGATTAATTGACTTTATATTTGTGTTAGTTCCTGATCTGTCTGTGAAGGAGAGCAGAGTGACAGGCTGGGAAAGAGGCAGCGTTACAGTCCAGTGTCTCTACAGCGCTGAGTATAAGAAAGAACAGAAGAAATGGTGCAGATTCAAAGACGGGTCCTGCATCACACTCCCACTAAAATCAGCAGTGCAAATAAATGATGATCAGAAAACCACCTTCAGTGTGCAGATGAGTGGACTGAAGAAGAGTGATGCTGGCTGGTACTGTTGCATTGCAGGGGATCTGCAGGCTTCTTTTCATGTCCGTGTCACTGATCCACCAGGTATTAGCACATACACGTATGGGGGATTTCTACACTTAGGCACCAAAAAAGCAGGATGTATAACATGTTACTCTACACTCATTAAAAATACAATATGATTTACAACAAGAGAAATAAATTTCCAATTATTTAACAGTGTTTATTTATTTTTTTTGTGGCAAATACAATCCAATAAAACATCCTCTGTACTCCCCGTCTGGTTTAACCTGTATGGTCCAGCCCTGCCGCCCTTCCAAATAATACTGATGAGACAGTCTATGTTTAAATCCTGTGTGATCACAAAATGTCCAGATTACAATATTTTACCTGTAAAAAAAAAAAGGTATAGTTCTAAAAAAATAAATAAAAGAGAAAGAGAGCGTGTCAACACAGTAATGGCCCCAGTGTCCAATTACAGTAACATGACGAGTGCTGAGCTAACATTCAATAGTTTATATTCATCTTGTTAAGTCAAATATCCTCGGAAAGTGCTAGAAGTCCAGCAGTCAAATAGATGGTGTCCAGGACTGATGTGTTGCAGGACTAGCCTCTCACAGCATTTCATCATGACTGGAGTAAGTGTGACTGAGGCTGCGGATGGTCTAGAATTTATCTTGAAATTCATTTGCTACTTAACTCAAAATGGTCTTGAACTTGGAGAATGCATATGATTTCTGCTTCCAATCTAAATCAATCCGATCCTGCTGTGTCATCGCTTGCAATTTCGGCCCAGCTCCCAGCTATGGAAAATTAGATGACACTCTCACACAAACCCAATAATGTACAACAGCCTTAGCTCAACACGGAGCTAACTGAAGGACTGAGCTGTTTTCACAAAGTAACTGAGATCAAGGTCTGTTTGAATGAAATCCTGCTGCCCTGTTGGTGTTATAACTTCGTTAGGTCACTGCACACTACTGACATTTAATGATGAAAATGAATAACCAACAACATATGTTTTGACATCCATAAATATATCTTAAAACCTCACTGTTTGTACATAGGGTATTAAATATACACCTGAGCTGCCAGTTTGGGGCTTGGTGTATTTCGCTATGAAAAGTGAAAAGTTATCAAGGTTGGGGGTTCAGTATATTTTCAATAAGCTGACAACCTTCAGTTTAGACCCTGTTTTTTCTTACTTTTGACAACAGTGACTACAACAGTGTCTATGGAAGTACCTACATCAGTGACTACAGCAGTGACTGATCAAAATACATCTTCTTACAAGTAAGTAGGAAAGCTCTATTTGATTTAGGCATGTTGTTGTTCTGTGCAGTTTTACAGATGTTTAGTGACCTGTTCATGCTTCTCTATGCATTCCCTAAGCAGGAGTTCTCAAACTATGGATCTTGACTTTAAAATGTTATAACTATTTAAGAGCATAGGAATAATTCAATTAAGAATAAAATTCCTGCATATATCTATATAATTGTGTCTATGAAAAAAAAAAATGAAATAACCAGTTAAATGACAACGGCATCAACTCGTGGTTGTTTAGACACCTTTCTTTGAATGGTCCAGTGTAGTAAATTCATCAATGGTTTGGATAATCTACACACACACACACACACACACACACACACACACACACACACACACACACACACACACACACTTACAGTAATTATATGAAAACATTAAATAAAAATGTATTTTTTTTTATTCCTGTGATTCTTTATTCCTATCCTAATGTTAATATACAGTATACTTAACATTTTATTAAGATTATTATTATTATTATTATTATTATTATTATTATTATTATTATTATTTCTCTGGATGTGTAGTGTCTTCAATGTTTTGTTCAGTCCAAATAATGGACCTGATTCCAGTTTCCACACATTACAGTTACCACACCCATACAAATGGGCCACAATTTATATAAATTTTGTGCTAATGCATATAATAGTATGTACACGCCACTAAAAGAATCAGCATATTTGGAGCGGATCAAGGAAATTGTGGAAGGTCAGGCCATCACCACAGAACACAAGACTAGTCTCAAATAACTTATGACTCCGAACCAAGTTAAGAGCAATTGCAAGCAGATTCGGGAGTTAACTCCCGGAGCTTTAGCCACAACTCAGCTACGCCACCTGGTGGTTGGGACTAGACTGCCTATATGATCTCTACTGACTGGGAGGCTTTGATATGGGCCACAGCATCCTGACAGAATGTTTTAAAAGCTGACAAAATACTTGAATTATTCACTGCAGTATGAAATACATATCTTTCTAGGCAGGTCAAACCTGGGAAAACTTGGGGAAACGCACGCAGTTAGGTACTCTGGCCCCTCTGTCATAAAAAGGAGACGTGAAAACTATTGTGACCTTGGCTGTGAAGTTCTTTTTTAAGAGTAGAGGCAATTGGTGGAGGATGATAAGGCCCAGTTTATAGACAATAAAAACCTTGCATATATTCAGAAAGCGAAGTGCCTGAAACTCTGACAAGCCAGGCAGTCCTTGTTCATTTGCTTTGATTCTGTGTTATCATATAGACCAGACACAAAGACCCTGAAGCCTAATGTGCTCTCCAGACAGTGGGATACACATGTATTCTGTAGTGCAACTGATTCATCCAGTGTGTGCTAACAAATGTGTGCCTATGGTAGGAGTGAGACCCCAATCCAGTGGTACCTGGTGACTCTTCTTTTGCTACTGGTGAAACTGGTCATGATCATCATCATTATCTGCATAATAAGAATGAAATGCAGTAAGTGTTCCTGGTGTGTTCTTCATTTTGCATTTCTTGCATTTGTTTGGCAGCAGAGGTTCTTCTTCTTCTTCTTCTTCTTCTTCGTCTTCTTCTTCTTATTATTATTATTATTATTATTATCTGTTCTTTTAACTGAATATAACTAAATTTATTTGAATAAGACAAAATTTTCATTATTCTCTCTTTTTTAATTTCCAGAAGCAAAGAAAAAAAAAATCAGGACCAGAGAAAAGTGCAATGACATCACTGATCACACAGTTAGTACTGCATTTGATGTTTGGTGTAATGCAGTCATTATCATGTTACATTTTATTTCACTACCTTAACTTGCATCATCATCGTTTCTTATCAGTGCTGTAAATAAAAGGAATTCTTTTCAGAGAGTGAGGGATCACACAACTCAAAATTTTTACTTGTTTTTAATTAAATAAAGATCCAAAATGAAACCAGTTATTTTTCACTGTAGCATAGTGTGTGTGTGTGTGTGTGTGTGTGTGTGTGTGTGTGTGTGTGTGTGTCTGAAAACAGCCCACTTTAACAGCTGAAACGTTTGTTATATACAGCACTGTTTGTAACCCAAAGGTAAGTCGTCAATCCTTTGGTCTATTTCTTCTTTTATTTCATATTATTATTATTATTATTATTATTATTAGCAGTAGTAGTAGTAGCATTAGTGCTGGTGGTAGTAGAAGTAGTAGTAGTAGTAATAGTAGTTGTCACAATTTAACATTTATTAATTATTATAGAAGATTTAGCAAAGCAGTTTCTTATATCCACAGGCTTCAGCATCAAATGTTAATGAGGAGGATGTAATCTACAGCTCTGCACATTTTGATTCCAAGAATAAAACTGTACGTTAATACCATTAAAATTTATTCCAAGTACAATCTACACTCTAAAAACTGCTGGGTTAAAAAACAACCCAACCTTAACCAAGCCGCTAGTATTCTACCTTAAACCTGCAACAATTGATAACTAGAGAATCACTGTAAGCATGCAGTTAAGACAGTTTGATGTATTAAAGTTAATAATCCACAATTGCACAATATACAATAAGATTCATTAACATGTACCGGGGAGCTTCCTGATCTTCCAAAAGGAGTCTGTGTACAAACCTGTGGGAACGGATTGCGAAAGCGTACACACGGAATTATGAATTCGTGGGAACGGATTAGAAAATCTGAGCGCACAGATTGTTAAACCGAGGGAACAATTTAAGAATTCGTGGGAACGGATTATTAAACTGAGGGCACGAATTGCAAAACCGTTGCCACAGATTGTTTTATTTTCTCCTCTAGGCGACTTCCAGGGCGCCGTAAAATGGTAAATGTTAAATGTTAAAAATAAAAAAATAAAATAAAAATTCACATAATGTAAATTGATTGTCACAGAATAAGAAAATAACTAAATTTGGACAAAAATGTTAGACAGAACCATATAATCCCAAGGTGTCAATTTCTTCGATATAAAATAAATGTAACATACTGTAAACACTCATAAAAATAATATAACAAAGGTGCCCCTGTAAATCTGCATTAAATTTTTTTGCACTTAATACAATGTTTAAGCATTTTTATATAGCAGTTTTCGAATAAGATTACAAATCATATAATGCCAACATGACATCAAACATTCCTCATCTTAATATTTTAACTATTTATTTTAAATAATAGTATTTAACTATTAGTTTAACTACAGGGTGGGCCATTTATATGGATACACCTAAATAAAATGGGAATGGTTGGTGATATTAACGTCCTGTTTGTGGCACATTAGTATATGTGAGGCGGCAAACTTTTCAAGATGGGTGGAGACCATGGTGGCCATTTTGAAGTCGGCCATCTTGGATCCAACTTTTGTTTTTTTCAATAGGAATAGGGTCATGTGACACATCAAACTTATTGAGAATTTCACAAGAAAAACAAAGGTGTGCTTGTATCTGTATTCTTTCATGAGTTATTTACAAGTTTCTCTTTGTTCACAGCCATTGACATGTCGAAGAGGTTAACACGTGATGAGCGGATCGAAATTGTGTTGATATCTGGTGAACGCAGTAACCGGGTCATTGCAGCAGATTTCAATGCAAGACACCCTACGAGACCACCCATCTCCCATGCTACAGTTAGCAAACTGCTTGCTAAGTTTCGTGAAATTGGTTCAGTGTTGGATTTGCCAAAATGTGGACGCATGAAAACTGTCACTAATGAACAAACATCAGTGGCTGTCCTAGCTTCATTCAGCAAGAGCCCACAGCGTAGCACTCGCCGCATGTCACTGGAGAGTGGCATTAGTCGAACATCCCTTCGGCGGATATTAGCTACTCACAAATGGCACCCTTACAAACTCCTGCTACTGCAGCATCTCAACGAGGATGACCCAGATCGGCGCACACAATTTGCAGAATGGGCAAAACAAAAATTGGAACAGGACCCTCAGTTCACGCAGAAGATTTTGTTCAGTGATGAGGCAAACTTTTATGTGAATGGTGAAGTTAACCAACAAAACCACCGCTATTGGTCTGACACTAACCCACATTGGATAGATCCCTCCAAGACTATTGGAACAAAAAAAGTGATGGTATGGTGTGGTATATAGGGTACAAAGATAGTGGGGCCATTCTTCATCAATGGAAACCTCAAGGCCACTGGATATTTGAAATTGCTACATGATGATGTGTTTCCCTCTTTATGCACTGAAGCTGGCACGTTCCCTGAGTTTTTCCAGCAAGATGGTGCACCACCACATTATGGGTGTCAGGTCCGAGCATTCCTAGATGAACGGTTTCCTGAAAAGTGGATTGGTCGTCGTGGGCCAGTTGAATGGCCCCCAAGGTCTCCCGATCTGACCCCCTTAGACTTTTATCTTTTGGGTCATCTGAAGGAAATTGTCTATGGTGTGAAGATACGAGATGTGCAGCACCTGAAACTACGGATACTGGAAGCCTGTGCTGGCATTTCTCCTGCGGTGTTGCTATCAGTGTGTGAAGAGTGGGAGAAGAGGGTTGCATTGACAATCCATCACAATGGGCAGCACATTGAACACATTTTATAAGTGGTCAGAAACTTGTAAACAACGCATGAAAGAATAAAGTTACGTTAATGTATTACGTTGAATACATTTTTCATCGGAAACCGAGCAAGTATAAGTTTACGAGCGCCGAGTATCATGTATCACGCATGCGACTCTTATTTTGACACCGAGCGGCAAGTGATCACAACTGAGCCAATGATTTTTCTCTCTCTTATTATGGGTAAT
Organism: Clarias fuscus; assembly: GCA_030347435.1. Lineage (NCBI taxonomy): Eukaryota > Metazoa > Chordata > Actinopteri > Siluriformes > Clariidae > Clarias > Clarias fuscus. The sequence goes on from CM059231.1 coordinate 9,403,500, forward strand.
CATCTCCCCTGCTGCGTCTTAGTGCTCATCTCTTGCTGGTATCAACATCTCCCTCTCTCTTCTGTGTGCACGTGCGTAATTTGACACTGTGCCCCACACACATCAACACACACACACACACACACACACACACACACACACACACACACACACACACACACACACACTTTTCTCATTTGTGCTTTGTGTCTGTTCGCGCACACGTAATTTGACACCAACACACACACACACACACACACACACACACACACACACACACACACACACGCGCCTTATTTACACAGAAAACTCAGCTCTGTCGCGATTCTTTTCAAAGGTAAGGTGCTGGTTCACCTGTTGTTGTTGTTTTTTTTTTTACTTTACAGCAGTAATTCCGTTAGTATGCTCACGCGAGTATCATTAGAATGATAATTTGAGTTTTCATTATTTCTTATGAGAAAAGTCTATTTGGTTTACGAGTGTTTTTGTTATACGAGTCTGCTTCTGGAACGAATTATGCTCGTAACCCAAGGTTCCACTATATATATATTATTGATTAAATGTGGGCTAAAAAATTGTTGTCTTCAAAAATTCAAAAAACGACTTCTCATAACATACAGTATAGCTGACTATTGGCACAGAATATAAAAACATGAACTCCCCACAGCCCATATCAAAGTGCAACTTAAAAGGTGGAAAAGCGAGATGAAAATGAGCTTGCTCCTACCACAACTACAACATACTTCAATCACACTAACTTACCACAAAATACTGCCAGCTTTAAGTGGCATGCCCCTCGCTTCAGAAGTGACGTACCATTTATAACAAAGATTGCCTGTTAGAAATACCGAAAATAAATGGTAATCCTCTGTTGTAACCACTGCAGAGGCATCACAGCCAGCGGTAGTTTTGAGAAGTTCCTGCCCAGGTGAGGGCTGGTACATAAGCTCAGAACACCGCAGGATTGCCTGGAGCTCAAATCTCAGGAATCATTGAGGCAATTTTTTTAATAGACACTATCCTTATAAACCGATGGAGATTTTGAACTGTACACACATGCATTCTTCCCTAAACAACTCTTAGTGACACAATAACAGTAATATTTTGAACAATGCATTTAAATACCTGAAATAACCCAGAATTTTGACCGAGCATAAACAACCCAACAATGAACAATATTTACAGAAACAACCCAGCATGTTTTAGAGTGTAAGCTAAGAATTAAAGTTGTTAAATCCATAATCGCCATTTTTTTGGTTAGATATTTGGTTTGACTCTTATTAGTCTTTATTTATACCATGTTCCAGGTGTCTCCAAATGATGTTGATGATACGACCATCCACAACTCCGTGGTTTGCCATTAACAGGTGTTTGATTGACTAACATATTCAACCCGCTCATATATGTACAGTAGGGTAAAATTACAAACCTTTCACGCAGTGATTGTATTTATTCTCTTTAGAGACTGATGTTCTGTTTGGTTGGAAGTACACTGCGGCTGGTGTCTCAGGTATCGCTACTGGGTCTCATTTTCATCAGCATTATGAACAAACCTGATCAGGACAAGGACAACCTGTATTTAATGTAGCTACCACATGAAGCAATATAATTGCTTCTACACAGCTGTCATTATTTCCCTTTACACAGCATACGCCAGTCAGTTAAATACAACATCTGTATACAGTACAACAGTGCAATGCACTGAGGAATCTACACAACTGGATAAAACTAAATGTATGTACTGTATATTTCACTTTTACTTATATTGTACAAATGCAAGGATCATAAACATGAAACATTTACATGTCTACTTATTATTAAAAGGATTTCTTTTGTTTTATTTTATAGTAAGAATATATTACTTTTTTATTGTGGCAAAGTCTGTGTATCAGAAGTTTTTATTTTAACTTTAGGATTAGATTTGTTACTTGTTACTTGACTAATAATCACAAATATTCAATTTATGCTTAGCTTCTTTTTTTCTTTGTATGAGACTAATTGAAAGTATGCTACTGTAAGTGTTGCATTAATAAAGATTATATCACACCAGTACTGAATTATCTGCTCCAATGAACAAAAATGAACTAACTCTTCTCAAGGGTGACCCATGAAATTAAGAGGTAGAACTTATAAAAGAATAAGTAATCATTTATTTGAGTAGTGGTTGTTTTATTGTTTGTTGGTACTGGTTCTGTTACAAATTTCACATCTAGATTCCTATAATGCTATAGATTTCCTATAGATGCTGTAGACTGATGATCAGCCTACACCACAATGCAACATTTTCTTTTGTGGTTTTTCCCCAAATTTCTCCCTAATTTACTCGTGTCCAATTCCTCCCCATCACTAGGGGGCTCCCACATTCCGTTCAGTCGGGAGGACGAAGACTATCACGTGTTTCCTCCGAACCACGTGACGCCAGCCGACCGCATCTTCTCGAACTGCTCACTCACGCACTGTTGGGGGCGGCGTAACACACTCGGAGGACAGCGCTATCTGCTGTATATTGCGTGAGCTCACAGACGACCCTGATTGGCTGTAGAGCCGTGATTAATGTGGGAGCACTAAGTACCTCTCATCCCTCCCCTCTGAGAGAGCTCGGCCAATCGGCTCTCTCTAGACCTCCGGCTGCGAGAGGTTACACATCATCAAACGGGATTCGAACTGGCGATCTCCAGATGATAGGGCGAGCACTTTGCCACTCGGAGGCCCACAATGCAACATTTGATTGTATTTGAAATAATTTTGTTAAAATGTTAAAATATTGTTTACATATTTTGGATTGTGTATGATTACTAAATAAAGTTTTACGAGTTTAACTAGGGGCAGAGTCGCTCTGTGGTTGGGGCATTGGCCAAGGGTGCCAAAATTGGGCATAAGCTTCGTGTCAGTCCTAAGCCTTCGTGTCAGTCCTACAGGGGCTGAAATGCTTAAAGGGTCTGAAATGCTTAATAAGGTCAGGTTTATGTTAAAGGAGCCTGCAAATGCTTCTAGAGATTGTGTGTGTGTCTGTCCCGAGCCCATGTGTGTATTTTGTTCCTTCTTTTTTGTGACAATTAGGGTTTACATGTTGAGCAAAATTTATTTGCACAATGAATACAATTGTGTTGCTAGGAGGTTAGCTGATATTCTAAACTGGAATAAGTGAAAATATAAAGTAAATCTTGTAAGTTTCTCAGGATTGTCTGCTACCCCCATGACAACCTTTTAAATTTTTAGTTTGTCTTGAGAGTTTTTTTCTTATTTTTAAATGAATCAAATATTCAGCACCTCTATATTTATTATTATTATTACAATTAAATAGTAAAAACATATTTTCACTGTAAGTAAAAATTTATTTTGACCTAATTATAATTTGAAAAATAACATTACATTCAATGATGTACCTTGTAATGGGTAATCATTACCATGCATAATCATGCAGTTTGATACTTTTAGCTTTTCCTAGCTAAAAAGTACGATTTGGTAAACGATCAAGGTGGGTGGAAATAGCCATTATTTGCACTTGTGGTTGCAGCATGGGTGAAAGTGTATCCGCAAGGTGCACCAAACTGAGGAGAGAGCAGCTATCTGCAAAAACCCACATTCAAAACCAGTCAGAGAAACACATTCAGCAAAATGTTGTCTCCTTAATAATCTATGTCGTTTCAAAACATAACTCCATTCTTTTATTTATGGCTACAACACAACGCTAATTTCCTCTGTAACAAGTGCAATTCGTGTATTGAACAAGTTATTTCACACCCTGCATAGTGCACTACAGTGAGAAAGGAATAACAGCAAAATAAGAACTCAATTTTTCCAAATAATATAATATAAATAAATCTTTACAAAATAGCACATTAATAAACAAGAAACAAAATTTTTCTTATCTCACTTTTTCACACATACGTAAAGCTTTTAAAATAAATATCTACTGTAGATGACATACAGTATGTATATTTGAACAATGTAAACTATTTTCAGTGTAAGATATAATGTATATTCAGTTGCCCTCTAAATGACCCAGCAGGCTCAGAACATAGAAAATAGCATTAGAACAGGAGGTCTCACTTGGTCTCACTTGTTTGGGTGTGTATGTATATGTGTTTGCTTGTTTGGCTAAAAAATTGCTTTTCTTCACAGTGAAGTGACAGTTACGCTTCAGAAGTAGTTGGCTCTCAGGGTTCTTGCAGTGAAGGTGTGACCGTGTTGCAGTGAACAGGAGTCCTGCATGACTAAAAAGTCTTTCTCAGGATGCAGATGCACCAAGTCCTGTGTGGACTTTGAGTGACACCTTCTTAATGTGAGGAAAGGTATACAATAGATCCATACCTCCAGTGGATGGACATGAATGGTACCTCTCTAGCTCTCCTGCTTCTGGTTTTCTTGACCACGTGCATCCAATGAAGTTATCATCATCAAACAAAGAGATATTTGATTGTGTTGCTGTAGGTGTCCTCCTCACAATTACATCAACCCTTCTAGATGAACAAAATATCACAGAACCAAGACTACTTTATAGTTTAACTGTTAGAACATCTAAAATGAAGAAGAATCTGTTATATGGGAGCTTTTCAAATGAACAGGGTTAAATAGATGATGAGTGAGTGAGTGAAAATGAGCTTGTATATAACACTTTCATCTGATGCAGCAACTTTCGAACGTCACGCACATTGGCCACCCCTCCCTGCTGTGCTGTGTTTTGTTGCCCTACCATCACGTGACTCAGCAGCTCCAAAAACAAGCAGCTGCAGAGAGAGTGAGAGTGAGGTGCTCTCATTTTCTAGTAATAATTTTGTGCACAGATAAGTCCTGTTACTATATTATTGTTTAATGTACATTTTCTAGTATTATCCCGTTTTTCTGTTCTTAATTTTATGACTATTCTTTTAATTTTCATGCAGTTTCATGTTTGCATATTGAGTTTATTACAATAATATATCTTTTTCATATTTGAAAATGTCTTGTTTCTTGTTAACCTCACACATGACTAATTACAGGCAGACTAAGAGCAAATCATATCACAAATCACAGATGTATTCAGATTTAGCAAAATTATGCAATCACTTCATAAATTGTGATACAGTGATATCCCCTATGCATTAAAGTAAACGTAATTTATATTGTGTGCCAACAATGAAAAAAATATCGGTATCGAATCGATACAAAATTTTGCAGTATCACCCCTACTGTTCAGAATGAGCAGATCCGCAGGCTGCTACCACGTGGAGTTCTGGCCAGGCAAAGGAGCAGCCATTTACCAGACAGTTGCCAGACAATGGCAAAAAAGCCTTAGCCTCTGTCTGTCTAAGGCGCTGGCGAAAGAGAGAGAGCAAGAGAGAGCGGCACGTATCAGTTCAGCGTGCACGCTCAGTTTAAGTTAATAGTGCACAGCACAAAAACATATAACTCTCGCTCATAAATCCTCGATAAGGGCATAAACCCGGAGAAGATATAAGTTTTTGTTTTAGTTTCCAGAGCCCCATCCGTTCTCGCTTAGACAGCAGAGCTCTGTTTATGTTGTGTTTTCAGCTTTCTTTTGTTTCCTTTCAACTTCCTTAATTAATAATCCCATGCCATCCCCAAACAGGAAGGTCTTCCCGTGCCTGTCATAAGCACTCTCACTGCCTCCTATTTCATTCACCCCCTCTAAAGCCCTGCATTAGGGCTATTATAATATTATAACATCTCGTGGTGCGGCTCTCCATACTGTACCTCACCACGTGTCAAGGCACTACAGCAATTAAAATGATAACCAGAACAAACACTATTCACAATGAACATGTTGGTTACAATTGAAGGGAAGCTTTGTATAACGAATTATGAATTATGAAGAATAATGACGAGAATTTCTCTCACACATGGGGCAATGTCTGGTTGTTTGTATAACCACAAATGTGCATCAAACAATTCATGTGGCCAATAAATGTATAAATACAAACAAAGATACTTTTGTCAGTTTATCATGTTGTCAAGAGAAGTTCATAAAGCTTTTCACGGAGCTGACCTTCACACATCATCATATGTGATGTTTTTAACCCAGAGAAGAGGAAGTAAGAAATGTAATTTACAAACAGTGCAAGAATATGCAAAATGTCATGTATATACAATGTGTCTGCATTTCTAGGCATGGAGGAAAGTCCGAACAGGCCGTTATGGACTTGTGACAGGAGAAAACAAGGAAACAAGGACGTGACAGTGTACAATGGGCTAAATACTGTAGAAACATCCCTCATCATTCATGCATCCATCCATCCATCTACTGTCTATTCTGCTTATACGGTGTTGGTCATGAGATCAGTAGCATCTTCAATACTTAATGCCACTGAGATCATATTTATATTAATGTTTAATATGAACATTATCTGAAGCTCTTGGACTTGGATCTGGTGTGTAGATAGATATACGCATTTATATATTTTTGGTTGCACACAAATTGCAAAAGAGTTTGAGATGTTGAAAAAGGATGTATTTGAAAAAGTGAAGTCGGCAGGAAGACGAACTGCTTGAGGTGCTACAGGGTCCTTCTATACTAGAACAGCATCTATTTTCTAAATAAATAAAAAAAAAAAGATCTTTGGATAAAAACTAAACACTTTGGTGCTACAGTATTGCTTTGTTACGTACTAGTCCATAGTTACAATTCATCATGCTGAATTTATCCTGATACTCTGTTTTACTGATGCCATTATGAAGTTATGAAGTTTCTCCACTTCTAGATTCTAGATATACAGTATAGGCAAAATATCATTAATGCAGTTAAAATGATAACAAGATCCAATATTATCTACAATGAAGATGTTTTTCATAATTTAAAGGTGCACTTGTTTTGTCAAATGATGGTCAGAGTTCAATATTTCTTTTCACATCTACTGTATGATGTGTGGAAATGTTTGATCCTTTCTCTGTCTCCAAATGTATATCAAACAATTCGTGTGGTCAATTCGGACTCTCATATAAAATGTAAAACTGACAATAGTATCTTTGTCTGTACTTATAAGTAAGATTACTGGAGTAATATTGGAGATTCGAAAAAAAAAAAAAAAACTTATATGGAATATAAAAAAATAACACATGGAATTATATAATTAAATACAAAGACAACAATAACCGTCAATAGTTATTTTAAGACACAAAGAACAGCGTTTTCAAGTGCATTTGCAAAACCCATCAAGAATCATGATGAAATTGGCTCCCAGGAAAGCAGGACCAAAACTTCTGCAGAGGAGAAGTTAACTTAGAGTTACCAGTATCAAAAATTACTGATTAACAGCATCTCAGATTAGAGGCGTTATGAAGGCTTTACAAAGGAAAGGTAGCAGACACATATCAATATCAAGATTATTACATATTTTCGATCATCATTTGATGTTAGTCCATTTCTCATACGTTCTTCTATCATATTTTAGATGAATGTTCAAAGGAGGATTATTACATATTTGCATTGTTTTACACTGTGGAAAGAAATAAAAATCAGTAAAAACACCATGGAAGATAGAAGGTGTGTCCAGACCTTTGACTTTGTAGTGTATATTGTATTAGGAGGATTAATTTAAACTCGCAATTTACAGTATGAATTTGTTGTTTAGAAAGTTAACTTTAAATTACATGGTTTTTTTTTTTTTTCCCACAGATATGAGAACAAAAAAGATTGGTAATGTAAATTAGCAATTCTCAAACAAAAGCAGTTTACATAATATTTTCATCAGACACTGTGACAATAAAAAACTTGTGTATCACATATTTAATCAGATTAGTTGGTCAGATTTTTATTCAGTTTAACTGGTCAGTCACTGAATGAAGGCAGGCTGTGGTTTTAGACTACACAGTAAACTTAGCAGGAAGAGGAACTGCTTGAGCCGCTGCAGACACAGTAACAACTTCACAGAGAAGCAGGACGCAAGAAAACCTCACATTTTATTCAACATCAGAACAAATCTAACATGAGCTGCTTTTCCATTTTTAGTCTCATCATTTGCTGTAAGTCCATTTCTCATACATTCTTCTATAATATTTTAGATTCATGTGGCAGAGTAAATCTTGAATGCATCAAAACCTTAAAGTATTTAAATAATTTAGCAACCATCAGTAATGTCTTGTATTATCAAGTATCAAATATTTTATTAATTTTTTTCTGTTCTGTGTGCAGGTGTTGCCAGTCAGGCATATAGACATTTTCATGTTAAATCTGGAACATCTGTCACTATCCCATGTGGTTATGATAAGAAATATATACAGTATAAGAAATACTGGTGCTCTGGTACATACTTCCATAACTGCCAAATTCAGGGGAGAGTGACAGTGACTGATCACCGAGCTGAGAGATTCTTTACTGTGACTATGAATAACCTCCAAACAGGAAACACTGGATGGTACTGGTGTGCTGTAGAGATAGGTGGAGGGCCTGATACTGGAGAATACCTTTATATCACAGTAAAATCAGGTATTGTGTTATAAACATTTTTTTTTGTACCATTTCTTTATGTGTTTAAAGATTAATTGACTTTATATTTGTGTTAGTTCCTGATCTGTCTGTGAAGGAGAGCAGAGTGACAGGCTGGGAAAGAGGCAGCGTTACAGTTCTGTGTCTCTACAGCGCTGCGTATAAGAAAGAACAGAAGAAATGGTGCAGATTCAAAGACGGGTCCTGCATCACACTCCCACTAAAATCAGCAGTGCAAATAAATGATGATCAGAAAACCACCTTCAGTGTGCAGATGAGTGGACTGAAGAAGAGTGATGCTGGCTGGTACTGTTGCATTGCAGGGGATCTGCAGGCTTCTTTTCATGTCAGTGTCACTGATCCACCAGGTATTAGCACATACATGTGTGTGTATGTGTGGGGGGCGGGGGATTGATTACTGTTCATTAAAATTCGTAATGATATTCGTAATTTACAAAAATGTATCATTCTATACCATAGAACGTATTGCGATAAGGAATGATAAGGAATGGAGAGGAAAATGTTTTCATTTCATCCATCAAAGTGCATGAAATTTGCACTGTTGGTGCAATAACTCATACTTAGTGATTAAAATGAATAGGACACAACATATATTTTAACAGTATACTGTATATATATTTTAATAACTTGCTGTCTGTACATAGGGTATTACGTATACCCTAGAGCTGCTGGTTTGGGTCTTGTGTAGTCATCAAGGTTTGGGTTTCAGTATATACAGTAATTATTTCAAGGAGCTGAGAACTTCTAGCATTGACCCTACACACACTGATCGCTAATTCAAAAATGATGAGATGCAAACCACACTATTTTTTTTTTTTTTTTTTTTACTTTTGACAACAGTGCCTACAACAGTGCCTACAACAGTGCCTACAACAGTGCCTACAACAATGTCTACAACAGTGACTACACCAGTGACTACAACAGTGTCTACAACAGTGTCTAATGAAAATGATTACACGTAAGTAGGAAAACTCCATTTTACTTAGTCATGCTGTAGTGCTATTCAGTTTTCATATGTTTAGTGACTTATCCATGTTTCTCCGTGCATTCTCTATGTGAGTCTGCATGCATTCTCTACTAGGAGTCTTAACTTAAAAATATTAGGGCTATTCAAGAGCATGGGAATTAGATAGGTGCATATATCTACTGTATAAAATTCTGTCTATGTAAAAAGAACTACAATAACCATGATCTTATGTATATGAATAAAGGAAAACATTTTCAGCGGTCATTCTTTACTTTCTTAAACAGATGTGTTTTAAAATGATTCAGGTAGCATCAGATGTCCATATTTTGGAGAAAATTGATGCAACTGTTCTGTTGCACACATTTCTTATTTTAATTATTTCTCACCCACAGCAGCCTCTTTGACTGCATTGTCTACCACCTTGAGTGCAAAAACACATTTATTTATTCTTGAAGCACATGTAAAACACTGTACGGTATGATGATGTTCTCTGCAGTTTTACATATTTGTAAATTTGTTGTCTTATACAAGGATGAATGCTTGTTCAGGGTGCAAACCAAACACTTTGCACAAGTTTCTTGCATTTGGAGTACATTTTAGTTTTAACTAAAACTTTACTGTACTTTAACTATACTTTGATTTTGCTTAGTATAAATCTTCGATTATTTCATATAGTTGTTACTCTGAGGGAAAGCTTACCCTGGGTTTCCACTGAGGCAGATCACTGACATGCATGTATGACATGGTTTTCTATTGTCCACTGCACAGCTTCATGGCCCACTGGGAGCGTTTCTGTTACAGAACGACTTGAGTTGACACTTGCCCTGGTACGAATATTCATAAGATCAACAGCATCAACTCCTGGTTGTTAAGACACCTTTCTTTGAATTGTCAAATACTTTTATCTAAATAAGAAAGTTTAGTCCAGTATAGTAAATGCTTCCTTGGTTTTGGAATATATATATATATATATATATATATATATATATATATATATATATATATATAAAATATATATTTTATATATATTATATATATTAATATATATTATATTAATATATATATATATATTAATTATATATAAATATATTTATATATAAAATATATAAATATATAAAAATATATATAAAAAAAATATATATATATATATATATATTTTCATGTGATTCTTTATTCCTATCCTAATGTAAATAAATTCTTAAAATTTTATTAAGAAATTGTTTTCAAGGTCTATTTCTTTGGATGTGCAGTGTCTTCACTGTCTCATCCATGCCAAAGCATGCACCTGATTCCAGTTTCCAAACATTGTCCTCACCAGAACTAAAAAGCCGCAATTTATATACATTTTGTGCTGAACTAGTTTCAATTTACTTCAGCCTCAAGACCAAGTTGAGAGCAATTGCAAGCTGATTCGGGAGTTGCCTACTTTAGCTTTGGCTGCACATCAACCACTCCCCCTGGTGGTTGAGACTAGACTGCCCGTATAATCTCTACTGAACGGGAGGGCTTTGGTATGGGCCACAACAGCCTGACAGAATATTTTAAAAGTTGATCAGATACATGAATTCTTCACTGCAGTAGTGAAACACACCTTTTACCTCCTACACACCAGGTCAGGGATGAAATCATCTCTTATCTGTATCCGTCAGGTTAGTTGTCTGACATGTCAGAGTGATGTGGGAACACCAGGATACACTTCATGATACACCACTTGCAGAGATTAATTTACATCTCTTTCTAGGCAGGCCAAACCTGAGACAACCTTGGGGGGACACATTCAGTTAGGTGCTCTGGCCCTTCTGTCATAAAAAGGAGACGTGAAAACTATTGTGAACTGCTGGCTGTGAAGTTATCTGTGCAAGAATAGAGGCAATTGTTGGAGGGTGAGAAAGCCCAGTTTATAGACACTAAAAAACCTGGCAAACATTCAGAAAGCGAAGTGCCTGAAACTCCGACAAAGCCAGGCAGTCTGTGTTCTCATTTGCTTTGATTTTGTGTTTTCATATAAACCAGACACAAAGAACCTGAAGCCTAATGTGCTCTCCAGGCATTTGGGTACACATGTCTTTTGTAGTGCAACTGATTCGGCTAATCTGTGCTAACAAATGTGTGTCCATAGTAGGAGTGAGACCCCAATCCATTGGTACCTGGTGGCCCTTCTTTTACTACTGGTGAATCTGATCGTGATAATCATCATTTGCGTACTAAGAATGAAATGCAGTAAGTGACCCTGATTTTTGCATTCCTTTTGCTGAGGTTATGATGATGATGATGATGATGATGATGATGATTATTATTTATTTATTTTTGATTTTTTTTTTTAGTTACACATGATACATCTGTTCATTATATTGATTATAAATTAATTGAGTATGATTGACTAAGATTAAATTAGCTTTTTATCTCTTTCTAACTCCCAGAATCAAAGAAAAAAGCCAGGACCAGAGAGAGGAGCAATGACACCACTGTTCACACAGTTAGTACTACATTTGATGTTCGGTGTAACGCAATCATTATCGTGTTACATTTTATTTTAGGACCTTTAGAAATTTCATACGCCATAGTTTATATTTCCATGCTGTAAATAAATGACATTCTTTTCAGAAAGTGAGAAATGATACAGCTCAATTATTAAGTCAAACTCTAGTTTCTATATTAATATTTTAATAAAGATCCAAAATATATATATTTTTATTTTAATATAAGATCCAAAATATCTCCTTCACCAGTTAATATTACAGTTATATTTCACTGTTGCATATTGTTTGTGTGTGTGTGCGCGCGCGTGTGTGTGAAAACAGTCCACTTTTACACCCGAAGACTCGATTATATACAGCACTGTAATGAAACAGCCCAGTTTAACAGCTGAAGACTCCATTATATACAGCAATGTTTCTAAGAAAAAGGTAAGTCATCAATCCTTTGGTCTATTTCTACTTTCATAAATTATTATTATTATTATTATTATTATTATTATTATTATTATTATTATTATTGTTGTTGTTGTTGTTGTTGTTGCTGCAATTATTATTATTATTATTATTATTGTTGTTGTTGTTGCTGCAATTATTATTATTATTATTATTATTATTATTATTATTATTATTATTATTGTTGTTGTTGTTGTTGTTAGTAGTAGTAGTAGTAGTAGTAGTGCTACTCAAATAACAAGTCATATTATTTAACATGTATTAATTACAGTATTATTGAATATTTAACACAGCAGTTTCTTACATCCACAGTCTTCAGCACCTAAATTTAATGATGAGTACATGACCTACAGCTCTGTACATTTTACTTCCAAGAGGAAAACTGTAAGTTAATTCCAGTGTAATCTATGTTATGAATACAAATTATTATAATTATTATCATATAAGCTATGAATTAAAGTGGTTAAGTCCATAATCCCCAGTTTACTTACTAATCTGTCAGGAATTGGTTTGATATTGAGACTTAGATATTGATATAAATCTTTATTCATGTCCTGTTCCAGGTGTCCCCAGATAATGATGATGAGAAGACCATCTACAGCTTAGCAGTAGTATAAAATTATATATCTTTTACAAAGTGATTGTATTTATTCTCTTTAGAGACTGAGGTACTGTTTGACTGGAAGGAAACTGGTGCTGGTGCCTCAGGGATCTCTACTGGGTCTCATGTTCATTTTTAGCATTATAAACAAACCTGATCAGGACAAAGATAGCATGCCTCACACTCATACCACAGACTTACACATACAGTAATAATAGTCACATGACCAGTTTGGAAAAGGCAAGTTTCCTTACCAAAGCCGAGTAACTTAAACAATAACTGGTGTTTGCTAACAAAAATATAAATTCATACATATAGCATAGTTATGTATTCTTATATCAGTTTTGCATATATAAATGAAAGAATTATAAAACATTAAACATTTTTACTTGAATGTTTTACTTAAAAATAAGAACGCATCACTTTTTTTTTAATGGCGACAGTGTCTGTGTTTTTCAAAGTTTTTATTGTACAGTAACTTGTAAATGTATTCATGAATTTTATTGTAAATTTCACATCTAATTAAAATTCTCAATTCTGACTGATGCTACAGATTGCAAACATCGCACTTTAGCACATGCTGTAATATACACTGCGATTGATCTCTGATCTCGTCCAGGTACTCTGCTTGTCTCTCACAGTCCAAAACCATGTAGTAATGTAGGGTGGTTGGCATTTCAAAATTGCCCGTTCAGCGTATGAATGGGCGTGTGTGTGTGTGTGTGTGTGTGTGTGTAATCCATCTAGTGCCCCTGAGTTCTCTGGTACAGGCTCCTGGGACAGGCCCACTCAAAATCCTACACAGAATAACAGAAATAAATTTTACATTTTGAGAACAACTTGAACATGAGCAGCGTTTTCATTATTTGCTCATGCCTCTCCTTTCCTCTTATACACTTATGTGCAGAGTAAATCATTAACACATCAAAAAAGTTATTAATTTCTCCATAAATCAGTGGTATATTGTCATACATAAAATATTTTTACTTTTACTAAGCAATAATGAATCGCAGTTTTGCTGTTTTGTATGCAGGGTTTGACAGTTTTCAGTCAGCCTCCAGAAAGTTAAGTCTTAAAACTGGAGCATCTGTCACTTTCCCATGTCACTGTGATAAGGATTATGTACAACATAAGTAATGGTGGTGCTCTGATGCTTGTTCAGCATACAATTATTGAACAATTCAGTCGTATAATTATAATACAGAGAAAGTTACAATAACCGATAACCCGGCTGACTGTTTCTTTACTGTGACTATTAATAATCTCCATGCAAAAAAAAAAAAAAAAAAAAAAAAAAAAAACACTGAAATGTATTGGTGTGTTGTAGAGATTCACTGATCAGCCATGACATTATGACCACCTGCCTAATATTGAGTAAATTCCTACTTTGCCACCATAACAGTGATTCATTGTGTGTTCTGGCACCTTTCTATCACAACCAGCATTAACATTTTCCTCAATTTGAGCGACACTAGCGCTTCTTTTGGATTGGACTACATGGGCCAGACCTCGCTCCCCTTGTGCATCAGCGAGCCTTGGCCACCCATGACCCTTTCGCCAGTTCATCCTTGGATTACTTTTCTGAATGGTGCAGACCAAGAACATCCCATAAGACCTGCAGCTTTGGAGTGTGCAGTTTGTAACTGTGTCAGAGCAACTCCAAAACTGCAGCTCTTGTGGGAGCTCTTGTTCCTGGTCTGCAGTGGTCAGGACCAGTGCCAGCCTGTGGGGTTGTGGGGCACTAGGCGAGATCATGAAAACTGGGCCCGCTGGTGTAAATAACTGTCATAACATTTTCTCAAGTTAAGAGAAAGCACATAAAATGACAATGTTTCAGTGGATAAATGTGCATTAAGTATAAAATATATAACATGCAACACATGGAGTAAAAACATTTCATCAGAAACAAGTTTGAAGTATTGCAAAGTATTGTAATGCAAATATATGTACAAGGTATAAGTGCATGTGTGCTTGGAAAGGTAAACAAAATAGATATACATGAAAACAATTGAATGAAATATAAATTAATAGTACAAGTACTAATACTATAGCAATAAGTCATATATTATGTATAGCAGAACCAGTAGTTTCAGCCTGTTTTTCATCCTCTGCTTTCCTCCATTGCATAGATTAAAAATTGCACTGTGTAAAATCGGCAAAGAGACAGAAGACACTGTGAGAGGCAATACACAAATCACTTAAACACATATTACCATATGATTAAAATATCAGGAACTTTATTTTTGACAGCATCTTTTCTGTCATACAACTGCCTATTTATGTATTCACATTCTATGGTGGTGAGAAGGAAATGCTTTTAACAACGTTAAGGCTACTGCCTGTTGGATGGGCGGGCACTAGTCAGGACCTCAATTTTTCAAAGGTCAATGCTTGTTGCAATAGAAAGGTGTCAAAACACACAAGTTATTACTGTGTTGGTGGCAAAAGAGGGGACCTCCTCGATATGAGACGAGTTGTCGTAATGTTATGGCTGATCAGTGTAGATAGAATAATGGAGCAAGATGTTACAGAAGAGCTTTATATCACAGTGAAAGTAGGTATGACGTTATTTTTGGTACAGGAAGGTGGAAAAATGTTTAATTTTTATTTATTATGAATTTAACTTGTAAACATGTAAATGGGTATAAACTTGTAAAGTACAACAGCAGCAAACTGGTGAACACATAAAGAAAATATATAAGAGGCACATACCTTTCTTTCTTAAAATGTATACTTGCATCTGGGTATATAATATACTGTAGGTACGTCACCCATTATCCTGTCCTTACTTCCTGATGCTGTAGTTCAGTGGAAAAATAAAATGTTCACAAATGGCATTTGATTTAGCATTAAGAAAAAAGACAAAGAATGAAAACAAAAAGTTTGTTTGTGCTGAGCAAATGAAGCTTCATTCAAACCTCAAACATTGCAGGACATGCAGAGCTAATGCTGCGTTGCTACTAATGCTAAACTATTAAATCCTGGCACAAGCTTTCAGCTTAAGGGGAAATTTTTACCTTTTTAAGCTATTTAAAAAATGTAAAGATGTTTTTTCTGCCGTTTCCTTTTTTAAATTAACATTAGCTAGCAACACAACCATATTCATTGTCAGAGGTGGAAAGTAACGAATGACATTTACTCTCTTTACTGTAACTGAGTAGTGTTTTTGTGTACTTCTTCTTTTTAAAGTATTTTTTAAGATCTGTAATTTGACTTTTACTTAAGTATGTTTTGTTTGAAGTATTGTAATTCGCTGCATTTTAAATCATATTCACTACTGAGTAAAACAAATAATAAAAAATATTATGCTTTGTATAAATGCTTCGTTGCGCTCGCGTGTGTGTGTTGTGTCCTGGTCGCGCGCCGCTCCAGACTCCACTCCAGGTTTTCTGATTGTTTCCCCATATCGGCATCTACCTGACCTTCCACACGGTCGCGTCCGCCTTGAGAGTGACGTCATCAACTACCGCGACCATATATAAACCGGAGAGAGACGCGGGAAAGAGGAAAGAGATTGTGATTTTGGCGTTTTGATACAGTGGAACCTCGGATTGTGAGTAACGTGGTTTACGAGTGTTCCGCAAACCGAGCAAAGATTTTAAATAATTTTTTATTCAGAAACCGAGCAAGTATTAGTTTACGAGCGCCGAGTATCATGCTTCACACATGCGACTCTTATTTTGACACCGAGCGTCACTCTCTCACCCCCCCCCCCCCTCCCTCTTCCTCCTCCCACCCTCCCCCCACGGCTTCGCAAACACAGAAACTCTGCTCGTGCGTGCGCAATTTGACACTGAAACACACACACGCACAGACTCTCTCTCCCCTTTTCACCCCTCCCGACTTCACAAAGACACAGAAACTCTGCTCTGTCGTGATTCTTTTCAAAGGTAAGGTGCTGGTTCATTTGTTTTTTTTGTGTTTTTTTACTTTACAGCAGTGATTCCCTTAGTATGCGCTCACGCCAGGTCAGAGAGATTTCTTTTTTTTTCCTGTTAAAACAGTTTTTCCGTGTTTGTGTGTGTGTCCGTTTGTTGTGAAACTTAAGTGATTCCTTTAGTATGCGCTCGTGCCAGTCTCGCTTTTTTTCCGTTAAACCGGTGTTTCCGCTGTGTTTACGCGCTTGTTGAAAAAATTAAAAAGTGAGTCTGTTAATATACGCTCATGTCAGTCTCAGAGAGATTTCTTTTTTTCCTGTTAAAACGGTGTTTCCGTTGTGTGTGTGTGTGCGTGCGTGTGTTTGTTGTGAAACTGTTGTGAAAAAGCGAGGTGGGGAGAGGGAGGAGTGTGTGTGTGTGTGTGTATGTGTGTGTGTGTGTTTTTGTAAAGCAATACAAACCTCATTAATTCATCAGTTAATGACTGGATCTAGTTCTTTCTGCCAGATACCACCATTTCCATACAGTTTAAAATAGAACCCTGAACCATTCTCTTGCTGTTCGCCCGACACTAGACTGGGACGTAGCGCCATTTTTAAGTTACCACTTTGATTTTGAACGCAAGAAAGACAACAGCTTTATTATGCAAAGGTGTTCCTTCAGTTTAAAACAACTAGTTTGAGATTTATATCTGCTCATCTTTTTTGAACTACGCTAGAATGCCTCATCCCACCCCCGCTGTTAAAAAAATTAAAATTAAAAAAGTAACTCGGTAACTTTTATTCTGAGTAAATTTTTTATGAGCTGCTTTTTACTTTTACTGGAGTAGATTTTTATAATGGTAACTTTACTTGTACTTCAGTACAAAATTTTAGCACTCTTTCCACCTCTGTTCATTGTGTGAATCAATTTTACTCCAGCTTAGTCTATGCTGTTTGGTTTTACTTTATGACAAATATCACTTCATTCGCTAATGTTTCACTCAGCTGATCATCAAAACATAAAGGCACTTATGTACATAACATGCATGGGTAAAGCATAACATCCATGGGTAAACTATATTTAATCACAGTTAAATTATATTTTATCACATTTTATCACCGAACCAAACATCCTTTTCCCAAATGGTAGAAATATGCGTACTATTACACCTCTAAATGATACCATAATACTGTATATTGAACCAATATCACATTTGATATTGTGTATTCTGGTACATTCTGATATTCCAGTTGTGCTGGAATATCAGCATGGCTGTGTTGGGCACAAAGGATCAGCCTGAGTACCAAAGGCATCCAGCACAGCAGCATGATCTCAAGAGTCCAGCATAACAACATGACCTTTAGTGTTTGACAACACATATCCTTCCATGACCTGTGGAGCTCGAAACAAAGTGTCTGACAGTTTGTGTAATTAACAGTTTTCAATTATTATCACTACTATGTAGCTAAACGGTGATATGAATAAACCATGGAGCTGGTGAACAGTCCTTTAAATCTTAAGTTTTTCTTCATATTTCCATTTATCTCGCTTTAGAATAACAGCTCTGTAAAATTCTCTGTCCTGGGGTTGAGTTACAGTACATGGAATGCTAGTGTGCTTGGGTGTTCAATCCAAGCTACAAAACTAACTAGATTCTAATGCAAAGCTGAATCCCAAATACCTCAGTAATCCCTATCAAGGGATTCTAAATTACACCCTACATAGTGCACTAGATTTCCATTTTACACTATTTGGAGTTCAATTCCAGAACCAGGAGGTAAGCTGAGGTTCTAAAGCAGAATAAGAGGATATAAAAAGTGTTTCTCAGGACTGACCATCACCTCCATGGTTTATTCTTCTCACCTTTTGGCTACATAGTATTTTGAATTAGTATGAAGAATTTAAAACCACTTTTTTTTATCACACATTTTTAAAAAGTTGGACATACAATAAATGCCCCTCGTATAGGCAGTGCCCAGCTGGAAGAGGGGCACTCAGCAAGTGAATATTGGTGGCAGTACAATGGCAGAGTGGGTCCATGGGTCCTGTGGGCTGTTCCCTGCCTCGCTAAATCACGGCCAGTTGGCCCCGCCCAGCCATCCATTGCCACAGCCTCAGGCGTGAGTCCTCATGACATCGGATGTCTGGGTGGCTTACCCCCATAGAGATCTGTTATACTTATTCTGCTCCTGCCCAATCTAGTGGCCCCACGCCTTCACACACCTGCAGAAAGAGAGGCCGCCTACATAATGAGACTTTGGAGAAAGCGAAGGGCAAACAATTTGGATGCATATCCGTCGCTGATGTACACCATCACATAACTCCTCCCTCAGCTCCGAGCTCATGTGCAGTATGTACAGTCATGTGCAAAAGTTTTTCGTGTAAAAACATAACATCAAATACAACCTGAGACAAACAAAACCCTATAACTTTTTTTTTTACAATAAAATTATTTAATTTACAAAACTGAATCAAAAAAGAAAAATCATATACTGTTTCCACAGGATTTATGAGTGTAAGTTGCAGTCAGGAGCTCTTGTGGGATTCTTTTTTTTTTTTTTTGTATATCTTTGAGGAATTCATGGTCTAACCTTGGGGTGAATGTGCTGGGACGTCCACTCCTGGGAAACAACTGTCCTGAATGCATAATGAATAATCTTTCTCGTTGTAGAATGTTGAACTCGAAAAACAAATTCTTTGGAAATGATTTTATAATCCTTCCCAGATTAACTACAACAATTGCTTTTCTAAGATCATCGCTTATGTCTTATACACATGATGTGTCTCATTTTCAGAAAAGAACATGCCAGCTAGGACCCCCAAACTACACCTGGAGGATGCTGGTGGATGCTGGTGTCACGCTCCCTCTGATCTTCCAGCACTGCTCGCCTGGTCCCACCATCTCTCAGGGACCAACGAAGACATGCATCCAGCATGTTTTGTGTTCTGGCACCTCTTAACTTCCTCTAGATGTCTGTACAACTGAGTCTTTGGCAGTATTTTAATGCTGACTCAAGACGTATCTGTTTCTTCAATACTTGTACTACCCCAACACCCCACCAAAATACCCAATGTAAGTATCTATCCAGTGATGGAAACTTTGAAGCACTTTTTGAAAGTTGCTCTCAATAAGAGCTTCTGCCAAATGCCTAAGCATAAATGTTTTGCACAAACCAGCATAACTTGAAAAAGGTGCATTTCCTACGAGGGCAAGTTTTTTTTCACGGCGCTCAGGAGACCCAGCTGAACATTTTTGAATGAAATAATAATAATTGATCGACTGTGACAAAACTGTGGAGTTTATTTATTCATTCTTTTATTTTGCAAAGTGCACACTGATATAATCCAAACTATTTTGTCATTTAGTCTAAAAAAAAAACATGCAGAAAATATTCTCTATCGGTTTGCAGTACTTCCTGAGGACTGTTACATGCAACCTGTGGGTTTCTACATGGGCGTTTGTGTTTGGTGTGTAACCATGAAAAACAGAGAGAGAGAGAGAGAGAGAACTAAGATAGAACAAAGAAAGCGTATTTGAGTCTCTTTGAAAACCATGGGTTTTAACTCACTACTTGATTCTATAACTCTCTTTGTGTCATTTCTCTGTATATCAGGTAAGACTTAAACTGTATCATTCCTATACAGTGTGTTTGTTTCATTTTCTAAAGGTTTAAATAAGCTCATATACTGTAGGCTAATCTTTTTCTTTGTCTCATGGAGCAGACTGTTAAACTGTTTCGTTATTGATAGGCTTCAGTATTGACACTGGGTTTCCGATTCAGTCCAAATCATTATGAGAAAGAGTGTGTGTGATGTTAATGCTGTTTTCTATTGTTGCTTGTGTGCAGATGTAGAGAGCATGAGGACACTGACAAATGTAGCTGCAAAACGCGGAGGATCGATCACTATTCCATGTCTTTATGATGAGCGATACGAAACAAACCGTAAATACTGGTGTAAAGGGAAATACTGGTCTTCCTGCAGTGTAGTCGCTTATGCAAACACATCTGGAAGTACATCAGTCACTGATTATCCAGAGCAGAATATGTTCACTGTGGAAATGAACCCCGTGTCTGATTCTGGATATTATTGGTGCGCAGCAGAAATTGTTAGTAGCACAGATGACGGTGTTTATTTGTACCTGACAGTTAGTGAAGGTAAGAAACTTAAACAAGACAGAAATATAAGATTTGTGACAGGTTCCCTTACACAACTCATTCACTGTCTGTTTATTCAGATCCTGGTCTGTCTGTAGAGTCGGGCAGAGTGAGCGGTGCAGAAGGTGGAAGTGTCACAGTCCAGTGTCTCTACAGTGCTGCGTATAGGAATAAACAGAAGCAGTGGTGCAGATTCAAAGACAGAAGCTGCAACAGAGTGGGGAAGACTGACACATCCCAGAATTCAGCAGTGCACATCAGTGATAATGGGAGATCCTTCAGTGTGGAGATAAGAGGACTGAAGAAGAGTGATGCTGGCTGGTACTGGTGCAGTGCTGGAGGTCTGCAGGTTCCTGTTCATATCAGTGTCACTGATCCACCTCCAGGTATCATCACACACACACTCATCCCTGATTTAACTAATGATAAGATGGAAATCACACTGATTATTTTTTTCTTAATATTGACTGCAGTGACTAAAGTATTGACTACAACAGTGACTACAACAGGAACTACAACCACTCACCATGTCGATAGTTACACGTGAGTAAGAAGCTCCATTGTATGCTGTATTTCACTGCAGTTTTACAGATTGTCTATAATTATAAACTTACTTTAAAAACATAATATGTGCTTCATGTGCAAAACAAACCCTGCTATTTATTCTGCTCACCTGAACTGCTATTTGTATTTGATGTCATAAGAACTTAAACTCACTGACCACTTTATTAGGAACACCCGAACAACTGCTTATTTATGCAATTACACAATCAGTTCATGCCTCTAGGAGCAAGTGTTCTGTGCATTTTATGAGTCTGTGATGGGAATGGAATTATTTTAATTGTCTATTAAATTGTACACAATTCGAGCTTAAAGTAGTAAATTGAGCATGAATAATGAAGCTAAACCTTCCGCATTACTTTTAATTCTCAATGAAGTAACACTGTGTAGTGAATAAGAATGAACGAAAACATTTTCAGTGGTCAAATTTTTTTTAATGTCTTTTTCTTTTATGTTTTAAACAGATCTGTCTTGAAGCACCAGTCAGGTAGCATCAGATGTGCATATGTGAGAGAAAATTCATGCAACAGTTCTCTTTACCACGTTTCTAATTTGAATTTTTTTCTCACCCACAGCAGCACGTCTGACTGCAGCGTCTAGCAGTGTGAAAAGCATGTGAGTGGAAACACACACTTATTCTTTCTGCAATAACATGTTGAACACTATGATGTTGTTCTCTGCAGTTTTACTGATTTATAAATTTGCTGTCTTATTTAAAGATGAACATGTATTTATGTACAAACCGAACACTGCATGATTTAAGCAGTACGTGAACATGTGACCGTCACATTGGATACGATTTGCCAGTCGAAACTTTCTCATGTCACGAGTATTTATTTAATTACTACAAACTATATTTATAGGAGAGAGACATTTAGCACTGATATTTGGGGTGTTAATGGTGTCCAGAAGTCACAGTACCTCCGTTTTGAAGTAATGTTTTCGGACTTTTTTGGTACAGTGATGTGAAAAAATATATTTATATTCATTATCAGCAAAATTTTTACAAATGCAAACTTTCAGGTCCAGTGGAAATGTTTACCTTTTAGGCTGTTCAAAACAGTTAAACATGTTTTGCTGCATTCCAATTTTATTAGTTATGCATGTAACATGTGTGGTTAAAGCGAAACCATATTCACTTAGATCACAGTGTCCACTGAACTGAACATCCTTTTTCCAAATTATACAAAAATGCGTACTAATACAAGTCTAACTGATATTACAATATACTGTATTTAAGCAAGATCACAAAAAAGGCATGACCTAGAGAGTGATATTGCTTAAAAATATTGTTATGGCAATTATTTTGTTGTCAGTGTTACGCTGTTATCAGTTATTTATTGTGATGGCGACCGGCAATTGTCCATTTAGTGTAATGTCCAGATGTGAAAGTAGCTTTAAATCGTACTGATACTATGTAGGCAAAAGGTGAGGAGAATGAACCATGGAGGTGGTGGGAAGTCCAGATAAATTTAAGACATTTATTTTATATTTCCACTTATTCCACTTCAAAATACTAGCTTTGTCAACTTCCGGGTTTCAGGATTGAATTCCAAATAGCGTTAAATGAAAATTAGTGCACTATGTAGGGTGTACAAACCCTTGTGACATAGAAGTAGGGCCCTTGATAAGGGCTGGAGAGTGATTTGGTAATCAATCTTGTGTTAGGAGCTGGTTAGCTTTGTAGTCGTATGTTTCATATACAAATGGTTCAAAATGACTTAGGACCATGAAGACCTACTTTCACCCACACTGCCATCGACAGTTAGTGTGATTATCAATAGTTAGAAGACCTGTGATACAGAGTGGGACATACTGTATAGTTAAATGTCCCAGTGGTGTTACCATCTATTATCACCACTCATAGAATGCCTCATGTCCAATCAGATTGCTAAGTCGGAACTAATTGATGTATAGTTCATGTATAATTTGTCAGTGTTATTTTGTTTATGGTTAACAGGAGCTACAAAGCTACTGTAACTAGCTTCTAACAAAAGCCTGAATCCCAAATCCCTCTCTAATCGTTTATCAAGGGCACAAATTGATGTGCCCTTGATAAACAGGGGGTTCTAAATCACATACTACATAGTGCACTAGTTTTATATTTTACACTATTTAGGATTCAACCCCCAGAACAGGAGATTATCTGATATTCCAAAGCAGAATAAATGAAAAATATCTTTCAAATTTCTCAGAACTGTCCACCACCTCCATGACAGCCTTCTTAAGGGAAGCATTTAGATTATAATTAAATCAGCCCATTTATCCTTTATTGTGAGCATTTATTTATTTTTGTAAAAAAAATTACATCTTCAGCTCCTCAATATTTATTATGATCTCTATTACAGACTGAAAAATCCGATACAGGCCAGTCCCTCACAGGGCACCATGTCTAAAAAAAAAAGAGACTGCATTTAGCATCACCTGTCAAAAACTTTACTTTGTCTTTTTCTGTTATGTTTTAAACAGATCTGTCTCGAAGCACGTTTCAGGTAGCATCAGATATACATATTATAAAGATAGATTTAATTCAACTAAACTTTTCCCCACATATTAAATTATACTTATTTCTCATGTACAGCATCACCTGTAACTGAAGTGTCTAGCAGTGAGAAAACCAGTTCATCAGTGAAAATGTGAGTGTGGAAAAAACAGATTTATTTATTTTAGAATAACAGATTGAACACTATGACATTCCCTGCAGTTTTACACATTTTTCCATTTGCTGTCTTATTTAAACACTAGATATGCCCTCGACTTTGTTTGCATTAAAAAAAAAAAAAATGTACAACGCCATCTGTTGAAATTTAAAATGAACTAAAATGTTTACGTGTTGTCATGAATTGCACAAAATGAAGGTGTGAGAATGTAGACATGCCAACTTAAAGTTTTATTATTTGTAAATCAGATGAGCACGTGTTTAACACTGTCTCACATAGCATCTGTGCATTGAAATATATAATACTTGTATATTTAGCTATCTTTGTAGTAACGATAAGAAATTTGGGAATTGACATGAGGTAAACAAAATGCAAAGTAAAGTTAGTGTATAAGTTAACTTTGGCCACCTTAGTGTTTTAGTTAGCTTGCTTGTGGTACGTAAAGCAAGTAGGCATGTTTCAAACAATAGCCATGATCATCTCGGGTTACTTTGCTGTAACCCTGTTCCCTTTTTGGGGCAGATTGAGAAGAGCAGCGAGCCCCACCCCAGTCTTTACGAGGGAGTGCGCAGCTGGTCACTCTCTCCTTCTGCACCTCACGCCTAATGGGGACCAGACCTGGTCGGGACCGGGTGGCCGACGGTCTCGACTCATGAGCATGGCGGGGAAGAGACCTCCCAAAGGCCTGTTCGTATAATTTCGCCTCCCGAAACCTAGTGGCGACGGAATTAACAGCGTCGCCAAAAAGGCCGGAATGCGAGATGGGGGAATTGAGGAGGACAACACAATCCCTATCCTTGATGCCCGTGAGGTTCAGCCACAGATGCCTCTCCGTGGATACCATGGCAGCCATAGAACGGCCAACAGGAAGGGCCGTCTGCCTGGTTGCACGGAGAGACAGATCTGTGGCTCAGCGTAGCTCTGCAAACGCCCTCTCATCAATAGCCCCGCCGGTGCTCAAGTCCCGCAGCAGGTCAGCCTGGTTGGCCTGCAAACCGCCATGGTGTCTCATTAGACATCTGAGCAGTTGAGGGTTAAGGGCCTTGCTCAAGGGTCCAACAGGGACAACTTGGTGGTAGTGGGATTTGGACCTGGGATCTTCTGAACCATAGTTGCGTTAACCACGAAGCTAACCCTGACTCCTAAATGGGGTTTGGGAGTACTTAGCTCCTGCAAAGATGGAAATGAGGAGAATTTCCACAGCTGAAATGCAAACCACTCTTCAGACCACTCATGGTTTTGATGTCATCGAGGGCTTGTCCAGTTCCTGTATATATTTTTCTTCTTGACTATTACATGTGCTGTGCAACAATTAAACAAAACCAAGAACTGCAAAAGGAAAGTGGAAGAAATCACAACTCAACACAGCGAGTCTTACAAGTTCTCATTTGAAGCAACTTCTCTTAAGATTGCCTTCTACACTAAAAAGCTAGAATGCACAAGATCCTCACAAGCTCCACAATATATTCCATTCATTACTTAAGCCTCGTTCTGCTTTGTCTCCCTGACTGCTTTAGACTGTCAGGTTTCATGAGAGGATGATTAAATAAAAAACATACCATACTTTTTCTCCTACCCCAAACCATACACAACAATTTTAGGATTTCCCTTTTCTTTTACTGGCACATTTTTCTAATCTAGCAACAGATCATCTTATATTCAAATCTAGTTATCAAGTCATCTTGTATTTAAAGCAGCACATTCCAGCCAGACTGTTGGCCAATACATGTCATCTGTTTTTGGCCACCTGTCTCATCGTCTTCAACCTTCAGAATGCAGCTGCATAAGTTGTCTTTATAAATTCTCACCTGCCAGCCCATTACCTTGATCTGTCCCAGGCTTCCTGTAGTCGGCCACATCAGATTCCCACTTACCTCAAAGCACTTATCACACTCAGCACTGTACCACAGTCTCTCCACCCTCTAGCACTGCTCGACTGGTCCCACCTTCTCTCAGGGTAGGAAGAGGTCCTGCATCAAGTCTCTTTTCTGTTTAGCACCTGTGTAGTGGAACGGACTTCTAGATGTCCAAACACTGGCAATTTTCAAGCAGTGTTTAAACAACTACCATTATTTAATGAGTAATTACATTAACAAAAACAAAAACTCTATACAAATATTTTAGGCTTAAGGTACTTTTATTCAGTAACCTTGTCACCCAGTAAAAGGATGTGTTCAGTGATAGACCCTTCAAAGCAGGAGTGCATGCTATCAATGTAAAATGCAATTACTTTTTTTGTTCTGATGCAAGTGTGTCACCTCAGTACATGCTGTAATATACAGTACACATAACTGATCTCTGATGTGTTTTATGTTTCAGAAATACAGTGCAATTCTGCATTGAAAACAACTGAAGGCTGTGATTCTGGTAGCACTGGATTTAAGAAGGTGGCACATTTGATTGTATAATTATTTTGTTTAGCAAAACCAGCACAGTTAGTCATGTGTTACTGCATACATATCAGTTAGAACAGAGTATATTATTAGGAAAGTTACATTACATAAAGTCGCATTATTAGAAAGATTTGAAAGCAAAGATAAGAGTTGTACATTTCCCCCGGAGATCAGTGAACATGCTCTATCTATCTACAGTATCTATCTATCTATCTATCCATCCATCTATCTATCCATCTACTTTCATAGGCAATGGGGATTTTCTGTCATAGCAAAATCGCGTTCCTTTTTTTAAAATTATACAGTGCGTTCAAAAAGTCCCTGCAGTGGCCCCATAGAGTAGGTTATGAGAAAATATTTGTTTAATTAAATTCACTCTTATTCTCAATCATGCAATTATTTATTAAATGTTGCACAGAATCACTATGTGGTATTCTTACCTCTGAAAAAGCTGCTTGAAATGTTCCACAGACTAAATCTGTGTATTTATCACCAGCTTAAGGAATGTGCTCCACTGGAAAAACACCTTCTTGGATGGTTAACATTTTCCCAAAAAAATACACGGCCAACGTTAAGCAAATAACTTCTCCAAACAAGAGCAACGCACTACTACTACTACACATCTGTGGAGAGACTTTCTGAACGCACTATATATAAAGATATTATGTTCATTTTAATATAGCTTGTGATTTGCTCATAGATTTTTATACATCTTCTGTGTTTTTTTCTGACTAAATGTCCAAGTAAGATATTCTAAGTTGCAAAAGAAATAAACCAGCAGGGTGCACTGTACAGAATGCTATGCCCATAATGTATACTGAAAATGTCTATAGCACCACATACTGAAAACTAGTGTTTTAATCATCTTATACCACAGACCAGAGATCTGTAGCGCTGATAGTTAGTTTAATTTTGCAATTTATTTACAGGAAAAGGCAAGGCACGCTGCAGGAAACTGAAACAGTTACCGAAAGCACCTCATGGGGATACTATATGGCAACATGTGAACAGAATATGAGTTTAGTGAATCAGTAAAAATGAGGATGGATCTCACTCCAGAATTCACCCCATCTCTGCCTTTTTTTTTTTTTTTAATTCCATACAGTACGTTCTGATGGGAAAAAAAACTGTCCTGGTGTCAGTTTATCAGATTTAAAGTAAGAAAATATAAAATAAAACTAAATAAAACTGAATAAACTTAAAAAGAGCAGAAATTAGTGATGTGTAATTTACATTACAATTCATTTTAAATTAAATATTTATAGGGGTTGCTAGACAACATGATCTTATTGACCTGTACCTTTAACCTGATGATGGGTTCATACAGGGAGTGGCCAGGATGTGTAATGTCACTAATAATGCTTCTAGCTTTCTTCCTGTACAGTCCTTGGTCATCACCTGGACAGATTTTTCAAACTAGAGCATCCATCACCATCTGCGCGTTGAGGAAATCGACAGTGTCACAGTGCAGTGTCTCTACAGCGCAGTGTATCAGAATCAAACAGAAGTGTATCAGAAGCAAACAGAGGAATTCAGCAGAGCAGCTCAGTGATGATGGAAGAAAATCCTTCAGTGTGAATCTTTCATCTGGCAAAACCAGTTGTCAGAGTAAAGGATTATATATATATATATATTTATTATGTTTAATTTTTTTTATTCATACAAGAGCAACAATGAAAGAAAACTTACAATTACAGTATTTATTATTTTGATACAATTTCCCTTTGGGATTACCAAAGTATTTATTTAAAGAGCATTATACAGGCATTAAATGAATAAAGTATGACATCAGCAACATACAACTTGTTCCTGCATCAGCCACTCTTTTTCTCTATTTTGAGGTTATTAACACAAAAAGTCACTATGAGTTTATTTAAGGCAGGCTGTGGTTTCAAACTACACTGTAAAGTTAGGAGAAAGAGCAACTGCTTGAGCTGCTACAGGGACATTTACAACTTCAGAGCAGCAGCATGCAAGAAAACCTCACATTTTACAATTACAACAGAATAAATGTAACATCGATCCCTTTTCACTTTTATTCTCATTATCTCCTCTAAGAACATTTCCTATGCACTCTTTAATCCTGTGCAGAGTAAATAATTTATGAAAATGTAAAGGAATTAGCTCATTATTAATCATCAGTGGTATATGATGAAATATAAAATATTTTCATTAAATAGTAGTGTTTTATTGTTCTATATGCAGGTATTGACAGTTTTCAGTCAGCATTCAGAAAGTTAAGTCTTCAAACTGGAGTATCTGTCACTGTCTCATGTCACTATGATAAGGATTATGTACAACATAAGTAATGGTGGTGCTATGATGATGGTTCAGCATACAATTATTGAACAATTCAGGCTTATGCTTATAATACAAAGAAAGTTACAATAACTGATAACCCGGCTGACTGTTTCTTTACTGTGACTATTAATAATCTCCATGCAAAAAAAACAACAACACTGTAATGCACTGGTGTGTTGTAGAGATTCACTGATCAGCCATGACATTATGACCACTTGCCTAATATTGAATAAATCCCCCTTTGCCACCACAACAATGATTCATTGTGTGTTCTGGCACCTTTCTATCACAACCAGCATTAACATTTTCCTCAATTTCCTCAACTTTATATCAAACATGAGCAATTTGAAGAGATATAGTGGAGTCTATGTGTGCAAATACTATGATCATTACGGCACTACAGTTCTTCCAGTATATCGTAGGTGGTGTTATGCAAATTAGTATGTGGTGCTTCTGTGTATATTTCACATCTTTTATGGTTTTATTTATACTGTTGTTTTGTATTTATTAGTGTTTTCAGCAATTTGTCATGTTAATTATACAGGGTTATCCTTTTTATTTAATATGGCCGTATCACAACGCAACCGGAGGATGATCAGAAGACTAGCAGTTAGCCCGTGTAGCGTGGATGGTAAACCCAAACGCGGAAGTAGCGCGAGCAGGCAGGATAACCACGCGATTTATTATTAGAACTCTCTCACATAGAGAGCAAGAGTTTACACAATTAAACCCGCGTTCTAACAACACACACTCAATCAGGAATATAACCCAAAATGGGGAGTACTCACGAAATGGGGGAGATAGCATCGGAGACAGCATGGGTAGACTCAATGACTGAGCAATGTGAAGCGCCATCTTGTTTCCTTTTATGCTTCCTGAAATGCCACCGTATTACTTCCAGGTCCTAGTGCCGGTCGTGTTACGAGTGTGCATGACAGTACCCCCGTCCAGGACCGACTCTCGACGGTCCTGGGGTGGAGGATACCCGACGACGGTAGTCCCGGATGAGTTTGGGGTCTAGGACGAACCGAGCCGAAATCCAAGATCGCTCCTCGGGACCGTAACCTTCCCAATCGACCAGGTACTGGAGCCCTCTGCCCCAAGGACGTGAGTCAAGGATCCGGCGAACGGTGTAGGCGGGACCACCCTCAATGATGGGTTCAATGATGATACGGTGAGGAGGAGCAGGGTGGGTGGGGGGAACCATAGGTGAAGTGATGAAGGGTTTGAGTTGTGATGTGTGGAATACCGGATGGGTTCGGAGCACCGCAGGCAGCTGGAGCCGGTAGGTGATAGGGTTGATCCGGAGGATTGTGCGGTAAGGGCCGATGAACCTGGGTGAGAGTTTGCGAGATTCTGTATGGAGGTGCAGATTTTTCGTTGATAACCAGACCTTGTCACCTACATTGTACAATCGTCCCGGAGGGTGCCGACGGCGATGTTGAGCGGCGTAGCGAGTATTGGCATGGCGAATGGCTGCTCTAGCTTGTTCCCACAGCCGCCGGCACCTACGGACCAATTGTTGGGCCGACGGTACATCAACCTCCGGTTCTTGGTGATCGAACATCGGAGGCTGAAAACCGTGGCATACCTCAAATGGGCTTAGCTCGGTGGTTGATGAGACGTGAAGATTGTGGGAGAGTTCAGCCCGAATGAGATAGCAGGCCCAGGAGCACTGTTGATTGGCGATGAAGCATCTCAGATAGCGCTCCAGTTGTTGGTTGGTCTGACCATTAGTCTGAGGGTGGTATCCAGAGGAGAGACTGCAGGTGGCGTTGAGCAGACGGCAGAAGGCTTTCCAGAACCGGGCAGTGAACTGGGGCCCTCTGTCCGAGACGATGTCCTTCGGGAACCCATGCAGGCGGACTACATGCTCTAGTATCAGCTCGGCTGTATCTTTAGCTGACGGGAGTCTGGCGAGGGCCACCAAGTGCACGGCCTTGGAGAATCGGTCGACAATGGTCATGATGGTGTTCTTTCCCTCGGAATCCGGCAGGCCCGTGATGAAGTCAACGGCAATGTGTGTCCAGGGCTGGCGGGGAACCGGGAGTGGTTGAAGTTCCCCCGGTGTTGGTTGGTTGGTGTCTTTGGCCCTGGCACACACTGGGCACGCCTGGACGAATTCCTCAACATCCTTTGTCATGGACGGCCACCAGAAGTCCCGCTGAATAAATTGGAGGGTGCGGCAAGTACCCGGGTGTCCGAAAAGGAGGGAGGAATGGCCCCATTGAAGGACTTCCGTTCTGATGTTGTGGGGTACGTAGAGTCATCCAGGCGGCGCACCTGCCGGTTCGACCTCCGCGGCCTGTGCCAGGCAAACCCTCGTTTCCAAGTCCCACCGGAGAGGGGCAATGATCTTTGATGGTGGGAGGACAGGCGCAGGGTCTGCCCGGGGAGCATCCTCCTCGACAGATGGAAATTGTAATGCTCGAAGAACAGAGCCCACTGCACCTGCCTCGGGTTGAGCTGTTTTAGGTTCCGGATGGTGATCAGATTTTGATGGTCGGCCCAAATGATGAATGGCTCTCTGGCGCCCTAGAGCCAGTGACGCCATTCCTCCAGAGCCCACTTTATGGCCAACAGCTCACGGTCCCCTCCCCCGTATCGCTGCTGAGTGGGGTCAAATTTTCTGGAGAAGCTACAAGGGTGCAGCTTCTGATCTGGACCTCATTGGGAGAGAACGGCCCGGCGCCCACATCCGACGTGTCCACCTCCACAACAAATGGTTTGCTCGCATCTGGCTGGAGGAAAATTGGTGCGGTGGTGAATTCCTGGAAGGCGGAGATGGCGGCAGAGTTAAGGATGAAGGGGTGAGAAGTTGGTCGTGTCAGGGCGGTTAAAGGAGCTGCAACCATACTGTAGTCCCGGATAAAGCGACGATAGAAATTCGCAAACCCGAGAAACCGTTGAAGTTGCTTGAGGGTCTTGGGTAGGGGCCAATGACGCACGACTTCCAGTTTCTGCGGGTCCATGGCCACACCCTGGGGTGAGATAACAAAACCCAGGAACGTGGTGGAGCGCTCGTGTAAAGCGCACTTCTCCAACTTACAATACAGTTGATGGGCGAGCAATCTCTTGAGGACCGCCCTGACGTGTTGGATATGTTCTTCAGCAGTACAGGAGTATATGAGGATGTCATCCAGGTACACAACAGAACCCGGCTGGAGGTCAATCGCCAGGTCGTAGGGGCAATGAGGAGGAAGGTGAGTGGCTCGTCTTTTGCAAAACGCTTCAGCCAGATCCCGGTAGGCGGCAGGGATGGCGTTGATGTCGACTTCGGGTGCCTCGGGCTCCCTAGAGCATGTCCCAGCCGAGGCCCGCAGGCAAAGTTCGGTGCAGGTCGGTCCCCATTGCAGAATTCGGTGTTGTGTCCAGGAGATAAGCGGGTCATGTTGTAGAAGCCACGGGTGTCCGAGGATGATAGGAGGAGATGAAATGGGGGTGAGATGGAACTGGATCTGCTCTTGATGGTCGATGATTAGAGTGATTGGTTGAGTCTGGGTAGTGATGGGGCTGGAGGAAAGGGGCCGACCGTCAACAGATGTAATCCAAACAGGCAGGGATAACGCCTCGAGCTCCACCCCCAGTTCTTTGGCATAGGCAGAGTCAATGAAGTTGCCAGCGGCACCGGAATCGATGAACGCCATACTTCTGACCCGTTTGTGGCCAAACTGGAGGCGTACTTGCACCTTGAGACGAGAAACATTGGTGGTGGTGGCAGAGAGGTGGAGGGGGCCCGGTGAGTCGCTCTCCTTACTCACCGGACCTGAGCGTTTCCCCGGCGCAGAGGGCAGATAGCTCTGTGGTGTGACACCGACCCACAGTAGGCACAGAGCCCCTCCCTGAATCGCCATTCTCGCTCTGCAGCGGTCAAGCAGGCGCATCCTAGTTGCACGGTTTCCCCGGCTCCGGTGTCAACCACGGCGGGAGGTGGAGAACCGACAGGTCCAGTAGTGGTGGTGGAAAAGCGGCGTACTTCGGGAACTGGGGCGTAGGGCAGATATGTGGAAGATCGTGGCGTGGTCGGTGATGGTGACGGAGTGGCAGGTGGCATGGTCCGGGGGTCCGGTTGGTCTATTCGGAGGGCGAGTTGGATCAGCCCCTCCAAGGTGGCGGGGAGCTCTTGTCCGGCAAGCTCGTCTTTTATGCGTGAAGCCAGTCCCTCGTAGTAGGCCGTCCGGAGGGTGGGATCGCCCCAGGTGGTCTGCACAGCTAGGGTCCGGAAGTCAGCGGTGTAACGGTTCACGGATGACCCTCCCTGCCGCAGATGATAGAGTTTGGAGTCGGCCTCCACCTCAGCAGCAGGATGTTCGAAGGTGACCTTTAGCTGACGGATGAACTCGTTGTAGGAATGGGCTGTGTCTGAATCGGAACCCAGGACTGCCGTGGCCCACTCAGCTGCCTGC
The DNA here is from genome assembly GCA_030347435.1 of Clarias fuscus. Taxonomy (NCBI): domain Eukaryota; kingdom Metazoa; phylum Chordata; class Actinopteri; order Siluriformes; family Clariidae; genus Clarias; species Clarias fuscus. The sequence goes on from CM059231.1 coordinate 9,436,761, forward strand.
CCCGACAGCAACGAGACGAGAAGGGCAATGCGCAACCGGTCTGTGGAGTATCTGGTGGAATTAAACTCAAACACAAGATCCAGTGCGGTTAGGAAAACACTACACTTCCCATCTGTGCCGTCCCATTTATCCGGTAAAGCTAAGTACACATCGGAGGGGGGAGGGGGTGGTGGCGTAGCCGCAAAGCCGCAATGTCTTGGCCTCACCGCTCAGCTGCTCAATCAACAGGGCATGACTGTCCACCATATTGCAGAGGTGAGCGTAATCCGCTGGGTTTACTGCTGGCTCAGTCATTCTGTCACAAAGCAACCGGAGGATGATCAGAAGACTAGCAGTTAGCCCGTGTAGCGTGGATGGTAAACCCAAACACGGAAGTAGCGCGAGCAGGCAGGATAACCACGTGATTTATTATTAGAACTCTCTCACGTAGAGAGCAAGAGTTTACACAATTAAACCCGCGTTCTAACAACACACACTCAATCAGGAACATAACCCAAAATGGTGAGCACTCACGAAATGGAGGAGATATCATCGGAAACAGCATGGGTAGACTCAATGACTGAGCAATGTGAAGCGCCATCTTGTTTCCTTTTATGCTTCCTGAAATGCGACCGTATTACTTCCAGGTCCTAGTGCCGGTCGTGTTACGAGTGTGCATGACAGGTGGATCATTTCTTTACACACGATTGTTGTGAATTAAATGTTTATTGGGTCCATGTGTTGCGAGTAAAAGAATATATTTATGTATTCACGTTCTATGGTGGTGAGAAGGAAATGCTTTTAACAACGTGTGTGGGGACTTTGTTGTAAGGTGACTGCCTGTTGGATGGGCCGGCACTAGTCAGGATATACATAGCGTTTCTGAAATTATTCAAATAAATGGGTAGAATAAACACATAAGTTACACTGAAAAGTTCACTCTTTTATTCTTTTAAAGTCAATGAAACATATATATTCTGCAAGTGAATGTTAGAGTTCACTGTCAGAACTCTTCAGTGCAGTGTATATTATACATGGAGATTGTGTTGTATTTATGACAAATTATGTACATTAAATACTACATGTTGCTTAGATGATGTATGACAAATTAATGTCTGCAATTGCCTGTTATGCTTCAAAGCCTAAGTTAGCTAAAATTGCTGCTTATTATTTACCTCTTACTCAGTGCTCAACATCACACAAACTTTTTAACTTCAGCAGACCGCAAATATAAACAAATTTCTAACTTTCTAATCTCTTTTAATTACATATAAATCTTTCGCACTTCCACTTGGGGATGCAGGAAATCACTGCGCATGCTCAGTTCCACTCACTAAACTGCAAAGTCACTCTGCGCAGCGACGCCTATGTTTCCCTACTCAGACCATGAGTGTTATAAACTTCTTTTTAGTTTGCAAATCCAAAGTAAATTTTATTGAGATGTGGCATTTAGGCGATTAGTAGCACATTTTGAAAAAGTGTATGTGTATAATTTGATAATCATGGTAGAATGGTATATTTTTTTTTGCATAGGATGATACAAATTCAATCTAAAAATTTCAAACACAAAGCTCTGCACACATCCAATTTTTTATTTAAACTGAATAGAAATATTTTATAGTGGAGTATCTTATTTCTAATCCAGATTTTGTTTTTATGTAATTGCTGTGTTTTATGTATTTTTGTGTGTTTTTAAGTGTAATTATGACATGAAATGCACAATATCTGACATCTGTGTTCTGTGTTTGAACTTGTGTGTTCTAAATTTGAACAAACATGTACAGTCGTGGCCAAAAGGTTTGAGAATGACACAAATATTAGTTTTCACAAAGTTTACTGCTAAACTGCTTTTAGTTCCCTTTCAAAAGCTACACTCGATGCTGCGTGAAAACGCTATGGGAACATCTCTTTGTTGCCCGGTTGTGAAGCCTGTGCATGCCAAAACCGCCGAATATCTTCGGCTTATAACCTCTGCCAGGCATGACGTCACCGAATAAGGTGCACCTGCAGGTTATAAATAGGAGTGAACCGGAAACATCCTCAGATCTTTTTGTCTTCAGGACCGCTTTGTGTTTGCGTGTGCATGTGCAAGCTGTAACGAAAGCGAAAATAAAAGGAAAATAACAGCATTAACTCACCGATATGGCGGAGTTGCTTAAGAGATGCGTGCCTCCATGCGATAGATCCCTTTCGGAGGGCGATCTTCATGAATTTTGTCTCGAGTGCTTGGGGGAAGAACATGCTCGCCTCGGGCTTCAAGGAGACTGTGAGTACTGTTCTTCTCCCTATTAAGGTGCTTCGTGCGCGGCTCGACGTGCGCGAGATGGAATTTCCAATTTCTCTCTCGCTCTCGCCGGATCAGGAAGTTTTAGCTTCCACTTCGCAAGCGCGCTCCGGCGCCTCTTGTGAAGGAGCGGAGGAATCCTCCTCTCCCGCTTCCATGGAAGTAGCCTCCTCACAACGCTCCTCCAGTGCTGACAGAGCTTTTGAGGAATTTTTAGAGGTTATAACGCGTGCGGTAGAGCGATTGCATATCGACTGCCGCAGCAGCAAGATTCCCCCAAGCGTTCGAGATTGAACGACAGGTTTCTGTTGGGTGGCCGGGGGGAGGAGCCTCAACGTCTTTCTCTCCCCTTCTTTGGTGACCTCCATGATGAATTAACTCTTTGTGCTTTCGACTTATTCGAATATCATTGATGCGAAAGCACGCGGTTATATGATGATGCCCCAGATAGAAGAGACGCTTGCGGGCTCTCTCTCTCCTGGGACATCATCCTCCCTGAAAAAGCCTACTCTCCCCTCCAAGCTGTGCAGATCTGCTTTGGTGGGTAAAGCTTTTCATGCTGCAGGACAGGCTGGTGCTTCACTGCACACCATGGCGGTTTTGCAGGCTTACCAGGCTGACCTGCTGAAGGACCTGAGCACCGGCGGGGTTATTGATGACAGGGCGTTTGCAGAGCTGCGCCGAGCCACAGACCTGTCTCTCCGTGCAACCAAGCAGACGGCCCGTGCTGGGCCGTTCTATGGCTGCCATGGTATCCACGGAGAGGCATCTGTGGCTGAACCTCACTGGCATCAAGGATAAGGATCGTGCTGTCCTCCTCGATGCCCCCGTCTCGCCTTCCGGCCTTTTTGGCGACGCTGTTAATTCCATCGCCACTAGGTTTCGGGAGGCGAAGTTATATGAACAGGCCTTTGGGAGGTTCCTTCCCCGCCGTGCTCAAGAACCGGGACCGTCGGCCACCCGGCTCCCTATCCGGCCCCTATCAGGCGTGAGGTGCAGAAGGAGAGCGTGACCAGCCGCGCACCCCCCCGTAAAGACTGGGGTGGTGCTCGCCACTCTTCTCAAAAATCTGCTTCGAAAAGACTGGATCTGAGGAGCTTCCTCTCTTCAAAGAAGAAGCCCTGAGGTTCGTGCCTGAGGGGCGCCTGGATTTTCATCACAAAACAGGGCCTCCTCCCTGGCACTCCTGGGAGGCCGGTGTTCAATCCCCGCCACCACTGGTGTTTCGGGGAGCGGCGGTCTCCAATGAAAAGTTGGGTGTTCAGGCACCTCCTGCCACACTTCATTTCCCAACACCTAACACCCCCCCCATCCAGCCGAAGTGTCAAAGCTCGTGCCCCTTTCGGAGAAGCTGGCAGCGTGGAAACTACTGCCAGGTGTATCTCCTTGGGTACAAAGGACTGTAGGCACAGGCTACAGGATTCAGTTTGCACATCGTCCTCCACGTTTCAACGGCGTGGTCTCCACTTCCGTGAAATCGGATTGAGCAGATCTGCTGGCCCAGCAGTTACAGACTCTGCTGGGCAAAGGGGCCATAGAACATGTTCCCCTCCCAGACAGAGAGTCGGCTACTACAGTCGGTACTTTTTGGTGCCCAAGAGAGGGGGAGGGTTGAGTCCGATCTTGGATCTTCGCGGCTTGAACCGCTATCTCAGGAAATCCAGATTCAAAATGTTGACTGTCAAAATGATTGTTTTTCAAATCCAACTAGAAGATTGGTTTGTGACAATTGATCTCAAGAACGCATATTTCCATATAGAAATATTGCCACAGCACAGGAAATTCCTGAGGTTCGCTTTTGGGGGCGAAGCTTACCAGTATTTAGTCCTTCCATTTGGCCTAGCTCTGTCACCCAGCACATATACAAAATGCATGGATGCAGCTCTGGCTCCTTTATGACTCCAGGGCATCCGTATTTTGAATTACATAAACGACTGGCTGATTCTGGCCCAGTCTCAGGAGCTAGCGCTTCGACATCGGGATGTCGTCCAAGCCCATCTTCATTCTTTAGGATTGAGACTCAATGCCACAAAAAGCGTTCTCCTTCCTGTTCAGAGGACAACATATTTGGGTGTCACATGGGATTCGGTCACAATGCGGGCACAGTTGTCTCCTGCTCGTGTCGAATCCATTCTCAACACCCTGAAGGAAATCAAGCTAGGCCAGAAGGTTACTGTTCATCACTTTCAGAAATCTTTAGGCCTTATGGCAGCTGCGTCCACGGTGATACCTTTGGGCCTTCTGCACATGAGAGCGTTTCAGCTGTGGCTAAGAGCCAGGGGGTTTCATTCAAGGGTCAACCCCCAGAGGCTAATAAGGGTTACGCAACGGGGGCTTCGTACCCTTTCTATGTGGTTCAGACCCCGGTTGTCGTCGCAAGATGCTAACGTCAGACGCTTCCCTCATGGGCTGGGGTGCGGTCTTGGATGGCCGTCCAGCACAAGGGAGCTGGAGAGGTCATCTTCTCGCGTGGCACATCAATTGCCTCGAAATGATGGCTCTGTTTCTGGCCCTGAAACACTTCCTTCAGCAGTTGAGAGGCTACCATGTTCTAGTGCGGGTGGACAGCACTGCGGTAGTCTCGTACATAAATCGCCAGGGTGGACTGAGCTCGCGCCGCTTGAACAAGCTAGCACACCAGGTTCTGCTTTGGGCACAGGACAAGTTCCTGTCCCTCAGGGCGATATACATTCCAGGGCATATGAATGTAGGAGCAGACTTGCTATCCAGACAAGCTGTAAAACATGGGGAATGGAAACTCCACCCCGAAGTAGGAAGTCAAATCTGGGAAAGATTTTACGTAGCAGAGGTGGACCTCTTTGTATCACAAGAGGCAGCACAATGCCCCCTTTACTACTCTCTGACTCCTCCAGCTCCCCTGGGTCTGGACGCAATGGCCCACATGTGGCCCAGATTACGCCTTTATGCGTTTCCACCTATAGTTCTGCTCCCAGGAGTCCTGGCGAGGGTCCGTCAACAGGGCTTGCGCCTCTTATTGATAGCGCCCCATTGGCCGACCAGAGTGAGGTTCTCGGATCTAATATCTCTCCTCGACGGCTCACCCTGGGTGATTCCAGTGAGGAGGGATCGTCTGTCTCAGGCGCAGGGGACAATACTTCATCCCCGGCCCGAGCTCTAGAACCTTTACGTTTGGCCCCCGAACGGGACCAACTAAGACATGCTGGGCTTTCAGCCAGTGTAATTGAAACCATTTTAAGTGCCAGGGCTCCCTCCACTAGAAGAACTTATGCCCTCAAATGGAGTGTATTTTAAAATTGGTGCATGGCAAGACATGTAGACCCAGTTCACTGCCAGATTGTTTCAGTGCTGGAGTTTCTGCAAGAAAAGTTGTCCTCGGGCTTATGCCCTAATACGCTCAGAACGTACGTAGCCGCTATTTCGGCTTGTCACGCTCTGAATGATGGGTTTTCTGTGGGCAAGCACCATTTAGTTGCCCGTTTTATTCGTGGAGCTAAACGGTTGAAGCCGCCCACTAGAGCGACGGTCCCTTCATGGGACTTAACTATCGTACTCGAAGGCCTGGCCAACACCCCTTTCGAACCACTAGAGTCAGCGCCTGTCAGGCTTCCGTCTCTTAAGATGGTTTTTCTTATGGCTATTACTTCTAAAGCTATTCTGCATCCTCACCCGAACTATCTTCCCAAGCTTCCATTCTCGACCATGCACCCAGTTGTTCTCGAGGCCTTCTGTCCTCCGCCTTCACAGCTCCGGAGCAGGAAAGACTTCACTTACTGTGTCCAGTACGTGCTCTTCGGATCTACGTCCACCGCACTAGCCAGTGGCGTAAGTCAGAGCAGTTCTTTATTTGCCATGGGGGTCTGCCATTAGACAGACTCTGTCACACTGGGTGAGAGATGCCATTGCCCTAGCCCATGAGGCGCGTGGTCACACTTCGCCTCTGGGAATCAGGGCTCACTCAACCAGGGGGATTGCCTCATCGATTGCCTTGGCAAGAGGCGTTCCCCTGCAGCAGGTGTGTGATGCGGCGGGCTGGTCCTCTCCACACACGTTTGTTAGATTTTATAGTCTGGATGTCAATGCTACTCCGGGTTCGTGGATCCTTGAGTCAGCATCCCAGAGCTAGGTCTGAGACCTCCTCAGCTTGTGCGCACACGCTACACAACCTGGGGGTTCCAGACACTTGCAGTGCGGTGGTGTTGGTATTCTCGTTCCCATAGTGTTTTCACACAGCATCGAGTGTAGCTTTTGAAAGGGAACGTCTCGGGATACTTGGCTGTAACCCTGTTCCCTGATAAAGCGGGAACGAGATGCTGCGTTCCGATGCCGCACTGCTGGCGTGCCTGGACGTCCTTCAGACAAAATTGACCTGAGTATGTTTCCGGTTCACTCCTATTTATAACCTGCAGGTGCACCTTATTCGGTGACGTCATGCCTGGCAGAGGTTATAAGCCGAAGGTATTCGGCGGTTTTGGCATGCACAGGCTTCACAACCGGGCAACAAAGAGATGTTCCCATAGTGTTTTCACGCAGCATCTCGTCCCCGCTTTATCAGGGAACAGGGTTACAGCCAAGTAACCCGAGACGATCTTTGTTTCAGTTGTTTCTGTGATGTACTGAAATATGATTACAAGCACTTCATACATTTCAAAGGCTTTTATTGACAATTACATGACATTTATGCAAAAGAGTCAGTATTTGCAGTTTGGCCCTTCTTTTTCAGGACCTCTGCAATTCGACTGGGCTGCTCTCAATCAACTTCTGGGCCAAATCCTGACTGATAGCAACCCATTCTTTCATAATCACTTCTTGGAGTTTGTCCTGGTGCTTGCTGGACTTTCTTGGATGCCCTGAAGCCTTCCTAACAAGAATTGAACCTCTTTCCTTGAAGTTCTTGATGATCCTATAAATTGTTGATTTAGGTGCAATCTTAGTAGCCACAATATCCTTGCCCGTGAAGCCATTTTTATGTAACGCAATGATGGCTGCACACGTTTCTTTGCAGGTCACCATGGTTAACAATGAAAGAACAATGATTTCAAGCATCACCCTCCTTTTAACATGTCAAGTCTGCCATTCTAACCCAATCAGCCTGACATAATGATCTCCAGCCTTGTGCTCGTCAACATTCTCACCTGAGTTAACAAGACGATTACTGAAATGATCTCAGCAGGTCCTTTAATGACAGCAATGAAATGCAGTGGAAAGTTTTTTTTTTTTTTTTTTTTTCGCGATTAAGTTAATTTTCATGGCAAAGAAGGACTATGCAATTCATCTGATCACTCTTCATAACATTCTGGAGTATATGCAAATTGCTATTATAGAAACTTAAGCAGGAACTTTTCCAATTTCCAATATTTATGTAATTCTCAAAACTTTTGGCCACGACTGTACAGTACAACTTCAGAATACCCATGTTCATTATTTGAACATAAACATGCCATCTTAGAACACATGCGTTCAACTTTAGAACACATTGTATGCGTCATATGCATCATTTTATTTTAGAATGTGGTTTTATATATATATATTTGTGTTCAGGTCATGATCTGGAAGGATGCAGCCTTACAGCCAGTGTCTCTACAGCTCAGTGTATCAGAATACACAGATGCAGTGGTGCAAATACAAAGAAACATAATTTGATTCAATGCCTACAACAGGGACTACGCCAGAAACGACAACCACTCACCATGTCAGTACTTATGCATAAGTATAACTTATCCATTTTTTGCTGTATTCCTCTGCAGTCCTACAGACTGTCTATAATTATTAACTAAATCGTTATTTTTTTTAAATAATGTGCAAAATAAACCCTGTTATTTAATAATTTATCTTCTTACTAGTACAGGAGGAGCAGAGATCCTGCTAGTTGTATTTTATGTTATAAGAACTTAAACTCACTGATCACTATATTTGGACACCTGAATACCTCTGTGTATTAATGCATTAATGAGTTCAAACACACACTTATTCTTTCTGGAATAATATGTTGAAGACTGAAGATATTTTGCAGTTTTACAGTTTGTCTTATTTTAAGATGAACAATATGTGTCCATTTTTTAATTACTGTATTTAAGCAGTAGATGAACAGGTGAGCTTTACATGAGATAATATTTGTTAGTAGAATCTCATGTTATGAGTTCTTATTTAAACACACATAAAAGCAATGAGTGCTATAGAGCAAAGAGAAATCAAGCATTGATATTAGTGGTGTTAACGGTCACCTCGGTTGTGAAGTCATGGTTTGGACATTTTTGGTACCAGAACGTGGAAAAAAGACATGAAAATTATTTTTATTTATTATGAATTAAACTTGCAAACACGTAACTGTGTACAAAAAGTAAAGTAAACAGCAGCAAACTGGTGAACACATTAGGAAAAAAAAAAAAAATATATATATATATATATATATATATATATATATATATATATATATATATATATATATATAAGAGTAACATACCTTTCTTTCTTAAAATGTATACTTGTATCTGGGTATATAATATAGGTACGTCACTTTTTACCCTGTCCTTACCTCTTAACGCTGTAGTTCAATGGAAAAATGTAATGTTCCCAGATGGAATATGACTTAGCATTAAGCAAAATAGACAAAGAATGAAAAAAAAAGTTTGTTTGTGCTGAGCAAATGAAGCTTCATTTAAACCTCAAACATTGCAGGACATGCAGAGCTAATGCTGCTTTGCTACTAATGTTAAAACTATTAAATCCTGGCACAAGCTTTCAAAAAAATGTTTACCTTTTTAAGCTATTTTAATTTTTTATTTTAATTTAAAAAATTTTTATTGAAATTTTTTATTTGTTTACGTTAGCTATTAACATATTCGTTCTATGAATAAATTTTACTCCAGCTTAGTTTATTCTGTTAGTTTTTACTTTAAGACAAATATCACTTTATTCGCTAATTCGCTAGTTTCATTCAACAGATCAAAACATAAAGACACTTATGTACATAACATGCATGGTTAAAGCTAAACTATATTTAATCACAGTTAAATTATATTTTCGACATCATGAGGATGTCTGGGTGGCTTACCCCCATAGAGATCCGTTATACTTATACTGCTCCTGCCCAGTCTAGTGGCCCCACCCCTTCACACACCTGCAGAAAGAGAGACCGCCTACATAATGAGACGTTGGAGTAAGCGAGGGGCAAAAAAATTGGACGCATACCTGTCACTGGTGTACACCATCACATAACTCCTCCCTCAGCTCCGAGCTCATGTGCAGTATGTACAGTCATGTTCAAAAGTTAGTACCCCATCTCTGAATTCTATGTTTTCTTTGTGTAAAAACATAATAACATCAAATACAACCTGAGACAAACAAAACCCTATAACTTTTTTTTTTTTTTTTACCATGAAATTATTTAATTTACAAAAATGAAGCCAAAAAGAAAAATCATATGGGTAATAATAACTGCCCCTTACTGGTTCCACAGGATTTATGAGAGTAGTTGCAGACAGGAGCACTTAATCATCAGTCTTTGCTTAATTAATCACCAGCAGGTTTGCCGACCTCTATAAAAGCAGAAGTTTGGGCAGTTTGCTGTTCTGGAACGTTTCATGTGTCAGTCTTTTTCTAATTGTACTGCCATGGGATTTCATGCTTAGTGAGGGATGTAGGGGCTGAGATGTAGCTCTTGTGGGGTTCTTTTTTTGTTTTTGTATTTCTCTGAGGAATTCATTGGCTGACCTTGGGGTGAATGTACTGCGATGTCCACTCCTGGGAAACAACTGCCCTGAATGCTTTCCACTTGTGAATAATCGTTCTCATTGTAGATTGTTGAATTCGAAAATTCTTTGGAAATGATTTTATAATCCCTCCCAAATTGACTACAGCCACAATTGCTTTTCTAAGAAAATTGCGTATGTCTAATAAACATGACGTGTCTCATTTTCAGAAAAGCACATCCCAGCTAGGGCTCCCAAACTGTACCACGCTCCCTCCGATCCTCCAGCACTGCTCGCCTGGTCCCACCATCTCTCAAGGACCAAGGAAGACATACATCTGGACTGTTTTCTGTTCTGGCACCTCTTAACTTCCTCTAGATGTCCGTACAGCTGAGTGTTTGGTAGTATTTAAATGACGACTCAAGACTATCTGTTTCTTCAATCTGTTGCTTCAATACATGGAAAAAACAACAACAACTGTGTTTGACTGGCACTAAGTTAATAACCTAAAAACCCAGTGTACTGTAAGTATCTATCCAATGATGGGAACTTTGAAGCACTTTTTGAAAGTTGCTCTCGATAAGAGCTTGTGCTAAATATAAATGTTTTGGTGCGGGTCATAAACAAACCAGCATAACTTGAAAAAGGTGCATTTCCTACGAGGGCAAGTTTTTTTTCACGGCGCTCAGGAGACCCAGCTGAACATTTTTGAATGAAATAATAATAATTGATCCACTGTGACAAAACTGTGGAGTTTATTTATTCATTCTTTTATTTTGCAAAGTGCACACTGATATAATCCAAACTATTTTGTCATTTAGTCTAAAAAAAAAAACATGCAGAAAATATTCTCTATCGGTTTGCAGTACTTCCTGAGGACTGTTACATGCAACCTGTGGGTTTCTACATGGGCGTTTGTGGTTGGTGTGTAACCATGAAAAACAGAGAGAGAGAGAGAGAGAGAGAGAGAGAGAGAACTAAGATAGAACAAAGAAAGCGTATTTGAGTCTCTTTGAAAACCATGGGTTTTAACTCACTACTTGATTCTATACCTCTCTTTGTGTCATTTCTCTGTATATCAGGTAAGACTTAAACTGTATCATTCCTATACAGTGTGTTTGTTTCATTTTCTAAAGGTTTAAATAAGCTCATATACTGTAGGCTAATCTTTTTCTTTGTCTCATGGAGCAGACTGTTAAACTGTTTCGTTATTGTTAGGCTTCAGTATTGACACTGGGTTTCCGATTCAGTCCAAATCATTATGAGAAAGAGTGTGTGTGATGTTAATGCTGTTTTCTATTGTTGTTTGTGTGCAGATGTAGAGAGCATGAGGACACTGACAAATGTAGCTGTAAAACACGGAGGATCGGTCACTATTCCATGTCTTTATGAGGAGCGATATGAAACAAACCGTAAATACTGGTGCAAAGGGAAATACTGGTCTTCCTGCAGTATAGTCGCTGATGCAAACACATCTGGAAGTACATCAGTCACTGATTTTCCAGAGCAGAATATGTTCACTGTGGAAATGAACCCCGTGTCTGATTCTGGATATTATTGGTGCGCAGCAGAAATTGTTAGTAGCACAGATGACGGTGTTTATTTGTACCTGACAGTTAGTGAAGGTAAGAAACTTAAACAAGACAGAAATATAAGATTTGTGACAGATTCCCTTACACAACTCATTCACTGTCTGTTTATTCAGATCCTGGTCTGTCTGTAGAGTCGGGCAGAGTGAGCGGTGCAGAAGGTGGAAGTGTCACAGTCCAGTGTCTCTACAGTGCTGCGTATAGGAATAAACAGAAGCAGTGGTGCAGATTCAAAGACAGAAGCTGCAACAGAGTGGGGAAGACTGACACATCCCAGAATTCAGCAGTGCACATCAGTGATAATGGGAGATCCTTCAGTGTGGAGATAAGAGGACTGAAGAAGAGTGATGCTGGCTGGTACTGGTGCAGTGCTGGAGGTCTGCAGGTTCCTGTTCACATCAGTGTCACTGATCCACCTCCAGGTATCATCACACACACTCATCCCTGATTTAACAAATGATAAGATGGAAATCACACTGATTATTTTTTTCTTAATTTTGACTGCAGTGACTAAAGTATTGACTACAACAGTGACTACAACAGGAACTACAACCACTCACCATGTCGATAGTTACACGTGAGTAAGAAGCTCCATTGTATGCTGTATTTCACTGCAGTTTTACAGATTGTCTATAATTATTAACTTACTTTAAAAACATAATATGTGCTTCATGTGCAAAACAAACCCTGCTATTTATTCTGCTCACCTGAACTGCTATTTGTATTTGATGTCATAAGAACTTAAACTCACTGACCACTTTATTAGGAACACCCGAACAACTGCTTATTTATGCAATTACACAATCAGTTCATGCCTCTAGGAGCAAGTGTTCTGTGCATTTTATGAGTCTGTGATGGGAATGGAATTATTTTTATTGTCTATTAAATTGTACACAATTCGAGCTTAAAGTAGTAAATTGAACATGAATAATGAAGCTAAACCTTCCGCATTACTTTTAATTCTCAATGAAGTAACACTGTGTAGTGAATAAGAATGAACGAAAACATTTTAAGTGGTCAAATTTTTTTTACTGTCTTTTTCTTTTATGTTTTAAACAGATCTGTCTTGAAGCACCAGTCAGGTAGCATCAGATGTGCATATGTGAGTGAAAATTCATGCAACAGTTCTCTTTACCACGTTTCTAATTTTAATTTTTTTCTCACCCACAGCAGCACGTCTGACTGCAGCGTCTAGCAGTGTGAAAAGCATGTGAGTGGAAACACACACTTATTCTTTCTGCAATAACATGTTGAACACTATGATGTTGTTCTCTGCAGTTTTACTGATTTATAAATTTGCTGTCTTATTTAAAGATGAACATGTATTTATGTACAAACCGAACACTGCATGATTTAAGCAGTACGTGAACATGTGACCGTCACATTGGATACGATTTGCCAGTCGAAACTTTCTCATGTCACGAGTATTTATTTAATTACTACAAACTATATTTATAGGAGAGAGACATTTAGCACTGATATTTGGGGTGTTAATGGTGTCCAGAAGTCACAGTACCTCCGTTTTGAAGTAATGTTTTCGGACTTTTTTGGTACAGTGATGTGAAAAAATATATTTATATTCATTATCAGCAAAATTTTTACAAATGCAAACTTTCAGGTCCAGTGGAAATGTTTACCTTTTAGGCTGTTCAAAACAGTTAAACATGTTTTGCTGCATTCCAATTTTATTAGTTATGCATGTAACATGTGTGGTTAAAGCGAAACCATATTCACTTAGATCACAGTGTCCACTGAACTGAACATCCTTTTTCCAAATTATACAAAAATGCGTACTAATACAAGTCTAACTGATATTACAATATACTGTATTTAAGCAAGATCACAAAAAAGGCATGACCTAGAGAGTGATATTGCTTAAAAATATTGTTATGGCAATTATTTTGTTGTCAGTGTTACGCTGTTATCAGTTATTTATTGTGATGGCGACCGGCAATTGTCCATTTAGTGTAATGTCCAGATGTGAAAGTAGCTTTAAATCGTACTGATACTATGTAGGCAAAAGGTGAGGAGAATGAACCATGGAGGTGGTGGGAAGTCCAGATAAATTTAAGACATTTATTTTATATTTCCACTTATTCCACTTCAAAATACTAGCTTTGTCAACTTCCGGGTTTCAGGATTGAATTCCAAATAGCGTTAAATGAAAATTAGTGCACTATGTAGGGTGTACAAACCCTTGTGACATAGAAGTAGGGCCCTTGATAAGGGCTGGAGAGTGATTTGGTAATCAATCTTGTGTTAGGAGCTGGTTAGCTTTGTAGTCGTATGTTTCATATACAAATGGTTCAAAATGACTTAGGACCATGAAGACCTACTTTCACCCACACTGCCATCGACAGTTAGTGTGATTATCAATAGTTAGAAGACCTGTGATACAGAGTGGGACATACTGTATAGTTAAATGTCCCAGTGGTGTTACCATCTATTATCACCACTCATAGAATGCCTCATGTCCAATCAGATTGCTAAGTCGGAACTAATTGATGTATAGTTCATGTATAATTTGTCAGTGTTATTTTGTTTATGGTTAACAGGAGCTACAAAGCTACTGTAACTAGCTTCTAACAAAAGCCTGAATCCCAAATCCCTCTCTAATCGTTTATCAAGGGCACAAATTGATGTGCCCTTGATAAACAGGGGGTTCTAAATCACATACTACATAGTGCACTAGTTTTATATTTTACACTATTTAGGATTCAACCCCCAGAACAGGAGATTATCTGATATTCCAAAGCAGAATAAATGAAAAATATCTTTCAAATTTCTCAGAACTGTCCACCACCTCCATGACAGCCTTCTTAAGGGAAGCATTTAGATTATAATTAAATCAGCCCATTTATCCTTTATTGTGAGCATTTATTTATTTTTGTAAAAAAAATTACATCTTCAGCTCCTCAATATTTATTATGATCTCTATTACAGACTGAAAAATCCGATACAGGCCAGTCCCTCACAGGGCACCATGTCTAAAAAAAAAAGAGACTGCATTTAGCATCACCTGTCAAAAACTTTACTTTGTCTTTTTCTGTTATGTTTTAAACAGATCTGTCTCGAAGCACGTTTCAGGTAGCATCAGATATACATATTATAAAGATAGATTTAATTCAACTAAACTTTTCCCCACATATTAAATTATACTTATTTCTCATGTACAGCATCACCTGTAACTGAAGTGTCTAGCAGTGAGAAAACCAGTTCATCAGTGAAAATGTGAGTGTGGAAAAAACAGATTTATTTATTTTAGAATAACAGATTGAACACTATGACATTCCCTGCAGTTTTACACATTTTTCCATTTGCTGTCTTATTTAAACACTAGATATGCCCTCGACTTTGTTTGCATTAAAAAAAAAAAAAATGTACAACGCCATCTGTTGAAATTTAAAATGAACTAAAATGTTTACGTGTTGTCATGAATTGCACAAAATGAAGGTGTGAGAATGTAGACATGCCAACTTAAAGTTTTATTATTTGTAAATCAGATGAGCACGTGTTTAACACTGTCTCACATAGCATCTGTGCATTGAAATATATAATACTTGTATATTTAGCTATCTTTGTAGTAACGATAAGAAATTTGGGAATTGACATGAGGTAAACAAAATGCAAAGTAAAGTTAGTGTATAAGTTAACTTTGGCCACCTTAGTGTTTTAGTTAGCTTGCTTGTGGTACGTAAAGCAAGTAGGCATGTTTCAAACAATAGCCATGATCATCTCGGGTTACTTTGCTGTAACCCTGTTCCCTTTTTGGGGCAGATTGAGAAGAGCAGCGAGCCCCACCCCAGTCTTTACGAGGGAGTGCGCAGCTGGTCACTCTCTCCTTCTGCACCTCACGCCTAATGGGGACCAGACCTGGTCGGGACCGGGTGGCCGACGGTCTCGACTCATGAGCATGGCGGGGAAGAGACCTCCCAAAGGCCTGTTCGTATAATTTCGCCTCCCGAAACCTAGTGGCGACGGAATTAACAGCGTCGCCAAAAAGGCCGGAATGCGAGATGGGGGAATTGAGGAGGACAACACAATCCCTATCCTTGATGCCCGTGAGGTTCAGCCACAGATGCCTCTCCGTGGATACCATGGCAGCCATAGAACGGCCAACAGGAAGGGCCGTCTGCCTGGTTGCACGGAGAGACAGATCTGTGGCTCAGCGTAGCTCTGCAAACGCCCTCTCATCAATAGCCCCGCCGGTGCTCAAGTCCCGCAGCAGGTCAGCCTGGTTGGCCTGCAAACCGCCATGGTGTCTCATTAGACATCTGAGCAGTTGAGGGTTAAGGGCCTTGCTCAAGGGTCCAACAGGGACAACTTGGTGGTAGTGGGATTTGGACCTGGGATCTTCTGAACCATAGTTGCGTTAACCACGAAGCTAACCCTGACTCCTAAATGGGGTTTGGGAGTACTTAGCTCCTGCAAAGATGGAAATGAGGAGAATTTCCACAGCTGAAATGCAAACCACTCTTCAGACCACTCATGGTTTTGATGTCATCGAGGGCTTGTCCAGTTCCTGTATATATTTTTCTTCTTGACTATTACATGTGCTGTGCAACAATTAAACAAAACCAAGAACTGCAAAAGGAAAGTGGAAGAAATCACAACTCAACACAGCGAGTCTTACAAGTTCTCATTTGAAGCAACTTCTCTTAAGATTGCCTTCTACACTAAAAAGCTAGAATGCACAAGATCCTCACAAGCTCCACAATATATTCCATTCATTACTTAAGCCTCGTTCTGCTTTGTCTCCCTGACTGCTTTAGACTGTCAGGTTTCATGAGAGGATGATTAAATAAAAAACATACCATACTTTTTCTCCTACCCCAAACCATACACAACAATTTTAGGATTTCCCTTTTCTTTTACTGGCACATTTTTCTAATCTAGCAACAGATCATCTTATATTCAAATCTAGTTATCAAGTCATCTTGTATTTAAAGCAGCACATTCCAGCCAGACTGTTGGCCAATACATGTCATCTGTTTTTGGCCACCTGTCTCATCGTCTTCAACCTTCAGAATGCAGCTGCATAAGTTGTCTTTATAAATTCTCACCTGCCAGCCCATTACCTTGATCTGTCCCAGGCTTCCTGTAGTCGGCCACATCAGATTCCCACTTACCTCAAAGCACTTATCACACTCAGCACTGTACCACAGTCTCTCCACCCTCTAGCACTGCTCGACTGGTCCCACCTTCTCTCAGGGTAGGAAGAGGTCCTGCATCAAGTCTCTTTTCTGTTTAGCACCTGTGTAGTGGAACGGACTTCTAGATGTCCAAACACTGGCAATTTTCAAGCAGTGTTTAAACAACTACCATTATTTAATGAGTAATTACATTAACAAAAACAAAAACTCTATACAAATATTTTAGGCTTAAGGTACTTTTATTCAGTAACCTTGTCACCCAGTAAAAGGATGTGTTCAGTGATAGACCCTTCAAAGCAGGAGTGCATGCTATCAATGTAAAATGCAATTACTTTTTTTGTTCTGATGCAAGTGTGTCACCTCAGTACATGCTGTAATATACAGTACACATAACTGATCTCTGATGTGTTTTATGTTTCAGAAATACAGTGCAATTCTGCATTGAAAACAACTGAAGGCTGTGATTCTGGTAGCACTGGATTTAAGAAGGTGGCACATTTGATTGTATAATTATTTTGTTTAGCAAAACCAGCACAGTTAGTCATGTGTTACTGCATACATATCAGTTAGAACAGAGTATATTATTAGGAAAGTTACATTACATAAAGTCGCATTATTAGAAAGATTTGAAAGCAAAGATAAGAGTTGTACATTTCCCCCGGAGATCAGTGAACATGCTCTATCTATCTACAGTATCTATCTATCTATCTATCCATCCATCTATCTATCCATCTACTTTCATAGGCAATGGGGATTTTCTGTCATAGCAAAATCGCGTTCCTTTTTTTAAAATTATACAGTGCGTTCAAAAAGTCCCTGCAGTGGCCCCATAGAGTAGGTTATGAGAAAATATTTGTTTAATTAAATTCACTCTTATTCTCAATCATGCAATTATTTATTAAATGTTGCACAGAATCACTATGTGGTATTCTTACCTCTGAAAAAGCTGCTTGAAATGTTCCACAGACTAAATCTGTGTATTTATCACCAGCTTAAGGAATGTGCTCCACTGGAAAAACACCTTCTTGGATGGTTAACATTTTCCCAAAAAAATACACGGCCAACGTTAAGCAAATAACTTCTCCAAACAAGAGCAACGCACTACTACTACTACACATCTGTGGAGAGACTTTCTGAACGCACTATATATAAAGATATTATGTTCATTTTAATATAGCTTGTGATTTGCTCATAGATTTTTATACATCTTCTGTGTTTTTTTCTGACTAAATGTCCAAGTAAGATATTCTAAGTTGCAAAAGAAATAAACCAGCAGGGTGCACTGTACAGAATGCTATGCCCATAATGTATACTGAAAATGTCTATAGCACCACATACTGAAAACTAGTGTTTTAATCATCTTATACCACAGACCAGAGATCTGTAGCGCTGATAGTTAGTTTAATTTTGCAATTTATTTACAGGAAAAGGCAAGGCACGCTGCAGGAAACTGAAACAGTTACCGAAAGCACCTCATGGGGATACTATATGGCAACATGTGAACAGAATATGAGTTTAGTGAATCAGTAAAAATGAGGATGGATCTCACTCCAGAATTCACCCCATCTCTGCCTTTTTTTTTTTTTTTAATTCCATACAGTACGTTCTGATGGGAAAAAAAACTGTCCTGGTGTCAGTTTATCAGATTTAAAGTAAGAAAATATAAAATAAAACTAAATAAAACTGAATAAACTTAAAAAGAGCAGAAATTAGTGATGTGTAATTTACATTACAATTCATTTTAAATTAAATATTTATAGGGGTTGCTAGACAACATGATCTTATTGACCTGTACCTTTAACCTGATGATGGGTTCATACAGGGAGTGGCCAGGATGTGTAATGTCACTAATAATGCTTCTAGCTTTCTTCCTGTACAGTCCTTGGTCATCACCTGGACAGATTTTTCAAACTAGAGCATCCATCACCATCTGCGCGTTGAGGAAATCGACAGTGTCACAGTGCAGTGTCTCTACAGCGCAGTGTATCAGAATCAAACAGAAGTGTATCAGAAGCAAACAGAGGAATTCAGCAGAGCAGCTCAGTGATGATGGAAGAAAATCCTTCAGTGTGAATCTTTCATCTGGCAAAACCAGTTGTCAGAGTAAAGGATTATATATATATATATATTTATTATGTTTAATTTTTTTTATTCATACAAGAGCAACAATGAAAGAAAACTTACAATTACAGTATTTATTATTTTGATACAATTTCCCTTTGGGATTACCAAAGTATTTATTTAAAGAGCATTATACAGGCATTAAATGAATAAAGTATGACATCAGCAACATACAACTTGTTCCTGCATCAGCCACTCTTTTTCTCTATTTTGAGGTTATTAACACAAAAAGTCACTATGAGTTTATTTAAGGCAGGCTGTGGTTTCAAACTACACTGTAAAGTTAGGAGAAAGAGCAACTGCTTGAGCTGCTACAGGGACATTTACAACTTCAGAGCAGCAGCATGCAAGAAAACCTCACATTTTACAATTACAACAGAATAAATGTAACATCGATCCCTTTTCACTTTTATTCTCATTATCTCCTCTAAGAACATTTCCTATGCACTCTTTAATCCTGTGCAGAGTAAATAATTTATGAAAATGTAAAGGAATTAGCTCATTATTAATCATCAGTGGTATATGATGAAATATAAAATATTTTCATTAAATAGTAGTGTTTTATTGTTCTATATGCAGGTATTGACAGTTTTCAGTCAGCATTCAGAAAGTTAAGTCTTCAAACTGGAGTATCTGTCACTGTCTCATGTCACTATGATAAGGATTATGTACAACATAAGTAATGGTGGTGCTATGATGATGGTTCAGCATACAATTATTGAACAATTCAGGCTTATGCTTATAATACAAAGAAAGTTACAATAACTGATAACCCGGCTGACTGTTTCTTTACTGTGACTATTAATAATCTCCATGCAAAAAAAACAACAACACTGTAATGCACTGGTGTGTTGTAGAGATTCACTGATCAGCCATGACATTATGACCACTTGCCTAATATTGAATAAATCCCCCTTTGCCACCACAACAATGATTCATTGTGTGTTCTGGCACCTTTCTATCACAACCAGCATTAACATTTTCCTCAATTTCCTCAACTTTATATCAAACATGAGCAATTTGAAGAGATATAGTGGAGTCTATGTGTGCAAATACTATGATCATTACGGCACTACAGTTCTTCCAGTATATCGTAGGTGGTGTTATGCAAATTAGTATGTGGTGCTTCTGTGTATATTTCACATCTTTTATGGTTTTATTTATACTGTTGTTTTGTATTTATTAGTGTTTTCAGCAATTTGTCATGTTAATTATACAGGGTTATCCTTTTTATTTAATATGGCCGTATCACAACGCAACCGGAGGATGATCAGAAGACTAGCAGTTAGCCCGTGTAGCGTGGATGGTAAACCCAAACGCGGAAGTAGCGCGAGCAGGCAGGATAACCACGCGATTTATTATTAGAACTCTCTCACATAGAGAGCAAGAGTTTACACAATTAAACCCGCGTTCTAACAACACACACTCAATCAGGAATATAACCCAAAATGGGGAGTACTCACGAAATGGGGGAGATAGCATCGGAGACAGCATGGGTAGACTCAATGACTGAGCAATGTGAAGCGCCATCTTGTTTCCTTTTATGCTTCCTGAAATGCCACCGTATTACTTCCAGGTCCTAGTGCCGGTCGTGTTACGAGTGTGCATGACAGTACCCCCGTCCAGGACCGACTCTCGACGGTCCTGGGGTGGAGGATACCCGACGACGGTAGTCCCGGATGAGTTTGGGGTCTAGGACGAACCGAGCCGAAATCCAAGATCGCTCCTCGGGACCGTAACCTTCCCAATCGACCAGGTACTGGAGCCCTCTGCCCCAAGGACGTGAGTCAAGGATCCGGCGAACGGTGTAGGCGGGACCACCCTCAATGATGGGTTCAATGATGATACGGTGAGGAGGAGCAGGGTGGGTGGGGGGAACCATAGGTGAAGTGATGAAGGGTTTGAGTTGTGATGTGTGGAATACCGGATGGGTTCGGAGCACCGCAGGCAGCTGGAGCCGGTAGGTGATAGGGTTGATCCGGAGGATTGTGCGGTAAGGGCCGATGAACCTGGGTGAGAGTTTGCGAGATTCTGTATGGAGGTGCAGATTTTTCGTTGATAACCAGACCTTGTCACCTACATTGTACAATCGTCCCGGAGGGTGCCGACGGCGATGTTGAGCGGCGTAGCGAGTATTGGCATGGCGAATGGCTGCTCTAGCTTGTTCCCACAGCCGCCGGCACCTACGGACCAATTGTTGGGCCGACGGTACATCAACCTCCGGTTCTTGGTGATCGAACATCGGAGGCTGAAAACCGTGGCATACCTCAAATGGGCTTAGCTCGGTGGTTGATGAGACGTGAAGATTGTGGGAGAGTTCAGCCCGAATGAGATAGCAGGCCCAGGAGCACTGTTGATTGGCGATGAAGCATCTCAGATAGCGCTCCAGTTGTTGGTTGGTCTGACCATTAGTCTGAGGGTGGTATCCAGAGGAGAGACTGCAGGTGGCGTTGAGCAGACGGCAGAAGGCTTTCCAGAACCGGGCAGTGAACTGGGGCCCTCTGTCCGAGACGATGTCCTTCGGGAACCCATGCAGGCGGACTACATGCTCTAGTATCAGCTCGGCTGTATCTTTAGCTGACGGGAGTCTGGCGAGGGCCACCAAGTGCACGGCCTTGGAGAATCGGTCGACAATGGTCATGATGGTGTTCTTTCCCTCGGAATCCGGCAGGCCCGTGATGAAGTCAACGGCAATGTGTGTCCAGGGCTGGCGGGGAACCGGGAGTGGTTGAAGTTCCCCCGGTGTTGGTTGGTTGGTGTCTTTGGCCCTGGCACACACTGGGCACGCCTGGACGAATTCCTCAACATCCTTTGTCATGGACGGCCACCAGAAGTCCCGCTGAATAAATTGGAGGGTGCGGCAAGTACCCGGGTGTCCGAAAAGGAGGGAGGAATGGCCCCATTGAAGGACTTCCGTTCTGATGTTGTGGGGTACGTAGAGTCATCCAGGCGGCGCACCTGCCGGTTCGACCTCCGCGGCCTGTGCCAGGCAAACCCTCGTTTCCAAGTCCCACCGGAGAGGGGCAATGATCTTTGATGGTGGGAGGACAGGCGCAGGGTCTGCCCGGGGAGCATCCTCCTCGACAGATGGAAATTGTAATGCTCGAAGAACAGAGCCCACTGCACCTGCCTCGGGTTGAGCTGTTTTAGGTTCCGGATGGTGATCAGATTTTGATGGTCGGCCCAAATGATGAATGGCTCTCTGGCGCCCTAGAGCCAGTGACGCCATTCCTCCAGAGCCCACTTTATGGCCAACAGCTCACGGTCCCCTCCCCCGTATCGCTGCTGAGTGGGGTCAAATTTTCTGGAGAAGCTACAAGGGTGCAGCTTCTGATCTGGACCTCATTGGGAGAGAACGGCCCGGCGCCCACATCCGACGTGTCCACCTCCACAACAAATGGTTTGCTCGCATCTGGCTGGAGGAAAATTGGTGCGGTGGTGAATTCCTGGAAGGCGGAGATGGCGGCAGAGTTAAGGATGAAGGGGTGAGAAGTTGGTCGTGTCAGGGCGGTTAAAGGAGCTGCAACCATACTGTAGTCCCGGATAAAGCGACGATAGAAATTCGCAAACCCGAGAAACCGTTGAAGTTGCTTGAGGGTCTTGGGTAGGGGCCAATGACGCACGACTTCCAGTTTCTGCGGGTCCATGGCCACACCCTGGGGTGAGATAACAAAACCCAGGAACGTGGTGGAGCGCTCGTGTAAAGCGCACTTCTCCAACTTACAATACAGTTGATGGGCGAGCAATCTCTTGAGGACCGCCCTGACGTGTTGGATATGTTCTTCAGCAGTACAGGAGTATATGAGGATGTCATCCAGGTACACAACAGAACCCGGCTGGAGGTCAATCGCCAGGTCGTAGGGGCAATGAGGAGGAAGGTGAGTGGCTCGTCTTTTGCAAAACGCTTCAGCCAGATCCCGGTAGGCGGCAGGGATGGCGTTGATGTCGACTTCGGGTGCCTCGGGCTCCCTAGAGCATGTCCCAGCCGAGGCCCGCAGGCAAAGTTCGGTGCAGGTCGGTCCCCATTGCAGAATTCGGTGTTGTGTCCAGGAGATAAGCGGGTCATGTTGTAGAAGCCACGGGTGTCCGAGGATGATAGGAGGAGATGAAATGGGGGTGAGATGGAACTGGATCTGCTCTTGATGGTCGATGATTAGAGTGATTGGTTGAGTCTGGGTAGTGATGGGGCTGGAGGAAAGGGGCCGACCGTCAACAGATGTAATCCAAACAGGCAGGGATAACGCCTCGAGCTCCACCCCCAGTTCTTTGGCATAGGCAGAGTCAATGAAGTTGCCAGCGGCACCGGAATCGATGAACGCCATACTTCTGACCCGTTTGTGGCCAAACTGGAGGCGTACTTGCACCTTGAGACGAGAAACATTGGTGGTGGTGGCAGAGAGGTGGAGGGGGCCCGGTGAGTCGCTCTCCTTACTCACCGGACCTGAGCGTTTCCCCGGCGCAGAGGGCAGATAGCTCTGTGGTGTGACACCGACCCACAGTAGGCACAGAGCCCCTCCCTGAATCGCCATTCTCGCTCTGCAGCGGTCAAGCAGGCGCATCCTAGTTGCACGGTTTCCCCGGCTCCGGTGTCAACCACGGCGGGAGGTGGAGAACCGACAGGTCCAGTAGTGGTGGTGGAAAAGCGGCGTACTTCGGGAACTGGGGCGTAGGGCAGATATGTGGAAGATCGTGGCGTGGTCGGTGATGGTGACGGAGTGGCAGGTGGCATGGTCCGGGGGTCCGGTTGGTCTATTCGGAGGGCGAGTTGGATCAGCCCCTCCAAGGTGGCGGGGAGCTCTTGTCCGGCAAGCTCGTCTTTTATGCGTGAAGCCAGTCCCTCGTAGTAGGCCGTCCGGAGGGTGGGATCGCCCCAGGTGGTCTGCACAGCTAGGGTCCGGAAGTCAGCGGTGTAACGGTTCACGGATGACCCTCCCTGCCGCAGATGATAGAGTTTGGAGTCGGCCTCCACCTCAGCAGCAGGATGTTCGAAGGTGACCTTTAGCTGACGGATGAACTCGTTGTAGGAATGGGCTGTGTCTGAATCGGAACCCAGGACTGCCGTGGCCCACTCAGCTGCCTGCCCCGACAGCAACGAGACGAGAAGGGCAATGCGCAACCGGTCTGTGGAGTATCTGGTGGAATTAAACTCAAACACAAGATCCAGTGCGGTTAGGAAAACACTACACTTCCCATCTGTGCCGTCCCATTTATCCGGTAAAGCTAAGTACACATCGGAGGGGGGAGGGGGTGGTGGCGTAGCCGCAAAGCCGCAATGTCTTGGCCTCACCGCTCAGCTGCTCAATCAACAGGGCATGACTGTCCACCATATTGCAGAGGTGAGCGTAATCCGCTGGGTTTACTGCTGGCTCAGTCATTCTGTCACAAAGCAACCGGAGGATGATCAGAAGACTAGCAGTTAGCCCGTGTAGCGTGGATGGTAAACCCAAACACGGAAGTAGCGCGAGCAGGCAGGATAACCACGTGATTTATTATTAGAACTCTCTCACGTAGAGAGCAAGAGTTTACACAATTAAACCCGCGTTCTAACAACACACACTCAATCAGGAACATAACCCAAAATGGTGAGCACTCACGAAATGGAGGAGATATCATCGGAAACAGCATGGGTAGACTCAATGACTGAGCAATGTGAAGCGCCATCTTGTTTCCTTTTATGCTTCCTGAAATGCGACCGTATTACTTCCAGGTCCTAGTGCCGGTCGTGTTACGAGTGTGCATGACAGGTGGATCATTTCTTTACACACGATTGTTGTGAATTAAATGTTTATTGGGTCCATGTGTTGCGAGTAAAAGAATATATTTATGTATTCACGTTCTATGGTGGTGAGAAGGAAATGCTTTTAACAACGTGTGTGGGGACTTTGTTGTAAGGTGACTGCCTGTTGGATGGGCCGGCACTAGTCAGGATATACATAGCGTTTCTGAAATTATTCAAATAAATGGGTAGAATAAACACATAAGTTACACTGAAAAGTTCACTCTTTTATTCTTTTAAAGTCAATGAAACATATATATTCTGCAAGTGAATGTTAGAGTTCACTGTCAGAACTCTTCAGTGCAGTGTATATTATACATGGAGATTGTGTTGTATTTATGACAAATTATGTACATTAAATACTACATGTTGCTTAGATGATGTATGACAAATTAATGTCTGCAATTGCCTGTTATGCTTCAAAGCCTAAGTTAGCTAAAATTGCTGCTTATTATTTACCTCTTACTCAGTGCTCAACATCACACAAACTTTTTAACTTCAGCAGACCGCAAATATAAACAAATTTCTAACTTTCTAATCTCTTTTAATTACATATAAATCTTTCGCACTTCCACTTGGGGATGCAGGAAATCACTGCGCATGCTCAGTTCCACTCACTAAACTGCAAAGTCACTCTGCGCAGCGACGCCTATGTTTCCCTACTCAGACCATGAGTGTTATAAACTTCTTTTTAGTTTGCAAATCCAAAGTAAATTTTATTGAGATGTGGCATTTAGGCGATTAGTAGCACATTTTGAAAAAGTGTATGTGTATAATTTGATAATCATGGTAGAATGGTATATTTTTTTTTGCATAGGATGATACAAATTCAATCTAAAAATTTCAAACACAAAGCTCTGCACACATCCAATTTTTTATTTAAACTGAATAGAAATATTTTATAGTGGAGTATCTTATTTCTAATCCAGATTTTGTTTTTATGTAATTGCTGTGTTTTATGTATTTTTGTGTGTTTTTAAGTGTAATTATGACATGAAATGCACAATATCTGACATCTGTGTTCTGTGTTTGAACTTGTGTGTTCTAAATTTGAACAAACATGTACAGTCGTGGCCAAAAGGTTTGAGAATGACACAAATATTAGTTTTCACAAAGTTTACTGCTAAACTGCTTTTAGTTCCCTTTCAAAAGCTACACTCGATGCTGCGTGAAAACGCTATGGGAACATCTCTTTGTTGCCCGGTTGTGAAGCCTGTGCATGCCAAAACCGCCGAATATCTTCGGCTTATAACCTCTGCCAGGCATGACGTCACCGAATAAGGTGCACCTGCAGGTTATAAATAGGAGTGAACCGGAAACATCCTCAGATCTTTTTGTCTTCAGGACCGCTTTGTGTTTGCGTGTGCATGTGCAAGCTGTAACGAAAGCGAAAATAAAAGGAAAATAACAGCATTAACTCACCGATATGGCGGAGTTGCTTAAGAGATGCGTGCCTCCATGCGATAGATCCCTTTCGGAGGGCGATCTTCATGAATTTTGTCTCGAGTGCTTGGGGGAAGAACATGCTCGCCTCGGGCTTCAAGGAGACTGTGAGTACTGTTCTTCTCCCTATTAAGGTGCTTCGTGCGCGGCTCGACGTGCGCGAGATGGAATTTCCAATTTCTCTCTCGCTCTCGCCGGATCAGGAAGTTTTAGCTTCCACTTCGCAAGCGCGCTCCGGCGCCTCTTGTGAAGGAGCGGAGGAATCCTCCTCTCCCGCTTCCATGGAAGTAGCCTCCTCACAACGCTCCTCCAGTGCTGACAGAGCTTTTGAGGAATTTTTAGAGGTTATAACGCGTGCGGTAGAGCGATTGCATATCGACTGCCGCAGCAGCAAGATTCCCCCAAGCGTTCGAGATTGAACGACAGGTTTCTGTTGGGTGGCCGGGGGGAGGAGCCTCAACGTCTTTCTCTCCCCTTCTTTGGTGACCTCCATGATGAATTAACTCTTTGTGCTTTCGACTTATTCGAATATCATTGATGCGAAAGCACGCGGTTATATGATGATGCCCCAGATAGAAGAGACGCTTGCGGGCTCTCTCTCTCCTGGGACATCATCCTCCCTGAAAAAGCCTACTCTCCCCTCCAAGCTGTGCAGATCTGCTTTGGTGGGTAAAGCTTTTCATGCTGCAGGACAGGCTGGTGCTTCACTGCACACCATGGCGGTTTTGCAGGCTTACCAGGCTGACCTGCTGAAGGACCTGAGCACCGGCGGGGTTATTGATGACAGGGCGTTTGCAGAGCTGCGCCGAGCCACAGACCTGTCTCTCCGTGCAACCAAGCAGACGGCCCGTGCTGGGCCGTTCTATGGCTGCCATGGTATCCACGGAGAGGCATCTGTGGCTGAACCTCACTGGCATCAAGGATAAGGATCGTGCTGTCCTCCTCGATGCCCCCGTCTCGCCTTCCGGCCTTTTTGGCGACGCTGTTAATTCCATCGCCACTAGGTTTCGGGAGGCGAAGTTATATGAACAGGCCTTTGGGAGGTTCCTTCCCCGCCGTGCTCAAGAACCGGGACCGTCGGCCACCCGGCTCCCTATCCGGCCCCTATCAGGCGTGAGGTGCAGAAGGAGAGCGTGACCAGCCGCGCACCCCCCCGTAAAGACTGGGGTGGTGCTCGCCACTCTTCTCAAAAATCTGCTTCGAAAAGACTGGATCTGAGGAGCTTCCTCTCTTCAAAGAAGAAGCCCTGAGGTTCGTGCCTGAGGGGCGCCTGGATTTTCATCACAAAACAGGGCCTCCTCCCTGGCACTCCTGGGAGGCCGGTGTTCAATCCCCGCCACCACTGGTGTTTCGGGGAGCGGCGGTCTCCAATGAAAAGTTGGGTGTTCAGGCACCTCCTGCCACACTTCATTTCCCAACACCTAACACCCCCCCCATCCAGCCGAAGTGTCAAAGCTCGTGCCCCTTTCGGAGAAGCTGGCAGCGTGGAAACTACTGCCAGGTGTATCTCCTTGGGTACAAAGGACTGTAGGCACAGGCTACAGGATTCAGTTTGCACATCGTCCTCCACGTTTCAACGGCGTGGTCTCCACTTCCGTGAAATCGGATTGAGCAGATCTGCTGGCCCAGCAGTTACAGACTCTGCTGGGCAAAGGGGCCATAGAACATGTTCCCCTCCCAGACAGAGAGTCGGCTACTACAGTCGGTACTTTTTGGTGCCCAAGAGAGGGGGAGGGTTGAGTCCGATCTTGGATCTTCGCGGCTTGAACCGCTATCTCAGGAAATCCAGATTCAAAATGTTGACTGTCAAAATGATTGTTTTTCAAATCCAACTAGAAGATTGGTTTGTGACAATTGATCTCAAGAACGCATATTTCCATATAGAAATATTGCCACAGCACAGGAAATTCCTGAGGTTCGCTTTTGGGGGCGAAGCTTACCAGTATTTAGTCCTTCCATTTGGCCTAGCTCTGTCACCCAGCACATATACAAAATGCATGGATGCAGCTCTGGCTCCTTTATGACTCCAGGGCATCCGTATTTTGAATTACATAAACGACTGGCTGATTCTGGCCCAGTCTCAGGAGCTAGCGCTTCGACATCGGGATGTCGTCCAAGCCCATCTTCATTCTTTAGGATTGAGACTCAATGCCACAAAAAGCGTTCTCCTTCCTGTTCAGAGGACAACATATTTGGGTGTCACATGGGATTCGGTCACAATGCGGGCACAGTTGTCTCCTGCTCGTGTCGAATCCATTCTCAACACCCTGAAGGAAATCAAGCTAGGCCAGAAGGTTACTGTTCATCACTTTCAGAAATCTTTAGGCCTTATGGCAGCTGCGTCCACGGTGATACCTTTGGGCCTTCTGCACATGAGAGCGTTTCAGCTGTGGCTAAGAGCCAGGGGGTTTCATTCAAGGGTCAACCCCCAGAGGCTAATAAGGGTTACGCAACGGGGGCTTCGTACCCTTTCTATGTGGTTCAGACCCCGGTTGTCGTCGCAAGATGCTAACGTCAGACGCTTCCCTCATGGGCTGGGGTGCGGTCTTGGATGGCCGTCCAGCACAAGGGAGCTGGAGAGGTCATCTTCTCGCGTGGCACATCAATTGCCTCGAAATGATGGCTCTGTTTCTGGCCCTGAAACACTTCCTTCAGCAGTTGAGAGGCTACCATGTTCTAGTGCGGGTGGACAGCACTGCGGTAGTCTCGTACATAAATCGCCAGGGTGGACTGAGCTCGCGCCGCTTGAACAAGCTAGCACACCAGGTTCTGCTTTGGGCACAGGACAAGTTCCTGTCCCTCAGGGCGATATACATTCCAGGGCATATGAATGTAGGAGCAGACTTGCTATCCAGACAAGCTGTAAAACATGGGGAATGGAAACTCCACCCCGAAGTAGGAAGTCAAATCTGGGAAAGATTTTACGTAGCAGAGGTGGACCTCTTTGTATCACAAGAGGCAGCACAATGCCCCCTTTACTACTCTCTGACTCCTCCAGCTCCCCTGGGTCTGGACGCAATGGCCCACATGTGGCCCAGATTACGCCTTTATGCGTTTCCACCTATAGTTCTGCTCCCAGGAGTCCTGGCGAGGGTCCGTCAACAGGGCTTGCGCCTCTTATTGATAGCGCCCCATTGGCCGACCAGAGTGAGGTTCTCGGATCTAATATCTCTCCTCGACGGCTCACCCTGGGTGATTCCAGTGAGGAGGGATCGTCTGTCTCAGGCGCAGGGGACAATACTTCATCCCCGGCCCGAGCTCTAGAACCTTTACGTTTGGCCCCCGAACGGGACCAACTAAGACATGCTGGGCTTTCAGCCAGTGTAATTGAAACCATTTTAAGTGCCAGGGCTCCCTCCACTAGAAGAACTTATGCCCTCAAATGGAGTGTATTTTAAAATTGGTGCATGGCAAGACATGTAGACCCAGTTCACTGCCAGATTGTTTCAGTGCTGGAGTTTCTGCAAGAAAAGTTGTCCTCGGGCTTATGCCCTAATACGCTCAGAACGTACGTAGCCGCTATTTCGGCTTGTCACGCTCTGAATGATGGGTTTTCTGTGGGCAAGCACCATTTAGTTGCCCGTTTTATTCGTGGAGCTAAACGGTTGAAGCCGCCCACTAGAGCGACGGTCCCTTCATGGGACTTAACTATCGTACTCGAAGGCCTGGCCAACACCCCTTTCGAACCACTAGAGTCAGCGCCTGTCAGGCTTCCGTCTCTTAAGATGGTTTTTCTTATGGCTATTACTTCTAAAGCTATTCTGCATCCTCACCCGAACTATCTTCCCAAGCTTCCATTCTCGACCATGCACCCAGTTGTTCTCGAGGCCTTCTGTCCTCCGCCTTCACAGCTCCGGAGCAGGAAAGACTTCACTTACTGTGTCCAGTACGTGCTCTTCGGATCTACGTCCACCGCACTAGCCAGTGGCGTAAGTCAGAGCAGTTCTTTATTTGCCATGGGGGTCTGCCATTAGACAGACTCTGTCACACTGGGTGAGAGATGCCATTGCCCTAGCCCATGAGGCGCGTGGTCACACTTCGCCTCTGGGAATCAGGGCTCACTCAACCAGGGGGATTGCCTCATCGATTGCCTTGGCAAGAGGCGTTCCCCTGCAGCAGGTGTGTGATGCGGCGGGCTGGTCCTCTCCACACACGTTTGTTAGATTTTATAGTCTGGATGTCAATGCTACTCCGGGTTCGTGGATCCTTGAGTCAGCATCCCAGAGCTAGGTCTGAGACCTCCTCAGCTTGTGCGCACACGCTACACAACCTGGGGGTTCCAGACACTTGCAGTGCGGTGGTGTTGGTATTCTCGTTCCCATAGTGTTTTCACACAGCATCGAGTGTAGCTTTTGAAAGGGAACGTCTCGGGATACTTGGCTGTAACCCTGTTCCCTGATAAAGCGGGAACGAGATGCTGCGTTCCGATGCCGCACTGCTGGCGTGCCTGGACGTCCTTCAGACAAAATTGACCTGAGTATGTTTCCGGTTCACTCCTATTTATAACCTGCAGGTGCACCTTATTCGGTGACGTCATGCCTGGCAGAGGTTATAAGCCGAAGGTATTCGGCGGTTTTGGCATGCACAGGCTTCACAACCGGGCAACAAAGAGATGTTCCCATAGTGTTTTCACGCAGCATCTCGTCCCCGCTTTATCAGGGAACAGGGTTACAGCCAAGTAACCCGAGACGATCTTTGTTTCAGTTGTTTCTGTGATGTACTGAAATATGATTACAAGCACTTCATACATTTCAAAGGCTTTTATTGACAATTACATGACATTTATGCAAAAGAGTCAGTATTTGCAGTTTGGCCCTTCTTTTTCAGGACCTCTGCAATTCGACTGGGCTGCTCTCAATCAACTTCTGGGCCAAATCCTGACTGATAGCAACCCATTCTTTCATAATCACTTCTTGGAGTTTGTCCTGGTGCTTGCTGGACTTTCTTGGATGCCCTGAAGCCTTCCTAACAAGAATTGAACCTCTTTCCTTGAAGTTCTTGATGATCCTATAAATTGTTGATTTAGGTGCAATCTTAGTAGCCACAATATCCTTGCCCGTGAAGCCATTTTTATGTAACGCAATGATGGCTGCACACGTTTCTTTGCAGGTCACCATGGTTAACAATGAAAGAACAATGATTTCAAGCATCACCCTCCTTTTAACATGTCAAGTCTGCCATTCTAACCCAATCAGCCTGACATAATGATCTCCAGCCTTGTGCTCGTCAACATTCTCACCTGAGTTAACAAGACGATTACTGAAATGATCTCAGCAGGTCCTTTAATGACAGCAATGAAATGCAGTGGAAAGTTTTTTTTTTTTTTTTTTTTCGCGATTAAGTTAATTTTCATGGCAAAGAAGGACTATGCAATTCATCTGATCACTCTTCATAACATTCTGGAGTATATGCAAATTGCTATTATAGAAACTTAAGCAGGAACTTTTCCAATTTCCAATATTTATGTAATTCTCAAAACTTTTGGCCACGACTGTACAGTACAACTTCAGAATACCCATGTTCATTATTTGAACATAAACATGCCATCTTAGAACACATGCGTTCAACTTTAGAACACATTGTATGCGTCATATGCATCATTTTATTTTAGAATGTGGTTTTATATATATATATTTGTGTTCAGGTCATGATCTGGAAGGATGCAGCCTTACAGCCAGTGTCTCTACAGCTCAGTGTATCAGAATACACAGATGCAGTGGTGCAAATACAAAGAAACATAATTTGATTCAATGCCTACAACAGGGACTACGCCAGAAACGACAACCACTCACCATGTCAGTACTTATGCATAAGTATAACTTATCCATTTTTTGCTGTATTCCTCTGCAGTCCTACAGACTGTCTATAATTATTAACTAAATCGTTATTTTTTTTAAATAATGTGCAAAATAAACCCTGTTATTTAATAATTTATCTTCTTACTAGTACAGGAGGAGCAGAGATCCTGCTAGTTGTATTTTATGTTATAAGAACTTAAACTCACTGATCACTATATTTGGACACCTGAATACCTCTGTGTATTAATGCATTAATGAGTTCAAACACACACTTATTCTTTCTGGAATAATATGTTGAAGACTGAAGATATTTTGCAGTTTTACAGTTTGTCTTATTTTAAGATGAACAATATGTGTCCATTTTTTAATTACTGTATTTAAGCAGTAGATGAACAGGTGAGCTTTACATGAGATAATATTTGTTAGTAGAATCTCATGTTATGAGTTCTTATTTAAACACACATAAAAGCAATGAGTGCTATAGAGCAAAGAGAAATCAAGCATTGATATTAGTGGTGTTAACGGTCACCTCGGTTGTGAAGTCATGGTTTGGACATTTTTGGTACCAGAACGTGGAAAAAAGACATGAAAATTATTTTTATTTATTATGAATTAAACTTGCAAACACGTAACTGTGTACAAAAAGTAAAGTAAACAGCAGCAAACTGGTGAACACATTAGGAAAAAAAAAAAAAAAAAAAATATATATATATATATATATATATATATATATATATATATATATATATATATAAGAGTAACATACCTTTCTTTCTTAAAATGTATACTTGTATCTGGGTATATAATATAGGTACGTCACTTTTTACCCTGTCCTTACCTCTTAACGCTGTAGTTCAATGGAAAAATGTAATGTTCCCAGATGGAATATGACTTAGCATTAAGCAAAATAGACAAAGAATGAAAAAAAAAGTTTGTTTGTGCTGAGCAAATGAAGCTTCATTTAAACCTCAAACATTGCAGGACATGCAGAGCTAATGCTGCTTTGCTACTAATGTTAAAACTATTAAATCCTGGCACAAGCTTTCAAAAAAATGTTTACCTTTTTAAGCTATTTTAATTTTTTATTTTAATTTAAAAAATTTTTATTGAAATTTTTTATTTGTTTACGTTAGCTATTAACATATTCGTTCTATGAATAAATTTTACTCCAGCTTAGTTTATTCTGTTAGTTTTTACTTTAAGACAAATATCACTTTATTCGCTAATTCGCTAGTTTCATTCAACAGATCAAAACATAAAGACACTTATGTACATAACATGCATGGTTAAAGCTAAACTATATTTAATCACAGTTAAATTATATTTTCGACATCATGAGGATGTCTGGGTGGCTTACCCCCATAGAGATCCGTTATACTTATACTGCTCCTGCCCAGTCTAGTGGCCCCACCCCTTCACACACCTGCAGAAAGAGAGACCGCCTACATAATGAGACGTTGGAGTAAGCGAGGGGCAAAAAAATTGGACGCATACCTGTCACTGGTGTACACCATCACATAACTCCTCCCTCAGCTCCGAGCTCATGTGCAGTATGTACAGTCATGTTCAAAAGTTAGTACCCCATCTCTGAATTCTATGTTTTCTTTGTGTAAAAACATAATAACATCAAATACAACCTGAGACAAACAAAACCCTATAACTTTTTTTTTTTTTTTTACCATGAAATTATTTAATTTACAAAAATGAAGCCAAAAAGAAAAATCATATGGGTAATAATAACTGCCCCTTACTGGTTCCACAGGATTTATGAGAGTAGTTGCAGACAGGAGCACTTAATCATCAGTCTTTGCTTAATTAATCACCAGCAGGTTTGCCGACCTCTATAAAAGCAGAAGTTTGGGCAGTTTGCTGTTCTGGAACGTTTCATGTGTCAGTCTTTTTCTAATTGTACTGCCATGGGATTTCATGCTTAGTGAGGGATGTAGGGGCTGAGATGTAGCTCTTGTGGGGTTCTTTTTTTGTTTTTGTATTTCTCTGAGGAATTCATTGGCTGACCTTGGGGTGAATGTACTGCGATGTCCACTCCTGGGAAACAACTGCCCTGAATGCTTTCCACTTGTGAATAATCGTTCTCATTGTAGATTGTTGAATTCGAAAATTCTTTGGAAATGATTTTATAATCCCTCCCAAATTGACTACAGCCACAATTGCTTTTCTAAGAAAATTGCGTATGTCTAATAAACATGACGTGTCTCATTTTCAGAAAAGCACATCCCAGCTAGGGCCCCCAAACTGTACCACGCTCCCTCCGATCCTCCAGCACTGCTCGCCTGGTCCCACCATCTCTCAAGGACCAAGGAAGACATACATCTGGACTGTTTTCTGTTCTGGCACCTCTTAACTTCCTCTAGATGTCCGTACAGCTGAGTGTTTGGTAGTATTTAAATGACGACTCAAGACTATCTGTTTCTTCAATCTGTTGCTTCAATACATGGAAAAAACAACAACAACTGTGTTTGACTGGCACTAAGTTAATAACCTAAAAACCCAGTGTACTGTAAGTATCTATCCAATGATGGGAACTTTGAAGCACTTTTTGAAAGTTGCTCTCGATAAGAGCTTGTGCTAAATATAAATGTTTTGGTGCGGGTCATAAACAAACCAGCATAACTTGAAAAAGGTGCATTTCCTACGAGGGCAAGTTTTTTTTCACGGCGCTCAGGAGACCCAGCTGAACATTTTTGAATGAAATAATAATAATTGATCCACTGTGACAAAACTGTGGAGTTTATTTATTCATTCTTTTATTTTGCAAAGTGCACACTGATATAATCCAAACTATTTTGTCATTTAGTCTAAAAAAAAAAACATGCAGAAAATATTCTCTATCGGTTTGCAGTACTTCCTGAGGACTGTTACATGCAACCTGTGGGTTTCTACATGGGCGTTTGTGGTTGGTGTGTAACCATGAAAAACAGAGAGAGAGAGAGAGAGAGAGAGAGAGAGAACTAAGATAGAACAAAGAAAGCGTATTTGAGTCTCTTTGAAAACCATGGGTTTTAACTCACTACTTGATTCTATACCTCTCTTTGTGTCATTTCTCTGTATATCAGGTAAGACTTAAACTGTATCATTCCTATACAGTGTGTTTGTTTCATTTTCTAAAGGTTTAAATAAGCTCATATACTGTAGGCTAATCTTTTTCTTTGTCTCATGGAGCAGACTGTTAAACTGTTTCGTTATTGTTAGGCTTCAGTATTGACACTGGGTTTCCGATTCAGTCCAAATCATTATGAGAAAGAGTGTGTGTGATGTTAATGCTGTTTTCTATTGTTGTTTGTGTGCAGATGTAGAGAGCATGAGGACACTGACAAATGTAGCTGTAAAACACGGAGGATCGGTCACTATTCCATGTCTTTATGAGGAGCGATATGAAACAAACCGTAAATACTGGTGCAAAGGGAAATACTGGTCTTCCTGCAGTATAGTCGCTTATGCAAACACATCTGGAAGTACATCAGTCACTGATTTTCCAGAGCAGAATATGTTCACTGTGGAAATGAACCCCGTGTCTGATTCTGGATATTATTGGTGCGCAGCAGAAATTGTTAGTAGCACAGATGACGGTGTTTATTTGTACCTGACAGTTAGTGAAGGTAAGAAACTTAAACAAGACAGAAATATAAGATTTGTGACAGATTCCCTTACACAACTCATTCACTGTCTGTTTATTCAGATCCTGGTCTGTCTGTAGAGTCGGGCAGAGTGAGCGGTGCAGAAGGTGGAAGTGTCACAGTCCAGTGTCTCTACAGTGCTGCGTATAGAAATACACAGAAGCAGTGGTGCAGATTCAAAGACAGAAGCTGCAACAGAGTGGGGAAGACTGACACATCCCAGAATTCAGCAGTGCACATCAGTGATAATGGGAGATCCTTCAGTGTGGAGATAAGAGGACTGAAGAAGAGTGATGCTGGCTGGTACTGGTGCAGTGCTGGAGGTCTGCAGGTTCCTGTTCACATCAGTGTCACTGATCCACCTCCAGGTA
The DNA here is from genome assembly GCA_030347435.1 of Clarias fuscus. NCBI lineage: Eukaryota > Metazoa > Chordata > Actinopteri > Siluriformes > Clariidae > Clarias > Clarias fuscus. The sequence continues at coordinate 9,472,580 of CM059231.1, forward strand.
TCATCACACACACACTCATCCCTGATTTAACTAATGATAAGATGGAAATCACACTGATTATTTTTTTCTTAATTTTGACTGCAGTGACTAAAGTATTGACTACAACAGTGACTAAAACCGTGGCTACAACAGGAACTACAACCACTCACCATGTCGATAGTTACACGTGAGTAAGAAGCTCCATTGTATGCTGTATTTACTGCAGTTTTACAGATTGTCTATAATTAATTATAGTTAACTTACTTTAAAAACATAATATGTGCTTCATGTGCAAAACAAACCCTGCTATTTATTCGGCTCACCTGAACTGCTATTTGTATTTGATGTCATAAGAACTTAAACTCACTGACCACTTTATTAGGAACACCCGAGCAACTGCTTATTTATGCAATTACACAATCAGTTCATGCCTCTAGGAGCAAGTGTTCTGTGCATTTTATGAGTCTGTGATGGGAATGGAATTATTTTAATTGTCTATTAAATTGTACACAATTCGAGCTTAAAGTAGTAAATTGAGCATGAATAATGAAGCTAAACCTTCCCCATTAATTTTTAATTCTCAATGAAGTAACACTGTGTAGTGAATAAGAATGAACGAAAACATTTTCAGTGGTCAAACTTTACTTACTGTCTTTTTCTTTTATGTTTTAAACAGATCTGTCTTGAAGCACCAGTCAGGTAGCATCAGATGTGCATATGTGAGAGAAAATTCATGCAACAGTTCTCTTTACCACGTTTCTAATTTTAATTTTTTCTCACCAACAGCAGCACGTTTGCCTGCAGCGTCTAGCAGTGTGAAAAGCATGTGAGTGAAAACACACACTTATTCTTTCTGCAATAACGTGTTGAACACTATGATGTTGTTCTCTGCAGTTTTACTGATTTATAAATTTGCTGTCTTATTTAAAGATGAACATGTATTTATGTACAAACCAAGTGAACATGTGACCTTCACATTAGATACTATTTGCCAGTAGAAATTTTTTCATGTCACGAGTATTTATTTAATTAGTACCAACTATATTTATAGGAAAAAGAAATTTAGCACTGATATTTGGCGTGTTAATGGTGTCCAGTAGTCACAGTTTGGTGCATACCTTTGCTTTGAAGTAATGTTTTGGGAATTTCAGTCACATACTGGTGGTATTACTGGCTGATCGGTCACATACTGGTGGTATTACTGGCCGTGTGCAAATAAGGCAGGCATAAGTGCGGAGGGGTTGATAAACAAAAATAGTCTTTTTTTATTAACAAAAATAAGACAAAGCAAACACAGGGCTCTTTTGCAAAACACACAGCCTTAGAGCCGACACAGGCTTAGATCTGGAACAAAGGAGACATGGAGCTGAACCTAACTAAAGACACAGAGAGACTAGAGGCAGTCCGGGACAGGACTAGAGACAAGACAGGACTAGAGACATTACTAGAGACAAGCCAGGACTAGGGACACAGCAAGACTAGAGACGGGACGGGTTAGTTGTTAGTTGGGTTAGTATCCAATGTGGTTATGGTGGAAAGTGGATGATGACCTAACCGAGTTAGTAACAAAAGGAGTTAGTGGCTAACCGGGGTATTTACTGACCTACCATGTGAACCAAGACACAACAGGGTACGCACACATGAGGCTAATCTACCCTTGCGGCTAAACCTACTAGAGACCAAAGCCACTAGCGGTCAATCCAACTAGAGGCTCAACTTACTAGCGGCTAACCCTACTAGCGGCTAGAGCTTACTAGTGGCTAAACCTACACTGTAAACCCTAATGCTCAAAGTAATTAAACACATTTAGTACTGTTAACTTAAACAATTGCAATTAGGTCAAATTAAGAGACCAGTTTGAGTATTCACAACTTTTGGGTATTTATGAGTTTGTAGAAATGACACTTTTCAAGTTAGCTGAACAAATTTGATATTTTATGTAATCGTGACACCTTACAGTTCCACCACCTTAATATCTATAGAGCACTTGTGGCACAGTGGTAAGTGTTTCGCCTGCCATGTGGAAGGCCTGGGTTAGATCCCTGGGCTGGATTGTCTGCAATAATTTATTTTTAAGTTCTGTTTGATAGTTCTGTTTACTTAAAATTGGAAACATCATTACTGATTACCTCATAACTGATTATCTCAAATATTTTGAGTTTTGCCAACTTAATCGGCTTTACAATGTACTAGAGGCTACGCACTCATGTCGACCAACATACAAATAATCTAAACATACAAGGGATCTAACCAAGAGATACACAAACACTGGAGACGCACAGAACAGGAGGGTATTCCAGAAAGCAGGTTATGTGACATACCCGGGTAAGTTTAAGAGTAAGTTTGTGGATAACTTCAACTTTCGGTACCAAAAACGCCGAGTATCATGTATCACACATGCGACTCTTATTTTGACACCCCCTCCCCAGCTTCACAAACACACAGAAACTCTGCTCTGTCGTGATTCTTTTCAAAGGTAAGGTGCTGGTTCATTTTTTTTTTTAGTATGCTCACGCCAGGTCAGAGAGATTTCTTTTTCCCTGTTAAAACGGTGTTTCCTTTGAGTGTGTGTGTTTGTTGTGAAACGTAAAAAGTGATTCCTTTAGTATGCGCTCACGCCAGTCTCAGAGGTTTCTTTTTTCCCCTGTTAAAACGTTTTTTCCATTGTGTTTGTGTGTATCTGTTTGTTATGAAACTTAAGTGATTCTGTTAGTATAATTTCTGCCAGTCTCGTTCTTTCCGTTAAAACGGTGGTTCCGCTGTGTTTCCGCGTTTGTTGTGAAACTTAAAAAGTGAGTATGTGCTCATGCCAGTCTAAGAGAGATTTCTTTTTTTCCTGTTAAAATGTGTTTCCGGTGTGTGTGTGTGTGTGTGTGTGTGTTTGTTGTGAATCTTAAAAAGCAAGGTGTGGAGAGGGAGGAGGAGTGTTACTGTGTAAAACAAGGCGAGGGAAGGGGCTAATTCCACACACACACACACACACACACACACACACACACACACACACACACACACACACACACACACACACACACACACACACACACACAGCGCCTGCGCGCACCAACAGAAACACTTATCTGTCGTACTTTATTTGTTTTATTTGTTTTTATTTGTACATTTTTTAAGGTAAAGAGCAGATGCATTTGTTTTATTTCCATTTTATAGATTGTATTAATTATTTTTATGTATTCATTGTTTCCGGCTGTGGAAAGAATAATTTGAGTTTTCATTATTTCTTATGGGAAATGATTATTTGGTTTACGAGTGTTTTGGAACACGAGCCCACTTCCGGAACGAATTATGCTCGTAATCCAAGGTTCCACTGTATTTGAAAGAGTGTTATCGGTTTTCAAGGAAATTGTTAATTTACTTTAAACACATCTCTTGAAACCGCATGACACTTGTCACAAACCGCGGGGCTGCGCTTAGCACAGAAAACATTTTGTGCATAGCACTTCAGTTATTTGCGTCAGCGCATTTTTTGTACAATGCAGAGCATGTGGGAAGGGCAACTGTGTGTACAGCCGTTCGCACAGTATATCTGGTACTTAACCGCTTCTTACACATGTTTGTTCAGTACACTGGCCAAAAACCTCTGCGTGTTATTAAAGAGGAATTCCACAGAGTGGCAGGTTTGTCCTTTGTAGTAAAATCTATGACGCATATTTAATATGTAGTCATACTATTTATATCTATACATATATTCATCCTGCACACATACACACATGATATTTCCAAATGTAATTGGGTGCATCAATGGCACCCAGATTCTTATTAAAGCTCCTTCAATAAATGAGGGAGACTATGTTAATAGGAAATCGATTCATAGCATCAATGTACAGGTAACAACTTCAGCCTTCTTTCTATTAGCTACATGACAGAAAGAATATACTAAATCGTGTTTAATAAATGGTTCAGTGATCGCGTAATCAAATATGACCTTTTTGCAGAATGTTTGTGTGTTTCATTTTGACTTAGCTCAAAGTTCTCCTGACTCCTGAAGGATTACTGTATTATTAAATAAGAAACCATATATTTCATAGCTTTCATAGTGATTTAATAGGCAAAAGGGGTGTTTAATTATTTTGCATTATAATAAAAGGGAAGCCGATGTCAAATTTGCTATTTAATACACGTATGCATTTACTCTGTCTGTTATTTTTTGCTAAACCAACTCTCTTTCTTTAGCCTGATTCCGCCGTATTTCTTTTTTCATTATTATTGGCTTGAATTCTTCATATGCGTGCAATAAAACCTCCAACGCTGCCTTTGTGACATATGGCGCTCTCTTTTTTCACTTTGATTTTCCATTTCAAATCGGCGATCCATTGAAAACGTCTTTATGTATGCACCGTGCACACGCATTAACTCTGGGTAACCAGTAGGAGGTTGATTAAACTTACTCTTCTCAGGTGTTTTGAAACCGACATACTCATGGTATGCGCGTTTGGGGTAAATCAACCCGGAGGTTATGATTTACCAAATGGTAATTTAACCAAGCTTTCTGGAATACACCCCCCCCCCCCCCCAGTTGTTACACATGAGAGATACAACCTAACTATAACATTTAACAAAGACAGCTCCATGAATCCACACGCCAAATAAACATAAACATAACACAACTAGAGCCTTCTTTAAACAGAAGTTACATAATATATACAAAATGTAAACTAAAACAAAACCAAACAAAAAGGAATGCCCACTTATATGCTCGACCCAGTTTCCCAGAACAAACAGCTATTTATAGAATGTCTAATGAGCTGCCTCGGTTCAGGTGAGCACTCTCATCACCTGACTGAGGTGCCTTCTGGGAAACTGAGACTACAAACAAAAACTACAAACTAAATTATGGGGCACACAGTGCCCTCTAGTCGTGAACCCTCACACTTTTTTGGTACAGTGACGTGAAAAAATAAATTTTTATTAATTATAAGCAAAATTTTTACAAATGTAAACTTTCAGTTCCAGTGGAAATGTTTACCTTTTAAGCTGTTCAAAACAATTAAACATGTTTTGCTGCATTCCAATTTTATTAGTTATGCATGTAACATGTATGGTTAAAGCGAAACCATATTCACTTAGATCACAGTGTCCACTGAACTGAACATCCTTTTTCCAAATTATACAAAAATGTGTACCAATACACTTTTAACTGATACAGTATAACAATATATTTAAGCAATAGCACAAAAAAGGGAGTCAGCACACATGTATAATATTCTAGAATAAGAGCATGACCTAGAGAGTGATAAAAATATTATGTCAATTATTTGGTTATCAGTGTTACGCTGTTATCAGTTATTTATTGTGATGACGACTGTCAATTGGACATTTAGTGTAATGTCCAGGGATGATAGTAGCTTTAAATCGTTCTGATACCATGTAGGCAAAAGGTGAGGAGAATGAACCATCGAGGTGGTTGGAAGCCCAGACACATTTAAGAGATTTACTTTATATTTCCACTTATTTCACTTCTAAATATCACCTCTGTCAACTTCCGGGTTCCAAGATTGAATTCCAAATAGTGTTAAATGAAAATTAGTGCACTATATAGGGTCACAATCTCTTGTGACATAGAAGTAGGGCCCTTGATAAGGGCTGGAGAGTGATTTGGTAATCAATCTTGTGTTAGGAGCTGGTTAGCTTTGTAGCCATATGTTTCATATACTAATGGTTCAAAATGACTTAGGACCATGAAGACCTACTTTCACCCACACTGCCATCGACAGTTAGTGATACAGAGTGGGACATACTGTATAGTTAAATGTCCCAGTGGTGTTACCATCTATTATCACCACTCATAGAATGCCTCATGTCCAATCAGATTGCTAAGTCGTAACTAATTGATGTATAGTTCATGTATAATTTGTCAGTGTTGTTTTGTTTACGGCTAACATGAGCTACAAAGCTAACTAGCTTCTAACAAAAGCCTGAATCCCAAATCCCTCTCTAATCGTTTATCATGGGCACAAATTGATGTGTGGAACAGCGGGTTCTAAATCACATACTACATAGTGCACTAGTTTTATATTTTACACTATTTAAGATTCAACCTCCAGAACCATATTCCAAAGCAGAATAAATAGAAATATCTTTCAAATTTCTCAGAACTGTCCACCACCTCCATGACAGCCTTCTTAAGGGAAGCATTTAGATTATAATTAAATCAGCCCATTTATCCTTTATTGTGAGCATTTATTTATTTTTGTAAAAAAATTACATTTTCAGCTCCTCAATATTTATTATGATCTCTATTATTGACTAAAAAACCCGATACAGGCCAGTCCCTCACAGGGCACCGTGTCTAAGAAAAAGGGACTGCATTTAGCATCACCTTATGTACTGTATATGAATGAAGCTTAACATTTTAAGTGGTCAAAACTTTACTTTGTCTTTTTCTGTTATGTTTTAAACAGATTCGTCTCGAAACACGTTTCAGGTAGCATCAGATGTACATATTTTAAAGAGAGAATTAATGCAACTATTCTTTTTTCCACGTATTAAATTATAATTATTTCTCACCTACAGCATCACCTGTAACTGAAGTGCCTAGCAGTGAGAAAACCAGTTCATCAGTGAAAATGTGAGTGTGGGAAAAAAAAAATCACATTTATTTATTTTATAATAACAGGTTGAACACTATGACATTCTCTGCAGTTTTACAGATTTGCTGTCTTATTTAAACACTAGATATGCTCGCGACTTTGTTTGCATTTTTAAAAAATGTACAGCGCCATCTGTTGAAATTTGGAATAAACTAAAATTTTTATGTGTTATCAGGAATTGCGCGAAATGAAGATGTGAGAATGTAGACATGCCAACTTAAAGTTTTATTATTTGTAAAACAGATGAGCACGTGTTTAAGCAGTACATTAAAATGAACATGTGACATGTACGCACTGTACATGAGATACTATTTGCTAGTTGAAACCTTCTCATGTCATTAGTTCTTATTTAAATACACATGAAACCAATGGGTCCTAATGTCAAGTGTGAATAGAATGGAGGCAATGCGTATGCGCAGATGTTAATACATATAATAAATAAAAACAAACATAAGAACCAAAATAGTCAATGCAATGATACACAAACAGACAAATAGACCGCGATCAAGACAACGCAAATGTGAGATACTGACTAATCAAACATGAGAGCTTAAATACTTATACAAATTAGGGCAGTAAACTAGGTGCAGGTGAAAGACATGATGAGTGCAAAAGGATGAACATGAAACACAAACAGGTTATCCCTGACAGAAGCTCCTCACCCCCAACCTCCCCAACAGGCACTAATTCGGATTCCAATATTGGTCAAAGACAACCGCAAATGGTATTTTGTCAGAGGTGGTGGTGCACGTCACTTGGACTGTGAGAGGGCTTGGCAAGGAGAGTGAACCGTGACTTGGTATTCTCAGACCTGGACATGCATGAGTTTTGAAGTCATGCTTTGGGACATTTTTGGTATAGTGACATGAAATGCATGTTTTATTCAATATGAATTTAAGCCTTAAACATGTAAGCTTTCAATTCCAGTGGAAATGTTAAAACCTTTTAAGCTGATAAAAAAAAAAAAAACCGAAGATGTTTTGCTGCATTTTTATTTTTTATTAGTTATGCATGTAATATGCATGGTTAAAGCTAAGCAATTTTCACTTGGATCACCAAACATCCTTTTTCCAAATGGTACACATATTGTATGTGTCCTATTACATCCCATAACTGCTATGAAAAATATATTTAAGAACATCACAAGAGAGGGAGTCAGCACAGCTATGATGCCTTTAGCACTCCGATAGTCCAGCACAACAGTGACCGACAGTTAGTGATTGTCATTTAGTGCAATTTAATCTACACTAAAAAGCTAGTTTCCTTTGTAGCCATATGGTTCATTGAGGAATGATTCAGAATATCATGTTTTTCCCATGCCCTCGGGACCGCACTGTCCTCACACCAGATGCTTATTCACAACTGATTTTTTTCAAAAACTCAGCGTGCATCTCACTGCCAGATTATTGTGTGTGCTTTTGATCAATTTTCTTCATTTTTGGATTGTCTTGATGCGCTTCGTGTCACATTTCCCCTTTGGTCTCACAGACTTTCTTTCGCTTTTGTTTTCTCGACTTCACCTCAGGCTCACAACTCAAAATGAAACTTTTAATAATCTCCTGTAAATAGCCATTTATCAGGTGATTACATATCATTACTACTAGTATAAAATAAAGGCATGACTCACATCGCATCCAATCAGTCAGCTAACTTTTTATATCTTTCTTCGTCCGATAGCATTGCAAAGGGGTATTTTAGCAAAGAAATTTTCTCTCATATTTAGCTGGCTTCCACATCAATCACTATTCAATACATTAACCAACAATCTGCTGACCATTAAAAAAAACTCGTTGAGAACGGTCCAATCACATGAGCCCAAATATTTAAAAACAATATTGATTCGCTAAGAACAAAAGTGGGAGGGTTCGGGGCGCACAGTGCTGATGATTTTGAAAAAAATCCAATTAGAGCTCAGCCTCAGATTGCATGCTTTTCAAAAATGTACGTGCCTATATAGACACTCGTTTGTCCAGCGCCCCGCGTACACGAACACAAATGAACGTAATGTATTTTTTTCAATTGTAAATAAATTATGTTAAGAAAGACAGTGGAATATTGTGACTAAATGACACTATTTCATTATTAAAATAAATAATTATTATGATAAATAATTACATGTTAAAATAACATTCTTCTCTGATTCATTTTAGGGGGGGGGGGGGGGGGGGGCGCCCCTGCACCTAAGTAAGAAACTTAATTAGCTGACTAGCGTTCTATAGACAAAGGAGACATAAAGGGCATATGCAAATCTGCAGTCAAAGTGACAACCTGATAACATTTCAATACTTCATGGTGATGAGGTTATGAGTTGAGGTGGTAGGAGGAGAAGCAGTAAACATTTCCTGTAAGTAGCAGTGAAGATAGAAAAGGATTTTGTGCATTTAATGTTATTTGAGTTTTCAGAAGGAACATGAAATGAATGGAGCTGATATTCTAAAGCGGAATAAGTGGACATACAGTATAAAGACAAACTTATGAGATATACAGGTCTCTTATATTACTGGTCTATTCTTATCAACTTTTGGTACCAGTAAAAAAAAAAAAAAAAAAAAAGAATTTAAAACGACTTCCATCCTATTAATTACACCAACCAGCAAAATAACTGGTTAAATAATGAAACAAATGTGATATTGCTAAATTATGCAGCATGGTATTGTTGCCAGGGGGCATTAAAAAAATGTGTGACGGTGTGTACTAACAAGTGTGTGTCTATAGTGAGAGTGAATCCCAGATCTCCTGGTACCTGGTGGCCCTTCTTTTGCTACTGGCGATATTGGTCATCATTATCATCTTCATACTAATAAAAAAATGCAGTAAGTGTCATTTATTTTGCACATCTTGCATTTATTTGCAAGACATGTCTTGCAGTGTCATGGTAGAGGGCTTGAGAATGCATTTGCTGGAGGTTTACTAACAAGCAATTGTACAATCCTCATGTCAGAGTCTAAACAGGCCAGAGCCAAACACATTGCAGTTTTAAAAACAGGACAGATCCAAAGTGTAGTCAGATAAGTCAGTCAGGAGTCAAACACAGTTATTAAAAGTATATTAAGAATAATGGGGAAACTAGAAAGACAGGGCCAGGGTCATGATAGGCACATGCAGTATAAGACACAGTCAGTGTGTATGATGATGTGTTTTATGTAGCCTGTTGTGATTATTATTAGTGTTATTATTATTATTATTATTATTAACTGTTCTCTTAATTTAATAAAATTACATTAAAATGATTAAAAGTAAATGTACTTGTTTGCCTCTTTCTAACTTGCAGAAGCAAAGAAAGAAATCAGAACCAAAGAGGTGAACAATGACACCACTGTTCACACAGATAGTAGTGCATTTAATGTGTGGTGTAATGCAATCCATTATCATTTTACAGAGTGTGTATGTGTCTGTCTGTCTGTCTGTCTGTCTGTCTAACAGCCCACTTTAGTAGCTGAAGATTCCGTTATATACAGCAGTGTTTCTAAACCAAAGGTATGTTTGCAATGCATTGGTCCATTAAAATTATTATCATGAGTAGTAGTAACAGCAGCAGCAACAGTAAAAGTAGGACAGAAGTTGTAGATGTAGATCATATTACTTAATATTCATGAATTATTATTAAAATTTTAACAAAGCAGTTGTTGAATCCGCAGTCTTCAAAATCAAAAGCATCAAAAGTGAATGAGGAGGACGTGACCTACAGCTCTGTACATTTTGCTTCCAAGAAGAAAACAGTAAGATACAGTAACTATATTAAAGCAAAGTCATTTCCAGTAAAGTGGTTAAATCCATAATCCACAGTGTACTCACTAATCTTCCAGGAACTGGTTTGATATTGAGACTCTTTTTTAGTCTTTATTCATATCCTATTCCAGGTGTCTCCAAACGATGTTGATGATAAGGCCATCTACAGCTCTGTGGTTTGCTAGTAAAAGGTGTGTGATACAATCAAAAACATACTGTATGTATTTAACCTCCTCAAATATGTAGGATAAAATGACAAACCTTTCACACAGTGATTGTATTTCTTCTCTTTAGGGACCGATCTACTGATTGGCTGGAAGGAAATTGTGCGTGGTGCCTCAGGGATTTCTACTGGGTCTCATGTTCATCCTGACCATTATGAACCAACCTCATCAGGACAGGACATCAACCTCAATCATTCAGAAAAGACCAGCTTCCTTACTGTAACTGGCACATGATAACTGCTAAAGCTAACTCAACACAATTCCTTCTAAACCAGCTGACATTATTCCCTCCAAACATTGCACATCAGTCCAGTTCTTAAATTCAACACTGGATGAATGTAAATGGTTGGAAAAACAACAGGATTGTGTTAACATTGTAGAGTTGTAGTTGCGTATCTCGCTTTTACAAATACAAAAGCAAGGCTAAAACATAAAATCCCTAAAAATTTACTAGACATGTTAATGTTTTTTTCTTTGCCCATTATTCATGGTTTACTTAATACATTAAGAATGTATTATTGTCATGGTGACAGTGCCTGTGTATATCGGAAGTTTTTATTTTAAATTTAGGAATAGATTTATTATTGGAACTTAACTAATAATTAAAAATATTAAATTTATGGTTGCTTCACTTTTTTTAAATATTTTCTTTGTTTGAGACTCTTTGAAAGTATGCTACTGTAAATGTTACATTATTAAAGATTATACCACACCAGTACTGAGTTATATATTCTAATGAAGAAATGTAAACTAACTCTTTTCAAGGGTGACCTACAGAATTAAGAGGTAGTACATATAAAGGAATAGGTAATTATTTATTGTAGTTATTGTTGTTGTTTTATTGTTTGTTGTTAATGCTGTTATTGACAAATTTTACATCTACAGTCATTAAGGTTTCCTCAATTCTGAATACAGATTCCTGCATGTAACCTGGTACAAGAGTAAAAGAGCAAATATTTGTAATAAATTTTGACTTGAAAAACAAACATGTCTTGGTTTACGAATACCGAGTATCATGTAGCACGCATGCGCTTCTTGTTTTGATGCCAAGCATCACATGATCACAACTGAGCCAATGTCTGTTCTCTCTCTTGTGCTGCGGAATTGTGGGTAAACATCTCCCCTGCTCGGTCTTACTGCGCGTCTTTGACTGACGTTAATCAACATCCGTGCATCCTGTTTACTATAACACTGTGACCACGTGTGTGCGTGTAAAACATATTTTATTTTGTGTTTGTAAGCATGTGTGTACAGCTCACGTGTACTGTTTCTTATAACACACGTGTGTGTGCGCGTGTAAAGCAAAAGAAAGTCTCATTAGAGGGTAAAGATCCATCTTTCTCTCTCTCTCTCTGTATCAGCCTCTTTGAGCTTGCGTATAATTTGACATTGTGCCCCTTCGCACACACACTCTCGCATTTACACCCCCCTCCCACCCTCTCCTCCCCTCAGCTTCACACACACCTTGCTAATTTTTCCGACAAAACAGTTTTTCGGAAATTCAAATAAGAGAGGAGAAAGGTGAGCGATGGGACGGGCTGATTCCTTCTGTCCTCTTACTTTAGATTCACACACGCACACACACACACTTGTGCGCATAAATGGAAACACTTATCGGTTGGGATTTATTTAACTTTTTTTTAAAGGTAAAGTACAGGTTAATTTGTTTAATTTTTACTTTATATTTTGTATTAATTATTTTTATGTATTTATTTTTTGGGGCTGTGGAATGAATAATTTGAGTTTCCATTATTTATTATTTGAAAATTTGCTTTGATTTACGAGTGTTTTGGAATATGAGCCGCTTCCAGAAGGAATTTCCAAGGTTCCAAGGAATAATTTAAGGTTCCACTGTATTAATATTTTGTTTACATATTTTGGATTTGTTTGATTACTCAATAAATTTTTAAAAGTTTAAGGCAGAATTAGGAGTTCTTAAGAGTTCTAAAGGTCTATTTAGAAGCCTTAAATATAATTTAAGTATATAATCTATCATAATAATATATAATTAGCACATGCTATAATATACACTGTAATAGATTGCTGATTTCCTCCAGGTAATCCATTTTTTTCCACATTTCCTCCCACATTCCAAAAACATGCGATGTAGGTTGATTGCCATTTCATAATTGTCTGTAGTGTATGATTGAAAGTGTGAGTGTGTGTGCTTGTGCCCTGTGTTGGGTGGATACCCACCTAGTGTAACCCACCTAGTGCCCTGAGTTCTCTGGGACAGGTACCATGTCACGAATACCTAAAATTATTTTATGAATTACAACAAGCATAGAAGAATAGTTCATAGGTTTTCAAAAAAGAAATGGTTCAACAAAATAAAAAAAAAGGACATAAAGCAGATTAAAGAATATTCCAGACATGGAGGTTAACAGATCCTAGAGTTATTGGCTACTGAAGTGAATCAGTACAGAGTGTGTCCAACATTGGTACTATCACACAGAAAAGCATTACAGTATGAAATTCAAATTTTATTTGTCACATACACAGTCATACACAGTACGATATGCAGTGGAATGCTTATACGACCGCCTGTGACGTTAAAATAATTTACAAGAAATAAATAGTGGAATAAAATAAGCTAAGTTTAGCTATAGAAACATAGGAAAATCAAAATATAAACAATTATCTGTACAAATGTAGGCAAAAAAGCAATGATTTTAAATGGAAATAAAAATGGAAATAAATGGAAATGTCCAGGAAGTGTGCAAATGTCCATAAGTGTCCGGGGTATGTGCAACTGTGCAACTGTGCATGAGTGAACAGATGATTAATGTCCATAAGTGATCATTACTGTGAGGTGTGAAAAAATGCAGAGGTGTTTTAGTCCAGTGTAGTGATCTGGTTGAGAGACCGTATCGCCTGCAGGAAGATGCTCCTTCTTTAGTCTCTCTGTATTGGCCTTCAGGGAGCAGAAGCACTTTTTTGACCGCAACAGAGAGAACAGTTCATTGCTGGGGTGGCTGAGGTCCTTCATGATCTTCCTGGCCTTGGTCTTGCTGTAGATCGAGTGCAGGTAAGGGAGCTCGATGCGGATGATGCTCTCAGCTGATCGCACCACCCTCTGTAGGGCTTGTCTGTCCTGCATGGTGCTATTCCCAAACCAGGTTGTGATGTTTTCCGTCAGGATGCTCTCTATGGTGCAGGAGTAAAAGTTCCTGAGCACCTTGGAGGGCAGTCTAAAGAGGTGGTAGAGTCGCTGTCGGGCCTTTTTCACCACGGTGTTGATGTGACAGGACCATGACAGGTACTGAGTGATGTGAACACCGAGGTATTTGAAGCTGTTCACTCTCTCTACTGGGCTCTCGTTGATCACAGGGGTCTGCTAGTTCCTTTCCTGCTCAGTGCTGAAGTCCACTATCTTGTCTTACTGACATTTAGAACGAGGTTATTCCTCTGGCACCAGTTCTCCAGATTCCCAATCTCCTTCAGGAAGGCCGACTAATTGTTGTCAGAGATCAGGCCTACCACGTGTCATCAGCAAACTTAATGATGGTGGTGGAGCTGGTAGTGGCCACACAGTCATACGTGTACAAAGAGTACAGCAGGGGTCTCAGAACACAACCCTGGGGAGCTCCAGTGCTGAGAGTGAGGGAGGCTGAAACATGTCCACCCATCCTTACTGCCTGTGGTCTGCCAGTTAGGAAATTAGAGATCCATGCAATGAACCATGGTGGTCAAATGGTTCATTGCCCACGTCTAGTAACCTATAGCAACCGTGGCTGATGATGTGGTTAGTTGGGAACAGAAGCATTGCTTGTCGAAAACACTCGCAACTATCAAAACCATTACATTTTTTTTTTATCAATTAACAAGTTATTTAAAGTGCAAAACGAGACCCGATTAGCGAGTTAAGTTAAAACAAACAAACAAACAAAGATGCTATAAAACACAGTGTAACTGTCACTACAACAAAAAGATGTTTAATTTTAAACATGATGGATGTTTCTTTAAACATAACCCGGGCGAAAGTTATATAAAAAAGTTATATAAATTCCCTCTGAGAGGGAAAACTGGACTGAGCCCCCAAATTGTTAGGTTTGAAAAGAAGAGTGTCCGAAATCCAAAATAAGTTTTAAGCTGTGTTGAAGAAAAAGTGTTATTGCTTGCTGTGTCTGCCACACCTTGATATACTTAACGGTCAGGGAGCGATCAACCGGGAAAGACAAACACACACATGCGCAGGCATGATGTCTGAAGATCTGTTTATTCTCAGCAAAGTAAGCATATTTAAGACATTTGGAATGTATGATGTGTCACATAAAAGCCCAACATCAAAAGAACCAATCATTAACATGTCAGTCATAGAGAGACCCGGAGACAGACAGTTGATAGGAAATATATTTGCATTTTCCTGATTAAACAAAAGGGTTATTCAGACAAGAGTGTTTGGATATACAGTATATTGTCTGTCTGAGTCAGAAAGCCCAGTGAGGGTGAGGATGTTCTCAGGGCACCGGAATCGTCTCAGAATTTAAATACTTTGGATATGGTATGCTTCAGATCATGAGCTGTTCATTTCCTTCCCTATTCTTCTTTCTTCTCAGAATTTTAGTACAGGTTAATTTTGGTTTCCTCACTCCAAAGAATCTGGCAAACAAAGATCTTTTGAAAAAATAAAAAAATGTGAAAATAGCTGTACTTTCTGAATAGTTAATGTCAAACCCCTTGAATTAAAACTGAAAGTCTTGACTTCACTCACACCCTGAGGTGTTTTTTTTTTCAGCTGAAGTCCCCCACATACCTCCTCTATACAATAATATAAAACAGTATTCATTAGACAGTTAATTTTTCCCCCCACATTGTGTTCAAGGTCTTTTGATGGCATCAGCAGAAGGAAACTTACCATCTCCACAGTTCAAATATTGTTGTCTACTCAAACTTCAAACTTGATCTATACCGGTTCAGGTTTAACTGATCTACCGGTTGTTACGTGGTGCGGTATGGAGAGCCGCACCATGCGATGTTTTTAATTATAAGAGCCCTTATGCTGGGCGTTAGAGTGGGTCAATGAAATGGGAATTTCATGTTCATGAGAGTGCTCTTGTGATACACACGGGAAGACCTTCCCGTTTGGAGATAGCGTGGGATTATTAATTAAGGAACTTAAAAGGAAACCAATGAAAACTGTAAACACAAAATAAACAGAGCTCTGCCGTCTCCGCGAGAACGGACGTGGCTCTAGGAAATAAAACAAAACTTTTATCCTCTCGGGGTCTTTGCCTCTGAACAGCACACTATATGTCTGTCTGTCTTTTAGTTTCTCTTTCTTTCTTTCTTTGGCCCTGATACCTTCACCGGTGCTACCTAAATGATCGCGCCGGTATCAGGACCCTTAAATAAACACGCCGTCAGGTGCGGCTCGTTCAGGCTGATTGCCTGATGGCGGCGTTGCCTAGCAACCGTGTGTATAAATGGCCGCGCCTTTGCCTGTTCAGAACTCTGAGTGGTAGCAACCTGCAGAACTGCCCGTTCTGAACAGTTGATGCGTGGCTCTGCCCCTCGCGCGGCCCGCATCGTTACACCGGTTGACAAAAGACAATGTGACAGTAGACAGTGGAGGTACCTTAAGTGCTGATTTAATGGTGCATTCTATATAAAATACACTATAGTTTGATCTGGCAATACCTGACCCCTGCTCAAATGTTTTTTCCCTTTCTCCCAGTGTGTGCTCTTTTCATGACCTGTGCCTGTGCTTTGATAAAAACTTTGATAAAAAACTTTGTTAACTCAGTTTTTTCTAAGCTTCTCTTAGTTACTGTCAAGTGCCAGATTGTTTGCCATTGTCTTGCTCTAGTTTGTTTGGGTCAGCCTTTATGCTTTTTTTTATCTTGTTAACCATCTGTTGGTTTCTAAATTCAGGAAAGAGAAGCTGTCAAGTTTCCTATTTGTTCCTTGCTAGTGATTCTGGTTGTGGTTTCTTGTGTTTATTTCACACATCAACTGTTCAGAACGGGCAGTTCTGCAGGTTGCTACCACTCAGAGTTCTGAACAGGCAAAGACGCTGCCATTTGTACGCACGGTTGCTAGGCAACGCCGCCGTCAGGCAATCAGACGGCGTGTTTATTTAAGGGTCCTGATACCGGGACGTGCAATTATTTAGGTAGCACCGGTGAAGGTATCAGTACAGTGTACCTTAAACTTTACATATTTATTATTTACATAATAAAGACAAATAGAACCTCATCAAATTCTCACCCAATTTTAATTAAAGACTGCATCAGCTGTCTCTAGCATTTTCAACAGATAAGGATAATTTGTTCTTTAAGAAATTGTCATGAATAATGATAACTTAATGGCTATTTAAAACCTCCCAGTCTTTTTTAAATGTAATGTCATAATAAACAGGGCAGAAGCAAAGCAAAGCAAAGCAAAGCAAATCAACAACAACAACAAAAATCATGTACTAGTTGCAATTTTCAGCACAAAATATAAAATACATGTGTAGTACTTAGTGTACACTGTAAAAAAGTCAACTTATGAAAAGTTATCTAAATAAAGTATAAAAAGTAAACTGAACTAAGATATTTTTATTTGAAATGTTCAGAAATAATACTTATACTACAATAATACTACAACAAATATTTTGCTTCAATGTTAAAAACTGTATAATACTAAAAATGTTTTGTAGAACTTTACAGTACATTAAAATGTTAGTTTTGAGTTAAAGCGTTCGTTTCATGTTGGCGCATATACTGTATGGAGCATGATAATTTGAAACTAGACCTGGGCGATTTTATCGTTATTTTCAATTCATTCGAATTGATGGTTCATGTTGATTTTTGAAAAATGAAAATCGATTTTACAGTCTCACTTTGGTGCGGCACCGCGAGCTTCGAGCTTCTGTAGTTCTGCCACGCCCCCTCTGTGACTCACACGTGGGAAATACGAGATACAACATGGCAGCGCGCTCTGATGAAACCAAAGAGCTCGTTTCCAACAGAGGCGCGATTTCTTCAGTCGTATGGAAATAGTTCGGGTTCGCAGCTCTACACATTGAACAAGCCAAATTTCGGTGTAAAATCTGTCTGAAGTTTGTGGCAACTAAAGGAAGCTAATTTACTCGAGCACCTCAAACAGAGCCACAGTGTTGAATCGGCATCGTGTTTGGCGCTGCGAGATAAACAAGACAAGCGGCAGCGCGAAAACACCAGCTAAAAGCGAGGTGAAAACAGCGAGCACATTTCCCCACTGTATCCCATATGATAAGAGAAAAGATATTACTGATGTTGTGTCGTGTTATATCGCTAAAGACATTGTGCCCATATACACAGTTTTAAAAAAAACACGTAAAATGCTGTCAGGCTCCGGTTTGATTTTTAATGTATGTACTTTTAACCCAAATAAGAAGTTCATGTTTGGTTATATCATTTTGCTTAAAGAAATAATAATATAAAAAAACTATACTGTCTGTTTTTTTATTTATTTATTTATTTTATTTTATTTTAAGCAAAAACAATCGTTTTAAAATTGAAAATCGAATTTGGTCTAAAAAAATAATAATTGAGATTCACCTAATAGGGCATATCGCCCAGCTCTAGTAGACTGTAGTGTAATGTGTTCGGACAAACTTTTAAAAAAAAAAAAGAGAGACATTTGTTTTGTGGTTTATTAAATTTTAATTATGGATCAATCTGTCATAATTGCCTTCAGCAAACAAAAATATGTAACATAAACAAATATATTTATTTTTTGAGAACCAAGGATTTTAACAAAATACTTTGAGTTGCTTTGTCTTCAGACCCTGTTTGTTCAGTTAACTCATAAAAGTGCTTGTGATAGGTTGCCTTATTATTTTAAGTTAGTTTTTTTTTACAGTGTATTACTAGACTTCTAAACTAATTTGATAGACTTTATCATCATAATCATTCTGTTAAATAAAATCTTATTTGCATAGCAATTAACAAAACAATCATCATCATCATCATCATCATCATCAACAACATCACATTCTCCTTATAGAACACTAAGACACAGGACTTAGGAAATAGGGGTTTTCTTTAAGTGAGCTGCTCCATCAATGGATATTTCAGTAAAAAAGGAAAGAGGAGATGAGAGGGACGATCATGAGAATTAAACTCAGGGTGAACCTTTCCACACCATTGCACAAATTTCCCGTACAACACTTCAAATTTGTTGCACCAATTGCTGACATGGCTGTACGTCCATCAGCAGTACATAGGTTCTTGGATATGCATCCTTTCATGCTTTCTCGTTGAACTGACAGAGAATTAAAAATATATATATATTTGGAATTGAATAGGCGAAAAAATTCTCAAATTCTTATTTTATTCTGAATAATGTATTTATTTTGATTACATCTATAACAGAGATGAAGATATTCACCTGATGCTGTTATGCAGTGATCTTCACTTCCTTTACAGCGTATTTTTTCTAAGCAGCTGAAACCTTCACAGGTATAGCACATGTTCCCATTGGTAGTTGTTTTGGATGAAGCTTAACAGAGAAATAAAACAAAAAAGCTCATTGTGTCACCAAGAATGAATTCAATAAAATACATAATTTAAAATATCATGCACTGTAATTAAATTACAAAACATTAACTTCTATCATGCATATAGCATAAATAAGAACTGCCAAGAGTAAACAAAACCTTTTTGAAAGTTTTTACTATGAAATAAAATGTATCTACAATTTTAATTTAAAAAATAGTTGTACCTGGGGGTTTTTCTGTACATTTATTAGCTTTGCAGCATTTGGCATTGACGGTCATTTTAATGTCTCCCAGGTTCATGCTTCCACCAGCACACATCTCTGATGTGCCGCAAGTCTTCATTTCAGCTTTTTTAGACTTTATACCATCTATAGAACAAGTAGCATAAGTGAACATGTGTTCTGCACTTCATGCCATTTTAACACTTTTTTACAGCACCAGAGAACGGAATTAATGGACACCAGCAGCCTATAAACAAGACCACGCTATTGACAACTGGTGAGTGGATTAAACCTGAGTCTTTGTTTATACGTGACTCTTGCCTTTCTGACTGACAACAGAAGAAATACAGTAACTCAAATAATCAAGCACGTAAAGCAAAATCTTGTGGTCAACAGGCTACAACAGAACCAAAGACAGGAATCTAAGGCTACAGTAAGCACAAGCACAAATCTAAACTGGAAATGTCCCAAGATGCTTTTCTCCTCACTATGTTTACAAACTGTGGTTGAATTGAGTGTAGCATCTCTGTCAAAAGTTTATTATTGTTTTTTTTTTTTTTTTTTTTTTTTAGGAATTACAATTTCTGTAAGTTTCCTTGTTATACAGTATATTTTTGTATGTAGACTTTTGTTTGTACGGTATATATCCATACTCAGAGTTAAATTCATGAACTAATTGATTAGAATGCCGGATTTACCTTTCATACAAACCTCTATTTCTATCACAGGTGGTTTCTTTAAGAGGGCAAGGTAAGGCCAGATTTTATTAGAATGCAATCACGAAGTGTTTCTATGTTCTAAGGTAATTTAACGGTAAGAACATTCATGTGTTTTTCCTCACTCCAGGTAAAAAATCTTAAATTTTATAACATCGAAATATCAGCATTAAATTACAAAGTTCCCACAATGTAACAAAATGACTATACTTATTTGTCATTGTAAATACATTCAAAAGCTTTTAAGGGTCATAAGGATTTAAGATCTAATTTCTTTTACTTACTCCCAGCCACAGAAATGGTAGCAGTAAGACACTGATCTTTACAAGTTTTCCAGTTACAACTTCCAGATAACGGACAGTGTTGACACGTCAATGTTGACAATGCTGAAAAAAAAAAAAATGAGAAGGACAATAAAAAATAGTTGCATGATGAAAACCATCATTAAACCATTATAATGATGAATTAACTAGTTTACTAGTTTAATGAAATACATGAGAACTTCATTACCTTTGGAGAAAAGCATGCAGAAGAGCAGCAGTGTAACGTGAGACTTCATTGTTGGTGTTTGTTGTGGAGTGGAAGATAAAGTTGAAATGTAAGAATGCTCTCAGAGGAAACCTGCTTTTTATGGTGATGTTTAGTGGGTGTGTGTATGGAAGTAGAGTTTTTTTGTTAGAATATAACTAGTGCTTAAGTTTCATTTCCCTAAAAGGTAAGGGGCGTTATTTCCTAAAAACCTACCGCCTGAAATCAAATGAGCTCCATCTAAAAACTTTATAGTGTTCTTCAGCGTTTCATGGCATTCAGTGTTGAACATTTATGCATGTTTTTTTTTTCTATTGCTATAAGACTTACCAACTGCCCTAAGCCCCAAGACAGCTCTAGAGTAATGTTCATCTAATTCAAGAAGTTCATTCTGACCTACTAAAATAGAATTAGAATGTGGTTTAGCAAACCTGTGGATATGTGATGCTTCAAGCTACAGAAAGTAAAAAGAAGAATTAGACAAAAAAAAAAAAAAAATAGAATCCATCTTATGCATTTACACATTTACACATCAACCATACTGTATATGTCAACTTCACAGCACCAAAATATTTCACAATGTTATTACAACATACAATATTGTAATATTACCCTCTAATAGTTTTAGTTTCATTTTTAGGAATCAGTAGAATTATGTGTTCTGCTTTTGCGGGACAACCTCATACTTTCCACCACAACCACTTGCACCTTACAGAAACTCATCTGGGAATCATCGTCACATCCTCTGTGTCAGGGATAACCCCTAGAGGGCGCCTAGCGCCCAGAGACTTTGTGTTGTGTTTTGTTTTGTTTAATCTCGGTCAGGTGACACGGGCGCCCACCTGAACCGAGTTGGTTATTAGTTTCCTTATAAATAGCGTGCTTTTAGTCCTTTTCGTGGTCTTGCAACTGTTCATTTACATTAGTCATGTATGCCTGTTTCCTAGTGTCTTTTGTTTTCTTCTATTGTGTCTTAGTTTCGGTTTCATTTAAAGTCTATTTGTTTGTTGAGTTTCCCTGCCTGTTTTTTGTTTAAATAAAGCATCGTTTCCGTTAAAACCTGGATCCTTCTGCATTTATGCCTCGAACCCCACAACGTGACAGATTGCAAGACCTAAAAAGAGGCATAGCAGAGGAGCCCTTCCCCGGGGAGATTATTTTTTGGGGGGGCAACGATGTTTGGAGTTTGGGGAGCCGGCGTGGAAGGTAGCCGGAGAACCAAACGGCGTAGCGGCAATAGAGCGGAGTGTGAGCGGGACGTGCAGCAGGGAGCAACCTCCCAGCTTGATTGGAGCAGCTTTCGGCGGTGCGCTAAAATAAATGAAGAGCGCATTCGTGACCTGCGGGAGCAGGTGGCCAAGCTCCAAGGGCAAGTAGCACTGCTGCACCGCGCCGCCGAGGACAGCGAGCTGCCGCCGCTGCACTGCAGCGAAGAGGAGGGCGAGCGACCGTCGCTGCACAGGGCAGCCGAGGACGGCGAGCTTCCGTCGCTGCACAGGGCAGCCGAGGACGGCGAGCTTCCGTCGCTGCACAGGGCAGCCGAGGACGGCGAGCTTCCGTCGCTGCACAGGGCAGCCGAGGACGGCGAGCTTCCGTCGCTGCACAGGGCAGCCGAGGACGGCGAGCTTCCGTCGCTGCACAGGGCAGCCGAGGACGGCGAGCTACCGTCGCTGCACTGTGCCTTCGAGGACGGCGAGCTTCCGTCGCTGCACTGTGCCTTCGAGGACGGCGAGCTTCCGTCGCTGCACTGTGCCTTCGAGGACGGCGAGCTTCCGTCGCTGCACAGTGCCTTCGAGGACGGCGAGCTTCCGTCGCTGCACAGTGCCTTCGAGGACGGCGAGCTTCCGTCGCTGCACAGTGCTGCCGAGGACGGCGAGCTTCCGTCGCTGCACAGCGCCGCTGAGGACTTCGAGCTTCCTTTTCCTCCGCCGCCGCCTTCATGCGCCGCCGAGGAGCACGAGCTCCATCATCTTCCTCCGCCGCCGCCTTCATGCGCCGCCGAGGAGCACGAGCTCCATCCTCTTCCTCCGCCGCCGCCTTCGTACGCCGTTGAGGACAGCGAGCTTCCTTTTCCTCCGCCGCCGCCTTCATGCGCCGCTGAGGACTTCGAGCTCCATCCTCTTCCTCCGCCGCCGCCTTCGTACGCCGTTGAGGACAGCGAGCTTCCTTTTCCTCCGCCGCCGCCTTCATGCGCCGCCGAGGAGCACGAGCTCCATCCTCTTCCTCCGCCGCCGCCTTCGTACGCCGTTGAGGACAGCGAGCTTCCTTTTCCTCCGCCGCCGCCTTCATGCGCCGCCGAGGAGCACGAGCTCCATCCTCTTCCTCCGCCGCCGCCGTCATGCGCCGCCGAGGAGCACGAGCTCCATCATCTTCCTCCGCCGCCGCCTTCGTACGCCGTTGAGGACAGCGAGCTTCCTTTTCCTCCGCCGCCGCCTTCATGCGCCGCCGAGGAGCACGAGCTCCATCCTCTTCCTCCGCCGCCGCCTTCGTACGCCGTTGAGGACAGCGAGCTTCCTTTTCCTCCGCCGCCGCCTTCATGCGCCGCCGAGGAGCACGAGCTCCATCCTCTTCCTCCGCCGCCGCCTTCATACGCCGCTGAGGACTTCGACCTTCCTCTTCCTCCGCCGCCGCCTTCATGCGCCGCTGAGGACTTCGAGCTTCCTTTTCCTCCGCCGCCGCCTTCATGCGCCGCTGAGGACTTCGAGCTTCCTCTTCCTCCGCCGCCGCCTTCATGCGCCGCCGAGGAGCACGAGCTCCATCCTCTTCCTCCGCCGCCGCCTTCATGCGCCGCCGAGGAGCACGAGCTCCATCCTCTTCCTCCGCCGCCGCCTTCATGCGCCGCCGAGGAGCACGAGCTCCATCCTCTTCCTCCGCCGCCGCCTTCATACGCCGCTGAGGACTTCGACCTTCCTCTTCCTCCGCCGCCGCCTTCATGCGCCGCTGAGGACTTCGAGCTTCCTTTTCCTCCGCCGCCGCCTTCATGCGCCGCTGAGGACTTCGAGCTTCCTCTTCCTCCGCCGCCGCCTTCATGCGCCGCTGAGGACTTCGAGCTTCCTCTTCCTCCGCCGCCGCCTTCATGCGCCGCCGAGGAGCACGAGCTCCATCCTCTTCCTCCGCCGCCGCCTTCATGCGCCGCCGAGGAGCACGAGCTCCATCCTCTTCCTCCGCCGCCGCCTTCGTACGCCGTTGAGGACAGCGAGCTTCCTTTTCCTCCGCCGCCGCCTTCATGCGCCGCCGAGGAGCACGAGCTCCATCCTCTTCCTCCGCCGCCGCCGTCATGCGCCGCCGAGGAGCACGAGCTCCATCCTCTCCCTCCGCCGCCGCCTTCGTACGCCGTTGAGGACAGCGAGCTTCCTTTTCCTCCGCCGCCGCCTTCATGCGCCGCCGAGGAGCACGAGCTCCATCCTCTTCCTCCGCCGCCGCCTTCGTACGCCGTTGAGGACAGCGAGCTTCCTTTTCCTCCGCCGCCGCCTTCGTACGCCGCCGAGGAACACGAGCTCCATCCTCTTCCTCTGCCGCCGCCTTCATGCGCCGCCGAGGAGCACGAGCTCCATCCTCTTTCTCCGCCGCCGCTGTCATGCGCCGCCGAGGACAGCGAGCCTCCTCATCCTCTGCCGCCCTGCGTCACCGAGGACGGCGAGCACCCACTGCCTTCACCGCCCAGCATCAAAGAGGACGGCGAGCTTCCTCCGTCTCCGCCGCCCTGCTTCAACGGGGGCATGAAGCCACCTGGCCCACAGGACATAGGTGCCAGCCTATGGGTGAGAGGGGCGGACATTGGACCCTGGGGGGGATGCCCTGGACCTCCTGGGGCGCCCCGGAGTTGCGCCCTTTGAGGGGGGGTTATGTCAGGGATAACCCCTAGAGGGCGCCTAGCGCCCAGAGACTTTGTGTTGTGTTTTGTTTTGTTTAATCTCGGTCAGGTGACACGGGCGCCCACCTGAACCGAGTTGGTTATTAGTTTCCTTATAAATAGCGTGCTTTTAGTCCTTTTCGTGGTCTTGCAACTGTTCATTTACATTAGTCATGTATGCCTGTTTCCTAGTGTCTTTTGTTTTCTTCTATTGTGTCTTAGTTTCGGTTTCATTTAAAGTCTATTTGTTTGTTGAGTTTCCCTGCCTGTTTTTTGTTTAAATAAAGCATCGTTTCCGTTAAAACCTGGATCCTTCTGCATTTATGCCTCGAACCCCACAACGTGACACTCTGGTACAGTACTGACCTCGCGCCAAGCCATTTACACATATAAGGAACATTAAAGGAGTTCCTGGGAGGCTGGCATTTTAGATGTGAATCAGACACGCAATTTGATCACGGTTCCAGCGTACGGAGAAACCTTTCTACCTTGATGGTATCCAAGCACTGGTGAAACACTGGGATAGGTCCTTTAGTGTGGCAGGGAAAACCAAACAACACAGCGCATTAAATAAGTTTCTGATCACTCCTAAAACCTAAAACCACCACTTCTAAAGTCTGTTGAAAGTGAAATATCAGTTGTTTTTATTATACTGTTAAGCTTTACACACCTTTAAAAATATTAAGTGTCCAAATGTACATTAAGTGTACAAATTCTATTCGTTAAATGTCATGTTAAACTGAAGTCATAGTGCTAAATAGCACACAGTTTATTGCAAGTGTCAACACATTAATTTCTCCTCCCTTTAATATTTGTGCAAGAAATGTTATTACCCTTCTAATAATTCTCGTTTAATTACGTTGTCATCCACAACATACTGCATATGAAAATAATCAGCAGAACAGAAGCCATCAATTGCTAGGTTACACTTTTATCTGTATGATAAAGCCTCAGGTAATCCGTTAGAGCAGCATCAGTTAATGGTACTTTTACTGTCCGTTGTTGTGACTAACATCATGGTAGTAACGTGTGTGCAGAAGCTCAATACAGTGTAGTATCACCAAAATCACAACACACCAATGGTCTCCAGATATCCATACCACAACCATTATTTTGTAAAAAAAATAATAAATAAATAAAAAAAAAGAGCTTTTGCTTTTACTATACATTTAGACTGAGGTTAACTATAGTCGTTGTAATTGTGCAAATGATTAAATAAGGTTTGGGTCCTCTCTCTTTTGCTGCCCATGCTAACATGACAAACCAAGGGGTGATTTTTGAGAACATTTTGTTATTCAACAGTCATCTCAAAGTGTATGTTAACAAATTATATATATTGTTTTCCTTTTTTTTTTTTTTTTTTACTTGAGACATATTGGTGACCGGAGACCATTAGTTTCTTAAGCAGAAGTGGAATTTATCTTTCATGTTTCCACATCCTCATGAATTGAATAATACAATGTACACAATTACTGTTCAATTTCCCAATTTCCCAATGCCTGTCCCTGATGTGAGTTCCTCTGCTAACTTTCTTCTTTCCTCTGCTATCTCTTCATCAAACTTGGTTGTATGAACAAGTCTGTCCCAGGACAGTGCTATGGGTATACCTTCAAATAAACATCACAGTAACCAAACAGTGGCCAAGCAGACCAAATAGATGCAGATGCAAAGAGTAGTTAGATAAATCAGTGATATGGTAAGCAAATACAGTAAAAAACTTATGAAGAATAACACTTGGCAAGATTTTGCAGACTTTTTTATCGCGGATAAAATAGGAGGGTTGTGTCAGGAAGGGCATCCAGGGTAAAACCTGTTCCAAGTTGCCTGGCGATTGCATGTAATTGATGTCTTCACTGTAGGGTTTCACCTCTTGGTCAGAGGTGAATCCAATCTTTAACGATTTGGGTTAATTTGATTAAACAATTTACAATGTATAGCATACAGTTTATCTTCTATCCATCTACCGTATAGCACGATTTAGTGTACCTTACCAATTCCGATTGTCCTGTGGCCGACAAAGTTATAAGCAAGCTAATGTAAGATCTGGGCAAATGTTTAGACTTTAGAATATATGACAAAGACAACAGTTATTTATAAAGAAGCAAGAAATCATTAAACTAATCTACAATACATGGAACTATGCTACTTAAACACACACAAACACACAAACAGTTTGGAATGGAAAAGCTAATTGAATTGTTTTAGTACTAGTGTTTACTAGATCTGTCATAAAAACAGTGTAATCTTACTGTTTAGTTTTGGATTGCGCACCAATTTTTAGCAAGGTCTGAAACTTTGTTTGTTTACTTGCATTACGTTTAATTTTCATCCGGAGGTTCGCCTCCAGCGAATGGAATCACAGCATTGCTGATTGGTTAGTGCGCTGTTGTTGAGATGGCGTCTTTCGGGGAAGACCTTCGGTGACACGTTGGTTGCGTGGTTACCGATAACAGCTCTCTGGAACTTCTTCTAAGGCTTTCTTCGCTACAAGACTTTGGAGCCCACAGGGGTGGCAGAGCGCCCGCAAGGGTGGAAGCAAGAGTTGCGAAAGAGTGACTAGCTTGCCACGATGTGTAGAGCCTTGGGTTTAGAGTGTTTGAACTTTGGGTTTTAGACCTCACAGAGTTGGTCCATCCCACGGGTGTTGTTTCGTCTGTCACGTTGGGCTCATACGGTTGGAGTTTTTTAATACTTTTACAAAGTATATTCGTATAAGCCAATGTTCTTCAAATGAAACAAGTTTGCATTCAATACCAAACATCCCATATCTTACATACACATATCTACAGAAAGAGTTTGTAATTTTGGATTACACTTTCTAGCTTAGGAAAAATTGTCAAACAGACATAAACCTAGATGATAGGTTTTTAACCTTGATCCTATATACTGTACAGTACAGACCAAAAGTTTGGACACACCTTCTCATTCAGCGAGTTTTCTTCATTGTGTTCTTTATTGTGTTCTTTAGCCCAAACGCATCTCTTCTGCTTGTTGCCTGTCCTTAGCAGTGGTTTCCTAGCAGATATTCTACCATGAAGGCCTGATTCACACAGTCTCCTCTTAACGGTTGTTCTAGAGATGTGTCTGCTGCTAGAACTCTGTGTGGCATTGACCTGCTCTCTGATCTGAGCTGCTGTTAACCTGCGATTTCTGAGGCTGGTGACTCGGATGAACTTATCCTCCGCAGCAGAGATTACTCTTGGTCTTCCTTTCCTGGGGCGGACCGCATGTGAGCCAGTTTCTTTGTAGCGCTTGATGGTTTTTGTGACTGCACTTGGGGACACTTTCAAAGTTTTCCCAATTTTTCGAACTGACTGACCTTCATTTCTTAAAGTAATGATGGCCACTCATTTTTTTTTTTTTTACTTAGCTGCTATTTTCTTGCCATAATACAAATTCAACCTCTTTCTTTGAATGAGAAGGTGTGTCCAAACTTTTGGTCTGTACTTTATATAATTTCTTTGTGTCACAGATACTGCTTTGTGGTAAGGTTAATGGGATGGCGCCATTCGACTGGGAGGGGGGTTCTGGAATGTGATCGATCGATCGCTCACTTTGCGGTGGCCTGTTGGTATCGCTACATCACACAGTTGTAAATGTGTTTTAATTAGGACAGGATTAATCAAATATTAGTTTCCTTCACTTGGAGAGAACAAAGTGGAGCCTCATGCCGGTGTGGGACGTACGTATATGTCTACGGACAATGTCTACAAGTCATTATCATATTGTTAGTCCACCCGTAATATTTCATAAGTCAGTAGCATCGTTTCAATTTCACTTTATGGTGATAGTGACAGTACGGTTTCAATATCAGTTATTTAAGGGCTGGGGAACAGGAACCATTTCCAAGCACGCTTGACCCCGGGTACAGTTGATTTTTGTCTGTAAGCATGCACTCATTCTGAGCACGGAAAGCAATCCCTGAATCAATTGCAGAGGTGGTCTTGGGAACGATTCATGTGTTCCCAAGCAAGGAAGGCGGGACATGTGTACGCACTCATACTCAAAAGAAGAAGTGACATACAGTGGAACCTCGGATTGCGAGTAACGTGGTTTACGAGTGTTCCGCAAACCGAGCAAAGATTTTAAATAATTTTTTATTCGGAAACCGAGCAAGTATTAGTTTACGAGCGCCGAGTATCATGCTTCACACATGCGACTCTTATTATGACATCGAGCGTCACTCTCTCACCCCCCCCTCTTCCCCCTCCCACCCTTCCCCCACGGCTTCGCAAACACAGAAACTCTGCTCGTGCGTGCGCAATTTGACACTGAAACACACACGCACAGACTCTCTCCCCTTTTCACCCCTCCCGGCTTCACAAAGACACAGAAACTCTGCTCTGTCGCGATTCTTTTCAAAGGTAAGGTGCTGGTTCATTTGTTTTTTTGTTTTTTTTTACTTTACAGCAGTGATTCCCTTAGTATGCGCTCACGCCAGGTCAGAGAGATTTCTTTTTTTTTCCTGTTAAAACGGTTTTTACGTGTTTGTGTGTGTGTCCGTTTGTTGTGAAACTTAAGTGATTCCTTTAGTATGCGCTCGTGCCAGTCTCGCTTTTTTTCCGTTAAACCGGTATTTCCGCTGTGTTTATGCGCTTGTTGTAAAACTTAAAAAGTGAGTCTGTTAATATACGCTCATGTCAGTCTCAGAGAGATTTCTTTTTTTCCTGTTAAAACGGTGTTTCCGTTGTGTGTGTGTGCGTGCGTGTGTTTGTTGTGAAACTGTTGTGAAAAAGCGAGGTGGGGAGAGGGAGGAGGAATGTTACTGTGTAAAACGAGGCGAGGGAAGGGGCTAATTCCACACACACACACACACACATGGCGCGTGCGCGCACCAATGGAAACACTTATCTGTCAGGATTTATTTGTACTTTTTTTAAAGGTTTAAGTGCAGATTAATTTGTTTTATTTTCATTTTATAGATTGTATTAATTATTTTTATGTATTTATTTTTGGGGGCTGTGGAACGAATAATTTGAGTTTTCATTATTTCTTATGGGAAATGATAATTTGGTTTAAGAGTGTTTTGGAATACGAGCCCACTTCCGGAACGAATTATGCTTGTAATCCAAGGTTCCACTGTACTGTAAATATGTAAATATTATATATTTTTAAATACTGTACATAGTATTAAATATATTACATATTAAGTATAATACATATATTATACAATGCAGAAGTGAAAAATAAGTAAGTAGAGTTTAAGTAGAGTTCACTGAAACGTTTGGTGAAAGTTTCATAGTGAAAAAAGGATGTGTGATGTCACTAACAGTGCTTCTAGCTTTCTTCCTCAGTCAGTCAGCATAGATACTGTGGGACAGAGATGAGTCGCTGTAACCATGCACACAAACAACAGTTTAGACAGTCATTTCCAAAATTACTGCACACTGTGGTTTTAGACAACACTGCAAGCTTAGCATAAAGAGGAACTGCTTTACTACAGACAAGTCATATGCAAAGTCTCAGCATAAATTATACTTAATTATACTCAAGTTTTACGTAAGTAGATGTACTGGGCATGTACTATTGTATAATATTATTATACATTTGTATGTAGAATGAACCATGGACACTTAAAAGCTATAAATTGCTAAATTAATGTATGAATCATTACTACTATCTTGTATTATTAAAGCTTAAAAAGTATATTGTTTATATATATTATACTGACTATACTGATATATATGTATAGTCAGTATAATATACAGTACATATATCATATATATATATATATATATATATATATATATATATATATATATATATATATATATATAAAAGAATACATAACTATACTATATGTATGAATTTATATTTTTGTTAGCAAACACTAGTTATTGTTTTTCCAACCAATGATATTCATCCAGTTGTTTAAGTTAATCATCTTTGGTAAGGAAACTTGTCTTTTCCAAATTGGTCTTGTGACTATTATTATGTGGAAGTCTGTGGTATGAATGTGAGGCATGCTGTCCTTGTCCTGATCAGGTTTGTTTATAATGCTAACAATGAACATGAGACCCAGTAGAGATCCCTGAGGCACCAGCCACAGTTTCCTTCCAGTCAAACAACACATCAGTCTCTAAAGAGAATAAATACAATCACTGTGTGAAAGATGTGAAATTTTATCCTACATATATGAGCAGACTGGATATTTATTTGATTTAGTCACACACCTCTTAATGGCAAACCGCAGAGCTGTAGATGGTCTTCTCATCATCATCATCATCATCATCATATACACACGTGGACAAAATTGTTGGTACCCTTCGGTCAATGAAAGAAAAACTCACAATGATCACATAAATAACTTTAATCTGACAAAAGTAATAATTAAAAAAAAATTCTATGAATGTTAACATGAAAGTCAGACATTGCTTTTCAACCATGCTTCAACAGGAATTATTTAAAAAAATAAACTCATGGAACAGGCCTGGACAAAAATGATGGTACCCCTAGAAAATACTGAAAATAATGTGACCAAAGGGACATGTTAATTCAAGGTGTGTCCACTAATTAGCATCACAGGTGTCTACAATCTTGTAATCAGTCAGTGGGCCTATATATAGGACTCCAGGTAGTCACTGTGTTGTTTGGTGACATGGTATGTACCACACTCAACATGGACCAGAGGAAGCGAAGGAAAGAGTTGTCTCAGGAGATTCGAAAGAAAATTATAGACAAGCATGTTAAAGGTAAAGGCTATAAGACCATTTCCAAGCAGCTAGATGTTCCTGTGACTACAGTTGCACATATTATTCAGAAATTTAAGGTCCATGGGACTGTAGCCAACCTCCCTGGACGTGGCCGCAGGAGGAAAATTGATGACAAATCAAAGAGACGGATAATCCGAATGGTAACATAAGAGCCCAGAAAGACTTCTAAAGAGATCCAAGGTGAACTTCATGCTCAAGGAACATCAGTGTCAGATCGCACCATCCGTCGTTGTTTGAGCCAAAGTGGACTACATGTGAGACGACCAAGGAGGACACCATTGTTGAAATCAAATCATAAAAAAGCCAGACTGGAATATGCCAAACTACATGTTGACAAGCCACAAAGCTTCTGGGAGAATGTCCTATGGACAGATGAGACAAAAATGGAACTTTTTGCCAAGGCACATCAGCTCTATGTTCACAGACGGAAAAATGAAGCATATCAAGAAAAGAACACTGTCGCTACTGTGAAACATGGAGGAGGCTCTGTTATGTTCTGGGTCTGCTTTGCTGCATCTGGCACAGGGTGTCTTGAATCTGTGCAGGGTACAATGAAATCTCAAGACTATCAAGGGATTCTAGAGAGAAATGTGCTGGCCAGTGTCAGAAAGCTGGGTCTCGGTCGCAGGTCATGGGTCTTGCAACAGGACAAAGACCCAAAACACACAGCTAAAAACACCCAAGAATGGCTAAGAGGAAAACATTGGACTATTCTAAAGTGGCCTTCTATGAGCCCTGACCTCAATCCTATTGATCATCTTTGGAAGGAGCTGAAACATGCTGTCTGGAAAAGGCGCCCTTCAAACCGGAAACATCTGGAGCAGCTTGCTCATGAGGAGTGGGCCAAAATACCTGCAGAGAGGTGCAGAAGTCTCATTGACAGTTACAGGAATCGTTTGATTGCAGTGATTGCCTCAAAAGGTTGTGCAACAAACTATTAAGTTAGGGGTACCATCATTTTTGTCCAGGCCTGTTCCATGAGTTCATTTTTTTTTTTTATAATTCTGTTGAAGCATGGTTGAAAAGCAATGTCTGACTTTCATTGGTTAACATTCATAGAATTCTTATTTATTATTACTTTTCTCAGATTAAAGTTATTTCTGTGGCCATTGTGGGTTTTTCTTTCATTGACTGAAGGGTACCAACAATTTTGTCCACATGTATATACATTTTAATGTTTAATGAATTTTTTTTCTTTGACTGTTATTAATGTTTTACTTAAAAACAAGAACGTATCACTTTTTTTTTAATGGCGACAGTGCCTGTGTTTTTCAATGTTTTTTATTGTAACTTGTAAATGTCTTCATTCATTTAATTGTAAATTTCACATCTAATTAAAATTTTCTCAATTCTGACTGATGCTACAGATTGCAAACATCGCACTTTAGCACATGCTGTAATATACACTGCGATTGATCTCTGATCTCGTCCAGGTACTCTGCTTGTCTCTCACAGTCCAAAACACCATGTGGTGTAGGTTGGCTGGCATTTCAAAATTGCCCGTTCAGTGTATGAGTGTGTGTGTGTGTGTGTGTGTGTGTGTGTGTGTGTGTGTGTGTGTGTGTGTGTGTGTGTGTGTGTGTGTGTGTGTGTGTGTATGTGTGTGTGTGTGTGTGTGTGTGTGTGTGTGTGTAATCCATCTAGTGCCCCTTAGTTCTCTGGGACAGACTCCAGGCCCCCAAAAATCCTACACAGAATAACTAGGATGAAACTAGGAGGAACATTCCATACATGGAGGTGGCAGAATGAAGAGATACTCGAGCCACTGCCTACCTGAATGGGAATCAACACAGAGAGTGGCCTCTAGTGGTCAACTGTGATACCACCCCACAGAAACACACATTATCATGATAACGTCGATTACAACCTTAACAGCAAAACCTATAAAAGGATATTAATATTTTTAAACATGAGAAACAATCCCACATTTAGTGCAAGTATTAACACGTAAATCTTTCCAGCTCTAATACATGTACAAGAAATGTTTTGATTGGAACTATTTTAGATCAATAAAGCATTTCTTTTGCCTGTTCTGTCTGAACTGCTTGAGTCGCTACAGACACAAAAACAACTTCTTCAAGATGATAGAAAATGTGAAATTTTTAGAACAACTTGAACATGAGCAGCTTTTTCATTTTTATTCTCATCATTTACTCACTTCCCATGCACTTCCCTCTCCTTTCCTCTTATACACTCATGTGCAGAGTAAATCTTATATCTTATATCAGAGTAAATCTAATAATGTCTTTATAAATAAGTGGTCTATTATCATATCATGTTGTCTTTCATTAATAAAACATTAATAAAACAATGTGAATATTATAAATAAACAACCGGTTTTGCCAAATGAAAGATTCCCACTGAATGATTCTGACGGTGTAAGCTTCAAGAGACTGTGTATGTGTGTGTGTTAAAGAGCCTATGTGTACATTTTGTTTGTTTCTTTTTATTAAAAATAAAATACTTTGATGTTAAAACAACCCCTCTGCACCCATGCCGGCCCCCTGTGACCACGGCGGTTACATCCGCCCGAACCGCGCGTAATACCAGTAAAACACTGAAGACATTTTCTTATCAATAACGTGGAAAAAAGTAACATGGGGAAACGCGCAAGAAAGACATGAAATTGAGTTTTACTTGTAATAAATGTAAACAGGTCCATTAATAATGCAATTTTATTTTTTTCAAAAATAAAAAATATATGGGTAATAATAACTACCTCCTTACTAAATGAGTATTAAAGAATTTTGATATATGAGAAGTTGCAGCCAGGTGATCCTAATCATCAGTCCTTGATTAAGTTTAATCAGCAGGTGTGCGTTTTGGCAGTTCGATAGTCTGGAGCATTCAGTGGTTCTTTTTCTAATTGTGCTTTCATCAACTTTATATTTAACATGCTCAGTGAAGGCTGTAGGGCCTGGGATGTAGCTCTTGCTGTGTTATTTTGTTGTTGTTGTTGTTGTTGTTGTTGTTGTTGTTGTTGTTGTTGTTGTATTTCCCTGAGCAATTCATTGTCTGACATTAGGGTGAATGTGCTGGAACGTCAACTCCTGGGAAGAAACTGTTCTGAATTCTTTCCGCTTGTGAAGGATTTTTCTCACTGTAGAATGTTAAACTCGAAAATTGTACCCCTTTCCAGATTGACTACTCTAACAGTTGCTTCTCTAAGATCATTGCTTATGTCTTTCACACAGATTGGCCTTATTTTCTGAAAAGAACGAGCTACTGTAGCTAGGGCCCCCAAATTAGTTTTGGTGCAGGTCATAAACAAATCAACGTAACCTGAAAAGGGTGTATTTTCTACAGGGTAAGGTTTTGTTTTTCAAACCACTTAGGAGACCCAGCTGAACATTTTGAAATCCAATAATAATATTTATTCACTGGGACAAAACTGTGAAGTTTAATCTCTTTTTTTTTTTTTTCAATAGCCCAAACTATTTAGAGATACTATTTTGGCATTTGTGCTTTTTAACAGCCTCAAAGAAAACATCAGTTTGCAGCGCTTGCAGGAGACTTTAACATGTGGCTTGTGGGTTTCTATACGGATGCTTGTGTTTAGTGTGTGTAACCAAGAAAGACACAGATATATGTGTGTGTGTGTGTGTGTGTGTGTATATATATATATATATATATATATATATATATATGAGAGAGAGAGAGAGCGAGCGTTAGGAGAGAACTTAGAAGTTAAAACAAAGAAAGTGTATTTGCCAGCTGAGTCTCTTAGGAAATCATGAGTTTTTATTCACTAGTTGGTTCTATAACTCTCCTTGTGTTATTTGTCTGTATATCAGGTGAGAAGAAACCTGTTTCATTCATATATATCATATGATGGATGCATACTTCATTTTCTAATGGTTTAAATAAGCTCATCTAGACTAATTATTTTCATACAGCAGACTGTTAAAGTCTTTTGTCATGCTTTCAGTATTGACACAGTAATTTTCCCATCCAGTCCCAATTATTGTCAATCAGTGTCTGTGTGATGTTAATGCTGTTTTCTATTGCTGCTTGTGTGCAGATGTAGAGAGCATGAGGACGCTTAAAAATGTAGCTGTAAAACACGGAGGATCGATCACTATTCCATGTCTTTATGAGGAGCGATATGAAACAAACCGTAAATACTGGTGCAAAGGGAAATACTGGTCTTCCTGCAGTATAGTCGCTGATGCAAACACATCTGGAAGTACATCAGTCATTGATTATCCAGAGCAGAATATGTTCACTGTGGAAATGAACCCCGTGTCTGATTCTGGATATTATTGGTGCGCAGCAGAAATTGGTAGTAGCCCAGATGACGGTGTTTATTTGTACCTGACAGTTAGTGAAGGTAAGAAACTTAAACAAGACAGAACTATAAGATTTGTGACAGATTCTGTTACACAACTCATTTGCTGTCTGTTTATTCAGATCCTGGTCTGTCTGTAGAGTCGGGCAGAGTGAGCGGTGCAGAAGGTGGAAGTGTCACAGTCCAGTGTCTCTACAGTGCTGCGTATAGGGATACACAGAAGCAGTGGTGCAGATTCAAAGACAGAAGCTGCAACAGAGTGGGGGAGACTGACACATCCCAGAATTCAGCAGTGCACATCAGTGATAATGGGAGATCCTTCAGTGTGGAGATAAGAGGACTGAAGAAGAGTGATGCTGGCTGGTACTGGTGCAGTGCTGGAGGTCTGCAGGTTCCTGTTCACGTCAGTGTCAGTGAACAGGAACCTTCAGGTATAATAACACACACACTCATCCCTGCTTTAACAAACCATGAGATAGAGATCACACTGATTATTTGTACTTTGTTTTGACTTCAGTGACCAAAGGATCAACTATAACAGTGGCTGCAGCAGTGACTACAACCACTCACCATGTCGGTAGTTACACGTATGTAGGAAGCTCCATTTTATGCTGTTTTCCACTGCAGGTTTACAGATTGTCTATAATTATAAGCTTATATAATATTATATATTTATTAATAATAATAATAATAATAATAATAATAATAATAATAATAATTATTATTATTATTATTATTATTATTATTTTATTATTATTATTATTATTATTATTATTATGTTTGTTTAATGTGCAAAATAAATAATGTTATTTATTTTACTCACCAGTACTTGATATACTGTATTATTACACAATTAAAGCTTGAAATAGCTAATTTTACATGAATAATGGAGCTAAAACTTGCCCATTAATTTTCATTCTATAGCTACAGTACATTAAATTATGCGACACTGTGTACTGCATATGAATGAAAATAAATAAATAAATAAATTAAGCGGTCAAACTTTACTTTCTTTACTGTCTTTGTCTTTTATGTTTTAAACAGATCCGTCTCGAAGCACAATTCAGGTAGCATCAGATGTACATGTTTGAGAGAAAATTAGTTTAGCTGTTCTTAAGTTCATGTTTTTTTTAAATACAAGTTTAAGTATTTCTCACCCACAGCAGCACGTCTGACTGTAGCGTCTAGCAATGAGCAAACCATGTGAGTGCAAACACACACTTAATTTTTCTGCAATAACATGTTGAACACTATGATCATGTTCTCTGCAGTTTTAATCGATTTTTTAAAAATGTATTGTCCTATTTTAAAACTTGCATGTTTTTATGTGCAAACCAAACACTGCAGTATATACTATCTCTATCATGAGTTCCTTTTCATGAGTACTAACTATATCTATAGGAAAGAGAAATTTAGCACTGATATTCGGGGTGTTAATTGTCTCCAGAGGTCACAGTTTGATGCATATGTCGGTTTTAGAGTCATGCTCTGTACAACAGCATGTAAACCTTCTGTTCCAACAAAAATGTTTACCTTTTAAACAGTAAGAAAAGAAATGAAGATATTTTGCTGCATTTACATTTTATTAGTACATAACGTGCATAGTTAAAGCTAAACTATCTTCACTTGGATCACAGGGCGTAACGAACAAAGCGTGTACAAATATGCATACCAATACATTCCTACCGGATATCACAATATATTTAAGCAAGATCACATAAGGGGGAGAGTCAGCACGGCTGTATGATACGCCAGGACAGCAGCATGACCTTGAGCGTGATATTGCTTAAATATATTGTGTTATTGTGTTTATCATCAGTGTTAAGGTGTGTCATAAATAAATTAAAAAATCTGGGGGGGCGGGGGCTAAAACTCACCATACAAGCTGATTTTGAAATATGTAATTTTTTTAAAAAGAACATTTTTATTAACAAACCATTAGCTGGGTTCTTCTGGGTTCCATGAGCATTAAAAATAAATTTGACTTGACTTGGTTCAGAAGTTTCCATGTCCCATTCGCGAGCCACTGTATTGTTTTGTTCCTCCACAATCATGTTTTTCCCATGCCATCGGGATTGCCCTGTATCATTCTGTGTCACAGATATCTTAATAATCATTAATTACACTAATTGTTGATCACAGCATGGGTGAAAGTAGGTTTGTGCGGGCAGCTATACTGAGGAGAAAGCAGCTGCCTACCGAAAACCACACTCAAATCACACTTAGTCCCTAAACTACGTTCATCAAGAAAATACATTTGCTAATGTTATCTCATCTTAAACAACACTTAACCCTCTTAATAATTGCTTGTTCTTTTATTTAAGGCTATAAAGCTAACTAGCTCCTCACACAAGGCTGAATTCCAAATCGCTCTCCAACCCCCAATCCAGGGCGTTACTGTGCGTTGAACAAGTGATTGCACGCCTAGTTGCACTAGTTTTCCATTAAAATCTATCTGAGGGCCTCCGAGTGGCGCAGTGGTTAAAGCGCTCGCCCTATCATCCGGAGATCGCTAGTTCGAATCCCGGGTGGTGCTGTAACCTCTCGCAGCCGGAGGTCTAGAGAGAGCTGATTGGCCGAGCTCTCTCAGAGGGGAGGGATGAGAGGTACTTAGTGCTCCCACATTAATCACGGCTTTACAGCCAATCAGGGGCGTCTGTGAGCTCGCGCAACGGAGGGAGCGGATAGCGCTGTCCTCCGAGTGTGTTACGCCGCCCCCAACGGTGCGCGAGAGAGCAATTCGAAAAGATGCGGTCGGCTGGCGTCGCGTGGTTCGGAGGAAACACGTGATAGTTTTCGGCCCTCCCGGCTGAGTGGTAGTAGTAGCCTTAATGTGGGAGCCCCCTAGTGACGGGGAGGAATTGGACACGACTAAATTAGGGAGAAAATCGGGGAAAAATCCACAAAAAATAAATAAATAAATTTAAAAAAATAAAATCTATCTGAGATTTCACAAGGAACCTGATATTAATGGAGCTGTTATTCTAAAGGTTAAGTATAAAAATATAGAAAAGCTTACGAGACTCTGGTTAATTTCACTAACCAGTAAAATTAGAAAAAAAAAACAAAAAAAAAAAACAGAAAACCATTGAACTAGAAAAAAAAAATGGTTCAATAATGAAATAAATGTTTTGGCAAGCATCAAACAATGTTTACTAACAAATTCTTGTCTATAGTTGGAGTAAATTCCAGATGTTCTGGTGCCTGGTGCCCCTTATTTTGCTACCAGTGATACTGATCATCATTATCTCCATCTGCATACTAATAAAGAAACGCAGTAAGTGTCTCTGGTGTGCCATTTATTTATCATGTCTTGCATTTATTTAATAGTAGCATGGGCATGGTAAATGATGTTCTGTTATATTATTTCAATTTGTTCTCATTCATTTTTCAAATTGCATTTACTGTAATTCACTGATTAAGAGTAATCTGGCTTTATTCTCTCTTTCTAACTTCCAGAAGCAAAGAATCAAATCAGGACCATCGAGAGGAGCAATGACACCACTGTTCACACAGTTAGTACTGCATTTAATGTGTGCTGTAATGCAATATATTATCATGTTACATTTGATATCAGTACCTTTGAGTACTTCCAACAAACTGGTACAATCAGTTTCTTACCAACTCAACTGTTTAACAGTAAATGATTTTATTTCATGCTGAGAATGACGAATCATACATTGTAATGTATTCAACTCAAACTACAGTCTTTATTTAATAGGGATGCAAAAATATTTTGCATTAAGAGTACTAGTAAGCATTAAGTGTACTGTTACATTTAGTGTGTGTGTCTGAAAACAGACCACTTTAACAGCTTAAGACTCTGTCATATACAGCACGATTTCTGTGCCAAAGGTAAGTCAGCAATGCCTTAGTCCATTTATAAATTAATTTCAAATGGTTATTATTAGACGTGGCAGCAGCAGTAACAATAGACATAGTAGTTGTAGCTGTAGAAGGAATATTAATATAAATTCATTAATTATTATTAAAGGTTTAACAAATCAGTTCTTGCATCCACGGTCTTTAAAATCAAAAGCATTCAGAGCTAATTAGCAGGATGTAATTGAATTAAAATTAATTTTAATTAGAGAGTGCAATCCAAGCTAAGAATTAATGTGGTTAAATCCATAACCCCCAGTTTACTCACTTATCTGGCACGAACTGATTTGATATTGAGACTCTTATTAGTCTTTATTCATATCCTGTTCCAGGAGTCTCCAAATGATGTTGATAAGACGAGCGACACCGCTGTGGTTTGCTAGTAGAAGGTGTGTGATACACTCAAAATATTTATTAACATATGTATATAACTTACTCAACTATGTAGGGTAAAATTACAAATCTTTTACACAGTGATTGTATTTATTCTCTTTAGAGACTGATGCTCTGTTCGGCTGGAAGGAAACTGTGGGTGGTGCCTCAGGGATCTCTACTGGGTCTCATATTCATCTTCAGAATTATGAACAAACCAGGACAACATGCCTCACACTCACACCACAGACTTCATAGTCATTTAGAAAAGACCAGCGTCCTTACTATAGGTGCCACATGAAAACTGCCAATGCTGAATTAATATAATTTCTTATACACAAGCTATCATTATGCCATCCATTATACACCATTACAGCCCTTAAATACAACATGTGCTTATACTATAACACAACATGCCTATACATTTGGATAAAAATAGATGAAACAAAATACAACTGGTGTTTGATAAGAAAAATTAACAATTTTAGGGTCTAGCATAACTATGTATTCTTATATATTTAAAAAATTAAGGTCTAAGAATGTGCTGCATGTACATGTCTAATGAATATTTAAATAATTATATTTTGTCTATCATTGAAGATTTGCTTAAAATTAATATTCAGGGCATTTTATTGGGACATATGTGTATAATAATAATAATAATAATAATTATTATTATTATTATTATTATTATTATTATTATTATTATTATTATTGTTGTTGTTGTTGTTGTAGGAGTAAATTCATAACTTCATTAATAATCACCATATTTCCATATATCATCATCACCACCATCACCACCACCACCACCAACAACAACAATAATAATAATAATAATAATAATAATAATAATAATAATAATAATAATGTTTTAAATTCAACTGTATGCTAAATGCTGCATAAATAAAGTTTATACCACACCAGGATTGAATTATACATTTTGCTGAACTTACATGAACTAATGCATCTCATGGATAGTAAATAATAAAAGCAAGAAATGATTAGTTTTATATTTATTCATGATTGCTGATATTCTTGATCATTACAAATCAGAATAATTTTAATACTGCTTCTTAATGTACATTTCCAGGCCTAAAGGGATACAAGTAATACACAAACGAGACATCCTGTAAGCAATAACAGGTATTGCACTCTTGATCAGTGAAACCATGAAGAGTAGACAGGAATGAGAATCTTGCCAAAACCAATGCATTATTACTGGGTAACACACATGCTGTGGATTACACACATATTGTGAGAAGAACTCATCGAATTAGGACTAAACATCCGTGTGTCCATAAAATGAATGAATAAATAAATAAATAAATAAATAATCATAATAATAATAAACACTTGTTAGTGAGACTTATCATGAAAAAAAGGCTTCGATTTCAAAAGGCATAAAGATTGGACTTTGGAGAATTGGAAAAGGGTCATTTGCTGTGATGAGTCCAGAATGACCATATTCCAGAGTGATGGTGCATCAGGATAAGAAGGGAAGCGCATGAAGCAATGCACCCATCATGCATAGGGGCCACAGTACAAGCCTCTGAAGGCAGTGTTATGATCTGGGGTTCCTTCAGTTTGTTAAGTCCAGGCTAAGCAACAATATGTGGCAATAAAATGACGACAGCTGATGACCTACATGTAGTAAATGTCCAAGTTATTACATCTATGTTTATCATTCCTGATGGCACAGGCATATTCCAGGATGGAGAATGTGAAAGATGTGCAAACATGAGGAATCATTTTCACACATGAATTTTCACCACTAAGTCCTGAACATGAGATCCAAAGACATGAGAGGCAAGCAAAGTACCTTAGAACTATTCCTCAAGGTTACATATTTACATACAGTTAAGCCTTTATTTGCCAAATATATACATAATTGCACAGGAAGATTCTTTCTTCACGCATCCCAGTGTAACTGTGGTCCGAGGGCAGGGTCAGCCATAACACAGCACCCCTGGAGTAAATAGGGTTAAAAGAGAAGGGGCTCGAACTGTCGACCTTCTGATCAGTAACTCAGTGCCTTATCCCTCTGAGCCACCGCTGCACCCCACCCTTGTTTATTTGCCTTTAGTACCCTTAATTATTTTTAACAATGTAGTATAGGTTGTGCAAAACTGAGAGCAAATTGTCAGTTAAAAACCATCATAACTTGTAAAGGGTGCAAGTTGAACTTTTTTCAGAATCCTCAGAGACCCAGCCAAACATTTTTCTTTAAGGTTTGTGGGGGTGTTTGCAAAACTTAGGGGCATACAGAGCCATCTAGTCCGAATTGGAAAATTTTCCTAAAACTGCCTGTCTGATTCATTAGAGAAATAATAGCAAGCCATTACCGAGGGAGAAGGAATTCCGTCCTCTGTGGGGGTAAAAAAAAAGTGCAATAATAATAATAATAATAATAATAATAATAATAATAATAATAATAATAATAGGGACTTACAGAGCCAGTACACCAGGGAATATGGTGTTCTTCAGGTCTGGATTTGAGATCCCCTGCTTTAATCCATATTGCAATAAAAATAACTGGCTTCTCCCATCAGCACCGGCGGCCATCTAATCCACACAACAACTTAGCACATGTTTTACAACAGGTGCCCTTTCTGACCAAATCCTCTCATTTTATTGTGACTTGGGACCAGCACTGCGACCAGTATTTGGGGTTGGGGCACTGGGTGGGAATCAAACCTGGGCATTCCACATAGGCATGAAACCTACCACTGAGCCACTAATACCACAATATATACATATATATATATATATATATATATATATATATATATATATATATATATATATATATATATATATATATAAAACCTACTACTACCTACTACTTTTTTTTTTAAATGTCTTAAAACAGTGGCTGCGTCAG
Source organism: Clarias fuscus (assembly GCA_030347435.1). Taxonomy (NCBI): domain Eukaryota; kingdom Metazoa; phylum Chordata; class Actinopteri; order Siluriformes; family Clariidae; genus Clarias; species Clarias fuscus. The sequence continues at coordinate 9,515,041 of CM059231.1, forward strand.
CCAGCTCCTACAACACTAGTGGGGGACACTTCAACCAAGTTTCAACCCTCAAACGTTTCCGTTTCTCCACTAAAGCATCAACCCTCTGCTAATTTTATCTAAGACAGTCTATATTATATAGGTCATGGGTATGGAAAGTGCTCTCAAATAGGCAGATAGACACTTTAGAGCTTTTATGTGTCCATGGTTTATTTTGCGTATTAAGTGCAAGAGTGCATGACCTATCAACTTATTTAAAACTGAAGAAATAGTACCTCATGTATAATTAGTGCTGAAACTTTTCATATGACTTGTCTCTAGAAACAATTTCTGTTGAGCTTGTAGTGTTGTCTAAAATGACAGTCTGCACTAATTTTGGGACTGGCCGTCTGAACAGTTGTTAGTGTGTATGGTCACAGCGGCTCGTCTCTGTCCTACAGTACCTATGCTAGTTGACTAGGAAGAAAGCTACAGTAGAAGCATTATTAGTGACATCACACATCCTGGCCCCTTCCCTGTCATCAGGTAAAAGTTTCAGCTGAAAGGACCATGTGCTATTTCAGTTTTTCTTTTTTAATAAATCTGCAAAAAATTCAACAATTCTGTGTTTTTCTGTGAATATGGGGCGCTGTGTGTACATTAATGAGGGGGAATGATTTTAGCAAATGGCTGCAATATAACAGAGTGAAAAATTTAAGGGGGTCTGAATACTTTCCATACCCACTGTATATACTCGCTAAATAAACGCTGCCTTTTGCAAAGTGAAAGTGCACGCAATGTGAGGAGCTTTATTACAGTCATAATATACTCAGATCACAAAAAACAATCAAGAAATACAAAAAACACAGCATAATATAATGAGGTCATTATCACATTGTTAACACCTCTGTAATAGTCAGTAGCATAATTTTTATTTCTCTCTTGATAGGTGGGTCGGTACCGGTTTCATTATCATTATTTAGTCTTAATGTTATTACAAAAACGGCTCAGTGGTCACTACACTTGAAAAATTAGGAGGACTGATAGAGGCTGCAAGGACTTTAGAGCCAATTTTAAATCGGGAGACATATACTGTACATACAAGTCGGTAGCGAATTCGGCTCAGTGGAATGGTGGCCTGAGATTGACATCACAGAGGGTTTATCCAATTCTGCCACCTGTTGTGATGACAATAAAAAAAATGTTGTGAGACTGCCATGCGTTGTCTTCTATCCCACCACTTACACTAAAGTTTTAGGACTTCACTGGCACCATGTGTCTATCCTAGAGCATCAGAAGACACCCTGTAAGTCATTTTGTCCTCCAATCTTACCACATGCCCATTGAAGCCATTCCCTGCCACAATGCCCTGGACCATCCAATAACTCCTCCTCCCTTACAATTAATGATTCCATAACATCTGTTTATTTACAGCACCTGCTGCAATCAAGAGAACAAAAAATATTGGCAAGATAAATGGCATGAAACTGAAAACAAATGACACAAAGAAGCACATGTTTTTAAAATAATAATAATAATAATAATAATAATAATAATAATAATAATAAAGAAAATTATAACATTCTTTAGGCAAAATTTGATTGTTTTTCTGGCTTCTCCAGATATTAGTAGAAATACTGAGAAAGATACAGATCGTGTTATGCTACATGAACATTTTCAGTTTAACAGTGTTTAATTTTAGGAGGAATTTCCCAGAGCAGGTTAAATGGCTAGACTTTACCCTGGAGTCATGTTTGAACCAAAAACAGTGCAAAACTACAAAACCCACCAGCTCCTCCATTTGCACTTGTTTATGTTTAATGTGTTCTGTATTTAAAAGCTTATCTACGTCATGTTTTAAAGATAACTCTTTAATATTTATGTTCAGATTTCTGAGTTTTGTTGATGTTTTGTTAGTCAGCATAATTAATAAACTATTTGCACTTGTATCTGTCTCTACTACTAAAACATTAATAACAGTATGGCAGCATTATGAGTAATGTAAAATGACTATTAGCATATGACGTTGTTTATGGCTCAGATCATGTGACACAGAGTTTAGCTTAGTGTTTCCTTCTGGCTCTCATGCTTAGTCCTGCTGGACTCCCTGTTTGCACTCTAACGTACATTGACCCCATCCATTATGTGATGGTGAGCATATTGTACCTAATCTGGAATGCTTGTAAAGCTGCTTAATGGCAAGGTCCACTTTAAAAAAAAAAACCAAATTGGAGTGACATCAACTAATATAACTACATTGTAAGGCTTGGCATAGAATGATGTCTGGCCGGCTTCTTCTATGCTTGAAACTGCTAGTTTATATTACAGGTTTTACAAAGACATCTTTACATTTTGCAGGAACGCACAAACTTATTGCATCGTGGCTGTTCATTTTACTGAAAACAAAAATAAATAAATAAATAAATAAATAAATAAATGCTAAAGATGTCCTATACATATAATAGAAATGTAACAAGAAGACCCTGAAGATTTTCCTACAGTAACACATCCTAGCAGCAGTGTTGTACTTCTGTTATACATCAAATTTGGAAAGCTTATAGGTGGTATTTTTTTTTTGTTTAATAAAGTGCATCTTATTGTCATTAAATGACACAAAATGAGCAACGATTTTAGTATGACATAAGCAACAGATGTTAGTTCCTGTTATAGAAGCTATGAACACTTGTTCCTGAGTCAGCCTCTCTTTTCATCTGTCAAAGTTATTAATACAAAAAGTCACTAAATGATGCACGCTGTGGCTTTAGTAAGTAAGCTTCGCAGGAAGAGGAACTGCTTCAGCGGCTACAGACGCCGCAAGGAGAAGAGAGACACAGACAGAGAAGCAGGACGCAAAAAAAAAAAAAAAAATCCCTCACATTTTACTCAACAACAGAAGAAATCTAACATGAGCTGCTTTTTCCTTGTTATTCTCACCATAACCAGTAAGTACATACATTTCCCATTAATTCTTTTATCATATTTGACACTTTTTTTTTACTTATAGAGTAAATCACTGATATCTCAAAAACTAAAACCAGCAAGACAATCGTCATTAATATTGATTGATTGAATTATCAAATATTAATTTACTTTCACTAAGTAATAGAATGTTTTTGCTGTTTTGTATGCAGGGTTTGACAGTTTTCAGTCAGCATCCAGACAACTAAGTCTACAAACTGGTGCATCTGTCACTATCCCATGTCTCTATGATAAGGAATATATACAACATAAGAAATACTGGTGCTATGATGCTCGTTCAGCATTTAATTACTGCACAATTCAGGCGTATACCAATAATACACAGGGGAAAGTGACAGTGACTGATAATCCAGCTGAGAGTCTCTTTACTGTGACTATGAATAATCTCCAGGCAGGAGACACTGGAATGTACTGGTGTGCTGTAGAGATAAGTGGAATATTTCAGTATGATGTTTCAGAACAGCTTCATATCACAGTGAAAGCAGGTATTAAGTTGTAAACTTTAAATACTAATCAATCAGTGTAGTGCTGTTATTGGATATTAACTCTATATTTGTGCTCAGCTCCTGATCTGTCTGTGAATGAGAGCAGAGTGAGAGGTGAGGAAGGAGGCAGCGTCACAGTCCAGTGTCTCTACAGCGCTGAGTATCAGAATAAACAGAAGCAGTGGTGCAGATTCAAAGACAAGAACTGTAACATATTTCAGAAGTCAGAAACATCCCAGCATTCATCAGTGCAGCTCAGTGATAATGGGAGATCCTTCAGTGTGGAGATGAGTAGACTGAAGAAGAGTGATGCTGGCTGGTACTGGTGCAGTGCAGGAGATCTGCAGGTTCCTGTTCACGTCAGTGTCAGCGATCCACCTCCAGGTATCATCACACACACTCATCTCTGATTCAACAAACAATGAGATGAAATCACACTGATTATTACTTTTGATTTGGTAATAGTGACTAAAACGACTACAACAGGAACTACAATCACTCACCATGTCAGTACTTACGCGTGAGTAAGAAGCTCCATTTTATGCTCTTGTCTTCTGCAGGTTCACAGATTTTCTATATTTTCTTACTTATTCAAAATTATAAGGCTAAATTTGATTATAAGTAGTATTTTATGTCGTAAGAATTTAAACTCACTGACAACTTTATTAGGAACACCTGTTTATTTATTCAGTGACAAACAGTTAAACAGCCTTTCCCAGGGGGACACGGGACCCTAGTCAGGGTACACCCTGGAGGTGATGCCAGTCTGTCGCAGGGCACAATAAAACTGTCTACAGTATATTTAAAAGGAAAGGGGCTGCATTTAGTATTACCCTGTTTACTGTATACTGTATTTATACAGGGTGGGCCATTTATATGGATACACCTTAATAAAATGGGAATGGTTGGTGATATTAACGTTGAATGGCCCCCAAGGTCTCCCGATCTGACCCCCTTAGACTTTTATCTTTGGGGTCATCTGAAGGCAATTGTCTATGGTGTGAAGATACGAGATGTGCAGCACCTGAAACTACGGATGCTGGAAGTCTGTGCTGGCATTTCTCTTGCGGTGTTGCTATCAGTGTGTGAAGAGGGTTGCATTGACAATCCATCACAATGGGCAGCACATTGAACACATTTCATAAGTGGTCAGAAACTTGTCAATAACTCATGACAGAGGTTGTGCTCAACCGTGAGGGCTGTTACGATAAAAAAAAAAAAATTCTTGTGAAATTCCCAATAAGTTTGATGTGTCACATGACCCTCTTCCTATTGAGAAAACAAAAGTTGGATCCAAGATGGCCGACTTCCAAATGGCCACCATGGTCACCACCCATCTTGAAAAGTTTGCCCCCTCACATATACTAATGTGCCACAAACAGGACGTTAATATCACCAGCCATTCCCATTTTATTAAGGTGTATCCATATAAATGGCCCACGCTGTATATTAAACCTTCAATTCCAATGGAAATGTTTATCTTTTAAGCTGTTTAAAAGCTGCATTTTCATTTTTATTCATTCAATTGAATTTTATTTTATTTGTATAGTGCTTTTAACAATGAACATTGTCTCAAAGCAACTTTACAGAACATAAAAAAAAGAAAACAAAGAAAAATCATGATGTTAGACAAAATCATCTGCAAGCTTGAGGTGACTGTGGCAAGAGAAATTTCTTTTAGATGGTATGAGGAAGAAACCTTGAGAGGAACCAGGGTCAAAAGGGAACTCATCCTTACTTGGGTGACCCTGGAGAGTTTGATTATGAATTATTCTAAACACCGGGGGGGGGGGGGGGGGGGGGGTGATGTGACCAATGTCCTTTCTGCAGTTATGTACAGTGTACCGTGTGATGCAGCTACAGCATATGTACTGTAGAGTGTGTGTATTAATTAGGAGTTGTCGTCCTCAAAGTCCACAAAGGTGTTGGCAACCGTCTGCACACCGGTTTCTCATGCAGCGCTGATTTCTCTCTGCTTATAAGAAAGTGCAGCGTGCTTTCTCTTTGCGACATTATTGTGTGGTCTCTCAATTCTCTCACGTTGTCTTTGATCGCATCCATATTGCCAAGTTTAGCTTGGTTCTCGTCTCTATTCGGATTGGTCGATGGATACCACAGCTCTGATCGACGACTACGGCTCAAGATGCATCTACTGTAGCAGCACTAGATGAGTACTGGAGTATGAAGTTATGGAAGTAATTAAGTGTATGCCAGGCTCAAGAGTTAGGTATTTAATATACCTTTAAAATGGGAGACTGTGTCTGAGCCCCAAAACACTGTCAGGAACGTTATTCCAAAGCTTATTTTAATTTTAAATTCTGGGATCTACCAGAAGTCCGCAGTTTTGTGATCTTAAGGAGTGTGGTGGATCCTTCACCTGGCACACGGGCAGCGATGTTACAATTTCATCTGGTTTTGATGAGATATATAATGGAGAAATAAATTTCACCATCTAGGCAGCATGGTGGTGTAGTGGCTAGCACTCTCGCCTTGCACGTCCAGGGTCTGGGTTCAATTACTGGCCAGGTTCGGTTCCCGTCTCTGTGTGCATGGAGTTTGCATGTTCTCCCCGTGCTTGGTGGGTTTCCTCCGGGTACTCCGGTTTCCTCCCACAGTCCAAAGACATGAAGTTAGGTTAATTGACATTCCCAAATTGGCCATAGGGTGTCTGTGTGTGTGTGCCCTGTGATGGATTGGCACCCTGCCTTGTGCCCAAAGTCTCCTGGGATATTCTCCAGGACTCCTGTGACCCAGGATTAAACACAGGGTTAAGCAGTGTAGATGATGAGTGAGTGAGATGGCCACCATCTCAACAACAGACTTTTTAAGGGTACAGTTTAGATCATAAGGATGATGATTTGACTATCTACAATGAATGAACAAATGAATGTATGAATTAATATTATTCACTATAAATGATTCAGCCAGTGTGTACCAACAAATGTCTGTCTATAGTAGGAGTGAATACCTGATCTACTGCTACCTGATAGCCCTTCTTTTGCTACTGGTGATACTGGTCATCATCATCTCCATACTAATAAAGAAACGCAGTAAGTGTTCCTGCATGGTGTCATTTGATTTGCACAATGTGAATGTATTTAAGAGCAGCATGGCCATGGAAGTTAATGTTGTGTTATATTATTTGAAATGAAGAGGATGGAGGTGTAGTGAGAATCCATTTGCTGGAGGTTTACTAACAAGTCATTGTATAATCCACATATCAGTGTCCAAACACATTAGAGTGTCTCAAAACCAAAGGACAGCTTCAAATAGTAGTCAGATAAACCATTTAAGAGACAAAGACAGTAATGAAGAGTATTACCAGAATAACACGAAGCCAGAGAAACAAGGCCAGGGTGAGACATGATGGGAAATACAGTATAACACTCATGAGTGATAACAGTTGGCATGACCGTTAATGTGTGTGAATGTGTATTATTATTATTATTATTATTATTATTATTATTATTATTATTATTATTATCTGTTCTTTAAATTGAATAAAATTGCATTCAACTGACTAAACGTAAATTGGCTTTATTCTATCTTTCTAACTTTCAGAAGCAAAGAATCAAATCAGGACCATGGAGAGGAGCAATGACACCACTGTTCACACAGTTAGTACTGCATTTAATGTGTGGGGAAATGCAATCCATTATCATGTTACATTGTGTGTGTGTGTGTGTGTGTGTGTGTGTGTGTGTGTGTGTGTGTGTGTGTGTGTGTGTGTGTGTGTGTGTGTGTGTGTGTGATGCCTGTCTGTCTGTCTGGAAACAGCCCTCTTTAATAGCTGAGGACCCTGTTATGTACAGCACGGCTTCTAAGCCAAAGTTACGTCAGCAGTGCATTTATTAATTTATTCAAAATTATTATTACTATTATTATTAGTAGTAGTAGTAGTAGTAGCAGTAGCAGTAGCAGTTGTGGCAGTTGCAGTTGTTCAAATGTATTGAACAAGATTTAACAAAGCAGTTGTTGCATCCACAGTCTTCAAAATCAAAAGCATCAAAAGTGAATGAGGAGGACGTGACCTACAGCTCTACACATATTGCTTCCAAGGAGGAAAATGTAAGTTAATTATATTAAAACAAAGTCTAAACAAAAGTTAAGAAGTGGTTAAATCCATAACCCCCAGTTTACTCACTAATCTGCCAGGCACTGGTTAGGTATTAAATATTATTAGCTATTAAACTCTTATTAGTCTTTATTCATATCCTGTTCCAGGTGCCTCCAAATGGTTTAGATGATAAGCTCTCCTACAGCTCTGTGCTTTGCTAGTGAAAGGTGTGTGATACAGTCAAAAACATGTATATTTAACCTACTCAAATATGTAGGATGAAATTATAAACCTTTGACACACTGATTGTATTTATTCTCTTTAGAGACTGATGTACTGTTTGGCTGGAAGGAAACTGTGTGTGCCTCAGGGATCGCTACTGGGTCTCATGTTCATCCTCACCCTCATGAACAAACCAGATCAGGACAAGGACAACATGCCTCACACTCATACCATAGACATACATCATAGTCACATGACCCTCAGTCATTCAGACCAGCTTTTTTACTGTAGCTGCCACATGATAACTGTTAAAGCTAACTCAATACAATTCCTTTTATACATTTTTTGTTTATTATTATTTTAACTGTAGGATTAAATTCAACACTTAATTAATGATTGCCGTATTATCATCATAAATAATAATAATAATAATAATAATAATAATAATAATAATAATAATAATAACAAAAATTGGATGCTAAATGTTGTATTAATACAGATAATACCAAAAAGGACTGAATCATAGATTTTGTTGAAATAACATGAACCAACATTCCTCTTGGGCGGCACACATGCTGGGGATTACACACAAACACACACACAAATACAGGTTATAACAGAGCTAATGCAATCTGCGAATTTGCGAATTTCACAGCTTCTAATTTCATCTCAGGTACTATATAGGTCTCTATATGGAGTTCTTAAATAGACAGATAGAGTACCTTATTAATCCCAAAGGGACATTACAGCAACCAGTTCATAGATTATACAAACAAACATACAAGGTAAGAAACATGTTTCAAGGCTGATGTAAAATTTAAGATCCCTACAAAAAAAGATTGTATCAGTTTGTGTATTATTTATAATGTTGTTAATGATCTTTAACAACCTTTAAAAGATTTTGTGTTCAACAAAAGTCGTCACTTTTTGTCCTTGATCTAATTTGCTGCCACTACTTGCTGTTTGACTCACTACAAAAAAAAAAAAAAGCTTTATTGAAATTAATACTTTTTAACAGCCTTAAAGAAAACATGCAAAAAAACATTCCCTATATATTGCAAAACTTCTTGCTTCATTAAAAATTCTATGAAAAAAAGTTCTATGAAAAATGAGTTGACCCTCATTTTGCTGTTCATATGGACTTCTGTATAGCAGCTTTCTGACAAATCTTAAAAAATAAAAAATAAACAAAAAAACATACACACTGACTTTTTCTGTCAATGTAATAAAAATCCATCAATAACTTTCTGTGAGTCAGTACAACGTCAGAAAAATTTTGGTAACCTCCGAAGTCGTCCCAACGTTGTGCCAACAGCAGTGCATATGTTGGGCCCATGTTGGCATCATTGGTTGACCCAATGTCATTTTGTCCATTCGACCGCTGTAGGTGGGGCCAAAGATAGGTTGGCCAAATGTTGGTTAACTAGATAATGGCAAGGTTGAAAATTCTAAATTGGAAATTTAATTATATTGCTTTAGCTTTGTGCAGCAGACTCTCTCAAAAATAGCATCACATCAGGAGCTCATATAAGGGTTGATTACCAATCTAGTACATTACATTAAATAAACTATATCTAACTCGATTATATTGATATATAGATACCACCGTTGGCCGAATGTTGGTCCAACAGTGTCGCTTGTGTTGCTCCTATTCTCCCTGAAAGGCGGCTATGCTTTTCTGTTTGCTCTACTGGCTGACCAATGCAAATACAAATTAATTGTATTTTGTGCTCAACCGTGAGGGCTGTTAAACAGGTCACTAGATGGCGCTTATCGCTAGGGAGGAGCCTAAAACACCACAGAGGCCAGGAGCTGCAAATTAAACCCGGCAGCCAAGCTAAACACAAGCAAACGATTTGTGCCTCTTTGCTCCTAACTACAGGTGGGGTAATATTCATCCAAACGAGATGTAAATACCCTTGAGTAAGAGTGTTGAGAATCTGTGCGGATAATATGAAAACATGATTGCAATTAGTAGTTTTTGTTCAGTCCTGGTGTCAGTTTATCAGATGTACAGTGAGAAAATATGTAAAAGAAAAGCAAAATAAAAATAAATAAACCAAATAAAGATCAGGGAAGCACGGTGGTGTAGGGGTTAGCACTGGCGCCTTGCACCTCCAGGGTACGGGTTTGATTCCCAGCCAGGCTCGATTCATGTCTCTGTGTGCATGGAGTTTGCATGTGCTTGGCGGGTTTCCTTCGGGTTGTCCGGTTTCCTCCCACAGTCCTAAGACTGTACAAAAATGCCTGTAGTGTGTAAGTGTATGTGTGTGCCCTGCGATGGATTGGCACCCTTTCCACAGTGTACCCCGCCTGAGTCTCCTAGGATAGGCTCCAGGCTCCTTGTGACCCTGAATACAGGATAAAACGGTATAGACGGAATGAGTGAGTGAAAGTATGACATCAACAAGATGCAAAACACCGTTCTAAACACTTGTTCCTGCATCAGTCTCTCTTTTGAAGTTAATATAAAAAATCACTATGAATTTCAATAAAGGCGGGCTGTGGTTTTAAACTACACAGTATGCTTAGCAGAAAGAGCAACTGCTTGACACGGTAACAACTTCACAGAGAAGCAGGATGCAAGAAAACCTCAAATTTTACAATTACAAAAACAATGTAACATCAGATGCCTTTTCACTTTCACATCATCTCCACCAATCACTCCTTTTATCAAAAGTAGAGTGCTAAATCAGAGTGCTTATCATCTCTTTTATTCTCATCATCTCCACACTCTTTGATGCACTGAAATTGATGTATAGAGACTTCAAGGAATTAACTCATTATTAATCATCAGTGGTATATGATAAAATATAAATAGTTTTATTTCCATTAAGTAAGAGTAGTGTTTTATTGTCCTGTATGCAGGTATTGATGGTTTTTAGTCAGCATCCAGAAAGTTCAGTCTTCAAACTGCAGTATCTGTCACTATCCCATATCACTATGGTAAGGAATATATACAACATACGTAATGCTGGTGCTTATTTAGCATACAATTGTTGAACAATTCAGTAAATTGTACTGATTTGTTGTAGAGATACACCAATTAGCCATTGTGACATTATGACCACCTGCCTAATATTGAGTAGGTCAACTTTTGCCAACATAGCAGTGATGCACTGTGTGTTCTGACACCTTTCTATCACAACCAGCATTAACCTTTTCATCGATTTGAGTTACACTAGCGCTTGTATTGTATCGTGTGAAAAAAGTCCAGTTTCTGCCTAATATACCCCTGCCACTTCCAGCTGTCACTGTAAAGATATTATGAGATATGAGATAATGAGATAAGATTGTGAGATACTGTGAGAAGGGCCAAGTTGTGTTGGCTAGACATCTGAGTCAGAGCAACTCCAAAACTGCAGCTCTTGTGGGATGTTCCCAGGCTGCAGTGGTCAGGACATAACGAAAGTGATCAAAGGAAGAGAAACTGGTGAACTGGCAGCAGGGTCAAGAGGAGCCAAGGCTCACCGAAAAAAATGGGGAGCGAAAGTTGACCCATGTAGTTTGATCCAGTAGAATAAATAAAAAGGTTAATGCTGGTTAGAAACGTGTCAAAAAACAGAGGTCATTATTGTTTTGGTAGCAAAAGGGGGGACCCAGGTAATATTAGACGAGTATTCATAATGTTATGGCTGATCAATGTGGGCAGAATAAAGGAGCGAGATGTTAAAGAATAGCTTTATATCTCAATGAAAGTAGGTACAGTATTACGTGGAAGTAAGTATTAAGTGAAAAACTGCAAAAACTAATGTGTTTTTAGCGATGCTTTTATGGATGATTGGTTATATATTTGTGCTCAGAATCTGATCTGTCTGTGAAGGAGGACAGAGAGAGAGGTGAAGAAGTATTCCACTTTGACATTTAGCGTTCGCTGAACAACTCTGGACTCTGAACCTTCATATACAGTATGTAGTCAAGTTGAAAAGTTGGTACACCCCTATCTGAATATTTTTTTGTTTAATAACATAATAACAATAACATCATATACAACCTGAGACAAACAAAAGCATATAACTTTTAATTTTACCATGCAAATGTTTATGTTACAAAAATGAGGCCAAAAAGGAAAAAATATACAGTGGAACCTTGGATTACGAATATAATTCGTTCCAGAAGCGGGCTAGTATTTCAAAACACTTATAAACCAAATCAAAATTTCCCGTAAGAAATAATGGAGACTCAAATTATTTGTTCCACAGCCAAAAATAAATAAATAAAAATAATTAATACAAAATATAACGTAAAAATAAAACAAATTAACCTGCACTTTACCTTAAAAATATCAACAACAAAAAAATCAATCAATAAATAAATAAATCCCAACAGATAAGTGTTTCTGTTTGTGCGCGCAGTGCGTGTGTGTGTGTGTGTGTGTGTGTGTGTGTGTGTGTGTGTGTGTGTGTGTACAGTACTTAATCCACTCAAATATATAGGGTAAAATTGCAACCCTTTCACACACTGATTGTATTTATTCTATTTATTTAGACACTGATGTTCTGTTTGGCTGGAAGGAAACTGTGTGTGCCTCAGGGATCTCTACTGGGTCTCATGTTCATCCTCAGTATTATGAACAAACCTGATCAGGACAAGGAGAACATACCCCACACTCATACCAAAGACTTATTTCATAGTCAAGTGACCCTCAGGCATTCAGAAAAGATAAGCTTCCTTGCTGTAACTGCCACATGATAACTGATAAAGCTAACTCAATACAATTCCTTCTTCACCAGTCAGATGTTATGTCTCTCCACGTACTATACACCAGTGCAGCCCTGAATACAAAATGTGCATATAATACAACACATCTGTCTAAGGAATCTAACATATTATTTCAGGTTCGAGCCCACGTCCATGTCTGGCTGTAAAGCAGAACTTATTAATACAAGAATTTTTTTTTTTTTGTAAGGTTATGTAGTATATGCCTTCTGTTGTACTTCTTTCATAATCAGCCATATACACTCCCTGTTCGGAAATTGAAAGTGAATCACATATGAGAAATCGAGAAAAAAAAAACGTAGATCAGATAAAGATTAAGTTTAAAATGACTATGCTGAGCAAGTCATCCAACTCTTCCATTATAATTTATTGTTAATTAAATATTTATTAGGTTGCTTGACAATGTGGAGTGTAATGGAGGCCACATGTGGTTTGCAGTTAACTAACAAGGTTACATATTTCCAGATGTTTTAGAGCGGTCATCTGTGTGAACAGGTGTGACGGAGACCACAGCTTTATAAAATAAGCTGTTTCTTAGGCTTACCTGATGACAATGTTCAAACAGGGAATGGCCAGGATGTGTGATGTCTGATAATGCTTCTAGCTTTCTTCCTCAGTCAGCTAGCATAGATACTGTAGGATATCTAAACAAATAACTGTTTAAAAGGTCAGTCTCAAAATTAGTGCACACTGTGGTTTTAGACAACACGGCAAACTTAGCAGGAAAACGAACTGGTTTAGTACAGACAGACCAAATGCGAAGTTTCGGCACTAATTATACATGAGCTACTTAATTCTATTTCTTCAGTTTTAAATAAGTAGATACAGTAGGGCATGTACTGTACTATTGTATCTTATTTCACATTTATAAGAAGAATAAACCATAAAATACATTAAAGCTCTAAAATGTTTAATGTATAAACCATTATTACTATCTTGTATTAGTAAATCGAAAAAGTATTTTGCTTACATTGAATAATAGAGAAGTTCAGTTTTTAATCAGCATCCAGACAGAATTTTTCAAACTGGCGAGTCCATCACCATCTGAGTGCAGGAGATTGGCACGGTGTCACAGTTTAGTGTCTCTGCAGTGCAGTGTATCAGAATAAACATAAGCACACAGAGGAATTCAGTTCAGAGAGTAAGCACATACAGTATAGTGAACAATTCTGCAGATGAATGTGAGTTATGATAAATAATTAACTCAGCCTCTGATCTTTCACAAGCCAGAGTAGTCCTAATGTCAGTCCCAAGACTGAATAAATTAGGAGGGTTGTGTTAGGAAGGGCATCTGGCATAAAAAATGTGCCAAATCAATATGCAGATCATCATAAAGAAGATTTCCATAATGGACCGGTTGAGGCCTGGGTTAATAACCACTGCGCCAGGTACTGCTGTTTAGCAGAATATCTGTAACAATTGTAAGAGTTTTATTAATAATAAAAGAGTTTTAGCTTATTTCATTTTTTTGCAAACTTCACACTGATATAACCCAAACAATTTTTAAATAGTATTTTGGCATTTGTGCTTTTTAACCGCCACAAAGAGAACAGATGGCAATACTTCCTGAGGACTTTTACATGAAGCTTGTGGTTTTCTATATGGATGTTTGAGTCTAGACTGTCACTCAAGAGAGAGCGAGAGAGAGCGAGAGAGAGAGAGAGAGAGAGAGAGAGAGAGAGAGAGAGAGTAGGAAATAAGTGTAGCGTATTTGCCATCTGAGTCTCTTAGAATAACATGAGTTACTCACTAGTTGGTTCTATAACTCTCTTTGTGTTATTTATCTGTTCATCAGGTAAGACTAAACTTGCATCATTCCTGTATATTGTGTGTATGCTTAGTTTTCTAAAGGTCTAAATCAGCTCATATATCTAGATATAGATCTCATATAGCAGACTGTTAAAGTCTATCATTGTTAATTCAGTCTGAATCATTGTGAATAAGTGTGTGTGTGTGTTTGTGTGTAATGTTAATGCTGTTTTCTATTGTTGTTTTGTGTGCAGATGTAGAGAGCATGAGGACACTGAAAAATGTAGCTGCAAAACGTGGCAGACCGCTCACTATTCCATGTCTTTATGATGAGCGATACAAAACAAACAGTAAATACTGGTGCAATGGGAAATACTGGTCTTCCTGCAGTGTAGTCGCTTATTCAAACACAACTGGAAGTACAACAGTAACTGATTATCCAGAGCAGAATATGTTCACTGTGGAAATGAACCCCGTGTCTGATTCTGGATATTATTGGTGTGTAGCAGAAATTGTTAGTAGCACAGATGACGGTGATTATTTGTACCTGACAGTTAGTGAAGGTAAGAAACTTAAACAACACAGAAATATAAGATTTGTGACAGATTCCCTTACACAACTCATTTGTTGTCTGTTTATTCAGATCCTGGTCTGTCTGTAGAGTCGGGCAGAGTGAGCGGTGCAGAAGGTGGAAGTGTCACAGTCCAGTGTCTCTACAGTGCTGCGTATAGGGATACACAGAAGCAGTGGTGCAGATTCAAAGACAGAAGCTGCAACACAGTGGGGAAGACTGACACATCCCAGAATTCATCAGTGCACATCAGTGATAATGGGAGATGCTTCAGTGTGGAGATAAGAGGACTGAAGAAGAGTGATGCTGGCTGGTACTGGTGCAGTGCAGGAGATCAGCAGGTTCCTGTTCACATCAGTGTCACTGATCCACCTCCAGGTATTATCACACACACACTCATCTCTGATTTAACAAACCATGAGAAAGACATCACTGATTATTTTTTTCTTAGTTTTGACTGCAGTGACTAAAGCATCAACTACAACAGTGACTGAAACAGAAACTAAAGAATTGACTACAGCAAGAACTATAACAGTGACTGCAACAGTATATTCAACAGTGACTAAAACAGAAACTACAACCACTCACCATGTCAAGACTTACAAGTAAGTAGGAAGCGCCATTTCATCATGTTGTCCTCTGCAGTTTTAATTATTAACTTATTCGAATAATAATAATAATAATAATAATAATAATAATAATAATAATAATAATGTGTACTTAATGTACAAAATAAATTGTGTTATTTATTTTACTAACTAGTAATTGATATATTATCCTACTATTAGTATTTTATGTCATAAGAACTGAAACTCAACGATTACTTCATTAGGAACCCCTGAACACCTGCTGATTCTGTAATTTATGCAATTACACAATCAGTTAATGCCTCAGTAAGCAGGTGTTCTTAAAAAAAGTGACTGTTCAGTGTAAAATGTGCTTTTTTCTGTGATGGGAATGAATTCAATTGTGCATTCCATTGTATACAATTAATACTTGAAATAGCAAAGTAAGCATGAATAATGGAACTAAACCGCTCCATTATTTTTGATCCTGTAGCTACCGTACATTAAATTAAGTGACACTGTGTATATAAATGAAGGAATGAAAGAATGATACTGTATATAAATGAAAGAAAACATTTTGTCAAACTTCAATTTCTGTTTTTTCTTTTATGTTTTAAACAGATTTGTCTCAAAGTACAATTCAGGTAGCATCAGATGTACATATTTGAGAGAAAATTTATGCAGCTTCCTTATTTCCTCATTTCTACTGTAATTTTACTTATTTCTCACCCACAGCAGCACCTCTTACCTCTGTGTCTAGCAGAGAGAAAACCATGTGAGTGTAAACACACTTTTTCTTTCTACAATAACGTTTAACACTATGATGATGTTCTCTGAAGTTTTACAGATTTGTAAATGTGCTGTTATTTAAAGTGTAAACGTTAATTCAAGTTCTGTTAAGATGTTATCAATTATTTCTCAATGACGGCGACTGACAGTTAGCAAGGGATATTTAGTCCAATCACGCCCACAGGAGAGCTGGGAGGCTCATCATTCCTCCTCTTTCTTTCCATCCTCTCTCCTTTAACCCTTTCCTTTCCCATTTTCCTAAATAAAATGACCCTTTTCCCCGTGAGACCTCGCCTCGTGTCCATGCTTTATGGTGCTGCCCGTGCAAAAAGGGTCAAACCCATTACACTATGTATGAATAAACCATGTCATTTATGGTAGACCGTCCGGCACAATAAAACTGTCTAAATTAAATGAAAAGGGACTTCATTTAGTTTTACCCCGTGTAGTGTATATGAACTAAGGAAAACATTTTAAGTGGTCGATTTTTATTTTCCGGCTTTCTCTGTTATGCTTTAAACAGATCTGTCTCGAAGCACAATCCAGGTAACAACAGATGTACATATTTGAGAGAGAATTAATGCAACTGTTCTTTTGCCCCCCACATTTCTAATTTTCATTGTTTCTCCCTTACACCAGCACCTGTGACTGAAGTATCCAGCAGGGAGAAAACCAGTCCAGGAGTGGGAATGTGAGTGTGGAAAAACACACTTTTTTATTCTAGAATAACAGGTTGAACACTATGAATGCTGCTATTTTAGTCCAAAAGAGTGCAATATCTGGTTAAGACTGGGAGTGGCTTGGCTCAGGTGGTGCAGGGGATGGTTTAGGCAGTGCAGGGCATGGCTCAGGCAGTGCAGGGCTCTCAGAAGGCACCCCAGGATTTTCCAGCTGTGTGAAGACAGAACAGTGCTCTCAGAGCTAGCATATTTCTGTCTCAGATTTCTCAACTCATTCATGTCCTTCTGTAAGGGACCACCCTTAGACCACCCTGACCACCCTAGAGGGCACTGTGTGCCCGATAAGGTTGTTTTTGTAGATTTCTGTTTGTAGACTCAGTTTCCCAGAAGGCCCCTCGGTCAGGTGATGAGGGAGCTCGCCTGAACAGAGGTAGCTAATTAAACCTTAGCATTAAACCAAGCATTGGTTATGTCAAGTGGGCATTTGTTTTGTTTTGTTTTAGCTGACATATGTTTTATGGAGCTATTTAGTTAAGTTTTACATCTGGTCTGTTAAGTAGGTGTTAGTTTGTCTCTTTGTCTGTGTGTCTCTTTGTCTGTCAGTATTCTTGTCTGTGTAATACTCTATTTTGTTTAGTTGCTATCTATACGTCTCCTTGTCTCTGTGTTTCCTAGTGTAAGCTTAGCCTCTAGCATGGTTAGCCCCTAGTAGGATTAGCATCCAGAAGGACTAGCCTTTCGTGTGTTTGTAACCTCATGTGTGATTGTGTGTTTCCTCTCTTGTATGTTTTTAGTTTCTAGTCTGTTTAACTACTAACCATTGAACTACTACCTGGCTTACCTCTTAGTCTGTCTAGTCTCCTAATGTGTTTAGATCTTAGTCTGTTTAGCCACTAATCTGATTAGTCCCTAGTCTGTCTAGTCCCTGTTTATTTCAGCTCCAAGTTTGTTTTGTTAAGCTCTATACCTGGGTTTGAGTTAGATGCTTCAGGTTTGAAGTCATGCTTTAGTACAATAACATCAGAAAAAAAGACATTTCATGTATTTTTTCTTTATTATAAATATAATTAAATCCAGTTTAAAACATGTAAGTTTCCAGTTTCAGTGGAAATGTTTACCTTTTAAGCTGTTAAAAAAAAATGTAAAAATGTTTTGCTGAATTTTAATTTCTAGTCATGCAACGTGCATATGTTATATAATGTGCATGGTTAATGCTAAACTACATATTAGCTTGGATCACAGCATGCACCAAACCAAACATCCTCTTTCCACAACCCCTTCACAATCCACTGTCATGTTTTTTTCCTACTGATCATCATTGGTCCTGGAACCTGCTGCCCATGACATCCCCAGTGCTCTGACACAGAATCCATACCAACCTCCTTTCACCCATGCTGTGAGTACGCTACCAGATAATCTGATTGGACGAGAGGTGTTCCATGAGTAGGGATAATGATATAACATCAATGCAATGTGTAACTAAACATACCACTGTGTCACAGACATCTTAATAATCATTAATTACTAATGACTGTTGGTCACAGGATGGTTGAAAGTAGGTTTGTAAGGTCAGCTATACTGAGGGAAAAGCAGATGCCTGTACAAAAACACTCTCAAAACCAGTCCCAGATGCACTTTCATCAAGAAAACACATCTGTTAATGTTATGTCATCTTAACCAACATTTTACCCCCTTAATAACTGCGAATCTGGCCTAATCTATAGCTATTATGCTAACTGGCTCCCCCAATCAAGGTCATTACTTGGTGTCTTGAACAAGTGATTGAACACCCTAAAGCACTAGTTTTCCACTTAATGCTATTTGAGATTTCACAGTGAAACCTGAAGTTGAACAGAGTTGATATTCTAAATTACAGGACTCTTATATTGCTGTTCTCTTCTTAGCACCTTTAGCTAATCAATTTTTAAATAAATTCTAAACTCAACAGGTAGCCAGTGCAGGGATAGTATTGGGGTTATATGATCATATATTATAGATCTGGTGAGAAGACAACTCTTATTTTGGACTAATTGTAGCTTATTTGTTGAGGATGTAGGACAACCACCCAGTAATGCATTACAGTAGTCCAGTATGGAAGTCATGACTGCATGAACCAGCTTTTCCGCATCAGATACAGATAATGCTGAAAACAAGCTTAGGAAAAACATTTCTAAGCTTGGCAATATTTCTAAGGTGGAAGAAGGCTGTTTTTGTAATATTATAAGTATGAGTTTCAAAGGACAAGTTGCTCTCTAATATTACACCCAGGTCTTTCACTGTTGAGCTGGTAGTAATAGTACATCCTTCTAAGTGCAAGCTGATGTGTGAGAGCTTTTGTGTACTGGTTTTTGGACTATAAGTAATATATCTGTCTTATGAGGAAATTCCCGGTCATTCAATCTTCAACAATTATTAGAGAGCCTGTGATGCAGAGTGATATAGTTAAATGTCCAAGTAGTGTCACCATCTATTATCACCACTCATGGAATGATGCTCATCCAATCAGATTGCTCAGTCAGAAGTAATTGATGTTTAATTTGTCTGTGTTGGTCTGTTTATGGCTAACACAAGCTACAAAGCTTCTAACAAAAGGCTGAATCCTAAATCCCTCTTTAACCTCTGATCATGAGCATACTTTGGTGTGTAGAACAAGGGATTCTAATTTACACCCTACATAGTGCACTAGATTTCCATTTTACACTATTTGAGATTAAACCCCAGAACCAGGAGTTTAACTGATATTTTAAAACTGAATAAGTGTAAATATAAAAAGAATACTGTAAGTTTCTCAGGACTGGCCAGTGCCTCCATGACAGCCTTTTTAATGATACCATTTAAATTATAAACATATTTGACATTTTATACTTTATGAGCATTTTTAACAACTCCTCAATATTTATGAAGATCACAATTGAGGAGTAAAAATCCATGCCCAACACAGGCCAGTCCATCACAGAACATAATACAACTGTCGATAATAAAAAAAATAAAAATAAATAAAAAAAGGACAGCATTTAGCTCTATATGAATATGAATTATGGAAAATGTTTAACTGGTCGAACTTTACTTTTTGTCTTTCTTTGTTAAGGTTTAAACAGATTTGTCTTGAAGCACAATTCAGGTAACATTAGATGTACATATTTAAAAGAAAATTAATGCAACATCTTTCTCCAAAATTTCTAAATTTTATTATTTCTTACCCACTGCCTCTGTGACTAAAGAGTGAGAAATCAATGTGAAAACCATGTGAGTGCAAACACACTAACTTTTTCTAGAATAACAGGTTGAACACTATGATGATGTTCTCTGCAGTTTTACAGATTTGTAAATTTGCCGTTTTGTTTTAAAAATAAACTTATTTATGTGCAATGTAAAGACTGGGGTATTTAAGCAGTAAGTGGACATGTGACCTTTACATGAGATATTGCAGTATTTGCTAGCAGAAACTCTTTCAGGTCATGAGTTCTTATTTAAATCCTCGTGAAACCGATGTGTACGCTACTATAGAATACAGGCAAGACACATGTGCAGATGTTAATACATTTAATTATTTAAAATAAACCTAAGAACCAAAAACTAAAGTAGTCCATGCTATAATACACAACCATCGTACACAAACAGAGCAAGACAACAGAGATGTGAGACACTGACTGAACAAACACACGAGAGCTTAAATACTTATACAAATTAGGGCAGGTAAAATCTATTGACAACACGGAAAATTAAGTCCTATCAGTAACATGAAACACAGAGAGTGTATCCCTGAGAGAACATGGGGTATCCATTCGATGGGATCTTCAACCAGAAGCGGGACACCAGGATAAGTCAGACAGGTCCAGAGGGCAGAGGGTGTCTGGATCACTGGCAGCTCAGGAACGACATGTGTCGCTCGACAGAGAGACAGGGAGACGGAGAGAGAGAGAGAGCAGAAGAGTAGGAGAGATAACAGTTATGGTATGGTCACAGTCACACATTGTATATGGTGAATTTATATTCAGTGCAGTGTGCAAGTAGGGACTCCCCCAGGACTAACTATGACAGCATAACTAAAAGGGAGATTGAGAAGGAAACAAAGACATGAGGGCTCTCTGAGATATAAAGCCACCAATCACGTCAACAAACCTGAGTGATCAGTGAGAGTGGGCAAGACAGCATCTAAACATACGAGTTCACCAGCATACTCTACATCCATGAGTCTCCCAGATCGGCTCTGTTACCTAAGGCAAATCTATTTCCAAAAATGCTTGGCTAAATAAATAGGTGTTTAACCTAGACCTAAACACTGAGACTGTGACTGAATCCCGAACATTAATTGGAAGACTATTCCATAACTTTGAGGCTTTGTAAGAAAAGAACAAACAAAACATAGGGCTCTACATACACACACACACCCACAGTCTCTTTAAGCATATAACGTCTACTTAGGAATATACAGACATCTTTAGCATAGAAAGACCCTTGTAAGCATTTCAGACCCTTTTAGGACTGACACGAAGGCTTAGGACTGACACGAACATCCGTGACAGGAACAGGGCTCGAGACAGGGCAACCTCAAGAGACCAGAGGCGAGAGGGGGACACACTAGAGGCTAAGGGGAACACACACTAGAGGCTAGGGGCACAGACTGAAGCTAAGGGGAACACACTGAAGGTTAAAGAAACACACTGGAGTATAGGGAAACACACTGAAGTTAAGGAGAACACACTGGAGGTTAAAGGAAGCTTAAGAAACACACAACACTATACACACACAAACACACAGCATAAACCAAAAAGTGCACTTACACAATACACAGATCATAGAACAAAGAGAGCCCTTATAAACAAACATAAGTAAAATAAAACATAATCCAAACGAATCCAAATGAAACCAAACCAAACCACATGCCCACTGATAGTACAGTATTAATGCTCAACCCAGTATCCCAGAACAATCAGCTATTTAAAACACTAATAATGAGCTACCTCGGGTTCAGATGAGCAGCCTTCTGGGAAACGTTGTTTTGTTAGTCGACTAACAAAACAAAACAAAAAAATCTACAAAACAAAAACAAACATGTGCACACAGTGACCTCTAGGGGTAGTCCCTTACAATAGCATGGGATTATTAATTAAGAAACTGATGAACAAATTAAGATTAACAAATGAAAACTGTAAACACAAAATAAACAGAGCTCCACCGTTTACGTGAGAATGGACTCTCGCTGCTGCATTTTGAACTAACTGAAGCTTGTTTAAGCACCTATTTGAACAAGCAGACAGTAAGACGTTATGATAGTTCAACCTAGAAGTAATAAAATCATGAACTATTTTTTTTTTTTTGCATAGTTTAGTGACAATATATTATTTATCTTGACAATATTTCTGAGGTTTTCTGAACACCTTGTTTAGCATGTGGGTGGTGGAACGGACTTCCTATAGATGTCCAAACACTGGTTATTTTCAAATGGTGTCTAAACAACTATAATAATTTTTATTTTGTAATTAAAAGTAATTAGGTTCTTCATCAATATTTCAGACTGAGGGTACTCGGTACCCAAGTGACCAAGTAAATTGATGTGTTTAGTGATAGAGGCTTCAAAGAAGGAGTGTGTGAAAGTGTCTTCCATGTGCCATTAATGTAAAAGGTAAATCATTTGCTGATGCCTCAGTACATGCTGTAATATACACTGTGGTTGCTCTCTGTGTTATATGTTTCAGAAAGCCAGAGCAGTTCTGTATGGCAAACAACTGAAGGCTGTGATTCTGGTAGCACTGAGGATTTAAGAAGGTGGCACATTTGACTTGTGTAATTATTTGTTTAGTAAAAATGTCTCGGGGTACTTTGCTGTGTACCCCTGTTCCCTGAAAAAGCGGGAACGAGATGCTGTGCGTGAAAGCGCTATGGGAAGAGGTCTCCGCTGACCGGTTGTTGAAGCATGTGTGTCAAACACGCCAAAAACTTGGCCCGTACAACCTCAGTCAGGTGACGTCATCTGACCAGGTACACCTGGAGGTTATAAATAGGTCTGAACCGGAAACATCCTCAGGTCAATTTGTCTGAAAGGATGTCCAGTCACGCCTACAGTGCGGCATTGGAGCGCAGCATCTCGTTCCCGCATTTTCAGGGAACAGGGTTACAGCAAAGTAACCCGAGATGTTCCCTTTCAAAAGCTACACTTGATGCTGCGCTTGAAAGCACTATGGGAACGAGAATACCCACACCGCCGCACTGGAAGTGCCTAGACCCCAGAGTTTTATAGCGTGCGCGCACAATTATAAAAGAGGTCTAGACCTGATTGTGGGATGCTGACTCTAGCACCATGAGCCTGGAGTAGCATGGACATCCGAACTGTAAAATCTGAGAAAAGTGTGCAGAGGGGAACAACCTACCGCATCACACACTTGCTGCAAGGGGACACCTTGCAAATCCCTTAGTTGAATGGGCCCTAAGTCCTAGAGGTGAAGTGTGACCATGCACCTCATAGGGCTAGGGCAATAGCATCCCTCACCCTTTTAATGTGACATAGTTTGTTTAGTGGCAGTCGCCCACTCGGTTGTGGGCATAACATATAACGAGCTGCTCCTATTTGCGCCACTGACTAGTGCAGTGGACGTAAATCTGTAGAGCACGTATTGAACACAGTAAGTAAAATCCCTCCTATTCTGGAGCATTAAACGGTGGAGGACAGAAGGTTTCAAGAACAACTGGTTACATTGTCGAAAATGGAACTTTCTGAGGATAATTTGGGTGAGGATCCAGAATAGTTTTGACCAGTCCAGGGGCAGAGTCTAGGCAGGATGACGAGATTGACAGAGCCTGCAAATTTCCAATTCTCTACAGAGAAATATTGGCTATTAGAGAAAAAAAACATTTTAAGGCTTAAAAGCCTAACAGGCACAAGTTCTAGAGGTTTGAATGGGGTCTCAACCAAAACCCAACACAATAGCTATGTCCCATGAAGGGACTGTTGTCCTAGTGGGCGGCCTTAACCGTTTAGCTCCACGAATAAATTGGGCAACTAACGGGTGGTTTCCGATAGAAACCCCGTCAATCAGAACATCGTAAGCAGAAATGGCAGCCCTATATGTTCTGAGAGTGCTAGGGCATATGCCTGAGGACAGTTTCTCATGCAGAAACTCCAGCACTGAAACAGTCTGGCAGTGGACTGGGTCTACATGGTTTGCCATACATCATTTTCCAAAATCATTTCATCAGAGGGCATCAGTTCTTCTGTTAGAAGGAGCCCTAGTGCTTGGAATAGTTTCTATTACCTTAGCTGGAAGACTAGGATCTCTTAAGTGGCCCCTTTCAGGGACTAAGCCTGATGGTCCCAACACTCAGGCCTGGGATGGAATATTATTCCCTGCGCCTGAGAAAGAGGATCCCTACTGAGCGGAATTGAGTCGTCAAGGAGGGCTATTAGATCTAAGAACCATATTCTGGTCAGCCAATGGGGCGCTATTAATAAGAGGTGGAAACCCTGTTGACAGACTTTCGATTGGACTCCTGGGGGCAGAGCTATAGAAGGAATTGCATAGAGACGCAGTCCGGGCTGTAGTGGGCCATAGCGTCCAGCCCCAGGGGAGCTACAATTCAGAGTGTAGTAAAGGGGACCTTGTGTCGAGACTTTGTGTCGTGCGAAGCAAAGAGGTCAAACCAATGCCTCCTAAATTCTCTCCAGATTGTCTTATGCCCGAAGCAAAATCTGCTGTGCTAGCTTGTTCAAGCAGCGTGGACGCAATTCGCCATGACAATTTATATAGGAGACTACCATAGTGTTGTCCACCCACACTAGGACGTGGTAGCCTCCTAGCTGGAGGAAGTATTTTAGGGCCAGAAATAAAGCCATTGTTTCACGGCAACTGGTGTGGCATGCAAGAAGATGACCTCTCCAGATCCTTTGAGCTGGACGGCCATCCAAGGCTACACCCCAACCCAAAGGAAAGCGTCTGTTGTTAGCATCTCGTGATGACAACAGAGACCTAGAGTGGGACCCAAAGTTAAAAACCCGGGTCTGAACCACATAGAAAGGATACAAAAGGGATTGGCCCTTGAATGAAATCCCCTGGCTCTCCACCACAACAGAAAGGGTCTCATGTGCAGAGGGCCCAAGGGTATCACCATAGATGCACCTGCCATGAGACCTAGGATTTTCTGAAAGTAATGAACAGTCACTTTCTGGCATAGTTTGATGTTCCTTAGGGTGCTAAAAATAGATTCAATACATACAGGAGACAATTATGCTTGTATTCTGAATTAATCTCATACGACCCCCAAATACGTTGTTCTGTGAGCGGGAGAGAGAACACTTTTCTTGGCGTTGAGTCTCAACCCTAACGATTCAAGCTAAACTACGACAACATGTCGATGTCGAAGCTAGCTTCCAAAACTGAGCCAAGTTGTGAATAAAATTCGAATTATGGATGCCCTGGAACCGTATAGGAAACGGCGCTGCATCCAGCCTTTTGTATATGTGCAGGTTGCTAGGCCAAATGGAAGGACCAGGGGTAAGCTTCACCCCACAAAAGTGAACCTCAGGAGCCTCCTGTGTTGTGGCAATATTTCTATATGAACTATACGTCCTTCAGGTCGATTGTCACAAACCAATCTTCTGATTGGATTTAAAGAAACTATCATCTTGACTGTCAAAATTTTGAACTTTAATGTTCTGAGGTAGCGGTGCCATCCGCAAGGATCTAGAATTGGACGCACCTCCCCCACCTTTAAAAAAAAAATTTGGATCAAGAAAAACCAGCAGTAGCAGCCTGACTGTGTATCTGGCAGTGGAACATTTTCTATGGCCCCTATACCCAGCAAAGTAGATGTTCAGTGTCCTGAAAACTTGGCAGGAGGCAAACCAAACACCTAAAACTTTGTTGGTGACCACTCTTCCGAACACCAGTGGTGGCGGAGATTTGGGCAGCCTCCTGAGGGTGCCAGGAAGGAGTGCTTATTCACTTTGGAATACCACGTGCCCCTCCCTTGGGGGAGACACCCTCATGGTCCAAAGCCCCAGGACCTCTTCTTTGAGGTGACAATGCTCCTCAGATCCGGTCTCTTAAAGGCGGACTGAGAAGTGCGGCGAGTCGTACCCCAGTCTTTATGAGGGGGTGCTCACCTCACCACACTCTCCTTCTGCGTTTTCCCATAGCGCTTTCAAGCGCAGCATCGAGTGTAGCTTTTAAAAGGGAACAGCACAGTCAGTCATGAGAAAAAGGTTTGAAAGAGATCAATAAATATTATCTATCTATCTATCTATCTATCTATCTATCTATCTATCTATCTATCTATCTATCTATCTATCATTGTCAGAGCAAAAATGTGTTCCTTTTCTAAATGATATATTAACATGTATTGTTTTAATAGGGGTCTGCAGGAGTTTAGGGGCTCTTAAGAAGTCCTGACATTTATGCATTTTTCTGTTAAAACATAAAACTAAAGTCTGATTACACTGTTTTCAGCAGAAACTGGGCTACAGCAATATGTGAGCAGCATATGTGTACAAGTTTGTATTTTGAAGAAAATATTGTTACAGCTGTGTGGTTATTAAAAACAACAAATATCAGTCACCAAAATAAGGCCACAAACCACATTCGTTACATTTGTGTACAAGACTTTTGTGAACTGGATCTTGTAGCTTAAAGTTTTTGCTTCAGAATGATGTAACAATCACCCTGCTCACTCATTCACAGACAATAATAGTGCATAGATACATCCTGAGATCTTCGGGTGTTTCGGGTCTCACAAAATCAGTGACATCTCAGGTGACCCAGCCAGGGTTGATCAAGTCCCGATTTGTGTCCCAGCAGCACTGGCCCACTTTGCGGACCTCTTGGTCCAAATCCACCTCGAGGCTATTTCTGCGGCTTCTGTGATGGACTTGATGGCTCTCCTCTTTGCAGCTCCTCTGATGCCAAGCCTGGCAAAGATCTTGCAAGCGGGAAACCTCTGCACTTTACTTCTATGGGCTTACAGCAAGCCTTCCAGCTCCTCCTCCGGCAATCCTCTGAGATCCTGGTCCTTGGGACTGTCAGTTCCAACAAAAGAACTTGTTTGGAAGATGCAGATGTTAGAGGTATATCGGATCTCAACGAGGTTGATGTTATAAATTCCAGGAACTTGAGCTGCCTGCCCAGGTCAACCCGGAGCTCCCAGTTTGATGCCGATGAGAGCAGGCTGGCTGATTTTTGCTGTGCTTGCGGCTGCTCACCAGCCCTTATGAAGGCATTTTTTTCTCTGGCTGCAAGTATATTTGTTGCATGTAAAATGGACTCTGCTACACACTTCAGGACCTGATCGTGTCGCCGTGGTAGTGGCCCTCTTCAAGGGCAGATAGTCGGATACTCATATGCTTCAGGGACCCTCATTTGGGACAGAGTAAACAAGTTAGAACTTCACTTTTGCCCCACACAAGCAGATTAGTTAGGCTGGGGAGCACATCATAAACAGCTTGGACCAGGAACCTAATATGCTGTGGCTCTGCCTTCCAGATGTCGTTTCAGGTGATCTTCCTCTCCAGGGCTTCTTCCAACCTTGTCCATGCTCCCTGCTGCTGCATGCTCAACGCCCTGCTGGTACTTACCTCCTCAACACCTGCTTGGACCTCCTCTAAGACCAAGTCATGCCTCGTCTTGCTCTGAGCCTTGTTGTACTGTGGCTTCGGGATTGCTCCCAGTCCTGCTGGCCTTGTTGCTACTGTGCCCACAAGTGCCTTATATCTCAGCCAAGACTCTGCCAGCTCCAGTCCCTCTTGTGCTCTCTATTTCCTTTCCATTCACATTTCAATGCCTGCTGCTTTTACTCTGGAATCTCCAGAGCCTCTGGTAGACTAGTGCCTCTCTTATACAAGAAATGCTGGACTCCTCCTCCAGGCTGCTGTTGGGAAGCTGAAGCTTATTGCTCCTGCCAGACACTGTGAGGCAGGCCAAACCATCTTCGGAGATGGCAGCTGATCTTCCTCTCCAGGGTCTCTACTGTAGACATAGACAATTTGTACACCAACAGCGGCCAAAGGATACATGGCAAGATGCCATGCTGGTATATCTATGCCTTGAATCTGCCAGGTCTACTGCCAACAACCAAGCTTCAAGCATCTTAATAGTTGTCTGGACTGATGCAGTGTCTCTGAGACTACAGTCAAAAACCTTAACTATGTTCGTGACTGGTTTCTCATTGATTGATGGTATTCCTATGCCTTCCTCTGAGATGCGAAACTTGTCCACCACTTTCCCTCTCTTCAATACCATAGACCTGGATGTTATTGACTTGAAGCTCATTCTAGCCCAAGAAATGAGCTTAACCAGGTCCTGAAAAATCCATCTGCACCCAGGCACTGAGGTAGTGGTCTGATCGAGGGCTGCCGGATTCCAGGCTTGGACAGGGAGCCCCTGCACTCCATTTCAGCAGCGCTTACCAACATATTCATCGCAAGAGCAAAATGGATCCCAGAAATCATACAGTCAGTAATGATCCCTTTCTCGATGTCATGCTCCCTGCTATAACCCAGCCTGAAGTTACTGTAATAATCCAGGGTACATGGTGTCGGTCTAGAGTCATCTCAACAAGCTTGTGGGGGATTGATCCATATGCATTGGCAGGGTCCAGCCAAAGCACAGCTAAATCTTCATTTCCCTCATGTGCTTCCCTCATCAATTGTGTGACGACTCAGTACATACACTACTGCTCAAAAGTTTGAGATCACTTGCAACTTTCTTTGATTTTGTTTAGTGAATTATTTTTGCAAGTCTACAACAATACCGGGGGGTTACAAAACTATGAGATAACATATGGAATTAAGTAATTATGTAACAACAATCAGTTGTTATTTTAAGACATGAAGGTCAGTCTTTCTGGAACAGTTCTTAGAAGAACAGTATTGTCAAATACATTTGCAAAGCCCATCGAGCACCATGATGAAAGCTCTCAAGAAGACCATCCCAGAACAGCAAGACCAAAACTTACTTCTGCTGCAGAGGAGAAGTTCATTTAGAGTTACCAGCCTCTGAAATCACAAATTAACAAACAACAGAGCCGTTATGAAAGCTTTACAGAGCATACGTAGCAGATACATCTCAATATTAACTGTTCAAGGAAATTGTTGCCTATTTTGGATGCCTTCAGGATTGTTTTACAAGGTATAAAGAAATAAAAATCAGGAACGACCATGGAGTTAGAAAGTGATCCTAAACATGTGAGCAGTAGTGCAAAATGAGAATATTTATGTTGGTGTAGTATTTGTTGAGTTTCAGTTCATTTTAGTGATACACTAAAAATATATATTACAGTCGTTTATATGATAAAAAATGATGGAGCATTTAAGTTAATTTCATCATCCAACCCCTATTACACTACCGCTCAAAAGTTTTGTATCACTTGCAAATTTCTTTTTTTTTTTATTGTTGTTCATTTATTTTCGAAATTCTACAACAATAGCGGGGATTTAAAAATTATGATATAACATATATGGAATTAGGTAATTATGTAACAACTACAGTGCATTGTTATTTTAAGACATGGACGTGAGCCTTTTTGGAATAGTTCTTGCAAGAACAATAATGTCAAGTGTGTCTGCAAAACCCATCAAGCACCATGATGAAACTGACTCACATGAAGACGATCCCAGGAAAGCAAACTGTTTGAAGGAGATTAATCCATTAATCCTCATTTTGGACGCCTTCAGCATTGTTTTACAATGTAGAAAGAAAGAAAAATCAGGAATGACCATCGAGTTAAAAAGTGATCCCAAACTTTCGAGAGGTACTGTAGTGTATATTCACATTAAATTTGCATATTAATTATAACAAATATTTTGAATTGCTTATGCTTTTTTGTTTTTTTGTTTTCTGACCAAATGTCCAGGTTGTACTTTTCAGAATGTTATGAACATAAAGTAACATACTGTAATGAACATAACACTACATACTGAACTGTTTTAATCTTATACCACAGCTTTCCACAGACCCGAGATCTGTAGCGTGGCAAAATATAATAATACAGTGAAACCTTGGATTGTGATTAGCGCGGATGTCTTGTTTATTTTTCCAATAAAACAATGTTTCCGTTGTTTGCACACGTGTATGTGAAAAGAGTGGATGAAGGGTAACTGTAAGACGAGAAAAGAGGGAGGGGAGGGGCTCCTTACTTTAGCTTCACAAACACACACACATACACAGCGCCTGCACACACAAATGGAAACACTTATCTGTTCTGATTTATTTTTTCCTTTTTTTTAAAGGTAAAGTGCAGGTTAATTTGTTTTATTTTTACTTTAGATTTTGTGTTAATTATTTTTTGTGTGTTTATTTTTTTGGGCTGTGGAACTAATAATTTGAGTTTCCATTATTTCTGTGGGAAGATTTTATTTGATTTACAAGTATTTTGTAATACAAGCCTGTTTCCAGAATTAATTATGTTCATAATCCAAGGTTCGACTGTAAATCCAGTTGTACACACGTGGACAAAATTGTTGGGACCCTTCGGTCAATGAAAGAAAAACTCACAATGGTCACAGAAATAACTTTAATCTGACAAAAGTAATAATAAATAAGAATTCTATGAATGTTAACCAATGAAAGTCAGACATTGCTTTTCAACCATGCTTCAACGGAATTATAAAAAGAAATGAACTCATGGAACAGGCCTGGACAAAAATGATGGTACCCCTAACTTAATAGTTTGTTGCACAACCTGTTGAGGCAATCACTGCAATCAAATGATTCCTGTAACTGTCAATGAGACTTCTGCACCTCTCTGCAGGTATTTTGGCCCACTCCTCATGAGCAAGCTGCTCCAGTTGTTTCCGGTTTGAAGGGTGCCTTTTCCAGACAGCATGTTTCAGCTCCTTCCAAAGATGCTCAATAGGATTGAGGTCAGGTCTCATAGAAGGCCACTTTAGAATAGTCCAATGTTTTCCTCTTAGCCATTCTTGGGTGTTTTTAGCTGTGTTTTGGGTCATTGTCCTGTTGCAAGACCCATGACCTGCGACTGAGACCCAGCTTTCTGACACTGGCCTGCACATTTCTCTCTAGAATCCCTTGATAGTCTTGAGATTTCATTGTACCCTGCACAGATTCAAGACACCCTGTGCCAGATGCAGCAAAGCAGCCCCAGAACATAACAGAGCCTCCTCCATGTTTCACAGTAGGGACAGTGTTCTTTTCTTGATATGCTTCAAGTATAATTAGCAAAATGTGCCTTGGCAAAAAGTTCCATTTTTGTCTCACCTGTCCACAGGACATTCTCCCAGAAGCTTTGTGGCTTGTCAACATGTAGTTTGGCATATTCCAGTCTGGCTTTTTTATGATTTGTTTTCAACAATAGTGTCCTCCTTGGTCGTCTCCCATGTAGTCCACTTTGGCTCAAACAACGACGGATGGTGCGATCTGACACTGATGTTCCTTGAGCATGAAGTTCACCTTGGATCTCTTTAGAAGTCTTTCTGGGCTCTTTTGTTACCATTCAGATTATCCGTCTCTTTGATTTGTCATCAATTTTCCTCCTTCGGCCACGTCCAGGGAGGTTGGCTACAGTCCCATGGATCTTAAATTTCTGAATAATATGTGCAACTGTAGTCACAGGAACATCTAGCTGCTTGGAAATGGTCTTATAGCCTTTACCTTTAACATGCTTGTCTATAATTTTCTTTAGAATCTCCTGAGACAACTCTTTCCTTCGCTTCCTCTGGTCCATGTTGAGTGTGGTACATACCATGTCACCAAACAACACAGTGACTACCTGGAGCCCTATATATAGGCCCACTGACTGATTACAAGATTGTAGACACCTGTGATGCTAATTAGTGGACACACCTTGAATTAACATGTCCCTTTGGTCACATTATTTTCAGTATTTTCTAGAGGTACCATCATTTTTGTCCAGGCCTGTTCCATGAGTTTATTTTTTTTTTATAATTCCGTTGAAGCATGGTTGAAAAGCAATGTCTGACTTTCATTGGTTAACATTGATAGAATTTTTAAAACTTATTACTTTTGTCAGATTAAAGTTATTTATGTGACCATTGTGAGTTTTTCTTTCATTGACCGAAGGGTACCAACAATTTTGTCCACGTGTGTATTATAGACAAGCATTTTAGTTTTGCAATTTATTTAAAAGAAAAGGCAAGGCATACTGCATGAAACCGAAACAATAAAAAAAAAACACCACATGGTTCACTGTATGGCAGTGAATCTGAGGGTGTATCTCAGAAAGGAAATCAGTTAACCCCATGTATGACTTTTTCTCAATTTAAATTTACATTTAGCCATTTGACAGATGCTCTTATCCAGATCAACTTACAAAAGTGCTTTAAAGTTTCCATCACTGGATCGATCCCTACACTGGGTGAATAGAATAGGTTACTAACTAATTACCATCAGTCCAACTACTTTTTTTTTATTTGTCCACGTACTGAAGAAACAGATATTTCTTCTGTCGTTGTTTAAAGATTGCCAGAGACAGTTGTACAGACATCTAGAGGAAGCTTATTCCACCAATTACTTGCCTGAAAGAAAATAATCTAGATACTGTACATGTCTTCCTCGATCTCTGAGAGATGGTGAGACCAACCAAACTGGCCACAACCAGACAAAGCATTGCTTTTTTCCTCCAGCAGCTACTGCAGACATTTCCAATCTTGTGGTTTCAAAAGGGTAGCATGGCATATATCCATTAGTATGGCAAGCTCAATGCTGGATGGCATCACCCCTGTCCCTTGCTTCACAATCATTGTGGAGAGCCATGATACCCTGAGCACCACTGTGTTGCAAGACAAAAGGCACATGCTGTATCACAAGCTGGGAGTCTGTGCAGCTCGGTTTCACTGCTTGCTCGCAGTGTCCTTCTGGGCCCTATGCGGGATCTTACGCCTCTCTCTCCTGCATGCTGACAGGCAACTTATAGGTGAAAAAAAAAAACTACATTAGATTCTATCTATTAAACAAGTTTTGTTCATATGAATAATCAGGCTACTATATAATTTCCAGGTGTGAAAACTCAAGTGTGAAATTACTAAAATATATTGTGATATCAGTTACTGTGTTATCAGTTATTTATTGTGACGGTGACTGATAGTTACTGACTGACTGAGCTTTTAATGCAAGGGTAAATACTAAATCTTTCTTTACACTCTGATCAAGGGCCTAATTTGGGGTAAGGAACAAGGAATTCTAAATCACACCCTACATAGGGCACCAGCTTTCCCATTTTACACTATTCAGGATTCAACCCCATAACCAGGATGTTAGACGATATTCTAAAGTGGAATAAATGCAAATATAAAATAAATATTGTAAGTTTCCCAACACATCCTGTCCACCTCCACAACAGCCTTTTTAAGAGTACTCTTTGGATTATAATAACATTAGACTATTTTTACTTTGCTGCAAACATTTTTTTCTGTTTCATGTTACAAAATAAAAATGTTTATTACAATGTGAGGAAAAGAGTGTTTTAATTTAATTATCATACATTTTTTAACTAGTCTTAGGGTTTTATTTCTTTGCTTGTTTTACTGTATAGCTTCAATTCAATTTTTTTGACAACTGTCATTGTCGCAAACAAACAGCTTTACACAATCAAAATAATTATTTAAGTTTGTATGAATTGTGAATGTGGTTGAATCAAAAATGGCCAGATAGTCCCTGATGAGCAAACCCAGGGCAACAGTGGCACGGAAAACTCCCTGAGATGGTAACAGGAAGAAACTTGAGAGGAACCGGACTCAACACGGAACCCATCCTCATTTGGGTGAAACAGAAAGCAGGAATTGATCTGCATTCATACTGTGTGTTAGGTGACAGGCTGTAGTCATTTAGCAGGCATTTAGTAGGTAAATAACATACAAGTAACTAACAGTAAGTTCTAACCGAATGATTTGAATAGACGAAAGGTATTCTACAATCCAGCAGTACAGAACTCCCTCTCATGTGATATTGCTAAATTATGCAGTATCATGGTGCTGGCAGAGGTTGCTAATGCTTCATACTCTGGGTAATGTTTGTTTAGGTTCTCACACCTTTCAAAAACCTACTAGAGGGACTACCTACTAGATTTAAGTTAATTTATTTAACAGCAGCATGGTCATTGTAGCTGATGTTTTATTATATTATTTTAAATGGCGTTGTGAGAATCAATTTGCTGGAAGTTAAGTAACAAGCTATTCTACAGTCCACGTGTCAGTGTCCAGAGTATATCCAGAATAGCAGGAAACCAGAGAAACAAGGCAAGGGTCTAACATGATAGGCAAATACAGTATAACAATTATGAGTACTAACTAACTTGCAAGGCACAGTCAATGTATATGACCATGTGCTTTATGTAGTCATAAATGTAGACTAATAAATCATGATGATGATGATGATGATGATTATTATTATTATTATTATCCATTCTCTACATTAAATAAAATTGCATTCACCTCACTAATAGTAATAAAAAAAATAAAGAATCAAATCAGGACCAGAGACAGAGAAACATTTAATGTGTGCTGTAATGCAATTCATTATCATGTTACCTTCTATTTCAGTTCGTTTGGTATACTTAACTCTTTTTTCAGGCTAAGAGTGAAGCATCATACAGCTCACTGTGTTCAACTCAATAAAGAGTTAATTTTATTTTTTTCATTATTTTTGATTTATTTTAAAGAGTCTATTTTATTTCAGTACAAGCTAAAAATAAAGTAGTTAAATCCATAATCTGAATATGAACAGACCAGGACAAGAACAACATGCCTCATACAACATACTTATTTCATAGTCACATGACCCTCAGTCATTTAAAAAAGATAAGCTTCTTTACTGTAACTGCCACATGATAACTGCTAAAGCTAACTCAATAAAATTCCTTCTTCACCAGACAGATGTTGTTTCTCTCCATGCAGTATTCACCAGTCCAGCTCTAAATACAAAATGTGCATATAATACAACACATCTGTCTAAGGAATCTAACATTTATTTCAGGTTGGAGCCCACGTACTGTACATGTCTGGCTGTATGGCAGAACTTATTAATACAAGAAATACATTTTTTGTAAGGTTATGTAGTATATGCCTTCTGCTGTACTTCTTTCATAACCAACCATATACATTCCCTGTTCAGAAATTGAAAGTGAATCACATATGAGAAATGGGAAAAAAAAACATAGATCAGATAAAGATGAAGTTTAAAATGACTATGCTGTTTCCATTATAATTTATTGTTAATTAAATATTTATTGAGGTTACTAGACAGTGTGGAGTGTGATGGAGGCCACATGTGGTTTGCAGTTAACTTTACAAGGTTACATATTTCCAGATGTTTTAGAGCGGTCATCTGTGTGAACAGGTGTGACGGAGACCACAGCTTTATAAAATAAGCTGTTTCTTAGCTTTACCTGATGACAATGTTCAAACAGGGAATGGCCAGGATGTGTGATGTCTGATAATGCTTCTAGCTTTCTTCCTCAGTCAGCTAGCATAGATACTGTAGGATATCTAAACAAATAATTGTTTAAAAGGTCAGTCTCAAAATTAGTGCACACTGTGGTTTTAGACAACACGGCAAGCTTGGCAGGAAGAGAAACTGGTTTAGTACAGACAGACCAAATGCGAAGTTTCAGCACTAATTATACATGAGCTACTTAATTCTATTTCTTCAGTTTTAAGTAGGTAGATAGGGCATGTACTATTGTATCTTAGTTCACATTTATAAGGAGAATAAAACATAAAACACATGCTCTAAAATGTTAGTAGTGGTAATGTATAAACCATTACTACTATATGGTATTATTTAATCTAAATCTATGTTAAATATGATAAATAATTAACTCAGCCTCTAACGTTTCACAAGCCAGAGTAGTCCTCATGTGTAAAATAAGGAGGATGTTGGCACTATGATTAGTAACGGGTGAGAGCTACAGTAGCCGATATGATGGATCAGACAAAGGCAGATATAATGTGTGTACAAGAGACCAAGTGGCACTGAAGCAACAGTCCAAGGACATTGGAGGTGGGTTAAAACTGCTTTACTAAGGAGTACAGTACATAATAAGAGAAATGCCGTAGGTTTAATACTAAGGGAAGAGTATGCCAAGAGTGTAGTGGAAGTGAGAAGAGTTTCTGATAGAGTGATGTGTGTCAACCTGAAAGTTGAAGAGGTAATCATACGTAAATGGCATCACTGCCTATGCTCCACAGGTGGCATGTGATGTGAAGGAGAAAGAATATTTCTTGACTGAGTTGGACAAAGACATATAGTGAGTTGCTTAGCTAGATGAGAAGCTAAGGAGGGAGGACAGAGAGACAGAGCATGCACTAAAGGCTAGGGTGATAAAAGATGTACAGTAGATGGAAATGTATAGAAAAGAGATGGAGGTAGTAAATCAGGTAGTCCAGGGGATTATTAAGGTTAATGTGAATAATCTTTCTAGAATGGAAATGATTTTATAACCCTTTCCAGATTGACTACGGCAGCTATTATTTCTCTAAGATCATTGCTCAGGTCTTCCCCTCTTTGCATCGCGTTAACTCAAACGATGTGTCTGATTTTCTGAAAAGAACGAGCACGCTAGGGCACCAAAATGGTTTCGGTGCGGGTCACGAACAAATCGCCATAACTTAATTATAGCTTCATTTATTTATTTTTTTGCAAACTTCACTCAAATAATTTTGAAATAATATTTTTGCATTTGTGCTTTTTAACCGCCACAAAGAGAACAGATGGCAATACTTCCTGAGGACTTTTACATGAAGCTTGTGGTTTTCTATACGGATGTTTGAGTCTAGACTGTCACTCGAGAGAGAGCGAGAGAGAGCGAGAGAGAGAGAGAGTAGGAAATAAGTGTAGCGTATTTGCCATCTGAGTCTCTTAGAATAACATGAGTTACTCACTAGTTGGTTCTATAACTCTCTTTGTGTTATTTATCTGTTCATCAGGTAAGACTAAACTTGCATCATTCCTGTATAATGTGTGTATGCTTAGTTTTCTAAAGGTCTAAATCAGCTCATATATCTAGATATAGATCTCATATAGCAGACTGTTAAAGTCTATCATTGTTAATTCAGTCTGAATCATTGTGAATAAGTGTGTGTGTGTGTGTGTGTGTGTGTGTGTGTGTGTGTGTGTGATGTTAATCCTGTTTTCTATTGTTGTTTGTGTGCAGATGTAGAGAGCATGAGGACGCTGAAAAATGTAGCTGCAAAACGTGGCAGACCGCTCACTATTCCATGTCTTTATGAGGAGCGATACAAAACAAACCGTAAATACTGGTGCAAAGGGTATTACTGGTCTTCCTGCAGTGCAGTCGCTTATTCAAACGCAACTGGAAGTACATCAGTAACTGATCATCCAGAGCAGAATATGTTCACTGTGGAAATGAACCCCGTGTCTGATTCTGGATATTATTGGTGTGTAGCAGAAATTGTTAGTAGCCCAGATGACGGTGATTATTTGTACCTGACAGTTAGTGAAGGTAAGAAACTTAAACAACACAGAAATATAAGATTTGTGACAGATTCCCTTACACAACTCATTCGTTGTCTGTTTATTCAGATCCTGATCTGTCTGTAGAGTCGGGCAGAGTGAGCGGTGCAGAAGGTGGAAGTGTCACAGTCCAGTGTCTCTACAGTGCTGCGTATAGGGATACACAGAAGCAGTGGTGCAGAATCAAAGACAGAAGCTGCAACACAGTGGGGAAGACTGACACATCCCAGAATTCAGCAGTGCACATCAGTGATAATGGGAGATCCTTCAGTGTGGAGATAAGAGGACTGAAGAAGAGTGATGCTGGCTGGTACTGGTGCGGTGCAGGAGATCTGCAGGTTCCTGTTCACATCAGTGTCACTGATCCACCTCCAGGTATTATCACACGCACACTCATCTCTGATTTAACAAACCATGAGAAAGACATCACTGATTATTTTTTTCTTAGTTTTGACTGCAGTGACTAAAGCATCAACTACAACAGTGACTGAAACAGAAACTAAAGAATTGACTACAGCAAGAACTATAACAGTGACTGCAACAGTATATTCAACAGTGACTAAAACAGAAACTACAACCACTCACCATGTCAAGACTTACAAGTAAGTAGGAAGCGCCATTTCATCATGTTGTCCTCTGCAGTTTTAATTATTAACTTATTCGAATAATAACAATAATAATAATAAAAAAAATACATTAAAAAAAATAATAATAATAATGTGTACTTAATGTAAAAAATAAATTGTGTTATTTATTTTACTAACTAGTAATTGATATATTATCCTACTATTTGTGTTTTATGTCATAAGAACTGAAACTCAACGATTACTTCATTAGGAACCCCTGAACACCTGCTGATTCTGTAATTTATGCAATTACACAATCAGTTAATGCCTCAGTAAGCAGGTGTTCTTAAAAAAAGTGACTGTTCAGTGTAAAATGTGCTTTTTTCTGTGATGGGAATGAATTCAATTGTGCATTCCATTGTACACAATTAATACTTGAAATAGCAAAGTAAGCATGAATAATGGAACTAAACCGCTCCATTATTTTTGATCCTGTAGCTACCGTACATTAAATTAAGTGACACTGTGTATATAAATGAAAGAATGAAATAATTATACTGTTCATAAATGAAAGAAAACATTTTGTCAAACTTCACTTTCTGTTTTTTCTTTTATGTTTTAAACAGATTTGTCTCAAAGTACAATTCAGGTAGCATCAGATGTACATATTTGAGAGAGAATTAATGCAACTGTTCTTTTGCCCCCCACATTTCTAATTTTAATTGTTTCTCCCCTACAGCAGCACCTGCGACTGAAGTGTCCAGCAGTGAGAAAACCAGTCCAGGAGTGGGAATGTGAGTGTGGAAAAACACACTTTTTTATTCTAGAATAACAGGTTGAACACTATGAACGCTGCTATTTTAGTCCAAAAGAGTGCAATATCTGGTTAAGACTGGGAGTGGCTTGGCTCAGGTGGTGCAGGGGATGGTTTAGGCAGTGCAGGGCATGGCTCAGGCAGTGCAGGGCTCTCAGAAGGCACCCCAGGATGTTCCAGCTGTGTGAAGACAGAACAGTGCTCTCAGAGCTAGCATATTTCTGTCTCAGATTTCTCAGCTCATTCATGTCCTTCTGTAAGGGACCACCCTTAGACCACCCTGACCACCCTAGAGGGCACTGTGTGCCCGATAAGGTTGTTTTTGTAGATTTCTGTTTGTAGACTCAGTTTCCCAGAAGGCACCTCGGTCAGGTGATGAGGGAGCTCGCCTGAACCGAGGTAGCTAATTAAACCTTAGCATTAAACCAAGCATTGTTTTGTTTTGTTGGGCATTTGTTTTGTTTTGCTTTAGTTGACATATGTTTTATGGAGCTATTTAGTTAAGTTTTACATCTGGTTTGTTATTGTCTCTTTGTCTGTGTGTCTCTTTGTCTGTCAGTATTCTTGTCTGTGTAATACTGTGTAGTTGCTGTCTATATGTCTCCTAGTCTCTGTGTCTCCTAGTGTAAGCTTAGCCTCTAGCATGGTTAGCCCCTAGTAGGATTAGCATCCAGAAGGATTACCCTTTTGTGTGTTTGTAACCTCATGTGTGATTAGCCTCTTTTGTGTTTCCTCTCTTGTATGTTTAGTTACTAGTCTGTTTAACTACTAACCATTGAACTACTACCTGGCTTACCTCTTAGTCTGTCTAGTCTCCTAATGTGTTTAGATCTTAGTCTGTTTAACCACTAATCTGATTAGTCCCTAGTCTGTCTCGTCCCTGTTTATTTCAGCTCCAAGTTTGTTTTGTTAAGCTCTATACCTGGGTTTGAGTTAGATGCTTCAGGTTTGAAGTCATGCTTTAGTACAATAACATCAGAAAAAATTTTTTTTCTTTACTCTAAATATAATTAAATCCAGTTTAAAACATGTAAGTTTCCAGTTTCAGTGGAAATGTTTACCTTTTAAGCTTAAAAAAAAAAAAAAAAAACGTAAAGATGTTTTGCTGAATTTTAATTTCTAGTCATGCAACGTGCATACACTATGTAATGTGCATGGTTAATGCTTAACTACATATTCGCTTGGATCACAGCATGCACCAAACCAAACATCCTCTTTCCACAACCCCTTCACAATCCACTGTCATGTTTTTTTCCTACTGATCATCATTGGTCCTGGAACCTGCTGCCCATGACATCCCCAGTGCTCTGACACAGAATCCATACCAACCTCCTTTCACCCATGCTGTGAGTACGCTACCAGATAATCTGATTGGACGAGAGGTGTTCCATGAGTAGGGATAATGATATAACGTCTCGGGTTACTTGGCTGTAACCCTGTTCCCTGATAAAGCAGGGAACGAGATGCTGCGTGAAAACGCTACGGGAACATCTCTTTGTTGCCCGGTTGTGAAGCCTGTGCATGCCAAACCCGCCGAATACCTTCGGCTTATAACCTCTGCCAGGCATGACGTCACTGAATAAGGTGCACCTGCGGGTTATAAATAGGAGTGAACCGGAAACATCCTCAGGTCAATTTTGTCTGAAGGATGTCTAGGCACGCCAACAGTGCGGCATCGGAACGCAGCATCTCGTTCCCGCTTTATCAGGGAACAGGGTTACAGCCAAGTAACCCGAGACATTCCCTTTCAAAAGCTACACTCGATGCTGCGTGAAAACGCTATGGGAATGAGAATACCAACGCCGCCGCACTGCAAGTGTCTGGAACCCCCAGGTTGTGTAGCGTGTGCGCACAAGCCGAGGAGGTCTCAGACCTAGCTCTGGGATGCTGACTCAAGGATCCACGAACCCGGAGTAGCATTGACATCCAGACTATAAAATCTAACAAACGTGTGTGGAGAGGACCAGCCCGCCACATCACACACCTGCTGCAGGGGAACGCCTCTTGCCAAGGCAATCGATGAGGCAATCCCCCTGGTTGAGTGAGCCCTGATTCCCAGAGGCGAAGTGTGTCCATGCGCCTCATAGTCTAGGGCAATGGCATCTCTCACCCAGTGTGACAGAGTCTGTCTAGTGGCAGACCCCCATGGCAAATAAAGAACTGCTCTGACTTATGCCACTGGCTAGTGCGGTGGACGTAGATCCGAAGAGCACGTACTGGACACAGTAAGTGAAGTCTTTCCTGCTCTGGAGCTGTGAAGGCGGAGGACAGAAGGCCACGAGAACAACTGGGTGCATGGTCGAGAATGGAACCTTGGGAAGATAGTTCGGGTGAGGATGCCGAATAGCTTTAGAAGTAATAGCCATAAGAAAAACCATCTTAAGAGACGGAAGCCTGACAGGCGCTGACTCTAGTGGTTCGAAAGGGGTGCCGGCCAGGCCTTCGAGTACGAAAGTTAAGTCCCATGAAGGGACCGTCGCTCTCGTGGGCGGGTTCAACCGTTTAGCTCCATGAAAAAACGGGCAACTAAATGGTGCTTGCCCACAGAAACCCCATCATTCAGAGCATGACAAGCCAAAATAGCGGCTACGTACGTTCTGAGCGTACTAGGGCATAAGCCCGAGGACAACTTTTCTTGCAGAAACTCTCAGCACTGAAACAATCTGGCAGTGAACTGGGTCTACATGTCTTGCCATGCACCAATTTTCAAATACACTCCATTTGAGGGCATAAGTTCTTCTAGTGGAGGGAGCCCTGGCACTTAAAATGGTTTCAATTACGCTGGCTGAGAGCCCAGCATGTCTTAGTTGGTCCCGTTCAGGGGCCAAACGTGAAGGTTCTAGAGCTCGAGCCGGGGATGAAGTATTGTCCCCTGTGCCTGAGACAGACGATCCCTCCTCACTGGAATCACCCAGGGTGAGCCGTCGAGGAGAGATATTAGATCCGAGAACCACACTCTGGTCGGCCAATGGGGCGCTATCAATAAGAGGCGCAAGCCCTGTTGACGGACACTCGCCAGGACTCCTGGGAGCAGAACTATAGGTGGAAACGCATAGAGGCGTAATCTGGGCCACATGTGGGCCATTGCGTCCAGACCCAGGGGAGCTGGATTGACTTCCTACTTCAGGGTGGAGTTTCCATTCCCCATGTTTTACAGCTTGTCTGGATAGCAAGTCTGCTCCTACATTCATATGCCCTGGAATGTAAATCGCTCTGAGGGACAGGAACTTGTCCTGTGCCCAAAGCAGAACCTGGTGCGCTAGCTTGTTCAAGCGGCGCGAGCACAGTCCACCCTGACGATTTATGTACGAGACTACCGCAGTGCTGTCCACCCGCACTAGGACATGGTAGCCTCTCAACTGCTGGAGGAAGTGTTTCAGGGCCAGAAACAGAGCCATCATTTCGAGGCAATTGATGTGCCACGCGAGAAGATGACCTCTCCAGCTCCCTTGTGCTGGACGGCCATCCAAGACCGCACCCCAGCCCGTGAGGGAAGCGTCTGTCGTTAGCATCTTGCGACGACAAGACGGACCTAGAGTGGGACCCAAAGTCAGAAACCGGGGTCTGAACCACATAGAAAGGGTACGAAGCCCCCGGCGCGTAACCCTTATTATCCTCTGGGGGTTGGCCCTTGAATGAAACCCCCTGGCTCTTAGCCACAGCTGAAACGCTCTCATGTGCAGAAGGCCCAAATGTATCACCGTGGACGCAGCTGCCATGAGGCCTAAAGATTTCTAAAAGTGATGAATAGTGACCTTCTGGCCTAGCTTGATTTCCTTCAGGGTGTTGAGAATGGATTCGACACGAGCAGGAGACAACTGTTCCCGCATTGTGACCGAATCCCATGTGACACCCAATATGTTGTCCTCTGAACAGGAAGGAGAACGCTTTTTGTGGCGTTGAGTCTCAATCCTAAAGAATGAAGATGGGGTAGGACGACATCTCAATGTCGAAGCGCTAGCTCCTGAGACTGGGCCAGAATCAGCCAGTCGTTTATGTAATTCAAAATACGGATGCCCTGGAGTCATAAAGGAGCCGGAGCTGCATCCATGCATTTTGTATATGTGCGGGGTGACAGAGCTAGGCCAAATGGAAGGACCCAATACTGGTAAGCTTCGCCCCCAAAGCAAACCTCAGGAACTTCCTGTGCTGTGGCAATATTTCTATATGGAAATATGCGTCCTTGAGGTCGATTGTCACAAACCAATCCTCTAGTTGGATTTGAAAAACAATCATTTTGACAGTCAACATTTTGAATCTGGTTTCCTGAGATAGCGGTTCAAGCCGCGAAGATCCAAGATCGGACTCAACCCTCCCCCTCTCTTGGGCACCAAAAACTACCGACTGTAGTAGCCCGACTCTCTGTCTGGGAGGGGAACATGTTCTATGGCCCCTTTGCCCAGCAGAGTCTGTAACTGCTGGGCCAGCAGATGTGCTCGATCCGGTTTCACGGAAGTGGAGACCACGCCGTTGAAACGCGGAGGACGATGTGCAAACTGAATCCTGTAGCCTGTGCCTACAGTCCTTTGTACCCAAGGAGATACACCTGGCAGTAGTTTCCACGCTGCCAGCTTCTCCGAAAGGGGCACGAGCTTTGACACTTCGGCTGGATAGGGGGTTGGGGGGGGGGGGTTTGGGAGATGAAGTGTGCCTGAACACCCAACTTTTCATTGGAGGGGATTGAACACCGGCCTCCCGGGAGTGCCAGGGAGGAGGCCCTGTTTTGTGTGATGAAAATCCAGAGACACCCCCACGGCCCCAGGCGCACAAACTCAGGGCTTCTTCTTTAAAGAGAGGAAGCTCCTCAGATCCACTCTTTTCGAAGCAGATTTTTGAGAAGAGCGGCGAGCCCCACCCCAGTCTTTACGGGGGGGGTGAGCGGCTGGTCACGCTCTCCTTCTGCACCTCGCGCCTTATAGGGGCCAGACCTGGCCGGGGCCGGGTGGCCGACGGTCCCGGTTCTTGAGCACGGCGGGGAAGGAACCTCCCAAAGGCCTGTTCGTATAGCTTTGCCTCCCGAAACCTAATGGCGGCGGAATTAACAGCGTCGCCAAAAAGGCCGGAAGGCGAGATGGGGGCATCGAGGAGGACAACACGATCCTTATCCTTGATGCCCGTGAGGTTCAGCCACAGATGCCTCTTCGTGGACACCATGGCAGCCATGGAACGGCCCACAGCACGGGCCGTCCGCTTGGTTGCACGGAGAGACAGGTCTGTGGCTCGGCGCAGCTCTGCAAACGCCCT
The DNA here is from genome assembly GCA_030347435.1 of Clarias fuscus. Taxonomy (NCBI): domain Eukaryota; kingdom Metazoa; phylum Chordata; class Actinopteri; order Siluriformes; family Clariidae; genus Clarias; species Clarias fuscus. The sequence goes on from CM059231.1 coordinate 9,558,875, forward strand.
GTCATCAATAGCCCCGCCGCTGCTCAGGTCCTTCAGCAGGTCAGCCTGGTAAACCTGCAAAACCGCCATGGTGTGCAGTGAAGCACCAGCCTGTCCTGCTGCCTGAAAAGCTTTACCCACCAAAGCAGATGTCAATCTGCATGACTTGGAGGGGAGAATAGGCTTTTTTAGGGAGGATGATGTCCTAGGAGAGAGATAGCCCGCAAGCGTCTCTTCTATCTGGGCATCATCATATAACCGCGTGCTTTCGCATCAATGATATTCGAATAAGTCGAAGGCACAAAAACACGCCATGAATACGGCTTGCTCCATGAAAGAGTTAATTCATCATGGATGTCACCAAAGAAGGGGAGAGAGAGACATTGAGGCTCCTCCCCCCGGCCACCCGACAGACACCTGTCGTTCAATCTCGAACGCTTGGGGGAATCTCGCTGCTGCGGCCAGTCGATATGCAATCGCTCTACCGCACGCGTTATAACCTCTAATAATTCCTCAAAAGCTCTGTCAGCACCGGAGGAGCGTTGTGAGGAGGCTACTTCCATGGAAGCGAGAGAGGAAGATTCTTCCGCTCCTTCACAAGAAGCGCCGGAGCGCGCTTGCGAAGCAGAAGCTAAAACTTCCTGATCTGGAGAGAGCGCGAGAGAAAAGAGGGAATTCCGTCTCGTGCGCGTCTGCCAGATCAGTACGCGAGCCCCAGGAATGCGCCACGGCTCGCGGTTTCTCTTTAAAGAAAGCGAGCCGCGCGCGAAGCACCTTAATAGGGAGAAGATCACAGTACTCACAGTCTCCCTGAAGCCCGAGGCGAGCGTGTTCTTCCCCAAGCACTCGAGACAAAACTCGTGAAGATCGCCCTCCGAAAGAGATCTATCGCACGGAGGCACGCATCTCTTAAGCAACTCTGCCATATCGGTCAGTTAATGCTGTTATTTTTATTTCGCTTTCGTTACGGCTTGTACATGCACACGCAAACACAAAGCGGTCCTGAAGACAAAAGGATCTGAGGATGTTTCCGGTTCACTCCTATTTAAGTTGAACAGAGTTGATATTCTAAAGTACAGGACTCTTATATTGCTGTTCTCTTCTTAGCACCTTTAGCTACATAGTACTGGCAAAAAAAAAATTAAGAATCTAAAAATGCGCAGCCGAGGGACTGGGGAGAGCTGATTGACCGAGCTCTCTCAGTGGGGTGGGATGAGGGGAACTTAATGATCTCACATTAATCACGTCTGTATAGCCATATGTATGTGTATGTGTGACAGTACAAGTGTGTGTCTATAGTTGGAGTGAGTCCCTGATCTTCTGGTACCTGGTGGCCCTTCTTTTGCTATTGGTGATACTGGTCGTCATCATCATCATTATCTTCATCTGTATACTTATAAAGAAATGCAGTAAGTTTCCCTGGTGTATCATTTATTTTGCACATCTTGCATTTATTTAGCATGGTCATGTTGCTATGTTCACTGATGTTCTGTTATAATATTTGAAGTGAACAGGACAGAGGAATTGAAAGAATTGATTTGCTGGAGGTTTATTAACAAGAGATGTCAGTATCTAAACAGGCCAGGGCCAAAAACATAACAGTGTTTCAAAACTGTCATGATCCACGCCTGTCAACCTGTTTTTCCCACGCTGTCACTCTCCATGTGCTCATGTTTTCCCCAGCCTGTCATGCTTCCGTTACCACGCCCCCGTCTACTCACCTGTTTCTCATCTTCTCCGTTGATTACTCCAGTGATTTAAGCACGCGCTGCGCGCTGCTTAAATCGCTGGATTATTGAATGTCTTCTGCTTCGATTCTCTCGCGTTTTGTTTTGTTTTCTTCACGTTGCCAAGTAGTTTCGTTTTCTCGTTTCACGTCTCTCGCCTTCTGTTTTGGATTTGTCGCCTCGCTGTTTGATTTCCCGGCTTTGATCTCGCGCTTCCTCGTTTTTGACTACGGCTTTTGTTTTACGTGTTTTGGATTGTCGCCTCGCTGTCTGATCTCCCGGTTACCGACCTAATGCTTCCCATTTTGACTACGGCTCTCGCTTTGTGTTTTTGCCTGGACGTCACGCTGATTGATCTTCCGGCTTTTGACCCACGCTTTCGTTTTCCGACCTCGCTCCAGTTTAACGTTTCTCCTCTTCATCTGCACTTGGATCCACCTCGTTTCACCTCGCCTCGTGACAGAATAATCCAGCCAAACGAAATGGATCCAGCAGATGTCGACCACATGAAATCGGCGTTGAAGAGTCAAGGTGCACTTCTTGGAGCTCACCAGCAGGAGCTGCTCAACACCCAGCAAGCCCTCGCTGACGTCATGACTCAGCTCCAACGGCTCCAGCTCTCTTCAACGTCCAGCAGAGACTGCCACATTCAACGTGAACCATGTCTCCCTGCCCCTCCTACCTATGAAGGAGATCCAGGCACCTGCCGATCATTCCTCTCTCAGTGCTCATTGATTTTTGAACTACAGACCTCCACTTTCTCTTCTGAACGCTCAAAGGTGGCATTTGTGATCACGCTCCTTTCAGGGAGAGCCAGAGAGTGGAGCACGGCACTCTGGGAGACCCATGATCCTTGTTGCTCAAACTTTGAGCTTTTTGCTAAGGAAATGAGGAGGGTATTTGATCGCTCATGTCACGGCAGAGAAGCAGGACTCAAGTTATTGAATCTCCGGCAAGGTTCCCGCTCGGCCTATGATTATGCCATTGAGTTCCGAACACTGGCCTTCTCAAGTGGATGGAACGAACAAGCACTAAGTGACATGTTCTTTGAGGGTCTGTCTGAAACACTTAAAGACCAACTAGTTTCTCTGGAACTCCCCTCCTCGCTCCCGGAGCTCATAGATCTGGCAGGCCGAGTAGATTCACGCCTTCGTCTTCGGAGACCAGCCTGGACACCACCACTTAAAGTTACCCCGACATCACGAGCCCATGAACAGGAGAAGCCCACGCAATTGGGCAGGATCCGCATCGCTCCTGAGGAACGACGACGACGCAGAGTAGAGAGGGCCTGTTTCTACTGTGGAGGGTCTGATCACCAAGTCAAGTTCTGTCCAGTAAAAAGGAGCAACCATCTAGTTCAACTTGGAACGCTGGATGGTGCGACTTCAAGAAGACTCCCCGACCAGCGTCAACTACTTCCTGTCTTCCTCATCTACGAACAGCAGACCCACTTAGTGCAGGCACTAATTGACTCAGGCTCTGACCGTAATCTCATCAACGCGGCCTCGGCCAAGGCTCTTGGAATCCCCTTCCTGCCTTTGGAGACCCAGCTCAAGGTCCAGGCTCTCGACGGGAGTCTGCTCCCCTCCATCACTCACAGAACTCCTCTCATTGGCCTGAGAGTTTCGGGCAACCACTCAGAGCAAACCTCCCTATTCATCATGGAAGGTTCTCACGCCACAGTCGTTCTGGGCCTCCCCTGGTTAACCCAACACAATCCACAGATCGACTGGGCCACGAATTCCATCTTAGCCTGGAGCCCATCATGTTCCACAATGTGTTTACAATCTGCTACAACGTCATGCTTCAGCTCCACCCCCACGAAGGAGCTACCTGATCTCACCCACGTCCCTCTAGACTACCATGACCTCAGGGCAGCATTCAGTAAGTCACGCGCCACCTCCCTTCCCCCCCACCGACCATACGACTGTGCCATTGATCTGCTCCCCGGCACCACTCCTCCCAAGGGCCGCCTATACTCTTTGTCACCTAAGGAACGCCAGGCCATGGACCAATATATTACAGAATCCCTCGCGGCAGGGATCATTCGTCCCTCCTCCTCTCCGGCGGGGGCCGGATTCTTCTTCGTGGGCAAAAAAGATGGATCCCTTCGACCCTGCATAGATTATAGGGGCCTGAACGACATTACCGTCAAGAACCGGTACCCGCTTCCACTAATGGCTACGGCTTTCGAACTTCTCCAAGGAGCCAAACTATTTACCAAGCTGGACCTGCGCAACGCATACCACCTCGTCCGCATTCGAGAGGGTGATGAGTGGAAAACGGCTTTCAACACCTCTACAGGACATTATGAATACCTGGTGGTTCCGTTTGGTCTTACTAACGCCCCCGCCGTCTTCCAGGCTCTCATTAATGATGTACTCAGGGACTTTCTCAACTCTTCAGTGTTTGTCTATCTAGATGACATATTAATTTTTTCACGTAACCTAGATGAACACAGACACCACGTTCGCCAAGTACTTCAGAGACTTCTGGAGAATAACCTGTTTGTCAAAGCAGAAAAGTGTGAATTTCATACCACCTCGACCACGTTTCTCGGGTTCGTCATTGGCCCTACAGGCATTGAGATGGAGCCCACCAAACTTCAAGCAGTGACAAATTGGCCCACTCCCACCTCACGACAGCAGCTTCAAAGGTTCTTGGGCTTCGCTAATTTCTATCGCCGCTTTATCCGGGGCTACAGTACCATCGCTGCTCCACTCACAGCCCTGACCTCATCCAAGACCCAGTTCTGTTGGAACCAGGGAGCTGAAAGAGCCTTCACTGAATTAAAGAAAAGATTCACATCCGCCCCTATCCTCACCATCCCTGACCCATCACAACAATTCATCGTTGAGGTCGACGCTTCCAGTACGGGGGTAGGGGGCGTCCTGTCACAGAGATCTATAGATGATAACAAGCTGCACCCATGTTCCTTCTTTTCTCATCGCCTAACACCTGCTGAGACAAACTATGGCATCGGTGACCGAGAGCTTTTAGCCATTAAGCTTGCTCTAGAAGAATGGAGACACTGGTTGGAGGGAACAGAGGTTCCATTCCTGGTCTGGACTGACCATAAGAACCTGGAATACCTTAGGAGCGCCAAGAGGCTCAACTCTCGCCAAGCTCGGTGGTCACTCTTTTTCACTAGATTCAACTTTACACTCTCATACCGCCCGGGATCAAAGAACTCCAAACCAGATGCTCTCTCCAGACAATTCTCACCCACTCACGACACCTCCACCAACGATACCATAATCCCCTCCTCCTGCTTGCTCGCCTCAGCCAAGCTGGATATTGAAACTAAGGTCCAGCAAGCCCTCTCCCATGAACCTGGTCCCAGTGATGTTCCTCCTAATCGCCTCTTTGTTCCCCACACCTTACGCTCTCAGGTTCTGGAATGGGCTCACAGTTCCAAACTGTCCTGTCACCCTGGCACAGCCCGTACTCTGACCCAGGTTCAGCAACGTTTTTGGTGGCCAACCTTGAAGGAGGATGTCTCCAGCTTCGTGGCTGCATGTGACATTTGTCTCAGATTTAAGCACACCAATACAGCTCCAGCAGGCCTCCTACGACCCTTATCCCTCCCACACCGCCCATGGTCCGACATCGCTTTGGATTTCGTCACAGGGCTACCTTCTTCAAACGGCCACACCTGCATCATGACTGTTGTAGACCGTTTCTCCAAAGCAGCTCACTTCATTCCACTGCCAAAGCTTCCGTCTGCCAAAGAGACTGCAGAACTCATGATCAGTCATGTCTTCAAGCTCCATGGTCTGCCAAAGGACATTGTTTCAGACCGGGGACCGCAGTTCACCTCCCGATTCTGGAAGGCTTTCTGTAAATTAATTGGGGCCACTCCGAGCCTGTCCTCAGGGTTCCACCCTCAGTCAAACGGCCAGACAGAGAGGAAGAATCAATCCCTCGAGGTCGCCCTGAGGTGCATGACTTCCAGAGACGCTACCTCATGGAGCAAGTTCTTACCCTGGATAGAGTACGCCCACAACTCCCAGATATCAGCATCAACCGGTCTTTCTCCCTTCCAGTGCTGCCTGGGATATCAACCGCCCTTGTTTCCATCTCAGGAGGAGGAGGTCTGTGTTCCGTCAGCTCAAGCATTCATCCGACGCTGTAGAAGGACATGGCTTCAAGCCAGGAGGACACTCTTACAGGTCAGCAGAAGGTACAAGAAACAGGCTGACCGCAAGCGTTCTCAGGCCCCCAAGTACAGGGTGGGACAGAGAGTCATGCTTGCTGCCAAAGACATTCCCCTAAAAACCATCTGCCATAAACTTTCCCCTCGCTACCTTGGTCCATTCACCATCACGAAAATAGTCAACCCTTGCGCTGTTAAGCTCTTGCTCCCCTCAACTATGCGGAGGATCAATTCCACGTTCCATGTGTCCCAGTTACGTCGTCTCGCCTCATGCCCATTAAGTCCCCCCACCCACCCTCTGCCTCCTCCCCGTATCATTGACGGTGGTGAAGCCTACACCGTTCGTCAACTCCTGAAAGCCCGTCGCCGAGGAAGAGGCATCCAGTACCTGGTGGACTGGGAGGGCTATGGACCTGAGGAGAGAAGCTGGATCCCTGCCAAGTTTGTCCTAGACCCAAAGTTAATATCTGACTTTCAAAAACGCTTCCCCGAGGCTCCTCGCCCTAACGCCCAGAGGCGTTCATAAGGGGGGGGGGGGGGTACTGTCATGATCCACGCCTGTCAACCTGTTTTTCCCACGCTGTCACTCTCCATGTGCTCATGTTTTCCCCAGCCTGTCATGCTTCCGTTACCACGCCCCCGTCTACTCACCTGTTTCTCATCTTCTCCGTTGATTACTCCAGTGATTTAAGCACGCGCTGCGCGCTGCTTAAATCGCTGGATTATTGAATGTCTTCTGCTTCGATTCTCTCGCGTTTTGTTTTGTTTTCTTCACGTTGCCAAGTAGTTTCGTTTTCTCGTTTCACGTCTCTCGCCTTCTGTTTTGGATTTGTCGCCTCGCTGTTTGATTTCCCGGCTTTGATCTCGCGCTTCCTCGTTTTTGACTACGGCTTTTGTTTTACGTGTTTTGGATTGTCGCCTCGCTGTCTGATCTCCCGGTTACCGACCTAATGCTTCCCATTTTGACTACGGCTCTCGCTTTGTGTTTTTGCCTGGACGTCACGCTGATTGATCTTCCGGCTTTTGACCCACGCTTTCGTTTTCCGACCTCGCTCCAGTTTAACGTTTCTCCTCTTCATCTGCACTTGGATCCACCTCGTTTCACCTCGCCTCGTGACAAAAACCTGGAGGACAGATCCAAAGAGTACACTGAAAAAAAGGACTTGTAAGATTTGCTTGATAAAATCCTCGTAACAATTTGCACGCGTAAATTGTAAGTCAATTTTATTGCTCCAATATTAAGTACAACTTACCCATCATGGTCAAGTAAAATCTACTTAATAATTAAAGTAACGCTCATGAAGAAATCAAGTAAAAGTTACTTAATTATATTTAATTCACAAGTTGTTTTTATGTAAAATAATCAAGTAAAGTTAATTTATTGTTATATTAGCAGGAACCTTGTTTTTATGAATTATTAAGTAAATCTTACTATAATTTTGTTTTGTTTTGTTTCCCGTACTTGGTTTTATCTATTTATATTACTCCCTATAATAATGTAAACATTGCTAATTTATGTTTTGTAAAGAAACTGTAATTATTTCATCAATATCTTTCACAAATCACACAACAAAAATATTATTAAACAGTTTATTCACCAACACTACCGAATGTTTTTGACATTAACAGTCTCGATACAGGTTGTCTTTTTAATAAAAGTGCATTCAGTTAAATTTTGCATCCATAGGAACAGTAAGCAGTGCACATGACTTTGCAGTATTGCCACATTCTCGCGAAATTTCCTTTCCTTCAAGTATAATTGATACATCATCCGGTTCTTCCCCTTCAACAGTACGGACTATGAGGATTTTAAGATGGTGCAAACAGGCATCACTTCGTCTGTCCTCCTGTATAACATTTACAAGAAAAAGATAAAGCAATGGTATAAAACACTTTACCACTATTTTATATTTTGTAATGAAGTACAAATAAAAATAACAGCAACATTATAGCAAGCAAATAAGTATATAGATTTATACTTGCCTCAATGTGAGAAGTAGAACAGTATCTTCTATAGTGTCCTAAATCAACTTTCTGCACTGTATCCAAATTTTGAAATATACAGTACAGTAGTCCTGTTGATAGAAACATCTGTTAACAAGATTTTACATTTAATAAACAAATTACAGATTACACATTTAAATGCAGCATAAAAAAAATTATGGGTTATGTATTGATTAAAAACAACGCAATGCATATTATGATATGGAAAATCTCTTCCATTCCAGTGAGTAAGAAACGGTAACGATGCCAATTTTAGACTCTGTAGAAGCTCAGTGGTCCGAGCACAACCTCTCACGGCCGAACCTTTCTCTGAACACGCCGTTTTCATGAGGGCGGGGGTAAGAAACACACATCTCAGTTTATTAATCCGCGCGCTCGGTTGGTTATTATTATTATTATTTTACCACATGACCCCTGGGGCGTTCCGTAGGTTCAGGTTTTTATACCACGTGAATCTCTACACTATTAAAAACTGAAATATTGCTAATTGTACATCCTGATATTAAGATGAACATTAATTGGAAGTCAGGAAAACGAGAATCACATCCAAAACAGAAAGGTAAACTTACCTCGAACGCCACAGACTCCAGCTCCGGCCGCACCGCGCAGGACCCCTGACTGATCCACAGCGCGGGTGCAGCGTCTCCAAAACACGCACGCGCGGTGTCATTTGAAATTTAAACTAAACTTTCAAAGTAAAACTTACTTAATATTACTAGGTTTATGTGGAGTGACTATAAAACAGTTAAATATTACAAGTAAATACGTTTTAACTCTTTCTACTCAGTTACTTTATTACATGAATTAAATGTGTAGGTATGTTAACTTTTATTTAGGAAATTCTAGTTCTCCTTGAAATTCATTTTTTTTCCATGTAAAAATTATGATGGTTAATTTAATATATTTTACCGCACCAAAAAGTCATTTTTTTTCAGTGTAGTCAGATAAATCAGTGAGGAGCCAAACACAGTAATCAAGTGTATATTGAGAATAACAGGAAACCAGAGAGACAGGGCCAGGGTCAGACATGATAGGCAAATACAGTATAACACTTATGAGTGACAGAGGTGGAAAATAATGCATTACATTCACTCATGTTACTGTAATTGAGAAGTTTTTTTTTGTGTATTTCTACTTTTTAAAGTAGATTTTCAAATCTGTAATTTTACTTTTACTTAAGTATGCTTTGTTTGAAGTACTGTACTTACAAGTATGGTACATTTTAAATCATCTTCGCTACTGAGTAAAAAAAAATAAATTAATGAAATAAAAAACAATAAAAAATAATGCAACGCATTGATTGATTGATGGGCGGGGAGAACAAACGCGCTAAACTCACAAGAACGATGGAGACGGATTCTTACGAAGCAAACCCCTGGGCATTGTAACGGCCACCACTACGTTGTATACCACATTATGTACATACAGTATGTTGCCCTGTTAAGAGTTGCCGCCCCTCCACCAGTGTGTGCGCTGTGGAGGTGTGTGTGTGTGTGTGTGTGTGTGTGTGTGAAGGAGAGAACGGAGTAGGAGCTTTTCTTTACTTTTACTTTGTTTTGTATTATCATTTTGTGATCCTGAAAAAGGCTTCATGCTGAACTTTATTTTCGGTTTTTGCTTGTCTTTTTTGAACTACACTCCCCATCGCACCCCTGCTATTAAAAAAAAAAAAGTAACTTGGTAACTTTTACTCTGAGTAAATTTTAATGAGCTACTTTTGACTTTTACTTTTGCAGATTTTTAGAATGCTAACTTTCCATGTACTTCAGTAAAATGTCACTGAAGTAACAGTACTGTACTTGCACTTGAGTACAAAAGTCTATTACTCTTTCTGCCTCTGATGAGTGATAACAATATGCAAGATACAGTCCATTTGTATTACAGTGTGCTTTATGTAGCCTGTAAAAAGTACCTGAGTGTGACTACCTCTTTTATTATTATTATTATTATTATTATTATTATTATTATTATTATTATTATTTGTTCTTTTAATCAAATAAAAATACATTGAAATTATTAAAAGTAAATTTGCTTTATTTGTCTATTTCTAACTTCCAGAAGAAAAGAATCAAATCAGGACCAGAGACAGGAGCAATGACACCACTGATCACACAGTTAGTACTGCATTTAATGTGTTCTGTAATGCAATCCATTATCATGTTACACAATGTGTGTCCCTCCGTATGTGTGTGTGTGTCTGTCTTTCTGTCTGATAACACCCCACTTTACAAGCTGAAAACAGCACTGTTTCTAAGCCAAAGGTATGTTTGCAATGCATTGGTCCATTAATAAATTAATTCAAAATTATTATTATTAGTAGCAATAATAGCAGCAGCAACAGTAGAAGTAGTACAGAAGTTGTAGTTGTAGAAGGAATCATATTATTTAATATACATATTACTTATTATTGAAGATTTAACTAAGCGGTTGTTGCATGCACAGTCTTCAAATTCAAAAGCATCAAGAGTGACAGAGCAGGACGTGACCTACAGCTCTGTACAATTTGCTTCCAAGAAGAAAACTGTAAGTTAACGCTATTAAAATAAAGTCTATTCCAGTGCAACTCAAGCTAATAATTAAAGTGGTTAGATACTTAATGATCAGTTTACTTACTAATGTGCCAAGTGCAGGTTTGAGACTCTTAGTCTTATTTAGATCCTGTTCCAGGTGTCTGCAAATGATGTTGATGATGATAAGACCATCTACAGCTCTGTGGTTTGCTAGTAAAAGGTGTGTGATACACTCAGAAACATATGTACTTAACCTGCTCAAACATGTGGGATAAAATTACAAACCTTACACAGTGATTGTATTTATTCTCTTTAGAGACTGATGTACTGTTTCGCTGGGAGGAAACTGTGGCTGGAGGCAGAAAAGACCAGTCTCCTTACTGTAGCTGCCACATGACTGCTAAAGCTAACGGAATACAATTCCTTCTACGCAAGCTGTCATTATTTCCCTCTACACAGTACACACCAGTTCAGCCCTTAAATACAACATGTGCATATAACACAATGCACTGAGAAAAATACACAACTGGATGAAAATGTATAAAACAAAGAGAACACATTCAGAATCTGGCATAAATATGTATTTTTATATAGGTTATAAATGGGAAAGAAAGTGCAGCATGTACATTTCTAATGAATATTTAAATCATTTTATTTTTGTCTGTCATTGAAATATTGCTTAAAATAATAATTCAGCACTTTTTATTGTGACTATTATTATTATTATTATTATTATTATTATTATTATTATTATTATGATTATTATTATCATTTTAACTGTAGGATTAAATTAATCAAATTGCCATATATCATCAATAAGAAGAAGAAAAATGTTTTTAGTTAACTTTTATGTTTTTATTTAAATAAAAAAATCTGAAGTGTTTCATAAATAAAAATGATAACAAACCAGGATTGAATTAGAAACTTTACTGAGCTAACATGAACTAACATATTTTATTCATGGTTCACAACATTAAGAAAATATGAATAATTAATAGTGATTCCTGAAGTTCTTGATCATTATGAATTAGAATCATTTGAATACTGTTTCCTACTGTAGCTTCCCAGGCTTTTAGGGAATACTGGTAGCAAATTAACAAAACAAGCTAGACATCCTGTAAACAATACACATGGATAGCACTGGAGATCTGTAGAACCCTGACGAGCTGAAAGTGAGATGCCATGAACATTTTGATACAAGGCCTGTGGGGACATTTGCAGAATTAAGGGAGATACAGCCATTTAGTTTAAAATAAAAAAATGGAAATTTTGAGAAAACTTTCTGGATCACAGAAGTCATAGCCAGCAATGTTTGGAGAGAGGAGGGGACATGGGGGACCTTCAGGTCTGGAGATAAGAACAACTGCTTTAACCCATAATACAAGTAAAATACAAAAAAGAAAAAATTGGAAATAACAACACCTGTAAAATGCCCAAAACATTTGGGGAAACGTCACAGCATCTGTAAAAAAGCTGAAGCTGAAAAGAGGACGGCTTCTACAACAGGACAATGATCCTGAGACGCAAGCTGAAGGTTTTGGAACGGCCATCACAGTCCCCTGATTTAAACATCATTGAAAATTTGTGTGCGGATCTTAAAAGAGCTGTGCATGCAAGACGGCCAAAGAATATTACAGAACTAGAAACCTTTTGCAAGGAATTGTAATAGAAATACAATAGAAATACTAAAGACTTTTAGCTGGCTATAAAAGCGTTTGCAAGCTGTGATATCTGCTAGAGGAGGTGTTACAGTACTAAGTACTGATTATGTTGTATGGTGCCCAAATAATGTTTTTATTTTTTTTTATCTTTGTTCAATTTATGACATAAAAAGTAACTATGCACAAATATTTGCTGAAAATATTGTGCATTTTGTCCATTTCCAAGAGAGACTGTGTTAACATCTCTTCAATTAAAAAATCACATGTATATACAGTATATATATATATATATACTATTCATAACTAGACAATAAAAAGTATTTGTACAGTCAGTAGTGGTTTCATTAAATATGTTTTGTATTTGTATTTTGTTTTGCAAAACATCTTAATAGGGGTCTGAGGCCTTTCTGAAGACATGCAATGATTCAGCACTCTTCTTAAATTTATGTAAATTTTAAATATTTACAATTATAGTAGATAATACATTTCTTCCTATTTACAGTATGTAGAGCACAAACTGGGTTTTCATAGTGTGGCTAATGTAAATTTGTTAGATTCATGTGTGACTTTTAAACTTGTGCCAAAGTGCATACAAAAAAATAAAATTTCAAACTCTAGCAGAAAAGCAGAGAAAATGGAGAATAAACAAACCTGGCAGATTGTTTTAACACAGAACTGAGTCCTGGGTGTGTGTCCCTATCAAAACAACTCAATTATTACACTCAGAAAGACCTTTTATTTGGGGTAAAGTGACTGATGTGCCTTGCCTCTGTTTTACTGAATAATCTATTACTTTTTATGTAAGACCTATTGACACCTGGATCAGGTAACACCAGGTTTCACCGGGACTCGTATTGATGTGTCACACCTATATACTCAGATTCCTCACACAAAAACAGGGCTTATTTTTGAGTAAAACAAAAAATAAAGTATGGTTTCTGAAACATTCACTACAATGCACACAAAAAAATCTACACAGCGAATTATGATGGAAAGAAAGAGGCTAACATCAACACGCGTTTTGCACAGCGTCACATCGACAGCGCTTATTTAGCGAGTATATATTTGTCTTTGATTTATTTCTGGGGGATTATCTTAGCATTTTAAAAAATAAATCCCATGCCATTTGATCAAAACTCTGCAAAGTGAAAGAGCATGCCGAGGGTTCACACAGACAATTACACTTTTAGACGTTCACTAAAAGGCTTATTCACAACCACGTTACAGCCATTAACCAGCCATTCACAGACAAGATGCATTGCGCTGTGTCGTTGTTTTATGAGTGAAATAAAGGGGCGCGTGGTTTTTGGGTCTCCATTGTGTGCGGAGACAAGGATCTGACATACGTCTGTTTCTTATGTTTAACCTTAATTTTAATAAAAACAACATAAATAACATGGGATGAACTGTGAAAAGAAGGAGAAGCGATGACTGATGCTTTCTTTTTGCTGTGTCTTTGTGGAAACCGCGAGCGGCGAGGAGTTGCTTTGGAGGATGTCGCTCTTCCACGATGGGCAGATATCACGGATTCCCGGAATTGAGGACAACGGAGACAAATCGAGACACTGCCTTGAAACACAAGGAGAACAGGTAAATATTTCGGTGAGTAAACTCTTCCTTACACTGGTAATCTTTAGAAAGTCGGTCCACTTTCTCGCGTACGAGCCCGGACGCTGAGCGCTGTGAGGCGTGTGCTTTTATGGATGTGTGTAGATCGCCCTCAGGTGGCGGTGATTAGTATTCCGGCGATGATGGGCGTTGTTCTCGGCTTGGCTCGGAGCCTGGCAGAAACATAGCGAGCTCAAGAACGGCAAAGCGCTTTTACACACAATATCACACACTTACACTGCATGAAGAAAAAATTATCCTCGGCTGACTCAGATAAGAAATATACAAACATGTGCAGAGATGCCACGCCAAAGCGAAGTAGGGTGAGGGGAAAAGGACCTAAATTATGAATGAGCTGTTGTAGCTGAGAGGCACTCATCATCTCTTATCAAGAAACAACCAGAAAACCACAACACACTCATGGTTAGTGCAAAGTACAGTTTCATTCGCTGCATGAATAAAATGGATAGAGACCAGTGTAGAAAAGCATTGAATAATATCAAAAAGGTATATAAATTGAGTTAATATAAAGTATATAAAATGAGTAATAATAACCTGAGGTATACGTATAGATACATTGAGGTATATAGATACATATAAAAAGATGTAATTGATGTAGGCACCACGGTGGTGTAGTGGTTAGCACTGTCGCCTTGCACCTCCAGGGTCTGGGTTCCATTCCCGGCCAGGTTCGATTCCCGTCTCTGTGTGCATGGAGTTTTCATGTTCTCCCCGTTCTTGGTGGGTTTCCTCCAGGTACTCCAGTTTCCTCCCACAGTCCAAAGACCTGCAGATTAGGCTAACTGGGGTTCCCAAATTGCCCATAGTGGGTGAATGAGTGTGTGAGTGAGTATATGTGTGTGCGCATCCTGTGATGGATTACCCCACTAAGCCTCCTGGGATAGGCTCCAGGTCCCTGCGACCCTGAATACAGGATAAAGCGGTATAGACGATTGAGACACGAGTGAGTGTGTGAGCAATTGATGTAATGTGGAGCAGACCATCAGTGCAAGGCACATAAACAGCGATACAACTGTTTAAGTCATTTTTGCTGGAAAAGTCTGTATTAGTCTCAGAACACTCACCTTGAGTCCCGACTGAATTAGCAGAATTAGTCTGGGTCACTGCAGACCCGCTTACAGAGACAAGTGTTAGGAGAGGTCTTTTGCAAGAAGCAGGCACAGACTCATCCTTCTACTGATAAGCAAGGCCCTTTTCGTGAAGAAACCGTAGCAAATTCAAGAACGCTTCGCACTCGGCCTAAACTCGGCCGAGAGCAGCGTGATCAACAAATGGTGGAGGGAAAGGATGATCTGCGGAGTCCACACTGTCCATGCTCTTCATGCTATGGTTATGCTTGCAGGTGTGCCTAGTTAGGGGAAGGCAGGAAAGGAGTAAGATTATATAAGAGACATGATCTAGTTATGAATGCTGAAGAAAGAAAAGGTTAAAAGAAAGGAAGATACTCACCTGTGGTCTGTCTCAGAGTGACTGATGACATAGGCCCAGAAACGGCGGGGCTGTACGAAGAAATTAAGCACCCAACTATTTTTTTCTATAAAATCATTGAAGACGGTTAAACGATAATAGAAATATAAAATAAGGGAAAAAAGGGTTATAATGGGAAAGTGATAGAAATTACATACACCATCTAGTGACATGACATTAATGTAATATAAAACAGCAGAAGGATTAGATTATAATGCGGGAAACTTCCAGAACAAGATAAGAGATAATGGGCTTCCAACCTTGACGCATGGAAGTAAGACCAGGCGGACCAAATTTCGTATAAAAAAAAAAAAGTATAAAAACGAGAAACCAAGTAACCAGAAAGGCCACCAAAGTTGGTCACCGGAAGTAAGAAAAAAGGGAAAAACCTACTTTAGGGAGGAGACAGTTGAGTCCCTCCCTCAATCAACAGTATATAAAGTGTGTGCATTGCATTGCTTTTCAGTCTGCTCTTTGCCTGTTACAGCTTATGTTTGAGCGCTAAAGTGTGA
Organism: Clarias fuscus; assembly: GCA_030347435.1. Lineage (NCBI taxonomy): Eukaryota > Metazoa > Chordata > Actinopteri > Siluriformes > Clariidae > Clarias > Clarias fuscus. Next base: position 9,574,520 of record CM059231.1, read on the forward strand.
CAGGCATCAACAGTAGAAGATAAAAAAATCTTACACACATTGTTAATGATGCTGTCGACCCCTAGGAGTTATTAACTTATACACTAACAGAGTGAGGAACAGCTTCTTCCCCAGAGCTGTAGCCTGTATTACCTTCCCCCAACCACTCGCACACACACACTGAAACACACTCACTCTGACACACACATAGGTGCTGAGCACTGAAGGCGGTTATTAAAAAAATCTCATCTGTTTGACCCGCTTTCCCATGCTCCTGCTAATGCACAAGACACTTTACTGCAGCAGACACTTTACATCAGGAATGTTATTCCAGCTGTTAGTTTAATTTGTGCAATATTTTCTGACCTCAGACAATCATGCTTGCACTTTTTTGTACTCGACTGTTTGCACCAACATCCAGGTCCCACCTCATATACCTCCATTGTACAGTATATATTGTTATATTATATTATTTATTCCATTTTAGTGCAATTACCTTGTGCTTATTACTTAGTTTATTCTTATGTTTATTATTGCTGCTGGTCTCTGAGATCTACCAAACAAATTTCACTACAATGACAAAAAAGTCTCTTTATCTTTATCATTACCTTATCTTTATGAGTAATACGAATGCGCTTTGTCTGCCGAGTGTCACATGATCACAACTGGGCCTTTGGTTCTTCTCTCTCACACGCTGCAAGATTGTGGGTAATCGTCTCCCATGCTGTCTCAGTGCACGTGCGTCACATTGTGACCACGTGTGAAGAAAAGGAAGTTTCGTTAGAGACACTTTGTGTGTGTGTGTGTGTGCATGAAAGTGGGTGTCATTAGAGAGGTTCTTGGTTAACGAAGTTTCCTGACAGAGCAGCGTTTCCATTAGATAGATGTGTGTGTGTTTGTGTGTGCACGCACCTGCGTGTTTTGTGAAAGTCAACCTACACAGTAGCCCCCTCCCTCTCCTCTCTCATCTTACTTCAGCTTCACTTTCAAACCTTTTTTTTTTTTTTTTTTTGTGGAACGAATCGTCACCGTTTCCATTATTTCTCCTGGGGGAAATTCACTTTGATATACGAGTGATTTGATATACAAGCATGCTTCTGGAATGAATTATGCTCGCAATCCATATGCTTGGAAAGCTGCTTTATGCCAAGGTCCACTTTTAAAAAGCCCCCAAAATTAGAGTGACATCAACTAATATAACACCATTGTAAGGCATAGAATGGCTGGTTTCTGCTTTGCCTGAAACCACCTATAAGAACAGTTAAACCTTGAATTGTGAGTATAATTCGGAAGCCTGCTTGTATATCAAAACAGGCATAGATCAAAGTGAATTTCCTCCAGAAGAAATAATGGAAACTGCAAGACAATATGTAAGACAACTTTCACACACACACACAAACACACACACACACATGCACACGCACACACGAATTGTCACACTTACACACGTGTACACACACACACCCCCAGATGACAGAGTGCATGTGTACTACAGTACTCGTATATCAAGACCTTGCTTGTTTAACAAGTTAAAATTTATAAAAACATGTTTACTCATCTTGCAAAATGCTCACAGACCAATTTAGTCGCAATCCAAGGTTCAACTGTAGGTTATTACAAGTTTTGCAAAGACACCTTCACATTTTGCAGGAATGCACGAACTTATTGAATCATGGCTATTATTATTGGCATTTTACCAATAATACCAATACCAATAATAATAATAATAATAATAATAATAATCATTGTTAAAGATGTCCTACACATAATTATTTGCTGACACCCACTGGTGTGCTCCTGTGAGAGGAAATTCAGGAACATCAACGACATGAAATAGAATTACAGTGCAAGTGTAACCAAAATGTTAAGACTATACAATTACAGGAATTTAACAAAAAGACCCTGAAGATGATTGTTTTCCTACAGTAACAAATCCTAACAGCAGTGTCGTACTTCTGTTATACAAAAAGCTTACAGCTATTTCTTTATTAAAGTATTAAATGACAAAAAATTTGCAACAATTGAATTAAAAGTATGACAAAAACTAAACACGTTAGTTCCTGTTATAGCAACTATGAAATTACTAAATCAAGCACGCTGTGGTTTTACACTACACAGTAAGCGTAGCAGGAAGAGGAACTGATTTAGCGGCTAAAGACACAGTAACAACTTCATAGAGAAGCAGGACGCAAGAAAACCTCACATTTTACTCAACAACAGAAGAAATCTAACATGAGCTGCTTTTTCATTTTTATTCTCACCATAACCAGTAAGTACATTTTTCATAAACTCTTTTATTGTGTTTTATATTTTTTTAATTATACATTAATACATGGAGTAAATCACTGATACCTCAAAAACTAATTTAACAATCATCATTAATATATTGAATTATAAAATATTTTATTTTCACTAAGTAATAGTAGTGTTTTGCTGTTTTGTATGCAGGGTTTGACAGTTTTCAGTCAGCATCCAGACAACTAAGTCTACAAACTGGAGCGTCTGTCACTATCCCATGTCTCTATGATAAGGAATATATACAACATAAGAAATACTGGTGTTATGACGCTTCATCAGCATATAATTACTGCAAAATTCAGGCGTATGCCAATAATACACAGGGGAAAGTGACAGTGACTGATAGTCCATCTGAGAGTCTCTTTACTGTGACTATGAATAATCTCCAGACAGGAAACACTGGAGCTTACTGGTGTGCTGTAGAGATAGGTGGAATATTTCAGCATGATGTTACAGAACAGCTTCATATCACAGTGAAAGAAGGTATTAAGTTATAAACTTTAAATACTAATCAGTGTAGTGCTGTTATTGGGTATTAACCCTATATTTGTGCTCAGCTCCTGATCTGTATGTGAATGAGAGCAGAGTGAGAGATGAGGAAGGAGGCAGCGTCACAGTCCAGTGTCTCTACAGCGCTGCGTATCAGAATAAACAGAAGCAGTGGTGCAGATTCAAAGACAAGAACTGTAACATATTTCAGAAGTCAGAAACATCCCAGAATTCATCAGTGCAGCTCAGTGATAATGGGAGATCCTTCAGTGTGGAGATGAGTAGACTGAAGAAGAGTGATGCTGGCTGGTACTGGTGCAGTGCAGGAGATCTGCAGGTTCCTGTTCACATCAGTGTCACTGATCCACCTTCAGGTATTATCACATGCATTCATCCCTGATTTAACAAATAATGAGATGAAATCACACTGATTATAACTTTGATTTGATAATAGCGACTAAAACAATGGCTACAACAGGAGCTACAATCACTCACCATGTCAGTACTTGCACGTGAGTAAGAAGCTCCATTTTATGCCTCTGAAGTTTTACAGATTTTCTATAATTATTCACTTGTTCAAAAAAGAAATGTGTGCTTAATGTCTATAATAACCCTGTTGTTTATTCTTCACACCAGTACATGATGTATTATCCTGCCAGTATTTTTTATATTTATTATAAATAGAATTCAGCTCTCTAGCTGCTCCCAGAGAGCAGTGCATTAATCCTGTATAGCAGGGGGCCTAGAGTCTATCCCAGGAAACGGGTTCACCCAGGACAGGGTGCCAATCCATCGCAGGGCACACACACACACACACACACACACACACACACTGGTTAATTTGGGAACACCAAATAGCCTAACCTGCACATTTTTGGGAGGAATCAGGTGTACCCAGAAGAAACCCACTAAGCACAGGGATAAAATACAAACTGCATGCACACATAGACAGGAATCAAACCTGGCCAGAAATTGAGCCTGCACACTGAAGGTGGTTGGGCGGCTTTCCCGGCTGGGATCGGCGGCCTTAACACTGTCCTCCTCGCGGCCTTTTCCTCTTCGGCGGCGAGGACGCATTATGCAGCATGATGGTGTTGGCAGGGATCGTTAATGCATGATAGCTTTAAGGGTTCCAGATCCCAGGTCTGCTTAAAGTTTGTTTAGGTTCTCACACCTCTCATAAACCTACCAGAAGGATGGTGATTTGACTTCTGACAATGAATGAATGATTGAATGCAGTGTATATTAACAAATGTGTGTCTACAGTTGGAGTAAATACCTGTACCTGATAGCCCTTCTTTTGCTACTGCTGATACTGATTATCATCATCTGCATACTTCTAAAGAAACGCAGTAAGTGTCCCTATGGTGTGTCATTCGATTTGCATATCTTGCTTTTTTTTTTTTTTAACAGCAGCATGGTCATAGAAGTTTACAATCTGTTATATTATTTGAAATGGAGAGGACAGAGGTGTTGTGAGTATCCATCTGCTGGAAATGTATTAAAAAGAAATTGTACAATTCACATGTCAGTGTCCAAACACATTACAGTTCTTCAAAACCAGAAGACAGATCTGAAGGGATGGTTAGATAAAGCAGTTAAAGAAAGTTTTCAAGAGTATCCAGAATATCAGGAAACCAGAGAAACAAGACAAGGGGCTAACATGATAGGCAAATACAGTATAAAACTCATGAGTGATAACAATATGCAAAAAATAGTCAATATATATGACCATGTCTTTTATGTAGCCTGTGGACAGGACATAAGTGTAACTAATATAAAATTATTATTATTATTATTATTATTATTATTATTATTATTATTATTATTATTATTATTATCTTTTCTCTAAAATTAATAAAATTGCATTCAACTGACTAAAAGTAAATTGACTTCATTCTCTCTTTTTAACTTCCAGAAGCAAGGAATCAAATCAGGACCAGAGAGAGGAGCAATGACACCACTGTTCACACAGTTAGTACTACATTTAATGTGTGGGGAAATGCAATCCATTATCATGTTACATAGTGTGCGTGTGTGCATGTGTGTGTGTCTGTCTGTCTGTAAACAGCCCACTTTATCAGCTGAAGACTCTGTTATGTACAGCACTGTTTCTAAGCCAAAGGTAAGTTGCCAATGCATTGGTCCATTTATACATTAATTCAAAATTATTATTAGTAGTAGTAATAACAACAGCAGCAACAACAGTAGAAATAGTAGTTGTAGTTGTAGAAGGAATCATATTATTTAACATTTATTAATTATTATTAAAGATTTAACAAAGCAGTTGTTGCATCCACAGTTTTCAAAATCAAAAGCATCAAAAGTGAATGAGGAGGACGTGACCTACAGCTCTGTACATGTTGCTTCCAAGGAAAAAACTGTAAGTAAATTACAATAACATCAAAGTCTATTCCAGTGCAATCCAAGTTAAGAATTAATGTGGTTAAATCCATAATCCAGAAACTGGTTTGATATTGAGACTCTTATTATTCTTTATTCATATCCTGTTCCAGGTGTCTCCAAATGATGTTGACGATAAGACCATCTACAGCTCTGTTTGATAGTAAAAGGTGTGTGATATAATCAAAGACATATACAGTGGAATTGCGGAATACATGGATTGCGAGCATAATTCATTCAAGCGGGTTCATATATCAAAACACTTGTAAATCAAAGCAAATTTTCCCATAATAAATCATGGAAACTAAAATGATTTGTTCCACAGCCCAAAAAAATAATACATTAAATTTACGTGTGTGTATATATATATATATAAAAGATAATACAACAAATTAACCTGCATTTGACCTTTTAAAAAAGTTTTTATAAAATCCTGACACATAATTGTTTCTGTTTGTGCGCGCAGGTGCTGTGTGTGTATGTGTGTGTGTGTGTGTGTGCAGCTAAAGTAAGAGGAGAGGAGAAATTAACCCCTCCCCTCTCCTTCTTCTAAACCTTAATCTTCTCTTATTTAAGTTTCACACACACGCACACACAGACTGACAGAAACACTGTTTTTTTTCAGATAAAATAAACAAGAAATCTCTCTACTGACACTTCATTGAGCGCAGACTAACGAAATCAGTGCTGTACAGTAAAAATAAAACAAATTAACCTGCACTTTACCCTTGAAAAGAATTGTGACAGAGCAATGTTTCTGTGTAGAGCAGAGTGTGTGTGCGTGCGTGCGTGTGTTTATGTGAAGGCGAGAGGAGAAGAGGTGTGTGTGAAGGGCCACTGTGTACAAAGTGCACGCTGATACAGAGAGAGAGAAAATTAATCTTTAACCTCTCAAATGAGACTTGCTTTTGCTTTAGATACACGCACACACACACACACACACACACACACACAAACGTGGTCACAGTGTTATAGTAAACAGTACACGTGCGCACGGATGTTGATTATACCAGTGAGAGATGAGCACTAAGACCGAGAAGGGGAGATGATTACCCACAATTCTGCATCGCAAGAGAGAGAAAAACCATTGGCTCAGTGGCGTCAAAACAAGAAAGCACATGCGTGCTACATGATACTCTGTATTCGTAAACTAAGACTTGTTCGTTTTTCAAGTCAAAATTTATTAAAATTTTTGCTCGTCTTGTGGAATACTCGCAACCGCGTTACTCGCAATCCGAGGTTCCAGACTTAACCTGCTCTAATATGTAGGGTAAAATTGCAAACCTTTCACACAGTGATTGTATTTATGCTCTTTAGAGACTGATGCTCTGTTTGGCCAGAAGGAAACTGTTGGTGGTGCCTCAGGGATCTCTACTGGGTCTCATGTTCATCCTCAGTATTATGAACAAACCTGATCAGGATAAGGACAACATGCCCCACACTCATACCACAGATTACATCGTAGTCAAATGACCCTCAGTCATTTTGAAAAGACCAACTTCCTTACTGTAGCTGCCACATGATACCTGCTAAAGCTAACTCAATACAAGGAATACAATTCCTTCTACACCAGTTATTACCAGTCATTATTTCCCTCCACACAGTATACACCAGTCCAGCCCTTAAATACAACATGTGCATATAACAGAATGCACTGAGAAAAATACATTAAATGAAAATGTATGAGACAAAAAAAATGTTAGGATCTAGCATTACTATGTATTCTTCTTTTATTTTATAAATGCAAGGACAGAGAAAGTGCAGCATGTACATGTCTAATGAATATTTAAACCATTCTGTTTTTGTCTATCATTGAAGTATTGCTTAAAATAATAATTTAATAATTTAAATTCTAATAATAATACAATTCTATAATTTAATTTCTATTCATATAGGGCTTTTAACAATGGTCATCGTCTCAAAGTAGCTTCACAAAATTAAAAGAACATTTATGGAAGTGTGTATAAATGGGGAAAAATGTGTTTAGATAATAATGAGATTGTGAGATTGTGCCTGATGAGCAAGATTGGTGGCAAGTAAAAAATTCCCGGAGATGGAAATAGGAAGAAACATTCCTATTGAGGAACCGAGCTCAACAGAGAACCCATTCTCATTTGGGTGATAAAGGATAACAGGAATTATATAACGACATCATGTGTGTTAGGCTTCTGGAAGTATAACAGAAGTTGTCCAAGTTATCATGGAGTCCAGTTCAGCACAGGGAGCAGGTGCAGAGAACAGAGCGGGAGCAGGGGTGGGTCTGGATCACTGGGAGCTCAGGAGCAGCATGTGTAGCTCCAAACCATCATGAAGCAGAATCCAGCTGGAGGTGGTTCTCTGGATGCCTCAAGATCCTCGCAGAGTTTGCCTCTGCCTACTGGAGCTGGCACAATCGCCAGATGCCTCGGTATGGGTGGAGAAAGGAAGAAACAAGTGGAAAAGAATTAGCGTAGATGCCGTTCAGGATATTAGCAGCACTATAAAGGAGTGTGCATTTAGATGTACTGGAGTATGAGGTTATGGAATTAATTATTTGTATGCTAGATTAAAGAGATGTGTCTTGAGGCTACTTTTAAACTGGTAGACTGTGTATGAGCCACTGTCACTGTCGCTATTCCAAAGCTCAGGAGCTAAATATGAGAACGTTCTAACCCGTTTTGTGGGTGGTCTGTCCGTGTTCATATTATTATTATTATTATTATTAGTAGTAGTAGTAGTAGTAGTAGTAGTAGTATTAACTGCAGGATTAAATTCATCACTAAATTAATGATCACCATATTGTGATATATCACTCATCATCATCATCATCATCATCATCATCATCATATTGAAACTGGATGCTAAATGTTGCATAAATGAAGATTATATATATATATATATATATAATTTAATTATACATTTTTCTGAACCATTATGAACCAACATAAGGATAATACTGGTCCACCTACAGCATAGTAGTCTTTGCAAACTCACATAGAAGTACATCAGTGTCAGGGATAACCCCTAGAGGGCGCCAAAGGGCCTTGTGATTTTGTGTTGTAGTTTTGTTTCGTTTTACTTCATTTCCCAGTTTGCACCATCATTACTTTCTTTATAAATAGAGTGTTTTGAGTTTAGTTATTTGTCTTGCATCTGTTGATTTATACCCGTAAATGTCTGTGAGTTTAGTCCGTGTTTCCCGTTGTCTTTATGCGTGTTTTGGTTTGTTTTATTATTAAAGTTTAATTGTTTATTTCATTTCCCTGTTTTCTTTTATCAATAAATACATCGTTCCTTTAACACCTGGACCTCTGCATTTATGCCTCGCACCCCAATACATGACAATCAGGCACTGATCTTTCCAGTGCAGAATATTTCCACTGTGAAATGAAGACCATCTCTGCCTCTGGCACATATTAGTTTGCAGCAGAAATTGGTAGTCAAGGGAACCCAGCTGACAGATCTGGAGGTTCCTGTTCAGAGTGTTTTCTTAGCTTCGAAAGCAGTGACTAAAGCAATAACTACAACAGTGACTAAAACAGGAACTACAACCACTTACTGTACCATGTCAGTACTTGCATGTTCGGATGCTGTTGTCCTCTGCAGTTTCACATTTCCTTTCTAGTTTTACATTTTCTATAATAATTAACTTATTTAATATTGCTTAATGTGCAGAAAAAAAAACAGGTTATTTAAAATTCTCTCACTACATGATGTATTAGCCTACTAGTCATACGAACCTAAACTTACTGAAAACACAGGTGTTTTTAATAAAATGGATGGTGAGAATACAATGTGCTTTTTATGGGTCTGTGATGCGAATGGATTCAATTTATTTGTGTATTGAACTGTTCACTTGAAATAACAAATTAAGCATGAATAAAGGAGAAAAGCATGCCTATTAATTATGATCCTGTAGCCATATTAAATTAAGCTACACAGTGCACAAGGGACAGACAAACCTTAAGTGAGCTATTCATGATACAGTATGCATCCTCTAAATAGGACATTTAAACTAGGGGTTGCTTGACGTACTACAGTATATAAGTGCTGGTCAAGAGCTTGCTAGGGGATCGGTAAATGAGCATTAACTGTCAGGGTGGGCCTGGAGATTAACCCAGGAGACTTAGGGCAGTAGACAGGGTACACCATGGACATGGTGCAAGTCTGTCACAAGGAACTCAACCAACATATTATTGATGCTAAATACTGTAGCATAATTAAGTTACCACAAACACAAGTGTGGGCTGAGTTATAGCTTTTTTGAAATGCACACTTTTTAACAGTCTTAAAAAACATGCACAAAACATTCTCTATAGTTTGCAAAACTTCTTGCTTCATTAAAAAAAAAATCATTATGTGATTAGTTTGCAGCAGAAACTGGTAGTCAAGGGAACCCAGCTGACAGATCTGGAGAGAGAGAGAGAGAGAGAGCGAGAGAGAGAGAGAGAGAGAAAACCAACCTAGAATACAGAAAGTGCATTTGCCATCTGATTCTCTTTGAAAACCATGAGATTTTACTGACTAGTTGGGTCTGTAACTCTCTTAGTGTTATTTCTCTGTATAGCAAAAGTTTCAGTTCCTCCAATAAAGCATTAATGTGCTTGTCAGAACTACAACCAAGACGAAGTACAACTCCCAACACCAACACTCTGGAAAACTAACACACCTGCAGCATAGTAGCCTTTGCAAACTCACATGGAAGTACATCAGTCACTGATTTTTCCAGTGCAGAATATGTTCACTGTGGAAATGAAGACCATCTCTGACTCTGGAACATATTAGTTTGCAGCAGAAATTGGTAGTCAAGGGAACCCAGCTAACAAGGATTATACAGTAAAAACCTGACAGTTAGTGAAGGTAAGGAACTAAAATAACGCAGAAATATACGATTTTTGACAGATTCCCTTACACAACTCATTTGCTGTCTGTTTATTCAGATCCTGATCTGTCTGTAGGGAAGAGCAGAGTGAGCGCTGCAAAAGGTGGAAGTTTCACAGCCCAGTGTCTCTACAGTGCTGCGAATAGGAATACACAGAAGCAGTTGTGCTGTCACGACCCACCAAGCCACAGCTCTGCCATGACTACATGAGCACGCCTGTTCCACATCCCCAACCGTCCCTTATATCTCAAAGCCTCACCTTCCGCTCTCCACACACCTGTGAGCCATCATTAGTCATCTCCATTCCCTATTTAAACCACACACTGACAGCAACTCATTGCCAGATTATTGAGTGCCTTCCATAGCCCAATATTCCAGCGTTTTTTCATGCCTAGCTTTCTCGTTACCGACCACGCTTTGTTTTCTCGACCTCGGTCTTGCTTCACGTTTTTGGACTTCCACGCTCACGGACTTTGCATTATCGACATCTGGATTTATTTAACGACTACGAACTCGGATCACGAACTCTATCATCTCTCTGGTTCTGAAACCTGCTCCTCCCGACCACTGATAAGGCCCGCGAAAGCAGCCACTAACCTGCGCGATTTCACCTTGCACTCGCCGGCTGTCAGCGCAGAATTCTCTCTCCCATCAGCTCTCCGCGCTTCTGCATTCCTGCGCGAATCACGGCGCACACAAGACTCTCTCGCCGGCTCACTACACCAGCCGCGCTGCATGATAAGCTCCATCGCCAACTCACGGCGCTTCCGCATTCCTGCCACCCTCAAGCTGGACACGGAGCCCTCGCACCAACTTCCGCATTCCTGCCCCACTCAAGCTGCACACGGAGCTCTCGCGCCGACTTCCGCATACCAGCGCAACTCTCTCCCTCTCTGCACACACAGCTTCCCTACACAGTGCAACAAGCGTTCCAGCACCAAGCACATTAAAGTTCCTGTTTCAAGTTTCCCCTAACTAGTAACTGTCATAATAAAATCCCAGGACCGCCTTTCCTGCACTTGGATCCTTCACGACTGGCGTTCCCTTAACAGTATAATCTGGCCAAAGGAATGGATCCAGCAGAGGCAGCTCGTCTGAGGGGGGCACTAGAAAGCCAGGGCGCCTTCCTAGGCACTCACCAGCAAGAGATCAGACAGATCACCTCCACGCTCCAAACCATCACATCACTTACCACTCACCTACAGCAGACACAACTGCTGCCGACACCCACTCCACAGCCAGTACATGCCATTGGTCATGAACCTCGCCTATCCGCCCCTCCCACCTATGATGGAGATCTGTCTACCTGTCCCTCCTTTTTGTCCCAATGTTCTCTCGTCCTCGAACCGCAGGCTGCGTCTTTCCCCACTGAATGATCCAAGTTTGCTTACATCATCACACTCCTCTCAGGAAAAGCAAGGGAGTGGGGAACAGCATTCTGGGATCCCTTGCAGTTTTACATACAAAACATTCATGAGATGAGGAGAGTTTTTGACCATTCATTCACAGTACATCAGACAGCAGGACAAATACTTCAGCTACGTCAGGGATCTCGCCCCATCTCTGATTATGCCATAGATTTTCGGACACTGGCACCCTCCTGTGACTGGGACGAAAGGGCACTTTTTGATTGCTTCCTTAACAGACTCTCGGACTCAATCAAAGGCCTTATTGACTTACCTACCCACATCGATGCCCATAAATGATCCCAACAGGAGGTGCGCAGACCCCTTAGCAAATTTCACACAACAGCTCCCACATCCACCACTCCCGAGTCTTTTCCTGAACCCATGCAGATAGGTCGAGCACATATTTCACCAAGGGAGGGCCAGCACCGGAGGGATGACGTGGCCCGTTTTCACTGTGGCCAGATGGGACATGTTGTGCACTCCTGCCCACTAAAAGGTCGGGCCTCCCAGTAGTTCTGGGGGTACAGGGGGGCCCCACTTCTACTCTTTCCCCGGACCAGCGCTCATGTTTCCCTGTTACCCTGACCCTGGACAATCATTCCTACATCATTCACGCCTTAGTAAATTCCGGGGCCGACCAAAACCTGATCTCATCTATGCCTCTAAATTTAAAATCCCACTCACTCCCTTGTCTCAACCACTCCTAGTTCATGCTCTTGATGGCAGTAAACTTGCACACTATCACACATCGCACCTCCCTCGTCACCTTACAGTTCTCAGGAAATCATATTGAGACCATCACTTTTTTCACTGTCCAGATCGCCCATGCGCCCATTGTCTTGGGCCTCCCATGGTTAAAGTTGCATAACCCCCACATAGATTGGCGGAATCAAAGAATCCTGGATAGGAACCCCACCTGCCTCTCATCATGCCTACATTCTGCCACCACAGGGCGAACTTTGCCCATCTTCCAAGAGGAGATCCCCAACCTGACTAATGTGCCCACCAAATACCACGATCTTCGACAGGTCTTTAGCAAATCATGGGCAGTCTCTTTACCATCTCACCGCCCCTATGATTGTGCTATCGACCTTCTCCCTGGCACCTCCCCTCCCAAAGGTCGACTATATTCTCTCTCTCGCCCTGAGAGAGAAGATATGGAACAATATATCAATGAGTCACTTGCAGCAGGGATAATCTGCCCATCCTCCTCACCTGCAGGGGCAGGATTCTTTTTTGTGGAGAAGAAAGACAAGTCCCTCAGACCCTGCATTGACTACAGGGGACTAAACGAGGTCAAAGTCAAGAATCGCTACCCACTTCCACTAATGTCATCAGCCGTTGAAATATTCCAAGATGCCTGTATATTCACCAAACTTGACCTAAGAAACGCCTACCATCTCGTCAGAATAAGGGAGAGCAATGAGTGGAAGACTGCTTTCAATACCCCCCCGGCCCTTATGAGTACTTGGTTGTTCCGTTCGGCCTAACCAACGTGCCAGCAGTCTTCCCGGTGCTCATCAATGATGTCCTCAGAGATTTTCTCAACACCTTCGTGTTTGTATACCTTGATGACATCTTAATCTTCTCACAATCTGATAAAGAACACAAGCTCCACGTTAGTCAAGTCCTGCAACGTCTGCTTGAGAATAAGTTGTATGTCAAGGCAGAAAAACTGCACATCCTCCTTGTTTCTAGGCTTCTTTATCTCTCCGACTGGCATTCAAATGGACCCCACTAAGGTGAAAGCGATCACTGATTGGCCACTACCATCATCCAGACGCGAACTCCAACGCTTCCTGGGATTTGCCAATTTTTATCACCGCTTCATCAAGAATTACAGCATTGTAATCGTTGGAATCCCCTGGCAAACAACGCCTTCGAGGAGCTCAAGCGTCAGTTTACCATGGGACCCATCATTGACATTGGGGACCGGGAACTCTTGGCAGTCAAGCTGGCCCTCGAGGAATGGAAACACTGGCTGGAGGGAGCAGAATACTTTTCTTGTATGGACGGACGACAAAAATCTTGAATATTTAAAGACAGCCAAAAGACTTAATTTTTGCCAGGCGCGGTGGTCCCTTATTTTCACCCGCTTTCACTTCACATTATTATACCAGCCAGGTTCAAAGAATGTCAAACCCGACGCCCTCTCCAGGCAATTCTCCATGTCCCAACACACACCCACGGTACAAACCATTCTTCCCCCTCCATGCCTTGTGGCTACTACGTGGCTGGATGTGGAAAACCTGGTCCAGTAGTCCATCGAACAGGAACCAGGCCCAAGTAATGTTCCTCCCAGGATCCTCTTCGTCCCTGTGTCAGTGAAACCCCAAGTACTCGACTGGGCTCACAGCTCTAGATTGGCTTGTCACCCTGGGGTGACACGCACACTTTCACTCCTGCAGCAACGGTTCTGGTGGCCTACCATGAAGGAAGACATTAAGAAGTTTGTTGCCGCTTGTGACATCTGTTCAAGGAACAGAATGACTAACCGCCCCCCTGAGGGCTTCCTAAGACCCCTCCCCATCCCACATCATCCCTGGTCTCACATTTCTATTGATTTTGTCACTGGACTACCACCATCTGACAATAACACCTGCATCTTAACAGTTGTAGACCGGTTCTCCAAATCAGCCCATTTTATTCCACTAGCCAAACTTCCGTCTACCAAAGACACTGCCGAGCTTCTCATCAACCATGCTTTTCGGCTCCATGGACTTCCGCTGGACATTGTTTCAGACAGAGGACCTCAGTTCTCAGCTCAGTTCTGGAAGGCCTTTTGTGGTCTCATTGGTGCCACCCCCAGCCTCTCATCTGGTTTTCATCCCCAGACCAATGGACAAACAGAGTGCATGAACCCGGAACTGGAGAAAGCATTAAGATGCGTGGCCTCTTGGGATGCAACCTCCTGGAGTCGCTACCTACCCTGGGTAGAATACGCCCACAATTCGCTCCCCACCTCCTCCACGGGGATGTCCCAGTTCTACTGCTGCCTTGGGTACCAGCCACCATTGTTCCCCCCAAAGGGAGAGGAAGCTGCAGTTCCCTCTGCCCAAGCCTTCGTCCGCTGCTGCAGAAGAACCTGGCAGCGGGCTCGTATCCAATTACAATGCACTGTCAGTTCTTTCCAGCATCAGGCCAACCGCCACCGTTTACCAGCCCCCAGATATCACGTCGGCCAAAGGGTCATGTTAGCTACTCACGATCTCCCTCTCAAGACTACCTCTAGGAAACTCTCGCCAAGATTCATCGGCCCGTTTACAATCACTCGGGTCATCAACCCATGCTCTGGCTTTGCCTCTATCCATGCGGCAAATCAATCCCACATTTCATGTCTCACAGATTTTCAGACTAGTCTCCTGCTCACTATCTCCACCCGCCCAACCCCCCCTCCTCCTCGATTTATAGACGGTGGTGAAGCCTTCACAGTCCATAGACTCCTTAAATCTCACGGCCGCGAACGTGGTCTCCAGTACCTGGTGGCTTGGGAAGGCTATGGCCCTGAGGAGAGAAGTTGGGTACCAGCCAGGTTCATCTTGGACCGTTCACTTATCACTGACTTTCACAGACTCCACCCTGAGGCACCTGCCAGAACGCCAGGTGGCATTCATGGGGGGGGGGGGGGGTACTGTCACAACCCACCAAGCCACAGCTCTGCCATGAGTACATGACCACTCCTGTTCCATATTCCCAACCGTACCTTATATCTCATCGCCTCAGCTTCTCCACACACCTGTGAGCGATCATTAGTCATCTCCATTACCTATTTAAACCACACACTGAAACCACCACATTGACAGATTATTGAGTGGCTTCCATAGCCCAATATTCCAACGTTTGTTCATGCCTAGCTCTCTCGTTACCGACCACGCTTTGTTTTCTCGACCTCGCTCTTGCTCCATGTTTTTGGACTTCCACGCTCACGGACTTTGCATTATCGACCTCTGGATTTATTTAACGACTATGAACTCGGATCAAGGACTCTCTCTATCATCTCTCTGGTTCTGAAACCTGCTCCCCCCGACCACTGATAAGCCGCGCGAAACCAGCGACTAACCTGCGCGATTTCACCTCGCACCCACCGGCTGTCAGCGCAGAATTCTCTCTCCCGTCGGCTCTCCATGCTTCTGCACTCCTGCGCAAATCACGATGCACACAAGACTCCCCCGCTGGCTCACTACACCAGCCACACTGCATGATAAGCTCCCTCACGAACTCACAGCACTTCCGCATTCCTGCCACACTCAAGCTGCACACGGAGCCCTCGCACAGTCTTCCGCATTCCTGCCAGACTGACGCTGCACACGGAGCTCTCGCGCCGACTTCCGCATTCCTGCCCCACTCAAGCTGGACGCGGAGCTCTCGCGCCGACTTCCGCATTCCTGCCAGACTCACGGTGCACACGGAGCTCTTGCGCCGACTTCCGCATTCCAGCGCAACTCTATCCCTCTCTGCACACACAGCTTCCCTACACGGTGCAGCAAGCGCTCCAGCACCAAGCACATTAAAGTTACTGCATCAGCTTCCCAGCCTCAAGTTACTAGTTCCCCTAAGTAGTCATAATAAAATTGCAGGACCGCCTTTCCTGCGTACCGGCGTTCCCTTAACAGGTGCAGATTCAAAGATAGAAGCTGCAACACAGTAGAGCCACATGCCAGAATTCAGCAGTGCCCATCAGTGACAATAAGAGAGGATCCTTTAGCGTGGAGATAAAAAGACTGAAGAGGACTCATGTTGGCTGGTACTGGTGTAGGGTAGAAGATCTGGAGGTTCCTGTTCACATTGTTTTTTTGGTTTCGAAAACAGTGACTAAAGCTACAACCACTTACCATGTATTTCCTTTCCAGTTATAGATTTTCTATAATAATTAACCTATTTAATATTGTGTGCTTAATGTGCAGATAACCAGGTAATTTTAAATTATCTCAGTACATTGTAGGGATGAACAAGCCCGAGAGTGGGCAATCAATCTATTACATCCCAGAACTCTGCTCCCAGCCAACTGGCGACATCCTTGTAACCTTATTGCATTTGCAAACATAAAGGAAGGTCTGTAAAACGAAGCTGCAGGAAGTTTAAACAGGCAAGGGACAGGAAACCCCGCTGTGACTGGAGCTACGCTGAAACCAGATGAGCAGTTTGCTCATCAAGAAACTTTGTGCCAGAACTCAGAAGTTCCGCAACGAAGAATTCATAGAAGAAGTACCAGAGCTCCGCCATCAATAACCTAGCAACAAACGCATCACCAAAGGGCTTCCCTGAGAGACATCATCCCAGCATCAGAGCACCAGCCGATCAGCAACGCCATGATTCCCTACCACTGAAGGTGAATCACCGTGGAAGACACACAATGAATGAAATACGATGCAAGTTGTGTTAACTAATTGTAACTAATTTACTTGCCTCACTCTAACAAGTGAAGTTGAGGTCTTTCAGCTATAAAGAGCTAACTACTGTTTTTCTTGTTTAGTGTCGCATACCCTGCCGTTTTACCGACTACCTGCAACTGTGTTGAACTAGCAATGACCGTGATCTGGCAAGCCTAAACAACCCCTTCCGGAGTAACTTTTCAGTGCGCATGAGCGGTCAGCCAGTGCCATTTTGAATCAAATGTAAACAAAGCCTAGAATAAGCTAAGTAAGTTAAAGCTAGCGCATTTACATGGTAGCCTATGTGCATGTAGCATCCATGCTAGTAGCATTGAAGGCTAGCAGTTAGCACATAGCATCTTTCAGTTGTGAATGTACTGATCGAAAATGACTTAACACCATTTCATTTAAACTTTAACTCTTGCCAGTGGGTTCTTTTCCCTCTTTTTGCCTAATACCTAGTTTGTTAGTACATTGGCGATTAACTATAACTACCCTTATGAATGATAAGTGCTGTTGTGGTATTTGGATGTAAGCTTTAATTCATTTTATGATTACTGTTCGGCTTCCATCATGCATGGACTGGTGGGTTGATCCAACTGTAATTATACTGAACAAAAATATAAACGCAACACTTTTGTTTTTGTAAATGTACATTTTACAAGAGTAGACCCTGCTGCAAAAATCCAGCATAGACCAGCATGATTTATATGCTGGTCTATGCTGGTTAATACTGGTTAGTGCTGGTTTGATGCTGGTTTAGCTGGTGAACCAGCATAACTGATGGAAGACCAGCATATCTACGCTAATGAAACCTTACCACCAGCATTGGTTTTGCTAGTTAGTGCTGGTCTGGTGCTGGTTTAGCTGGTGAACCAGCATAATTGATGGAAGACCAGCATGCCTGCTGAAAAATTCAGCATGATTTATATGCTGGGCCACCAGCAAGGTTTTGGTAGTTAAAATTGCTTACATTTTAGCTCATTATCTTGTTTTTTAATAGCTAGTACTGAAAATAATGTGTGATGTAAATACATGGACCGTGCTAAATACATGGACTAGTGTTATCTTTAAATGGATTTACATACAAGAGACAAAAATAATCCATTTACCAAAAACATGTAAATACATTATTTTACATTTATTAAATATCTGTGGGTTGTCTAAAAACACAACACAAACCTTTTATATAAATGCACTTTTTTAAACAAGTAATCAATGGAAATCACTTAAAACTGAAAAAAAAAAAAAACATAATAGACCATCATAGCTGGTCACCAGCTTGACCAGCAATTATACCAGCAGGGCTACCAGTATACGAGCACCAGCACCATGGGGTCAGCTGTTCCGGCGGTGGGACCACTTGCATTTTTTGTGGTAACCGTCAAAATAACTTAAAATGTTCCATCATTTTTAACCATACAAATACGTGTAATGTATCGATTTATATCTTTATTTGTTAATGTACACTCACATAGTAATAAAACTGTGCTTTTGCAAAATAAAGAAAATAAACAGGGTGCGCTTTCTGCCATCTCAGTCTGCCCGAAAATCTTTTTGAAATGCATCACTAAAATGAACTAAAATGAAGACACACATTTTCATATATCTATACATCAATGCATATATATCTATATAAAGCTTAAATTGTCTACTTTTAAATGTAGCAAGCTTAATCAAAAATAAATGTTCTCATTTTATGTAATCCATATGAATCTAAGGAGAGCTACAGTCTTTCTGCCACACTTGATTCATTGATAATGACCAGAGACAGGACACGCCCACACGCTGTTCAACAGTCAGGGTAATCTACATACAAGGCCACGCACCCAAACACACACACACACAATAGATCTGATAAGTTTCCTGCGCGTGTGGAAGATGTTAGGCACTGTACAGGTTCCTGGCGCTCTACAGAATGTTCTGGACAGTGGGAGGAGTTTAGATTTACCTCAGAACAACACTGAGACTCCAACAGAGAACGAAGGAGGAGAATCCAGCAAGCTGTTACCATGAGTAAGTTTTTAAATCTTATATAATCCTTATTCTGATAATATAAAACTAATATTAATTTATTTTTCCTCATTTTCTCACAAGCTTTTGCCAGTTTATGTGAAACATTGTCATTTAATGTCACTTACATGGTTTGGTTAGCATGTAGATAACACTGCTAAATCATGCTAACATACTGCCTTATGTAGCTTAGCACAAACAGGTTAGCTCACAGGTGGCTAAGCTAATGCCTTACAGTATGTAGATTACAGATGGTTGTCAGTATCAGCTGTGGTGTAAATGTTTATAATACAGTATATTTCACCCCGTTTTGGATAGCTTTATGTTATAGTAGCTATTTGGTTCAGTTTTTTATTTAGCTTATGACACTGCTATCTATAATGTTATTTATCACAAACACTTTAGCTCCCGTTGCCTAAAATACTGCCTTATGTAGCTTACATATGTTTGTGATATTAAGGTGTAAATGTAAATCGGAATGCAAAAAGTATAAATCGTTGTATAACATTGCAAAAGTTTGTGTTGTCTTTATGCATAGTCAATAGTTATTGATGATTATTGACAGTAATTTTATTGTTATCATGCTTATGTTTCTTTTTCCTTTTTTATAAACAGTTGTGACCATGAAAATGATCAGCCACCTGTTTTATAGAGAACAAATGCAAACAAGCAGGCAAGATACAGATGGACCATCACTATGTAATGTTAACCTCGTCCACGACTGGGGTCTGGATTCGGGACGGATCTCTTGTATTTTTTTTAAGCGGTTGACCACATGATAAGGCTTCATCTGTGACTGCGCACAACCAGCACATGGACTGACCTCAGATGCCAGAAATTTTACCACTGCTGGTCACTGGGTCTGTGTGAATTGCAAATCAGTTAATGGTAAGCAGCCATAAACACCATGGAAATGCCAGGTATGCGATGTTCACTTGTGTCTTGAGTTAAGATCAAGATAAGAATAAAATAAGGCATGATACCACATCAACATAAGGCATGATCATTTTATTGCACTGCCAAATTATGTGTGCATATTTTTCACTAACCATCAGGTACTAGAGGAAAAATGTATGCCTCATGAGTTTTATTAATTTTACTGTTATTCATATAATTTAAATAAATTGTATAAATGGGATTATTGTTCAATATACAATATAGTCAGCATTTACACTGTATGAATTACAAAAACATAATAAAGCAGACAATGCATTAATAGTAAAAGTTATAATCTTCTGCTGTATTGTTCTACTGTTGGTGGGAAAAATATTGCTAAGCTCAATTTTAAGCTAACTGATTTGATTTCATATAAAATTTCAGTTGTTAATTTTTTGTTCATTATTTTTTCACCATAAGAGGGTGCTACTCGAAAGTGAAATATAATTTTTCTACCTCTAAGTGGTCATATGCATGTCATATTCTGTCTGAGAAAAGCATAGCACACTGTTAACACTGCCATTTTTAACATTCAAAAGTAAAAAATATTAATTTGAAATATCAACTTGATATTTTTTGTAATAATCTTCTTCTAGCTTAAAAATGTAATAAAATGTACGTAGGGGTCATGGGTAGCTTGCTGGTTAAGGCATTGACCTATGGTTTGGAAGGGCCCAGGTTCAAACCCCATGACCACCAAGTTGCTACTGTTGGGCTCTTGAGCAAGACCTTTAACCCCTTACCTGCTCAGATGTATAATGAAATAAAAATGTAAGTTGCTTTGCATAAGGGAGTCTGTCAAATGTATAAATGTATATTTGGACTTATTAGAGGAGAGAATAAAGTGCCTTGTTATACTTCAGTTAATGTTCAGACACAAGAACTGGTCTAAGAAAAATAGCCTTCCAAATGAAAAAAAAAAAAGACAAGAAATAACTGCTATTCTCACTGACCAGTAAATTAGTCTGAAAGGCAGCCACAAGGTAAAAAGTGTCTAATCCAAAAGAAATGCAGGGCGCAACTAAAACTAAAATACAAAAGAAGCAAAGGGGAGGCAAGAACTAGAAGGCAGATTGTTATGTGGTGTGGGTTAGAGCGTCACACCACAGGATGTAATATTGCTAATAAACAGTGTTGGGGTACATTACTTTCTAAAGTAACTAATTACATTACAAAATTACTGTCATTAAAAAGCAATTACAGCATTACCTTCTGACAAAAGTAACTAGTTAGAATACTTTTCCAATGCAGAAAATAAAAACTCCTGTGGGATTCCTCATGCATGTTGTTTTAGTCCAGACCTTTATAAGTACTCTATCTTCATCATCTAGCAAAATGTGGCCCATAATCTATAACAACAGGAATACAGGAACAGGGAACAACTTTCACAAACACACACACACACACACACACAAACGGAATCACTGCTGTCTGGCTCATAGGTTACAAATATTGTCTGAATAACGGATTACATGTTTGAAAATATAACTAAATAAGTGAGTACTTAAATGGGAAACCCAAGGTGTTAGATTACTCTAGGTAATATCTACTCTTTAGGTTCCACTCTATGTGTGGATATATATATATATATATATATATATATATATATATATATATATATATATATATATACACACACATATATACACACATACACACATACACACACACACACACGTGGAAAAAATTGTTGGTACCCTTCGGTCAATGAAAGAAAAACTCACAATGGTCACAGAAATAACTTTAATCTGACAAAAGTTATAATAAATAAGAATTCTGTGAATGTTAACCAATGAAAGTCAGACATTGCTTTTCAACCATGCTTCAACGGAATTATAAAAAAAAAATGAACTCATTGGTACCCCTAACTTAATAGTTTGTTGCACAACCTTTTGAGGCAATCACTGCAATCAAACGATTCCTGTAACAGTCAATGAGACTTCTGCACCTCTCTGCAGGTATTTTGGCCCACTCCTCATGAGCAAGCTGCTCCAGTTGTTTCCGGTTTGAAGGGCGCCTTTTCCAGAGAGCATGTTTCAGCTCCTTCCAAAGATGCTCAATAGGATTGAGGTCAGGGCTCATAGAAGGCCACTTTAGAATAGTCCAATGTTTTCCTCTTAGCCATTCTTGGGTGTTTTTAGCTGTGTGTTTTGGGTCAATGTCCTGTTGCAAGACCCATGACCTGCGACTGAGATCCAGCTTTCTGACACTAGCCAGCACATTTCTCTCTAGAATCCCTTGATAGTCTTGAGATTTCATTGTACCCTGCACAGATTCAAGACACCCTGTGCCAGATGCAGCAAAGCAGCCCCAGAACATAACAGAGCCTCCTCCATGTTTCACGGTAGGGACAGTGTTCTTTTCTTGATATGCTTCATTTTTCCGTCTGTGAACATAGAGCTGATGTGCCTTGGCAAAAAGTTCCATTTTTGTCTCATCTGTCCATAGGACATTCTCCCAGAAGCTTTGTGGCTTGTCAACATGTAGTTTGGCATATTCCAGTCTGGCTATTTTATGATTTGTTTTCAACAATGGTGTCCTCCTTGGTCGTCTCCCATGTAGTCCACTTTGGCTCAAACAACGACGGATGGTGCGATCTGACACTGATGTTCCTTGAGCATGAAGTTCACCTTGGATCTCTTTAGAAGTCTTTCTGGGCTCTTTTGTTACCATTCGGATTATCCGTCTCTTTGATTTGTCATCAATTTTCCTCCTGCGGTCACGTCCAGGGAGGTTGGCTACAGTCCCATGGATCTTAAATTTCTGAATAATATGTGCAACTGTAGTCACAGGAACATCTAGCTGCTTGGAAATGGTCTTATAGCCTTTACCTTTAACATGCTTGTCTATAATTTTCTTTCGAATCTCCTGAGACAACTCTTTCCTTCGCTTCCTCTGGTCCATGTTGAGTGTGGTACATACCATGTCACCAAACAACACAGTGACTACCTGGAGCCCTATATATAGGCCCACTGACTGATTACAAGATTGTAGACACCTGTGATGCTAATTAGTGGACACACCTTGAATTAACATGTCCCTTTGGTCACATTATTTTCAGTATTTTCTAGGGGTACCATCATTTTTGTCCAGGCCTGTTCCATGAGTTTATTTTTTTTTTTATAATTCTGTTGAAGCATGGTTGAAAAGCAATGTCTGACTTTCATTGGTTAACATTCATATAATTTTTTTTAATTATTACTTTTGTCAAATTAAAGTTATTTATGTGACCATTGTGAGTTTTTCTTTCATTGACCGAAGGGTACCAACAATTTTGTCCATGTGTGTATTTTCTTCATCACTTAAATTGCAGACTCCTCCTTCTTTGTTCTCCAGGACTGCTGAAGAACTTGCCACCTTTAATGATGGGAACTACAGTATTCTCCTTTTTTTCATTGGCACAATTTTCAAATCTAGCATGTGAAGAGATTCTGTAAATCACCCTGTCCTCCAATCCTAACACCTGCCCATTACATCCACGGTGCCCATGTCAATCCAACAAGTTCTCTTAACATATCATCAACAGTTCAATAATGTCTGGTCATTTACCTGCTGCATTGCACTTACTTTAATTTGTGCTGATGCCAGTGTGTCACCTCAGTCCATACTGTAATATAGAATCTGATTGATTTCTGATTTGTTTTATGTTTCAGAAACCCAGGGCAGTTTTGTATTGCATACAACTGAATGCTGTGATTCGAGTAGCACTGAGGATTCACAGTGCCGTGTGTTATTGCATATACATCAGTTACAACAGAGTTTTTAAATGCAGAAAATGGACATTGTTTATAGAATGCTTTTGAAAGAGGAATTCTGCATTTTCCCCTGGAGATAATGTATATGGACATATATTAACACATACTGTAGTGCTCACATTCAATTTGTATTCAATTATCTTGTTTATTATAATAAAACTTGTGATTTGCCTATCCTTTTTCCTGTTTTCTGACAAAATGTTTTTTTTTCTTTCCTGCTTTTGAAAGAGGAATTCCACATTTTCCTCAGGAGATACTGTATATTAACATATATTACCACATGGTGCTCAAATTCAGTTTGTATTCAATTATCTTGATAAATAAAACTTGTGATTTGCCTATACTTTTTTCTGTTTTCTGACAAAACTTTTCAGATTTTTAAAAAACATTTTTATCATAGACCTGCGATTTAGTTTTTCATATTATTTAAAAGAAAAAGCAAGACAAATTGCATGATATATAGCATCACGTGGGTAAACGATATGATAACTGGTAAACAGTGAATCAATGAAACTGAGAGTATAGATTACAAAGGAAATTACTTAACCCATGTATGACTGCTTCTAAATTGCCAGATGTTTTTATGGCAAGACAACTGACCTGGTGTCACTTTATTAAATTTAGGATAAGAATATATTTGTCACTACACTGGGTTCAATACACTTTTGTGTGGCAAATAAATAAAGAGCAGAAATTAAATGATGTGCTATTTATTGAATGCTTACATTTATTTACTGGTGGGGGGCAGTCGTGTTTCAATCTGAGGTATTGTGTGTCTACTGAAGCCGACAATGTGTTAATCTCTCTTAGGCGCCGATTGACAGCAAGCGACAGAGCTCATAAATGTGTCGGGCTCAAACTGTAAATACTGATATGTATTTATTCTTCATTCTCTTCTCTCCTTCAATGATGATTCTTCTTTAACTGCACTTTCTCCAACCAGTATTATTATTAGTAGTTGTATTAGTAATAGTAGTAGTAGTGCTGTGAATTTATTATTATTATTGTTATTATTATTGTAATGCACCCCCACGTGTGCAAAAAGACAAAGTACAACAAAGAACACGAAAGTGTATGATAAGTTAGCCTAAAACTATATAGTTGTACTGTGTATATGCGCTTTAAATATACACTAAACAATACACACTGCCTTTTTGCAAAGTGGAAGTGAGTTGCACATGAGCACCCTTTATCGATAAAACTGCAGACATACTCCCCCAGAAACACAACAAACACAAAAATATATGCTACTCACTGAATACAATGCGACAGCGCGCTCCGAGGGGAACACCCGCAGACCCCCAGATAGTGTTTTATTTGGGGTATTTCTAACAGGCAATCTACTGTATATACATTGTGAAGTCATCATTTTGGAACTTTTTTTAAAAAAACATAGTTCTATCTACCCGGTTTCCTCCCACATTCCAAAGACATGTAGGTTAGGTTAATTGGCGTTCCCAAATTGCCCGTAGTGTGTGAATGAGTGAGTGTATGTGTGTGTGTCTGTGCCCTGCGATGGATTGGCACCCTGTCCAGGGTGTACCCTGCCTCGTGCCCTAAGTCTCCTGGGATAGGCTCCAGGCTCCCGTGACCCTGAATACAGGATTAAGCGGTAATGATGATGAGTGAGTGAGTGAGTTCTATCTACTAAATCAAATGAAATGTGCCAACCCAGCAAGAGTGTTAATTTACCCTATTCCCTCCATGCAGATGTCCCTGTTAAAGTGAGTGAAAAACTTTAAGGGGTTGTCACTGAACGATTTACCCTGACAAAGAGCAATATAAGAACAGTGCCAGCTGGCACACCTAAAATAAAAACTGAATATTTTTTTTATAGTCTAAATTGTTTTCTAAATTTGTGCTACTGTTGTTTACTTAAAATATTTGTTAATTTAAAAATGTAATTTAAATGAGGTTTGGGCTCCAGAATGTTGAGCCTATTTCCTACATAGTCTAAACAGAGCCGTAATGCCTGCTCGGTTCGTCTTCATAGTTGGATTTGACATTTTTCGAGTATAATTCATAAATTATGTTCATAATAATGAAATGAGATGCCCTATTTCATGCTTTAAAAATAGTCTAAAATTCATTTAAAATCTGCGTGTTTAAACCCGTGGCTCGCACTTTCACTTTACAAAAGGCTGATAAATGCATGCGATTTATCGATAAAAATGCAGACATACTCCCTCAGAAATGCAGCAAACACAAATATATAGGCTACTCGTTAGATAAACACTGGTTTTTCCAACACGATCGTGCGATCCAATGTGAGCCGATTTATTCAAGTCATAATATAAAATATTTTTGCCGTGTAGTTTAGTTTTTTTTTTCCGTGCATAAGAATTGCATTTCAATTAATGTTTCATGGAGCTCCAGATGGCTAGTCGTCCACTGCTCAAGACTTTCAAGACAATCTTGTTTATTCTCCAGAGAAAGAATAATACAACTGTCCATAAAGTACATCAATGAAAATCAAAATCAAAAAGTGTCAAATCCAACTATGAAGTCTGATTTTATTTGCCATCATTAAACATTATTTATTTTTATATATATATTTTATGTTTTGCTGCAGAAATCAATTTTAGGCAGAGATGTCCACTCTGTCTTGTTAATTCATCTAACCCCATCCCCCGCCATCCCCACAGTACTTGCCAACGAATGCTTGCTCTGAAGGACTATATTCTACAAGAATATAGAGAATAAGAATCATACTTATAATAAGATAATTAATAAAATAATAAAATTATATCAAATAAGGACTTTATCTAAAAGCCAGACCAAATTTCTCATTCACTGCTGAAGTAGTTAAATATGATTATACTGTAGATACATAGGTTACATTTTAAAAGTACAATTGCAAGTAAATTACAAACTGAATGTAATATTGTAAAACATGAATAAAACAGTATTAGACACACATATATAATATGGTAAGTATATACAATGAAAAACTATCTACACATGAGTGCACAAATGTAAAGCAAACACAATTATTAATTTATTGTGTATATTTAACTTCACTCAGCCGTTTAAGTTACGTGAAAAATAACGTGCCTACCAACCTACTATTATTTACGCCTACTATACGCATGTGTGCAAAAAGACGAAGTACAACAAAGACTACAAAAGTGTATAATTTTGAATAAAGTTAGCCTAAAACGATATTGTTTCCAATGCTGATGCAAACATGTTTTTGTTTTTGTTTTACAATAGATTTTTCATGCTGAATGTGTATATGCGCTTTCAATATACAGTAAACAATACAAAACACTGCCGTTTGCGAAGTGAAAGTAAGTGCTGTTGATCAAAAGGCTGATAAACGAGTGCGCAGATATGAGCAGATTTATCGATAAAACTGCAGACATACTCCCCCAGAAATTCAACAAATATATAGTCTACTTGCTGATTACAACGCAACAGCGCGCTCCGAGGTGAAGACCCACAAAACCCCCAGGTACCGTAATCCCTCTTCTCACCTTTCATTCACGATAGGTGTGAAGTTATCAAACCGGTTTCGCTGATGGGGGAATTGACAGAATTGAAGGGTTTAAAACGAGTTAACAGGACCGAGCAGACGTCTCTGCCTAAAATAGATTTCGCCAGCAAAACATAAAATAAATTGCAATAAAATGTTTAATGGTACCAATTAAATCAGACTTCATAGTTGAATTTTATACCATGAATGTAATTCATAAATTTACAGAATATATTAAGATTTTGTAAAATAACAAAACACGTTTCTAGACCTAGACCTTTTATCTGTCACATCCGTGCCACCTCAGCCCTGGGGAGTAAGATCTGGCTCACCAGTTTACTGAGCCGACGCTTTTGTCCCCCGCTAGTGTGTCTACGTGGGTACTTGTTTTCACTGTTTAACCAAATTAAGTTCACCTGTGTCGTCCCCGTGTGTCTCTCTATTTATTCCGGTCGAACCCGTACACACTTGTCTGTTCTCCGTTGTGCACCTTTATGTCTCATGTTTGTGCGTCTAGAAACGCGTTCGTTTCGTCTCTCCCCCAGGACTGAGGAGTCTCGGCACGGTGCTGCTGGTCATTGTCAAGGTCAAGGCTGAAGGAAGCTCAGTCTGTTTCCAGTTCTCTTTTGCTGCTTTAAGTTGATTTTCATTTTTTTTTTTTTGTGACATTTTGCTACCAGCCCACCTCCAGACCCAGCCTGGGGAGTTTTTTCTGTGTTTTGTTTGTTTTCTTGATTTTGTTTTCTTGGACATTGCCTGACCAAAGAAATAAAGAAAAAAGTACTTGAGTTAACCCTGCGTCTGCGTCCGCCTCTCGTCACACCAGACATGACATTATCACAATGAACTGAAGCTCGGCACGTCTACTTTCCTTGTTTTAATCTGTAATATTTAAGTGAAATACATTTCGCCTATATGCTTAAATAATCCTTTTTATTCATTGACAGGTTTATTATGAATGATCTGCAATATTGCGAAACGCAGTACTTCCTGGAGGAGTATGGCTGCATTTTTATCTATAAATTGCACGTGTTTATCAGCCTTTTGATCAAAACGCTGCCTTTTGTAAAGTGAAAGTACGAGCCGCGGGTTCATGCACGCTGATCATTTCAGTCATAAATTCACAATCACATTTCAAATAATTATTCAATGTTGGACACAAACAGCAAAAAAGATGATTGTTATTATAAAAAGCCCGAAGCACTTTGTGTGCATATAAGTATATTTATTTAAAAATATGAATTTCTTTTGTTCATTTTGACACATTTTTACGTTTTAACGAAGATATGTTGGTATATTCGCGAATCAGGACATTCGCTTAGTTAACACCGACTATTAGGAAATTTAATTAATTTTAAGACCATTTACACATTAAAAAAAAACATTACAAAAACTATATAAGAACCATTTTATTATGAATTTTAAAGAATGATTTTGGGCATCTCATTTCATTATTATGAACATAATATGAAGCACATATACACACATTCATCATGAAAGATCTATTGTAAAACAAAATAAAATTCATTTTTGCTTCAGCATTGGAAACAATATTGTTTTAGACTAAATAATTATACACAATTCTTCATTGTTCTTGGTCTGGTTTTTCGATAAAGTCCTACCATGCGCCATCTGGCGAATATTCAGTGAAGCACAACACATTTATTTAAATTCTTAAATGTTGCTTGAGGGATCTCGCGGCATGGCACGAGACAGATTGCGCCTTTCGCGGGAAAAAGTATGCATTCTTAATGGCCACATCTGTATAATATATCTATCCAGTGATGTAAACTTCAAAGCACTTTTTGTAAGTCGCTCTGGATAAGTCAGTGCAGTTCTGTATTGCAAGCAACTGAAGGCTGTGATTCTCGGAGCAGTGAGGATTTAAGAAGCTGACATGTTTGACTTGAAAAATGCTGGGTTGTTTTTACTACCCAAACGCTGTGTTGCTTCTGTTTGGTTATTTTTCTGGGTTATTTACAGTGAGTTGGGTACTTTTTGTTTAACCCAGCTTGCTGGGTTGGAGTTGGGTTAGCTAGTGACAGCAGACAAGACCGCCCCTCCCTTGAAGTTCAACGGTGTATTCAGTGGCTGTGTCAACTTTGTGTCTTTTTTTTTGGCTGCTAATGAGGGTGCTTCCTCCTCATGCATTTAAGAGGAAATGTAAACGTTAAATACAAGGTCTGTATACACACTTTCACTCACCTATGACTGAATTTGTTCACTGTATGTAACATTTATTACTGTTACCGTGTTACACTCAAACGTTCAGCCTGGTCTGTGCTATAGCATGCTAGTTTATCTGACAATGGCTGCTAGCTAGCCAGACCAAAGAACCCCACCTGTGTATGAAAGAGACTGCAAAAATGTCTGAGCTTTTTAGCTTTCTTTGTAGAATGCTTGCAGGGTGTACGAAGGTGGTGAAGTGATGAATGAAAGCTAAACTCTTAACTGTAGTGTCAGCATGATGCTAGCATTTAACTAGGTTGCCAGCGTTAGCAATCACATTAACATTAGAACTTTATTCATCTCAGTGCTTGAGACAATAAAAAGTTGAGGTGTTACAAAACACTAATCTTCTTACAAATATGCATTCAAGCCAACCCTCTCAATTTTTCCATAAACTTTTACTTTCTTTATTTTCTTTCTTTCTAAGGTTGGAACCGACACGGTGGAATATCTCCAGCAGGCTGAAGTGTCAAGGCCGTACCCCTACATCCTGATGTTGGGAGATAATCACCAGCACTGCTCTCAGGCATTAGTGCTTGAGTAATAGTATTGTAATGATGTCGCTGCTGAACTCTACTCTAGTGTCTCTACAGTGCTGCGTGTAGGGATACACAGAAGCAGTGGCGCAGATTCAAAGACAGAAGCTGCAACACAGTGGGGAAAACTGACACATCCCAGAATTCATCAGTGCACATCAGTGATAATGGGAGATCCTTCAGTGTGGAGATGCTGGATGGTACTGGTGCAGTGCAGGAGATCTGCAGGTTCCTGTTCATGTCAGTGTCAGTGATCCACCTCCAGGTATTATCACACACACTCACCCCTGATTTAACAAACCATGAGAAAGAAATCACTGATTTTTTGTTTGTTTGTTTTGACTGCAGTGACTAAAGCATTGACTATAACAGGAACTACAACCCCTCACCATGTCAGTATTCACATGTAAGTAGGGACCTCCATTTATATTATTATAAAAAAAATAATGTGTGCTTAATGTCCGATGAATCACAAATACAATTCTACTGTGCATTGCTGATTGGAAGAAATAAGATTTAATTATTTGTACACACTAGCGTTTTATAACATTTGAAAATATTTTAAGCTGTCTTAATAAATACAATCATATACACTATGCTGTGTATACACTGTCTACATACTGTATATACTGCGTGTATGTTTGCATTAACGCGATTTCAAACTAATATTATAAAGAGAATGTTTGTTTTATTTATTATTACTGGATTATTATTTATTTGAATATTTAAAAAATGTTGAGAAATTAAGACATAATGCAATTCGGTCTGCAGCAGTCAGTGTAAATTACTAGGAATCCCGAGACATTTGCAAACCCTTCAAGAGTAAATGCACGTGTGACTCCTCAGCACATGCTGTAATATTCATTGTGATGAATCTCTGGTGTGTTTTATGGTTCAGAAAACCAGTGCAGTTCTGTACTGCAAACGTCTGAACTTGGTGGCAAATCTAGACAGCTAACGATGTTCGTTTTTGGCATTTTTGGCTTCTCTCTACAGTGGCGAAAAGTATGTGACCCTTTTGAAATTTTATGGTTTTATGGCATTGACAAATACACTGACTAAAAAAAAAACACCAAATATGTTTATTGAATCCACTCATTCAACATTTAAAAGGAAGTTGAAAAAGTAAGTGAACCCTTGGAACGAATAACTGGTTGACCACCACCTTAACCCCAACCACATTGTTCAGAAGGAATTTTTGCTTCTGAACTTCCTGCCAGAGCTGCTTCAGCTCATGTGTATGACGCTGCAAGTCACAGTTTGACAGTGTTGTGAAGACAAAATAATCTTACCTGATTATTTACTCTTTTCATCTGGCTTCACTTTGGACAAGATGATAAATTGCAATATCATGTTTTACCACAAGGGAGGAGGGGGGCACTATACTGTAATTCACTCACTCACTTAACATCTATACCACTTAATCCTGTATTCAGGGTCACGGGGGGCCTGGACCCTTTGCCCTGAGACTTAGGGCACAAGGTGGGGTACCAACTAGACAGGGTGCCAATCCATTGCAGGGCACAGACACATACACACACTACGGCCAATTTGGGAGGAAACCGGAGTACCCGAAAGAAACCCACCAAGCAGGGGGAGAACATGCAAACCCCATGCACAAAGAGATGGGAATCTAACCTGGCTGGGTATCGAACTTGACCCTGGAGGTGCAAGGCGACAGTGCTAACCAGTACATCACCGTGCCGCCTCGCTATGATTCAATTCAATTTAATGAAATTTTATTCGTATATAGCTTCAAACAGTTATCAAAAGAGTTATGGAAGTTTGTATGAATCAAAATGATGAAATTGTCCCTGATGAAATACTTTTACAAAAAACAAAAAAAACAACAAAAAAAACAATACTGTGTACTGTGTAAAAATACTAGGGGACCCTGGCTTCCCTTGGCTTCTGGGAGAACACTGGGTTCGATCCCCGGCCAGGTTCGATTCCCGTCTCTGTGTGCATGGAGTTTGCATGTTCTCCCCGTGCTTGCTGGGTTTCCTCCCACAGTCCAAAGACATGTAGGTTAGGCTAATTTGCGTTCCCAAATTGCCCGTAGTGTGTGAATGAATGAGTGAGTGTATGTGTGTGTGTCTGTGCCCTGCGATGGATTGGCACCCTGTCCAGGGTCTCCTGGGATAGGCTCCAGGCCCCCCCGTGACCCTGAATACAGGATTAAACGGTATAGATGGTGAGTGAGTGAGCTGTGATTGTGTCCTCTGTAAATTGCTGCAATTAATACTTCAGAACCTTTGACCCCTTATATGTTTTATAAATTGGTGCAATTTATTTTGATATTCTTCAGTTTGGTGCCATTTACTAATAGGGTGACAAAAACATAACTTTTTGCAAAAATACCCAATTGCTTTGAAAAATAGGTGAAGCTGAAAGGTCTCTGAGGCCCTCTAGTGGCTAACTGCAGTAGTCCACGTTAGTGAATTGAATACACTC
This sequence comes from Clarias fuscus, assembly GCA_030347435.1. Lineage (NCBI taxonomy): Eukaryota > Metazoa > Chordata > Actinopteri > Siluriformes > Clariidae > Clarias > Clarias fuscus. The sequence goes on from CM059231.1 coordinate 9,606,729, forward strand.
CTTTGAGTCCATGCTGTATCATTCCTCTTTTGTACAGTTATCAGTTTTTCTGTCTCTTAAAACTGTGAGTAAATTCCATTAACGTATATTTCAGAATTATCTACATTTTAAATCTGTGCATAAATCAATAAGAATCACTTCACTCACTAGTCAAAGCTCACGTCACACAGCCATTTAGTGTCAATTTATACAGTCTATGAGATTCTGTGTGTGATAAAGCTTTTAATTTCTCTGATGCAGATTTTTTATTTTTTTTGGTTTTGTTAAGTTGATAAATGACTCACGTCTGACTCTTTGTGACCTCATGAACCATAGCACACCAGACCTTCATAGATGTTGTCAGTGATGCTCTGATTAAATGTTTTTTATTTCTAACGTCTTCTTGCAACTGATGCAACTTCACCAAGCCTTTATGTGATCTCCAGCCTTGTTAATCTTCATGATTTTCCTGTATAAATCGTTAATCGTTTCGATAAAACGTTTCAGTTACATATATCATATAGGAGACACACACAGTGATATTGGAGAAGTGAAAAGGAGTTTATAGGAGTTACAGTACAGAAAGTGTGAAATAATTGTTTAAACCAAATTAGGCAGGTCCATCAATTTGGGCACCAAAAAAAAAAGAAAAAAAAAAAAGAACAATATTTAGTAGATCCTCCTTTTGCAGAATACCAGGCTCTAAATGCTCTAAAAGCCTCTAAAGCCTCCAGAGTCTAGATTCTGGTTGAAGGTATTTTGGACCATTCCTCTGTACAAAACATCTCTAGTTCATTCAGGTTTGATGGCGTCCGAGCATGGTCAGCTCTCTTTAACTCACACCACAGATTTTCAATTATATACAGGTCTGGAGACTGAGATGGCCATTCCAGAACGTTGTACTTGTTCCTCTGCAAGAACGCCTCTGGTCTCCAGAATCTGCTGATATTGAGTGGAATCCATGCGTCCCTCAACTTTGACAAGATTCCCAGTCCCTGCACTGGCCACACAGCCCCACAGCCCCACAGCACGATGGAACCACCACCATATTTTACTGTAGGTAGCAGGTGTTTTTATTGGAATGCTGTGTTCTTTTTCCTCCATGCATACCGCCTCTTGTTATGCCCAAATAACTCAATTTTAGTTTCATCAGTCCACAGCACCTTATTCCAAAATGAAGCTGGCTTGTCCAAATGTGCTTTAGCATACCTCAATCGGCTCTGTTTGTGCTGTGAGCGGAGAAAAGCCTTCCTCTGCATCACTCTCGCATACAGCATCTCTTTGTGTAAAGTGCGCAGAATAGTTGAACGATGCACAGTGACTCCGTCTGCAGCGAGATGACGTTGTAGGTGTTTGGTGCTGGTCCGTGGGTTGACTCTGTCTGTTCTCACCAGTCATCGCTTCCGTTTATCCGAGATTTTTCTTGGTCTGCCACTTCGAGCCTTAACTGAAACTGTGCCTCTGGTCTTCCATTTCCTTAATATGTTCCTAACTGTGGAAACAGATACAGTAGCTGAAATATCTGAGATTTCTTTCTGTATCCTTCCCTTAAACCATGATGGTGAACAATCTTTGTTTTCCGCTCATTTGAGAGTTGTTTTGAGACCCACATACTCTTCAGAGAATATTCAAAGAGGAGGGAAACTTACAATTACCCCCCCCCCCCCTTAAATACTCTTTCTCATAATTGGGGTCACCTGTGTATGGAGGTCAGGGGTCACTGAGCTTACCAAGCCAATTTGAGTTCCAGTAATAATTACTTCTAAAGGTTTTGGAATCAATAAAATGACAACAGAGCTTTTTCTCCAGCATCTGCAGCCTATTGTACACACACTCTCACACTTACATCACACACACACACACACACACACACACACACACACACACACACAGTTGTATCACACACACAGTTGTATCGCCTACAACGCAGGACTTGCGTCGGGAGACATGGACCCGTACAAGGCTGCGTCATATAACGTCCGGAAGGCAGTGAAGGCGGTGAAAGAGGCGAAGCAGTGCTACAAGAGGAAACTAGAGTCACAACTCCAACAGAGTGACTCTAGGAGCCTGTGGCAGGGACTAAGAACAATAACGGACTATAAAGTACAGTAGCAACCTCCGTTATGACGAACGCGGACATGACTGAACACTTTCTAAGCTCGAGGCTGCAGCTAAAGACGTAATGCTACCCGACACACTGGGTCCACTTCAGTTTGAATATCGTTCGAACCGCTCTACAGATGATGCCATTTCCCATCTCCTCCATACATCGCTCAGTCACCTGGACACTAGAAGGGGGAATTATGTTAAAATTCTCTTCATCGACTACAGCTCCCATACCATGCCATACCATACCATACCATAATTCCCTCCACACTCACCACCAAGCTGGAGCACCAGGGACTCAGCTCATCTCTGTGCCAGTGGATCTCCAATTTCCTAACTGGGAGACCACAGGCAGTAAGGATGAGTGGATACGTCTCAGCCTCCCTCACCCTCAGCACTGGAGATCCCAGACATGACATAGAATTACAAGTGTAACCAAAATGTTAAGACTATACAGTTATAGGAATTTAACAAAAAGACCCCGAATATGATTGTTTTCCTACAGCAACCCATCCTAGCAACAGTGTTGAACGCCTGTTATACTAAAGTAATTTTGTCAAGCTTACAGGTATTTCTTTATTAAAGTTCATCTTATTGTAATTAAATGACAAAAAAAGCAACCATTTAATTAAAAGTATGACAAAAACATAACATGTTAGTCTCTGTTATAGCAGCTCCGGACACGTGTTCCTGAGTCAGCGTCTAAATTGCTAAATTAAGCACAAAGTGGTTTTAGACTACACAGTAAGCGTAGCAGGAAGAGGAACTGATCAAGCGGCTCCAGACGCAGGACGCAAGAAAACCTCACATTTTACTCAACAGCAGAAGAAATCTAACATGAGCTGCTTTTTCATTTTTATTCTCGCCATAACCAGTAAGTACATTTCCCATGAACTCTTTTATTGGTTTTTATATTTTTTATTACACATTAATAAATAGAGTAAATCACTGATATCTCAAAAACTAATTTAACAACCATCATTAATATATTGAATTATCAAATATTTTATTTTCACTAAGTAATAGTAGTGTTTTGCTGTTTTGTATGCAGGGTTTGACAGTTTTCTGTCAGCATCCAGACAACTAAGTCTACAAACTGGAGCATCTGTCACTATCCCATGTCTCTATGATAAGGAATATATACAACATAAGAAATACTGGTGCTATGACGCTTCTTCAGCATATAATTACTGCACAATTCAGGCATATGCCAATAATACACAGGGGAAAGTGACAGTGACTGATAATCCAGCTGAGAGTCTCTTTACTGTGACTATGAATAATCTCCAGACAGGAGACACTGGATGGTACTGGTGTGTTGTAGAGATAGGTGGAATATATAAGTATGATGTTACAGAACAGGTTCATATCACAGTGAAAGCAGGTATTAAGTTATAAACTTTAAATACTAATCAGTGTAGTGCTGTTATTGGGTATTAACCCTATATTTGTGCTCAGCTCCTGATCTGTCTGTGAATGAGAGCAGAGTGAGAGGTGAGGAAGGAGGCAGCGTCACAGTCCAGTGTCTCTACAGCGCTGCGTATCAGAATAAACAGAAGCAGTGGTGCAGATTCAAAGACAAGAACTGTAACATATTTCAGACGTCTGACACATCCCAGCATTCAGCAGTGCAGATCAGTGATAATGGGAGATCCTTCAGTGTGGAGATGAGAGGACTGAAGAAGAGTGATGCTGGCTGGTACTGGTGCAGTGCAGTTCACATCAGCGTCAGCGATCCACCTCCAGGTATCATCACACGCACTCATCTCTGATTCAACAAACAATGAGATGAAATCACACTGATTATTACTTTTGATTTGGTAATAGTGACTAAAACGACTACAACAGGAACTACAATCACTCACCATGTCAGTACTTACACGTGAGTAAGAAGCTCCATTTGATGCTGTTGTCCTCTGAAGTTTCACAGATTTTCTATAATTATTCACTTGTTCAAAAAAAAAATGATGTGTGTTTAATGTCCAAAATAAAGCCTGTTATTAATTCTTCACACCAGTACATGATGCATTATCCTGCTAGTAGTCTTTTATGCCATAAGAACTTACCACTCTTGGTCTTGTTTATGCAATGGCAATCAGTTAATGCATCAATAAGCAAGTGGTTTTAATAAAGTGGCTTGTGAGTGTATAGTGTGTAAGTCTGTGATGTGAATGAATCAAATGTAATTGTGTACTAAATTATTTGCTTGAGATAGCAAATTAATCACGAATAAAGGAGCTGAACTTGGCCCATTAATTATAATTTTGTAGGTAAATTAAATTAAGCTACACTGTGCACTGGGGAACAAGAAAGCCTGTAGTGACCCATTCAGCGTACTCTATGCATTCTTTATGCAGGACTTTTAAACTAGGGATTACCTTGACTTCCACATATACGTTTTGGTCGAAAGCTAGCTAGAGGATGAGTAAAAGACCAAATTTATAATGAAAAACAATATGTATTGTTATGAACTAAACAGTCGTCATGTGAACTTCAAAGCAGTCTACTCTCACTCTCCCTCATTATATAAAGTGATTATTCAGTACAGGGTGACAGGAGGGCTGGTGCCTATGCCAGGGGACACGAGACACAATAAAACTGGGTATATTTCAAAGAAAAGGGGACTGTGTTAGGATACCCTGTGTACTGTGTGTTTATATATATATATATATTAAGTGGTCAAACTTTACTTTATATATTTTTCTGTGTTTTAATCAGATCTGTCTCTAAGCAGAATTCAGGTAGCATCAGATCTACAGTATATATTTAATTGAAAATTATTGTTAATAACTGTACTTTTACCCCATATTTCTAATTTTTTTTTTTCCACCCACAGCAACACCTTTGACTGTAGTGTCTAGCAGTGAGACAACCATGTGAGTGCAAACACACACACAATTTGATGTTTTATTCACTTTTACAGACTTGTTGTGTTGCTGTGTTATTTCTAGTTGATCATGTGTTTAGCGTGCAAACCAAACACTGCAGTATTTAAGCAGCAAGTGAACATGCAAGCTTTACATGACATCGTATTTGCTTGTAGAAAGTTCACGTACTAACGGTAATGTATGGATTGAATGCAGGTAAAGCACACGGTACGTGTGGATGTTCAGACTCGAATAAATAAAAACAGGCACACCTACATATTTGAATATATGAAAGTCCCACATACAAACAGTATATAATACTAAGTGCTGAAGCAACTACAGTATATACTGTATGAAATGCGTGCACACACTCAACACGCACAAACTCTCTGTGCACACACACTTTATGAGACGAGCACACACAGTACATGATACTCGAAGTGCGAAGTGCGCTATACAGGGTGTTATACAGCCATAGATAAGTGTGATTCCAAACCACAGAGTGTGAAACTGCTTAGTTCAAAGAGAACTGTACTGAACGGTGTGGCGAACGAGTAAACAACAGATCTTCACTCCACAATCAGCCACTGCGTATCGCTGGAGCGTGAAAAAATTGAGCTCAGAAATTATTTATATATTTATTATAATTATTGTCAAGGACGACATCGTAGAAATAGGGCACAATCATTTGATCAAGGAATACAAGTGTGTTATATGCAAACCGAACACTGCAGTATTTGAGTAGTAAGTAAATATGCAAGCTTTACACAGTATTCTATTTGGTACTAGAAACATTATATAAATGCAGTAACCGAGTTTCCCAGTAAAAGGTTGTGTTTAGTGATGGAGGCTTTAAAGCAGATACGAATGTGACACTTCAGTACATGCTGTAATAAACACTGTGACTGATCTCTGGTGTGTTTTATGTTTCAGAAAGTCGGTGCAGTTCTGTATCGAAAACAACTGAAGGCTGTGATCCTGGCAGCGCTGAGGATTTACGAAGCTGACATGTTTGACTTGCATAATTATTTTGTTTTGTAAAACCAGCACAGTCAGTCATGTGTTACTGCATACATATCAGTTAGATCAGAGTATTTTAATGCAGAAATTGTGCATTGTTAGAAAAGGTTTTGAAAACCAGGACAAGAGTTCTACCTTTTCCCTACAAGTGGTAAATGTGTTCCATTTTCTAAATTATTTATTATTATGAACATATCATGTTTATGGTAAATTTGTGTTCTATTATGTTAATTATAATAAAGGTTGTGATTTGCTTACACTTTTTTATTTATTTATTATTTTTTTCCCTGACCAAATGTCCAGGTTGTACTGTTTTAGTAATCTTATACAACAGCTTTTGACAGATCAGAGATGTGCAAAAATAAATAAATAAATAAATAATAATTATATATATATATATAAATTCAATTATATTGTCGACCAGCATTTTGGTTTAGCATTTTATTTAAATGAAAAGGCAAGACACACTGCATAAAACTGAAACAAATTACAGTAAGCACCACAAGTTTATAGTAAATGGCAACAAGTTAACAGTGAATCAGTGAAACTGAGGGTGTAGATCACTTAGAAAATCACTTAACCCATGCATGACTTTTTTTTTTTTTTACCAAATATTCTTATGGAAAGAACATCTTTTTCCCAATTCCCGAAATGGTCTTCCCATAAGAACGTCTGTTATTGGGGAAAAAGTCATACACGGGTTAAGTGATTTCTTTTGTGAATTAATTTTTATTTCAGTTTTCTTGAACATGTTTTCTAATCATAAATTTGATAAACTACAGTAACATCAATGAAAACAAATAAACTTAATAAATAGCAAAAATTAGTAATGTGAAAAAACTGGTGAAGTTGAAGTTATTGTCATGGGTCTAGCTGGTTGTGCTGGCTAGACCCGGCTGATGTTGTTGCCGTGGGCATACAGTATGTGATAGGCATGATGGCAGAGGGGTTGTGCAAACAGAAATAGTCTTTATTTAAACAAACTCAAAAACAGACAAACGAACAAAGAAACAAACAAAGGAATCAAAACAACAAACGTAAACTAAAACTAGGGCTCAGGAAAAACACAGGGAACGGCGCGCTGACACAGGGAACGGCGCGCTGACACAGGGAACGGCGCGCTGACACAGGGAACCGACAGAGAGAACTGGGGATGAGGAAAGATGGAGCTGAAGCTAACTAAGACGCATAGGGGAACTAGAGATGAGACGGGGCTAGACAGGAGAGACGGGGCTGGAGAGACGGGGCTAGACAGGGCTGGAGAGACGAGGCTAGACAGGGGAGACAGGGCTGGAGAGACGAGGCTAGACAGGGGAGACAGGGCTGGAGAGACGAGGCTGGAGAGACGAGGTGAGACAGGGCTGGAGAGACGAGGCTGGAGAGACGAGGTGAGACAGGGCTGGAGAGACGAGGCTAGACAGGAGAGACAGGGCTGGAGAGACGAGGCTAGACAGGAGAGACAGGGCTGGAGAGACGAGGCTAGACAGGAGAGACAGGGCTGGAGAGACGAGGCTAGACAGGAGAGACAGGGCTGGAGAGACGAGGCTAGACAGGAGAGACAGGGCTGGAGAGACGAGGCTAGACAGGAGAGACAGGGCTGGAGAGACGAGGCTAGACAGGAGAGACAGGGCTGGAGAGACGAGGCTAGACAGGAGAGACAGGGCTGGAGAGACGAGGCTAGACAGGAGAGACAGGGCTGGAGAGGCGAGGCTAGACAGGAGAGACAGGGCTGGAGAGGCGAGGCTAGACAGGAGAGACAGGGCTGAAGAGACACGACAAGACATAGGACAGAACACAGACTAGAGACAGGACCAGAGGCAGAACACAGACTAGAGACGGGACTAGAGACGGGACTAGAGACGGGACTAGACTGGCTGGGTTAGTGGTTAGTTGGGTTAGTAGCTACATGGAATACTGGGGACACTGGATGCTGACCTAACCAGGTTAGTATCTAAAGGAGTTAGTGGCTAACCGAGTTAGTACTGACCTAATAGGGGGGAACTGAACACAAGAAGCAAAGCACACATGAGGCTATTCCAAACTAGCGGCTAACCTACTAGTGACCAGAACCACTAGCAGTCAATCCCACTAGAGGCTAGCCTACTGGAGGCTAACCCTACTAGGGGCTAACCCTACTAGCAATCAAGGCCTACTAGCAGCTAACCCTGCTAGCGGCTAGGCCCTCATGTGGCTACACAAAACTAAACAGACAAAGAACTAGACCGGAGGACAAACACTGGGAAGACACAGAACGGTACTTACACTGTACACAGGAGGAGACACAGCCTAACTAAACCTGAAACAGGACAACTCCATGAATCCATCAACACAAGGAACATAAGGAAAACAAACAGTAGAGCCCTCTAGAAAAACAAAGGTAAAACAATATAACTAAAATATAAACTCAAAGAAACAATCAAAAAGGAATGCCCACATGACGGTAATACAAACAAAACATACCAAACAGACAAACAATGCTCGACCCAGTTTCCCAGAACAAACTGCTATTTATAGAAACTTTAATGAGGCACCTCAGTCCAGGTGAGCACTCATCACCTGACTGAGGTGCCTTCTGGGAAACTGAGTCAACCAACAAGAACTACACCAGACATGAACAGTGCCCTCTGGTGGGGGTTCCTAACAGTTATAGCTATTTTGCAAAATACTGATATAACCCAAACATATTTTGACAACTGTTCATATGGACAACTGTACAGCAGCTTTCTGACAAATATCAAAAACGAAACCCTCGGTTTGCGAGCGTTCCGCAAAACAAGCAAAGATTTAAAATAAATTTTGACTTGGAAAACGAACAAGTCTTGGTTTTTCAGGGTCCCGAGTATCATGTAACACACATGTGCTTCTTGTTTGGACGCCGAGCGTCACGTGATCACAACTGAGCCAATTATTTTTCTCTCTCTTGTGTTGCGGAATTGTGGGTAATCGTGTCCCCTGCTGGGTCTTAGTGCTCGTCTCTAACTGGTATAATCAACATCTTGGGCAGGTGCAGTCAACTAAAAGATTACAATAAAATACGTAAGGATAACAAATTGGGAAAACAAGACAAATTGAAATAGTGCGAAAGAGATGCTTACCCATGGTCTGTCTCTTGAGAACTGTAGAAAAAAAAAAAACTTTTATCAACTAAACAGAAGAAGTGTAAAGATAATGGAAAGGAAAACTGTATATAATGAGTGTGCTTGTAGCTGTCAGACTTGATAATGCTTGGATTTGCGACCTAAACATTACAAGTGCGGCTCACTTGGGTTTATTGCTGCAATAAATCCTGTTTACTTCACCCAGATCAGTGCTGTTGTTTTTTTTAATTTTTTTTTTTGACTAGAGATACAGCTTTTGTTTAATGTTTAAAATTAAGGTAACATTAACAAGTGGAAGATAAAAATCTCCCACAGGTCTGTCACAAAATTAGTGCACATTACGGTTTTAGACACTGTAGTTCTTGACTGTGCGTTTAAATTAGGGCCCAATGAATGAATGAATGAATGAATTAATAAATGAAGGTACAGCTTAAGATATTCATGCAACTATACATTTTAGACTCTATTGAAATTCATGACCTGTTTAAAGTGTATAACAACACTTCACACACAACTGCCTAGTCCAGGGGTCCGTTCTTCGTACGTCGCTTGAAACATCCGAGATGAATTGACAGATCTAAGATGAGATCATCGTGCTAATTACGATGCGGCTAATTCGGTTCTTCGAGCACACCTGTTGTTGATGATTAGCATAGCTGGATTGAGTTGTCTAGGATTATTGCGCGTTCGTGCGTTTGTTTAAAAGGCGATACGCATCGACGGTAGAAACACTGATCACAACCCCTGCGATTGGTTGACGAAATGCCAAAAGAGCAGCTCAATTTTTTTCTCAAGCGGAGCAAAAGCTTTTATTAAAGGGTTATGGAGAATTTCAAACTTTAATAAAGATAATTTAAAATAAATGTATTAAATACGTAAGTGCTGCCCGTGTTACATGTTATATGTGTGTGTATATATACACTCTCAAATCCTATTTGTATTAATTTAAAGTTAGCTGAACAAATTTGATAATTTAAGTAATCATAAGTACGTAAGTAACAGTAACAGTAAGTGTCACCTCAAAGTTCCAGCAATTTAAATCTAAAAAGCTCTGGTGTCCCAGTGGTAGGTGTCTCGTCTGCTGCACGAAAGACTCTGGTTCGATTCCCGCGCTGGATTGAATTTACTTTATTTGCAACAAATTCAAATATAGATAGTTCTGTTTACTTAAAATTACTTAAAAAAATTATGTAGCTGATGACCTCAAATATTTTGAGTTTTGCCAACTTAATCGGGTTTACAGTGTAAAAGTGAAGTAGAAGATCAAGTATAGTCAGAAGTATATTGTCATGCTGTGCTAAAGGATCCTGTCTATCACACAATACACGAGGAATTTGAAAAACTCTGCGTATAATCCTCACACCTTCAGTAACCGCTTGCTCTCTCATAAACGGACAAGACATGGCTGCAACAGATTTGAGAAAATTACCTCCACTTATATAGACGCAATCGGGGGACAGAATGTTACATATGATTAGACCCACACGGAGATTAACACACGAATGATGACCACAGACACACACACACATGTATACATATACTGTATGTATGTTTAAATACATCCATCCATATATTCATGCAAGATACTTTTCTTTTCCCCGCGGAGTCAGTCCGTGTCAGTCAGTCATGCTCTTTAACCAATCAGATGTGATCTCGCCATTTCAGCCAATCATAACCCGCCAGGAGCGCAGCCTAAATCCCGTTTACATGAAATAAACCCGCTCCCGAGCAGGTTTAAGCTTACGGACATGTTGCTATGACAGCAAGCGCGAGATTCGCTTCGAAGAGCGAAACAATCCAAGATCAGGACAAATCCACAACAATCAAATCCAGCTAACCGAGTTAGCGACGTACGAAGAACGGACCCCAGGATCGCCAACAGCATTCAAAATCAAAATAAATAGTTTTAGTTAAAAAAAATTTGCTTAGTCTTCAGGCTAAATTTTGTTGTTTTTTTCAGATTCTCCAGATATTAGTATAAATACTGAGAAAGATACAGATCTGTGTTATGTTTCATTAACTTTTAACAGTTTAACAGTGTTTCATTTAAATGGAATTTCACAGAGCGTTTTAAATGGCTAGACTTTCTACTGGCTGCTTGGCGGTGTAGTGGTTAGCACTGTCGCCTTGCACCGCTCGGGTCCAGGTTCAATTCCCAGCCAGGCTTGATTTCCGTCTCTGTGTGCATAGAGTCACTGATCCTATTCATTATGTGATGGTGAGCAGACCTTATCTGTAATGTAATGTATATGCTCGTAATGCTGGTTTACGCCCAGATCCACTTTTAAAAGCCCCCCAAAATTAGAGTGACTTCAACTAATATAACTATACTGTAAGGTATAGAATGACTGGCTTCTGCTGTGCACGACATTGCTGAGTCTTTACCTTATAATGAGTTTATTACAGGTTATCCAAAGACATCTTTATATTTTCCAGGGATGCACAAACTTATTGCATCATGGCTGTTCATTTTACAGAAAAAAAAAGAATCAATGGTGACGACGTCCTGCACATAATTATATGTTGCTTGTGATTCAGGGTCACCAAGACATGACATAGAATTTAAGACTGTGCAGTTACTGGATATCATTTTTTACAAAAAAAAAAAAAAAAAAAGACCCTGAAGATACACCATGAGCAACAATTTAATTAAAAGTATGACATAAGCAAAATCCGTTAGTTCCTGTGATAGCGGCTATGAACTCTTGTTCCTGAGTGAGCGTCTCTTTTCTTTGCTGTTGATGTTATTAACACAAAACGTCACTTAATTGTGCGCGCTGTGGTTTTCGACTACACAGTAAGCGTAGCAGGAAGAGGAACTACTTAATCGGCTACAGACACAGTAACAACTTTACAGAGAAGCAGGACGCAAAAAAAAAAACCTCACATTTTACTCAACAACAGAAGAAATCTAACATGAGCTGCTTTTTCATTTTTATTCTCGCCATAACCAGTAAGTACATTTCCCATGAACTCTTTTATTGGTTTTTATATTTTTTATTACACATTAATAAATAGAGTAAATCACTGATATCTCAAAAACTAATTTAACAACCATCATTAATATATTGAATTATCTAATATTTTATTTTCACTAAGTAATAGTAGTGTTTTGCTGTTTTGTATGCAGGGTTTGACAGTTTTCAGTCAGCATCCAGACAACTAAGTCTACAAACTGGAGCATCTGTCACTATCCCATGTCTCTATGATAAGGAATATATACATCATAAGAAATACTGGTGTTATGACGCTCATTCAGCATTTAATTTCTGCACAATTCAGGCGTATACCAATAATACACAGGGGAAAGTGACAGTGACTGATAATCCAGCTGAGAGTCTCTTTACTGTGACTATGAATAATCTCCAGACAGGAGACACTGGATGGTACTGGTGTGCTGTAGAGATAGGTGGAATATATAAGTATGATGTTACAGAACAGCTTCATATCACAGTGAAAGCAGGTATTAAGTTATAAACTTTAAATACTAATCAGTGTAGTGCTGTTATTGGATATTAACTCTATATTTGTGCTCAGTTCCTGATCTGTCTGTGAAGGAGAGCAGAGTGAGAGATGAGGAAGGAGGCAGCGTCACAGTCCAGTGTCTCTACAGCGCTGAGTATCAGAATAAACAGAAGCGGTGGTGCAGATTCAAAGACAAGAACTGTAACATATTTCAGACGTCTGACACATCCCAGAATTCATCAGTGCAGCTCAGTGATAATGGGAGATCCTTCAGTGTGATGATGAGTAGACTGAAGAAGAGTGATGCTGGCTGGTACTGGTGCAGTGCAGGAGATCTGCAGGTTCCTGTTCACATCAGCGTCAGCGATCCACCTCCAGGTATTATCACACAAATCCCTGATTTGACAAATGATGGGATGAAAATCACATCAAGATTATTATTTTTGTTTTCTTGTTTTGACTCCAACAGGAACTGCAACCACTCACCATGTCAGTACTTACATGTACGTATGGGGCTCCATTGTATGTTGTTGTCCTCTGCTGTTTTTACAGATTTTCTATAATTCCTATAAAAAAATGGTGTCAAAAAGGTGTCCTTAGTGTGCAAAACAAACACTGCTATTTTTTATTCCTTCTCACCTGTTACGTGGTGCGGTATGGAGAGCCGCACCACGAGGTGGTCTAATGATAAGAGGCCTGACTCGGCTTTAGAGGGGGTCAACGAAATTGAAGTATGTGGGAGTGCTGGAAGACCTTTCCATGTGGAGATTATTAATTAAGGAAGGAAACCAAAGAAAACTGAAAACAGAATAAATAGAGTTACGCAATAATGGACGTTGCTCTGGAAACTAAGACAAAACCTATATCCTCTCGGGGACTTTGCCCTTACCGAGGATTTACTGTATAGGAGAGCGAGAAAGTTTCTGCCTTGTGCACTTTAACTATTAAGCTGAGAGTTCACGCTGAACTGATGTCTGCCGCTCTCTCTCTCTCTCTCTCTCTCTCTCTTTCACACCACCGTCTTAGACAGACAGAAGCTCGGGCTTTGCCTCTGTCTCTCGACTTTCTTTTTCTTTGTCTTTGTCTTCGGCCCTGATACCTTTACCGGTTTTCATCCTGTAGCTACAGTATGTTACATTAAATTAAGTGACACTGTGTACTGTATTTGAATTAAAGAAATGGTCAAACTTTACTTACTTTTTTTTTTTTCTTCTTTTTTTTAAACAGATCTGTCTTAAAGCACAATTCAGGTATCATGAGACGTACACATCTGAGAGACAATTAATGCGTCTGTTCTCATTTCCACATTTCTAATTTTACTTATTTCTCACCCACAGTAGCACCTCTGACTGCAGCGTCTAGCAGTGATAAAACCATGTGAGTGCAAACACACACACGTATTCTTTGTGCAATAGCATGTTGAACACTATGATATTGTTCTATGTTGTTTTTACAGATTTGTAAATGTGCTGTTTTATGTGAAGATGAACATGGACAAACCAAACACTGTAGTAATTGAGCAGTGTGTGAACATGTGACTGTGACATTAGATACTATTTTCTCTTGAAATTTTCTCTCGTCATGAGTTCCTATTTAATGAAAACTAACTATTTCTATAGGAAGGAGAACGTTTATGATTTGATATCATTGACGTTATCAGTTATTTCTTTCTCTCCAAAAGGTGAGAAAGGAAAATAAATCGTGGAGGTGGTGGACAGTCCTGACAAACTTACAGGACTTTCTTTATATTTCCTCTTATTACACTTCAAAATATAATCTCCAAATAGTGTTAAATGGAAAGCTAGTGCCCTATGTACAGTACTGTAGGGTGTACAATAACTTGTGACATACTGCAAGTAGGGCCCGTGATCAGGGTGGCAGATTGATTTGGCTTTCAGCCTTGTGTAGGCGCTAGTTGGTATAGTTAGTGTAATTAATGACTGTTAGAAGACCTGTGATGCAAAGTGAGACATATAGTTAAATGTCCCAGTGGTGTTACCAGCTATTATTACCACTCATGGAATGACTCTCATCCAATCATCCAATCAGATTGCTGAGTCAGAACTAACTGGTGTATAATTCATGTATAATTCAGGCTGAATCCAAAATCCCTCTTCAACCCCTAGATTAGTGTGTAGAACAAGGAATTCTAAATTACACACCACATAGTGCGCTAGCTTTCCATTTTATACTATATATGTATATACAAGTGATATACAGTATACACTAAAGTGATGTACTGTAAGCGCAAAAATGTAAAATGAATCTTGCACATTACTCAAAACTGTCCACCACCTCCATGCCAGCCTTTTTAAGTGTAGCATTTAGATTATCATAAAATTCAACTATTTATACTTTGTAGTGACCTTTTTTTTTTTTTTTTAACCAATAAAATATTCAGCTCCTCGATATTTATTATCATCACATTACAGGGGAAAAATCCACACCCGTCACAGGCCAGTTCATCAGTAGGCATAGTGTAATACAACTATATTAAAAGAAAAGAGACTGCACTCACAGTAGCATCACCCTGTGTACTGTATATGAATAACATACTGTATATAGGAAAACATTGTAAGTGGTCAAACTTTACGTTCTGTTTTGAATAGATCTGTCTCGACGTACATTTCAGGTAGCGTCAGATTTACATATTTGAAATAAAATTAATACAGCTGTTTGTTTGTTTTTTTCACACGTTTTTAATTTGAATTATTTCTCACTCAGCCTCTGTGACCAAAGACTCCAGCAGTGAGAAGACCATGTGAGCTCAAACACACTCATTCATTCTAGAATAACATGTCGACCACTATGATGATAGTAGTTTAACAGATTTGTAATTTTTCCTGTTTTGTATTAAAAATTAATGGATTTATGTGTAAACGAACACTGCAATATTTGAGTAGTAAGTGAACATGTGAGCTTTCCATGAGATATTATTTCTTAGTAGAAATGTTCTCATGTCATGAATTCTTATTTAAATGCATCATGAAACCAATGAGTACGAACTACTAACACGACAAGACAGAGGTCCGCAAACCCACGAGGACGAGCAGACAAAATCTCAAACTCTCCAAGCCTGATGGCAGAAGCGGCTTGTATCCTTGGCGCCAGAGAACGCTGCTATTGCTAGAGAATAGAAAGCGTGCAGTTTATGGCTAAACACAGAACAGTGCTCTCGGTGGTGCTAGCAAAACTGTCAAAATTCTCAAAGCATATCCATGTCCTTCAGAGCAGACAGGATTTTTGACCGGGCTAACAGTGCAAACTGGGTTTTCAACCAGGATAACTGAGCAAACAGGGCCTTCAACAGCTCTAACAGAGCAGACATTCACTAGGATCACAGTATTATGATGACTTTTAGGACATTAGGTATGATGACAGTTAGGGATCAACACTTAATGTACTGTAATTTCATCTGCACTAAAAATCAAAATCAAAGCTAGTTAGCTTTGTAGATGTATGGTTCACAGACGAATGTTCAGAATGTCAAGTTTCCACAACCCCTTCATGAGCCACTGGCATTTTTTTTTTCCCCCCACGCTATCATGTTTTTCCCATGCCCTTGGGACCGCCCTGTCACCACACCAGAAGCTCATCCATGGCTGATTTTTGCCAGCTTTTAAGGAAGCTCAGCGTGTCTCGCTGCTGGATTATTGTGTGCGCTTTTGCCCAATTTTCTCGCGTTCATTTTGGATTGTCTTTCTGCGCTCAGGTTTTTTTTTTTTCTGTGCCACTTTTCTTCTTTGGTCTCATAATTTATGGACTCGATCTCTCGCTCTTGTTTACTCCACCTCGTCTCAGGCTCACGACTCGGATTTGTTACAACGCTGACTGACATTTCATGCCTTTGATCTCCCATTTTCGCCTTGACCTTGACTCAAGCCCATGTCGCAGGTCTGTTGCAACTCTGTCTGAATTTGCGGCTTTGATCTTCCGTTTATCTTTCAGCTATCATTCGGCTTAAACAGCCTTAATACCATGCACGCTCTTCTCAATTCTCAAATTAAGCCTCTCACAGGACTCACACTTTCACAGCATGGATGAAAGTAGGTCTGTATGGTTAGCTATGCTGATGCACTGAGATACTGATTTGCTATACTTTCATCAAGCAAACACTCTACTAACGTGATGTCATCTTAAACAACACTTTTCCTCCTTCATAATTGTGAAACGCATCC
The DNA here is from genome assembly GCA_030347435.1 of Clarias fuscus. Classification (NCBI taxonomy): domain Eukaryota; kingdom Metazoa; phylum Chordata; class Actinopteri; order Siluriformes; family Clariidae; genus Clarias; species Clarias fuscus. Next base: position 9,623,442 of record CM059231.1, read on the forward strand.
AAACCCAACTCAGGGTCATTACTTGATGTTCTAACACCCTAGAGCGTTAGCTTTCCTTTTAATGCTACTGGAGATTTCACAATAGAACCTGAAGTTAACGGAGCTGATATTCTAAAGGTGAATAAGTGGAAATATAAAGAAAAACCTACGAGATGTACATATAGGACTCATCATGGTTCAATAATGAAATAAATGTGACATTGATAAATTATGCAGCTTGGTGGTGTTGACGGGGTCATTAAAAAATCTGCCATATTGTGTACTAACAAATGCATGTCTACAGTTGGAGTGAATTCATGATCTACCTGATGGTCCTTGTTTTTCTACTGGTCATACTGGTCATCATCTTGATCTGCATACTAAAGAAGAAACACAGTAAGCGTCTCTTATATATTTCTTTGCATTTCTTTAATAGCAACATGGTCATGGTAGTTGATGTCCTGTTATATTATTTTAAAATAACAGGACAGAGGACTTGTGAGAATCCATTAGCTGGAGGTTTATTAACAAGAAATTCCACAGTCTACATGTCAGCGTCTAAACAGGCCAGAGCAAAATGCATTACAGTGTTTCGAAACCTGAGGACAGATCTAAAGAGGAGTCAGATAAATAACAGTAATGAAGAGTATATCCAGAATAATGAAAAACAGAGAAACAAGGTCAGGGTCAGACATGAGGAGTCAAATACAGTATAACATGTACATCATGTGTATGGGTCATCAGTGTTTATGACCATGTGCTTTATGCAGCCTGTGAACAGGACATGAGTGTAACTACGTATTATTATTATTAGTAGTAGTAGTAGAAGTAGAGGTAGTAGTAATAGTATCTGAAATAAATTTAAAAGACTAAATTTGCTTTATTTGTCTCTTTCTAACTTCCAGAAGCGAAGAATCAAATCAGGACCACAGTAAGAAGCAATGACACCACTGATCACACACTTAGTACTGCATTTAATGTGTGCTGTAATGCAATCCATTATCATGTTACATTGTGTGTGTGTGTGTGTGTGTGTGTGTGTGTGTGTGTGTGTGTGTGTGTGTGTGTGTGTGTGTGTGTGTGTGTGTCTGTCTGTCAGCCCACTTTAACAGCTGAAGATTCCATCATGTACAGCACTGTTTCTGCGCTAAAGGTACATTTGCAACGCGTTGGTCCATTTAAAAATTAATTTCAAATTAGCAGTAGTAGCAGCAGCAGCAGTTAAAGATGTAGTTGTAGCTGTAGAAGGACTCATATTATTTAACTATTAATTATTATTAAAGATTTAACAAAGCAGTTGTTGCATCCACAGTCTTCAAAATCAAAAGCATCAAAAGGTAATAAGGAGGACGTGACCTACAGCTCTGTACTTGTTGCATCCAAGGAGAAAACTGTAAGTTAATTCTACAGTATTAAAACAAAGTCTATTCACATGTAACCCAAGCTAATAATTAAAGCGGTTAAAACCATAGTCCTCTGTTTACTTAATCTGCAAGTAACTGGTTTGATATTGAAGCTCTTATTAGTTTTTATTCATATCCTGTTCCAGGTGTCTCCAGATGATGTTGATGATAAGACCATCTACTGTGGTTTGTAAAAGGTGTGTGATACAATCAAAACCATATGTACTTAATCTGCTCATATATTGGTGTAAGATTATCAATCTGTTACACACTGATTGTATTTATTCTATTTAGAGACTGATGTGCTGTTTGGCTGGAAACAAACTGTGTGTGCCTCAGGGATCTCTACTGGGTCTCATGTTCATCCTTAGTATTATGAACAAACCTGTTCAGGACAAGGACAACATGCCTCACACTCATACCATAGACTTACATCATAGTCGCATGACCCTCAGTCATTTTGAAAAGACAACTTCCTTACTGTAGCTGCCACATCAAAACTGCTAAAGCTAACTCAATATAATTCCTTCTACACCAGCTGTCATTATCGCAACCCCCCCAACCACAGTATACACCAGTCCAGGTCTTAAATACAACATGTACATATACAGTGGAACCTTGGATTACGAACGGAATTTGTTTCGGAAGTGGGCTCGTAAATCAAAACATTCGTAAACCAAATCACATTTTCCCATAATAAATAATAGAAACTCTAATTATTCGTTCTACAGCCCAAAAAAAATACATAAAAATAATTGATACAAAATACAAAGTAAAAATAAAACAAATTAGCCTGCACATTACATTTTAATTTTTTTTTTTAATAAATCCGTTTCTGTGCCCTCAGGGGCCGTGTGTGTGTTTGTGTGTGTGTGGAATTAGCCCCTTCCCTCTCCTCGTTTTACACAGTAAAACTCCTTCCCCTGCCTTATAAGTTTCAAAACACACACACACACACACACACACACACACACACACACACACACACACACACACAAAACGGAAACACTGTTTTTACAGGGGAAATAAAGGAATCTCTCTAATGACACTTGCCTGAGCGCAGACTACCGGAATCACTGCTGTAAGGTAAAAAAAATTTAACAAATTTACCTGCACTTTACCTTTAAAAAGAATCGTGACAGAGCAGTGTTTCTTTGTAGAGCAGAGAGCGTGTGTGTCTGTGTTAAGGCGACGGGGGGGTGGAGGGGAACTTTAACACTCACTTTGTGTGTGAAAGTGCATGGTGTCAAATGATGCGCGCTGCAGGCTGATACAGAGAGAGAAAGAGGGAGAGAAAAAATGCATCTTTAAGCTCTAATGAGACTTTCTTTTGCTTTACACGCTCACACACCTGTGTGTTATAATAAACAGTACACACGCGCTGTACACACTCGCTTACAAACACAAAATAAAATATGATGTTCGTTCTGTTTCACAGGTTTTCATCCGGTTGTGTATTAACTGGATTTAATATACTGTAACACAATGCAGAGTGTTTTAACTGCATTGTGTTTTTTTTTTTTTTTAATAAAAAAATGTATTAAAAATCAATGCATTATGCAAAATACTCTGCATTGTGTTACAGTATATTAAATCCAGTTAATACACAACTGGATGAAAACATAAAGAACAATTTCAGGATCTAGCATAACTATTCTTCTATATATTATAAACGCAAGGACTAAGAAAGTGCTGCATGTACATGTCTAATGAATATATAAATCATTTTATTTTTCATTGAAGTATCGCTTAAAATAAAAATTCAGCCCTTTTTATTGTGACAATGCTTGTCTGTGTATTTATATTATTATTTTAACTGTAGGATTAAATACATAACTCAATTCATGATCACCATATTATCATATATCACATAATAATAATAATAATAATAATAATAATAATAATAATAATTTCATGAAATTGGATGCTAAATGTTGCATAAATAAATATTATAGCAAAACAGGATTGAATTGTACATTTTGCTGAGCTAACATGCCTCAAGGATGGATCACAACATTAAGAGCAAGAAAATATGAGGAATTACATAGTGATTCATCATCATCATGAATTAGAATCATTTACAGTGGGATGTCGTTAGTTGTTACGATAAAACGTTTCAGTTAACTATATCATATAGGAGAAACACACAGTGATATTGGAGAAGTGTAAAGACCTTTATAGGATTTACAGAAAGTGTGCAATAATTGTTTAAACAAAATTAGGCAGGTGCGTCATTTTGTGCACCACAAAAAACGAAATGAACGCAATATGTAGTAGATCCTCCTTTTGCAGAAATAACAGCCTCTAAACGCCTCCTATAGCTTCCAATGAGAGTCTGGATTCTGCTTGAAGGTATTTTGGACCATTCCTCTGTACAAAACATCTCTAGTTCATTCAGGTTTGATGGCTTCTGAGCATGGACAGCTCTCTTTAACTCAGATTTTCAATTATATTCAGGTCTGGGGACGGAGATGGCCATTCCAGGACGTTGTACTTGTTCCTCTGGAAGAACGCCTCAGTAGATTTTGAGCAGTGTTTAGGGTCGTTGTCTTGTTGAAAGATCATGCATAGTGCCCACTGTAGTCAGTGAAGCCTCTTGAGTCAGTGTTATGATCCGTTTTTGCTTCCCTTGGTCAGGTCTGGGTTCAGCAACATGTACGTGGCCCGTATATGAAGTCAGATGCTGACCTTTAAATCTACTAAATGACCAGGGTATCACATCTATGGAGTTTTTCTTTCTTGAGGGCACAGACATATTCCAGGACTTAGATTGTGAAATATGTGTAAACACAGTTAAAGCCATTTAGTCCAAATAAAAAAAAATATTTATAAATTTGGGGAAAACTGTCTGAATCCTTACAGAAGTAATACTCAGCCATTCCTGGAGGGAGAGGGGAACATGGAGGTCCTTCAGATCTAGACAGGAGAACAACTGCTTTAATTCCTAATACAACTAATAGACAAAAACGTAATGCTTTGAATTAGCAACACCTGTAAACCGCCTGAAACATCTGGGGAAAGTTAATCTAAACCTTTTCTGTGACTTTATTTATGGAACGTCAGACCCCAACTTGCTCATCAGTGTTATAACCTCATGGAGAGTCACGGCTACAAATAGCTTACAAATTGATTGGTTTGTTCAGAAATACGAAAAGACTATTCATAACTAGACAATTAAAAGTATTTGTACAGTCAGTAGTGGTTCTAATAAATATCAGTTAGAGTGTTATGATATTTAGTTAGACATTCTTTGTTTTGCAAAACATCTTAAAACAGCCGAGGCATCAGCCAGGTTCTGCAACACCACTGTGCAACTCGTCAACCAAGTTTCAACCAGCGAAGGTTTCAGTTAAATCAACACCGTATCAACGTGCTAACCTGTGAATTTCACAGCTGCTAATTTAATGTCAGATATAAAAACGGGTAAAGGTCAGGGCTGTGGGGCGTTGATGATAGATAGATAGATAGATAGATAGATAGATAGATAGATAGATAGATAGATAGATAGATAGATAGATAGATAGATAGATAGATAGATAGATGAGTACCTTATTAATGCCAAAGAGAAGTTCTCATTTTAAGTTTAAGAGTCATTTAGTGGATAACCTCAACTTCCCAAAAAACGGAGCTCACTTTCTGAGTCTGTATGTAACCATAGCAACTTCCTCTCTGATGATAGCCTGCTCGGTAGCAGGTTATGTTCCAGGGTCAGTTTGTTTCAGAGGTTTATTGAGCATGCTGTGCGCTTAATGATGGCGATCCTGTGGACGTGGAGGCACAAATTCGCCGGGAGACAGTTATAAGACCGCGTATTGAGGTCTTTTCATTTCCTAACGATTATGTGAAGGAGCGTTATCGGTTTTCAAGGAAATAATTAATTTCCTTAAAACATCTCTTGGAACCGCATATTGCAAATGTCACAAACCGCGGGTCTGCGCTTAGAAAACATTCTGTCTGTAGCACTTGGTTTTTTTGCACCAGGGCATTTTTTTGTACAATGTGGGCGATGTAGAGCAACTGTGTGTAGAGCCGTTCTCACAGTATGTCTGGCACTTAAACACTTCTTACACATGTTTGTACACACACACACACACACTCGTCATTCCATATATGACTTTCTATTTCAGAGTTTCCAAATGTAATTGGATGCATTGATGGCACCCACATTCCCATTAAAGCTCCTTCAATAAATGAGGGCGACTATGTTAATAGGAAATCGATTCATAGCGTTAATGTAAAGATAACAACTTGATTTTCAGTGTCTTTCATTTTTTGCCTTGTTAAAGTCTTTAAAAAAAAATTCCACTAACTCTAGTTAATATGTGAGGCGACCCACATCATTACTAATCTTTTAGGCAAAATGGCCAGGATCTGTACATGATGCCAGAATTTTCTGCGAGTCATGATGATGCCAGACATTTCAGCAGGGTATGTTTTGCTTTATACAATTTTTTAAATTTATTTTTACTATTTATTTGTGTTGTACATTGGAATCATTACAGAACAGTATAATGGTTACTTGCTGGGGGACAGAGGATACCCTTGTTGCCATGAATTGCCGGTAGTTCTGGCTGTTGTTAACATCAAGGGCTTAAAGAAGTCAGTCATAGGCGCAGAGGGATGTTTTTACCAAAAAAATGTCTTTTAATAACATAATAAAACAAGACATGAACAGAATACACAAATCAAACACATAACACTCACTCAACGTAAAACACACCTATAAAGCAAACAGGCACAGGCTCTCATAAACCACACACACAGGCTCCTTTAAGCTTGACCCGCTCGCGCCTCTAGGAGCACCTCTCACACACTCGCGCTCCTACGAGCAAACCACACGCACTCGCACTCCTATGAGCAAACCACACACCCTCGCGCTCCTATGAGCAAACCACACATACACTCTAGCTTCTATTAGCGTACCACACACACCCTGGCTCCTATGAGCACATCACACACTCTAGCTCCTACTCAAGCTTATAGCAAGCACAGGCTTAGAACCCACACGCAGGCTGAGAACCCCCCACACACACACACGCCGGCTGATTACTCACAGACAGGCTAAAACATACACACTCCACAAACCATAACAAGCCTGCTTACCATCCAGCCAAACTTAAACCAAACTAAAACAAGTCAAAAACCAAATCAAACAAAACTAAACATAATGCCCTCGTTGATGTACTTAATGCTCGACTCAGTTTCCCAGAACAACCAGCTATTTATAACCACTTTAATGAGCTACCTCGGTTCAGGTGAGCTCAATCACCTGACCGAGGTTCCTTCTGGGAAACTGAATCTACAAACAGAACTACAAAAAACTAAAAAATACTCATGTCCACAGTGCCCTCTAGGGGCAGTCCCTTACACTTGTCTGCCCTATTTAATGACACCCTACCCTGAACCTGATCCTGGACCACAGACACGCTTTAACCTGGCTCACAGCTGAACACGGGCCAAGGTGGAGATGACCATAGGGATAGGTTTCAGTGTCTAGGTTTCAAGTCTAGGTGTCAGTGTCTGCGTGTGGGCTCCGGGTCAGTCCAGAGAGGGCGTGCGACATCATAGTGGCTCGTGTTCTGCTTCACAACATTGCCAGTATAAGAGGAGAGAGCCACCATCCTTGTATTGAAGAAGAGGGCCCAGAGGAACCCCTACAGATTTTTGCACACAACAGAGATGGAAGACTTTTGGGAGACAGGATTTGTCAAAATTACTTTTATTATATTGTTTGCACTGGTCTGCTGTGCAGTTCATTTCTTGATTTCCTGAAAAATAATGAAAGTAAAATGAAACAAAATGTGTTTTTTTTTACATTGCTTTATATACACAACACTTAACATGCAACAGATTAATATTCGCACAAGTTCTGATCTTAAGGCGATGCTCAAGTAATTCAATTTCTAGTGTCGCTTTTTTATTTATTTTTTTTTTTCCCCGATTTTCTCCCTAATTTAGTCGTGTCAAATTCCTCGCCGTCACTAGGGGGCTCCCACATTAAGGCTACTACTTGCGCTAGCTCACAGACGCCCCTGACTGGCTGTAGAGCCGAGTGTGGGAGTGTGGGAGCACTAAGTACCTCTCATCCCTCTCCTCTGAGAGAGCTCGGCCAATCAGCTCTCTCTAGACCTCCGGCTGCGAGAGGTTACAGCATCACCCGGGATTCGAACTCGCGATCTCCGGATGATAGGGCGAGCACTTTTTACCACTGCGCCACTCGGAGGCCCTAGTGTCGCTTTTTTAATGGATAGCCTTTTCTCTAGCATTTGAAGCTGTATAAGGTCCATCTCCATGTCACTTTTGTTTTATTTGTTTTTGAAGATGTACCTTATACAGCTCCTTTGCTGGCAACTAGGAAGGCAAAAATAATTAAATAAATGAGATTGTCAGACAATAAAATTAAAAGATGGAGGTTGAAGGACCTTCATCTGTGGGCAAATCCCCAGGGTATGTACTGTGAAAGAACAATGACACTTTGTTACTCTAATGTAAAAAGGGGGCATGCATTATAATATATATGAATCATACCTCAGTGGATCTACCAGCATTGTCCACTTCTGTCTCAGCAGATGTGGTCTCTTCATCGTCATCTTCATCCTTCACTGGAAATATAATGTAGTGCAAGTATACATTATCTGGCAAAAAGAAAAATATCTAAACGCAACTAAAGGTACCTGACAACAAAACACTTACAACTGTGACAGACTGTGTTCTTTCTGTAGAGTCCAATAATACAATCCCTCCGTCAGTATCTATAAGAAAATACAACCCATAAAGTTCTCAATATTATCAAAGAAAAAACAATAATGCAGGAAAAAAACATATCAACGTAATACAATTAAGATCACAGTAGCCTATACATCATATGCAGTTAAATAAAGTAAGCCTTCATGAAAACGTTAAGCATGTTCAAAAAGTGACCCAGTAATTTATTAAATAATGAATACAAATTATAGTGGTAAACTTACATTTCACCACGTTATTTGTGCTGCATGGTGTGTGTGACGAAGTGCCCCCTGGAATGCCAGCAACCACTGGTCGCCCTTTATTATGTAACAGGGCCAGTTCCTCAGATGAGGTGAGGGGAGGTGGTGATGGGCCCCGGACAGTTAGACCGGCTTCTATATTAATATATAGTTAATATATAGTTCAGTGATCGTGTAATCAAATAGGACTTTTTTGCAGAATGTTTTTGTGTTTCATTTTGACTCGGCTCAAAGTTCTTCTGGCTCCAGAAGAATTACACCTTATTAAATAAGAAACCATATATTCCTAGTCAATATGCATTGGTATTTTATCCTGAAGAACTGAATGGCAGGAAAAGTAAATGCTTTCATAGTGATTTAACAGTCAAAGGGATGCGGAAGGGGTGTTTAATTATTTTGCCTTATGATAAAAGGGAAGCCGATGTCAAATTTGCAATTTAATACTCTCACGCATTTACTCTGTCCGTTATTTTTTGCCAAGCCACCTCTCTTTCTTTAGCCGATGCAGCTGTATTGCTTTTTTTCATTATTATTGCCTTGAATTCCTCATATACGTGCATCAAAACCTCCAACTCCGCCTCAGTGAAGTATGCCGCTCTCTTTTTTTAGTGAGTTTCCATTTTGCCTCGTGAAATCGGTGATGCATTAAAAATGTCTTTATGTATGCACCGTGCACGTGCATTAACTCTGTGTAACCAGCAGGAGGTACTCTTAACCCAGTACTCTTCTTGGGTGTTTTGGAACCGACATGGTATGCAGGTTTGGGGTAAATCAACCGGGAGGTTATGAGTTACCAAATGGTAAGTTAACCTAGCTTTCTGGAATACCCTCCCCCCACCCCCCCAGAACAGAACAGCAAAACAAGCAGGATAATCACAGAAACAAAACAGATGGAAGACAAAGGACTAACTAAACACACTACTACATATACAGAAACTAATGAGCCACCTCGGTTCAGGTCCCATCACGTCAGGTTCCCATCACGTGACCGAAGCGCATTCTGTAAAACGAAGTTCAAAACTAAGAAATCTACAAAAAGTCTCTGGGCGCAAGGCGCCCTCTAGGGGTTAACCCTGACAGCAACCAGTTCACAGATTATACAAACAGACATACTGTACAAGCTGATAAATATATTTCAGGGCTTGGATAAAATTTTAAAATCACTACAAAAAATATGGTAGAATGTCAGGAGTATAATCTATGGATAGTACATTAAAGAGATAATAAGAGCACATTGACAGCAGAACATGATGAATACTATTTGTCTGCAATGTGTTGGGAAGCTGTTGGTTAAATGGTGCATACAGTAGGTAGTCAATCAGAATAACTATTAGCGCCGTGCGCACCATCGCGGCAAAACGACAGCAGCCAAAATAAATCAGTTGCATAAGGTGACGCAAAGTGACATTTTCACTCGCCGCATTTTTAAAATATAATTAAGTCATCAAAAAAGTCATGACAATATGTTGCATCGAAGTAATACTACAGTGATGGTAATTTCAACATCTGAGTACTTTGTACAACAAACATGAAAAATCTGAACCAAAGCTATTGACATTTACTGTACAATAATGAGTAAAATAAAAAAAATATATTGGTTTAATGTTGTTTAGACAGACGATTCTGTCTAAGTTCACTAGCTGACAATTTTTTTTGTACAAAGAATGAACTGTTATATAGCCTATATGTGTTTATATCTGTTTATTGTTATTAAAAAAAAAAATTCAAAGACATCAAACTTTAAATATAGAAATAAGTGGAAAAATAGACTTTCAGAATAAAACATTAAAATAAGTTTTAAAATAATTTTAAAAATGCCCTGGTTGTTTCTGTAAACACATTGTTGGGCTGTTTATGCTGAGTAAAGATTCTGTGGTATTTTGACCCAACCACTACTTTATTCTTTATTCTCTTTATTTCTCCAAACAGCAGCCTGCAAAATGTTCAAAATGTTATTGTTGTTGTGTCACAAGTGTGGTTTAAAGAGTAGTTTAGGCGAGAATGCATGTGTGTACAGCTCAAAACCTCCAACGGTTCTTAAAGATAGAGTCTATTTAGAAAAAATACCCCAACAATTTCAGAGATTTGAGGTTCAGGAAATCTCCTGGCGCTCTGCGCATAAAATCGTCCCAGCCTCATCTCGGAAAGAATACTGTAATTTTAGTACAGGGTGAGATCACTTGTATGACATGTATGACTTTTTCACAATTGCCAGATGTTCTTATGTGAAAAAAAAAAAAAAAAAAAAACTGTCCTGGTGTCTCTTTATCAGATTACACTGAGAAAATATGTAAAAGAAAATAAAGATAAATAAAGTGCAAAAATTAGTGATGTGCTATTCACTTAACAACTTATTTTGAATTAGATATTTCTATAGTCCAATGGACAACATAACCTCAGGCCACATGTGGTTTGCAGTTGGCTTTTACAGGGCTTTTTTATGAAGGCATCTGTATGGACAGTGTGACGGAGGCCACAGCTTTATGAAAGAAGTCATTTCTTAATCTGGAAGGAAGCAGCCAGGATGTGTGATGTCACTGATAACGCTGCTAGCTCTCATCCTCAGTCAGCTAGCATAGATACTGTATCAGAGAGGGGAGCCGCTGAGACTATGCACACCATCAACGGTTTAGACACTCAGTTACAACAATAATGTATTTTAGACAACACTGCAAGGAAGAGGAATTGATTGAGGATGAGGAATTCATTTCTTTAGTTTTAAGTTAGTAGACTGGACATAAAATTTTAATACAAAAATTATTTGGTTTGCACTCCATAGTAATAGAGAAGTTCACCTCTGTACAGAATGTAGGTGTACAGTGTACGGTGTCTCTACAGAATAATCAGAAGCACACAGAGGGGAATTCAGCAGTGCAGCTCAGTGATGACGGGAGAAAATCCTCCAGTGTCAATCTTTCAACTAAATGTCATTTTATTAATACAAGAAAATTTTAATTATTCAGTTTTTAACAGGTATTTAAATAAATAAATAAATCAGCAAGTTAGGTTATTTCCTGCAACACTTGTTCCCGCATCAGCCTCTGATTTACTGTCTTCTGAAGTTATTAAAATAAAAAAGTCACCACATTGTAATTAAGGCTGTGGTTTTAAACGACACTGTAGTCTCAGCAGAAAGAGGAACTGTTTGAGCATATTATGTTTTAAACATAATATTTGGGCATGTGTGCACGAATTCAGTTTGCAAAACCTCCTGAGGACTTTTACAGTAAATGCAGCTTGTGGTTTTCTATATGGAAGTTTGAGTTTAGAGTGTGTAACCATGAGAGAAAGAGAGACGGAGTAGGAACTAAGGGTAGCGTATTGGCCATCCGAGTCTCTTAGTAAAACCATGAGTTTTTCCTCAGTAGTTGGATCTTTAACCCTCTTTGTGTTATTTCTCTGTTCATCAGGTAAGAGGAGACCTGTGCAGTTCTTATGGAATGTGTTTATGCTTTATTTCCTAAAGGTTAAATGAGCTCATATAGATTAATTCCTTTCTTGGAGCAGACAGTTAAAGTATGTTAGCTTTAACACGGTGATTCCTGATTCAGTCCAAATCTTTGTAAATCAGTGTGTGTGTGTGTTTAATGTTAATGCTGTTTTCTATTGTTGTTTGTGTGCAGGTGTAGAGAGCATGAGGACGCTAAAAAATGTAGCTGCAAAAAAGGGAAGACCGCTCACTATTCCATGTCTTTATGAGGAGCGATACAAAACAAACCGTAAATACTTGTGCAAAGGGGATTACTGGTCTTCCTGCAGTGTAGTAACTTATACAAACACACCTGGAAGTACAACAGTCACTGATTATCCAGCACAGAATATGTTCACTGTGGAAATTAACCCCGTGTCTGATTCTGGATATTATTGGTGCGCAGCAGAAATTGTTAGTAGCCCAGATGACGGTGATTATTTGTACCTGACAGTTAGTGAAGGTAAGAAACTTAAACAAGGCAGAAATATAAGATTTGTGACAGATTCCCTTACACAACTCATTTTCTGCCTGTTTATTCAGATCCTGGTCTGTCTGTACAGCGGGACAGAGTGAGCGGTGCAGAAGGTGGAAGTGTCACAGTCCAGTGTCTCTACAGTGCTGCGTATAGGGATACACAGAAGCAGTGGTGCAGATTCAAAGACAGAAGCTGCAACACAGTGGGGAAGACTGACACATCCCAGAATTCAGCAGTGCACATCAGTGATAATGGGAGATCCTTCAGCGTGAAGATGAGTAGACTGAAGAAGAGTGATGCTGGCTGGTACTGGTGCAGTGCAGGAGATCTGCAGGTTCCTGTTCACATCAGTGTCACTGATCCACCTCCAGGTATAATAACACACACTCATCCCTGACGAACAAACTATGAGATAGAAATCACACTGTTTTTTTTTTGTTTGTTTGTTTTGTTTTGACTGCAGTGACTAAAGCATTGACTACAACAGTGACTGCAAAACTGTCTAAAACAGCGGCTACAACAGGAACTGCAACCACTCACCATGTCAGCACTGACAGTCCTGCAGCTCCACTGTATGTTGTTCTCTTCAGTTTTTACAGATTTTCTATAATTATTAAAAAGAAATAAGATGTTATTAATGTGTAAAACAAACCCTGATGTTCTTTTTCTTTAGACAAGAACATGGTACAGTATATTATCCTGCTATTTTTATTTTACGTCATAAAAACTTAAACTCACTGACCACTTTATTAGGAACACCTGAACACCTCCTTATTTATGCAATTACACAATCAGTTAATGCATCAATGAGCAAGTATGATGATCTGGGGGTACAACTGGCAGATCTGGCTGATGTTGCCATGGGCCTAGGAAGGGCAGGCAAAGATGCAGAGGGGTTTGCTCTTAAACATAAAGAGTCTTTATTTATACAAAACAAAACACAGGGCTCTTTAGCTTAACACAGGTTTGGAACTTAAACAGGCTAAGAGTTCACACAGGCCAAGAGCTTTACATAAAGAGACATGAAGCTGGAACTAGACAGAGACTAGAGACAAGTACGAGACAGGACTAGAGATGGGAGAGCGGGATAGTTGTTAGTGTTAGTATCCAAGCTGGTTATTGTAGGAATGGGTGCTGACCTAACCTGGTTAGTATCTAAGAGTGTAAGTGTCTAACCTGGTTAGTAACTGAACCAAGCGGGGAACGATCACACAAGAGGCTAATCCAAACTAGCGGCTTAACCTACTTGAAGCCAAAACCACTAGCAGTCAATCCCACTAGAGGCTAAACCTACTAGGTGCTAACCCTACTAGCGGCTAAGCACTCATGTGGCTACACATATAACTACACAGAGAAAATGAATGCAGCTCTTCTTATTTTCATGTCCCTAATTTTAATTATTTCTCCCCGCAGCAGCACCTCTGACCTCTGTGTCTAGCAGTGCGCAAACCATGTGAGTGCGAACACACACTTATTCCTTCTCCAGTAACGTGTTGAACACTATGATGATGTTCTCTGTAGGTTTACATATTTGCAAATTTGCTGTTTTATTTAAACATGAACGTGTGTTTATCTGCAAACAAAACAATGCAGTATTTAAGCAGGACATGAACATGTGACCTTCACATTAGATATTATTTGGTAGTAGAACTTTTCTGATGTCATGAGGTCTTATTTAATGAGTCTTCACTATATCTATTTAAAAAAAAAAAGAGTGAGACTTTTTTGGTACAGTGATGTGAAAAGACATAAAATATTTGTTATTCATTTAAAAAAAAATACTTTTAAACATGTAAACTTTAAGTTCCAGTGGAAATGTAAAAAAATAAAGATATTTTGCTGCACAAACTTTACTTTATATTTCCATTAATTAAACTTCAGAATATCAGCTCTATCAACTTGTGGGTTCCAGGGTTAAATTCTGAGGTCTGTACAGACCTACTTTCACCCACACTGTGATCGACAGTTAGTGTAATTAATGATTGTTAGAAGACCTGTGATGCAGAGTGATACATATAGTTAAAAATGTCCCAGGGGTGTTACCATCTATTATCACCACTCATGTAATGACTCTCATCCAATCAGATTACTCAATGGGAACTAAGTGATGTATAATTTGTCTGTGTTCTGTTCATAACTAACATGAGCTGCAAAGCTTCTAACACAAGGCTGAATCCCAAATCCCTCTCTAACCCCTGATCAAGGGCACAATTTGATATGTGGAACAAGGAATTCTCAATTACTCCTTACACTAGCTTTCCATTTTATACTATTTGGGATTCAACGCCAGAACCAGGAGGCTATCTGATAATCTAAAGCAGAATAAATGCAAAAGTAAAATCAATCTTGTACGTTGACAGATGCTTATGTTTATGTAATCTGCCATGTGCCGTTATTGTAAAATGTAAATTCTTTTTTCGTGTGCTGATGCCAGTGTGTCACCTCAGTACATGCTGTAATAAACACTGTGACTGATCTCTGATGCGTTTTATGTTTCAGAAAGTCCGTGCAGTTCTGTATTGCAAACACCTGAAGGCTGTGACTCTGGTAGCACTGAGGATTTACGAAGCTGCCACATTTGACTTGTATAATTATTTTATTGCATGTATATCAGTTAGAACACTGCATTTTAAGAAATTGCCCATCGTTAGAAAGGTTTTGAAAGCCCATCATGTACTGCATGTTATATTCTAAGGTAATCTGGATTGTCTGTCATAGCAAAAATGTGTTATTATATATTTATAAATAGTAGCATTATTTTCATGTTACATTTGTATACTATTACTGTGTTAATTATAATAAAGCTTGTGATTTGCTTACATTTTGGGGGTGGTTTGTCCAGGTTACACTGTACAGAATGTTATGGACACAACATACTATGAAAATTTCTATAGCACCACATACTGAACTGTTTTCGTCATCTCATACTACTGTACAGCTGTTCACAGATTAAATATCTGTCGCTCTGCAAAATATAATATCAATCCAATTCTATTGTAGTCCAGCATTTTAGTTCTCAAAAGAATAGGAAAGACACACTGCATGAAACTGAAACAATGACATTGAGCACCACGTGGGAATCTTACACGGCAACAGGTAAACAGTGAACCAGTAAAACTCAGGTTGTAGATCACAATGGAAATCAGTTTTATAACATACATTGTATGACTTTTTCCCAATTGCCAGAAAACTGCCTTGATGTCTGTTTATCAGATTACACTGAGAAAATATGTCAAAGAAATTAAATAAAGGGCAGAAATTAGTGATGTGCCATTCACTTAACACACATTTCTATCGGCCAATGGACAACATAACTTGACGACACGCGGATGTGTGATGTCACTGATAACGCTGCAAGCTTTCTTCCTCAGTCAGCTAGCATAGATACTGTATGAGAGAGGCGAGCCGCTGTGGCCATGCACACAAGCAACGGTTTAGACACTTAGTTACATCATTAATGTGTTTTAACATGTGTTGCAACACTGCAAGCTTGCAGGAAGAGGAATCGATTTAGTACAGATAAGCAGTGTGTGTACATGAGCTCCTTCATTCTATTTCTTTAGTTTTAAGTTAGTAGACTGGACATTAAAATTAAATACAAGTAGTATTTTGTTTGCACTCCGTAGTAATAGAGAAGTTCACCTCTGTATGTACACACTAAAAAATGCTGGGTTGTTTTTACTACCCAAACGCTGGGTTGCCTCTGTTGGGTAATATTTCTGGGTTATTTACAGGGAGTTGGGTACTTTTTGTTTAACCCAGCTTGCTGGGTTGGAGTTGGGTTAGCTAGCGACAGCTAACAACACAGATCAGACCGGCCCTCCCCCGAAGTTCACCGGTGTACTCAGTGGCTGTGTCAGCTCCGTGTCTTTTTTTCTTCCTCCTCACGCATTTAAGAGGAAATGTAAACGCTCAATATAAGGTCTGTATACACACTTTCACTCACCTATGACTGAATTTGTTCACTCTATGTAACATTTATTACTGTTACCGTGTTACACTCAAACTCTCAGCCTGTTCTGTGCTATAGCATGCTAGTTTATCTGACAATGGCTGCTAACTAGCCAAAGCAAAGAACCCCACCTGTGTATGAAAGAGACTGCAAAAATGTCTGAGCTTTTTTTTAGCTTTCTTTGTAGAATGCTTGCAGGGTGTATGAAGGTGGTGAAGTGATGAATGAAAGCTAAACTGTTAACTGTAGTGCCAGCATGACGCTAGCATTTAGCTAGGTTGCTAGCGTTAGCAAACGCATATAAAATAGCTGCGGTGTTACAAAACATTAATCTTCTTGCAAATATGCATACTAGCCAACCCTCTCGAATTTTTCCATAAACTTTTACTTTCTTTCTTTCTGAGGTTGGAACCAACACCGTGGAATATCTGTCAGTCGAGGCCGTACACCTACATCCTGATGTGGGGGAGATAATATGACCAGCACTGCTCTCAGGCATTAGTGCTTCTCAGTAATAGTATGGTAATGATGTCGCTGTTGAACTTGTTTTGTATTATCTGATCTTGTGCTTTTGAAAAATAAATATTTTTCTATGTTTTGTACAATTAATTGGGTGTTGTTTATTGCATATATGTATGGTTTGCAAAACGTAGTGTTTTCTTTTGTAATAGACCAGTATATCAAAAACTGTTTTACCCATAGACATGTAAAACATAAAAATAATAATAACGTATTTGTGAGGTAGAATTAACTCACTATTATAGTTAAATATGACCTAGAATTTGGATTGAATATTTTACCCATCTTTTGCATTTGCATTTTGCACCCAGCATGTAGTTGGTCCAGTATTTATCCATTTTTTAGAGTGTAGGTGTACAGTTTTTGGTCAGCGGCGAGACAATGCTCACTCGGATAGTGATGAACGCTCTAGATTACAAAAAAAATTCAAACTAGAGCACATCCATCACCATCTGAATGCAGTGTGAGCACTGAGGATATCGACAGTGTCACAGTTCAGTGTCTCTACAGTGCAGTGTATCAGAATGATCAGAAGCACACAGAGGGGAATTCAGCAGTGCAGCTCAGTGATGACGGGAGAAAATCCTCCAGTGTGAATCTTTCAACTGGGAAAAACCGGTTGTCAGTTTAAACGATTATGCTAAATGTCCACTTCATTTTATGCATGAAAGAAAACTTACAATTATTTAGTTTTTAACAGGCAAAAATCAATAAATAAATAAATAAATAGAGCAGCAAGTTACAGTAGGTTATTTCCTGCAACACTTGTTCCCGCATCAGCCTCTGATTTTTTTGTCTTCTGAAGTTATTAAAACAAAAGTCACTACATTTTAATTAAGACTGTAGTTTTAAACGACGCAGTAGCCTCAGCAGAAAGAGGAACTGTTTGAGCCGTTACAGACACAGTCGCGACTTCACAGAGACGCAGGATGCAAGAAAAACTCACAGTTTACAATTACAACAACAGAGTAAATGTAACATCAGATGCCTTTTCACTTTTATTCTCATCTCCAGGAGGCACATTTCCCATGCACTCTCATATAATCACATTCCTGTGCAGAGCAAATAACTTGTGCATTAAAACTTAAAGGAATTAATTCATTATTAATCATCAATGGTATACAGTATCATCAGATATAACATATTTAACTTCATTAAGTAATAATAGTGGTTTTTGTTTTTATGTGCAGGTATTGAGAGTTTTCATTCTGCATGCAGAAGGTTAAGCCTTCAAACTAGAGCATATGTCACTATCCTATGTCACTCCTATGTCGCTGGTGCTATGATGCTCATTCAGCATACAATTATTGCACAATTCAGGCATATTCCAATAATACACAAAAGAGGGTGACAATGGCTGATTACCCAGCTGAGAGTCTGATCACTGCAGACAAGGAACATCCCTGAGACCTGCAGTTTTGGAGTTGCTCTGAACCAGTCCTCATCCTCTAGGCATCACTATCTGGCACTTGTCAAAGCCTTATGCTTGTCCATTTTTTCTGCTTCCAGCACATCGACTTCAGGAAAAAAAGGTTCACTTGCTGCCTAATATACAGTATATTACACACTTTTAGCTCCCATTCTAATGAGATATTGAAACTGTAGCTACTGTGAGAAGAGCCAGATTTTGATGGCTAGACGACTGGGTCAGAGCAACTCCAAAACTGCAGCCCTTGCTGGATGTTTGCAGGCTGCAGCGGTCAGGACACACCAAAAGTGATCCAAGGAAGGAAAACCTGTGAACCAGCAACAGGACCATGGGAGGCCAAGGGTCATTGATGCATGTGGGAGGAGACGTCAAGCGCGTGTAGTTCGATCCAGTTTAGAGCTGCTGTAGCCCTAATTGCTGAAAGGTTAATGCTGGTTGCCTTAGAAAAGTGTCGACACACAGGTCATTACTGTTTTAGTGGGAAAAGGGGGGGGGGGGGGGGGGGTGCTTAATATTAATCAGGTGGTCATAATGCTTTGGCTGATCGATTAAATATCTCTTACTAAATTGAGACAAGACAGAAATATTACTTATTGGTAAAAAAAAAAAACTGTACACAAATGCTCTCACAATTCAGCTTGCACCTAGAAGGTCCTTTGAAAAGCAAATCTCCAAGCCTTTTTCTTAGCTAAGTTTCTTCCTATTACCATCTCAGGGACTTTTTCCTTGCCACGACCATTGTCGCCCTTGTCTTGCTCATCAGGGACAATCAGATCACTATGCTCTGTACACATTTTTTCTTTCTCCGACACATTTACATAATCGTCTTATAATTTCGTGAAGCTGCTTTGAGACAATGACCATTGTTAAAAGTATTACTGTATATGAATAACATTTTAATGAATTGAATTAAATTGAATGTATATATACGCAGTGTGATGTGTCTCATGTTATGAGAAGAATGAACAAGCTCGGGCCATGGGAGCAAATGCTTTTTTTTTTTTTTTCGGGTCACAAACAAATGCATTGTAGCTTGAAAAGGGGGCATTTTCTACAAGGTCAAGTTTTTTTTTCACAGCACTTATATTTATCCATTGTGACAAAACTGTTGGAAGTGGCGTTTTCCCTTTTTTCTTTTTCATCCACACAATTTAGAGAGAATATTTTGGCATGTGTGCTTTTTAACAGCCTCGAAGAAAACATGCACAAATTCAGTTTGCAAGACTTCCTGAGGACTTTTACAGTAAATGCAGCTTGTGGTTTTCTATATGGAAGTTTGAGTTTAGAGTGTGTAACCATGAGAGAAAGAGAGACAGAGTAGGAACTAAGGGTAGCGTATTTGCCATCTGAGTGTCTTAGAAAACCATGAGTTTTTATTCAGTAGTTGGATCTTTAACTCTCTTTGTGTTATTTCTCTGTTCATCAGGTAAGAGGAGACCTGTGCAGTTCTTATGGAATGTGTTTATGTTTTATTTCCTAAAGGTTAAATGATAGATAAATATAGATTAATTCCTTTCTTGGAGCAGACAGTTAAAGTCTGTTAGCATTGACACACTGATTCCTGATTCGGTACAAATCATTGTAGATCAGTATGTGTGTGATGTTAATGCTGTTTTCTATTGTTGTTTGTGTGCAGATGTAGAGAGCATGAGGACGCTGAAAAATGTAGCTGCAAAACGTGGCAGACCGCTCACTATTCCATGTCTTTATGAGGAGCGATACAAAACAAACAGTAAATACTGGTGCAAAGGGTCTTACTGGTCTTCCTGCAGTGTAGTCGCTTATACAAAAACTGGAAGTACAACAGTCACTGATTATCCAGCACAGAATATGTTCACTGTGGAAATGAACCCCGTGTCTGATTCTGGATATTATTGGTGCGCAGCAGAAATTGTTAGTAGCCCAGATGACGGTGTTTATTTGTACCTGACAGTTAGTGAAGGTAAGAAACTTAAACAAGGAAGAAATATAAGATTTGTAATAGACTCCCTTTCACAACTCATCTGCTGTCTGTTTATTCAGATCCTGATCTGTCTGTAGAGTCGGGCAGAGTGAGCGGTGCAGAAGGTGGAAGTGTCACAGTCCAGTGTCTCTACAGTGCTGCGTATAGGGATACACAGAAGCAGTGGTGCAGATTCAAAGACAGAAGCTGCAACACAGTGGGGAAGACTGACACATCCCAGAATTCATCAGTGCACATCAGTGATAATGGAAGCAACTTCAGTGTGGAGATAAGAGGACTGAAGAAGAGTGATGCTGGCTGGTACTGGTGCAGTGCAGGAGATCTGCAGGTTCCTGTTCACATCAGTGTCACTGATCCACCTCCAGGTATTATCACACACACACTCATCCCTGATTAACAAATGATGGGATGGAAATCACACTAATTATTTTTTTTTGTTTGTTTTGTTTTGACTGCAGTGACTAAAGCATTGACTACAACAGTAACTGCAAAAGTGACTAAAACAGCGGCTACAACAGGAACTGCAACCACTCACCATGTCAGCACTGACAGTCCTGCAGCTCCACTGTATGTTGTCCTCTTCAGTTTTTCAGAGAGTTTCTTTAATTATTAAAATAAATAAGATGTGTTCTGTGCATTTCATCAATCTGTGATGGAGAACGATTCCGTTTAGTTATGTATTTACAGTATTTGTATACAATTAAGGCAAGAAATAAACAATTAAGCACGAATAATGAAGCTAAACCTCGCCCCTTAATTTTGATCCTATAACAACGTTACATTAAATTACCGCGTACTGTATATGAATGAAAGAAAACATTTTAAGTGGTCAAACTTTACTTACTCTCTTTTTCTTTTATGTTTTAAACAGGTCTGTCTCAAAGCACAATTCAGGTAGCATCAGAGAATCTGATGAAAAAAAAAATCTGATGAAAAAATTGTGGAAATAACTTTCTTATTTCTTATTTCCACATTTCAAAATTGAATTATTTCTCACCCACAGCAGCTCCTCCGAGGACTGAGTCTAGCAGTCAGAAAAGCATGTGAGTGCAAACACACACTTATTCTTTCTTCAGTAACATGTAGAACATGTAGAAGTACTATTTTCTTGTAAAAAAAATTGTCTTGTCAAGAGTTCCAATTTAATGAGTACTAACTACAGTATATCTATTGGAAAGAATTTCATCACTGATATCACTGATATTAGGGTTGCCCAGGAATCACAGTTTGGTGCGTACCTCAGTTTTGAAATGATGCTTTGGGACTGTTTTGGTACAATAACATGAAAAAAGACTGTGAAAATGAGAAATGTACTGTACAGTTTCAGTTCCAGTGGAAATGTTTACCTTTTAAGTTAAAAAAAAAAAAAAAAAGTAAGATGTTTTGCAGCATTTTCATTTTTATTATGCATGTATAAAGCACATAGTTAAAGCTTAACTATATTAATTTGGATCACAGTGTATACTGAACCAAAACATCCTTTTCCCAAATGGTACAAATCTGCATACCAATACACTCCTAACTGATATCACAATACAGTATATTTAAGCAATATCACAGGAGGTGATAAGGGGTGAAAGTAGCTTTAAATTCTTCCTGATACTACTGTATGTAGGAAAATGGTAAGGAAAATGAACCATGGAGGTGCTGGGCAACCCAGACATATTTAAGAGATTTCCTTTATATTTCCACTTATTCCACTTCTGAATATCAGCTCTGTCAACTTTCAGGTTCCAGGGTTCAATTCTAAATGGCGTTAAATGGAAAGCTAGTGCACTATGTAGGGTGTACAATTCCTTGATCAGGGTTGGAGAGTGACTTGGCTTTAAGCCTTGTTTTAGGATATAGTTTGCTTTGTAGCCGTATGTTTCATAGATAAATGATGCAGAATGACTGCGGACCATACAGACCTACTTTCACCCACACTGCCATCGATCATTACTCACTCACTCATCATCTATACCGCTTAATCCTGTATTCAGGGTCACGGGGGCCTGGAGCCTATCCCAGGAGACTTAGGGCACATGGCAGGGTACACCCTGGACAGGGTGTCCATCGCAGGCACACACAGGCACACACTCATTCACACCCTACGGACAATTTGGGAACGCCAATTAGCCTAATCTACATGTCTTTGGACTGTGGGAGGAAACCGGAGTACCCGGAGGAAACCCACCAAGCACGGGGAGAACATGCGAACTCCATGCACACAGAGACGGGAATCGAACCCGGACCCTGGCGGTGCAAGGCGACAGTGCTAACCACTACACCACCATGCCGCCCCATCGATCATTAGTGCAATTAATAGTTGTTAGAAGACCCGTGATGCAGAGTGAGACATATAGTTAAATGTCCCAGTGGTGTTACCATCTATTATCCTCACTCACTGAATTCCTGTCGTCCAATCAGATTGCTGAGTTGGAACAAACTGATGTATAATTAATGTATAATTAATTAAAGTGGTTCTGTTTATGTTTAACGCGAGCTACGAAGCTAACTACCTTCTAGCATACAGTATGGCTGAATCTATTGATCAAGGGCATGAATTTGGCGCATGTTTGAATTGGTGGGATTCTAAATTACATACTGCATAATGCACTACATTTCTATTTTATACTATTTGGGATTCAGCTCCAGAACTAGGAGGTCAGCTGATATTCTACAGTTGTATAAGTGGAAATGTAAAGTTAATCTTGCAAGTTTCTCAAAACCGTTCGCCACCTTCAAAACTGCATTTTTAAGGGTAGCATTTAGATTACAATAAAATTAAACTAGTTATACTCTGTACTGTATAAAGAAATACAGTATTCAGCTCCTCAATATTTATTCACATCATTACAGAGTAAAAAAAAAAAGACTGTATTTAATGTTACCATGTGTACTGTATACGTATGAATGAAGAGAACATTTTAGGTGACCAAACTTTACTTTCTGTCTTTCTCTGTTACGTTTTAAACAGATCTGTCTTGAAGAACAGTACAGGTAGCATCTTTCAGGTTTGAAAGAAAATTAATGCAACTGTTCTTTTTTCCAAGTTTCTAATTTGTATAATTTCTTACCTACAGCAGCCACTGAGCCTGAAAGTGAAAAAACCCCGTGAGTGCAAACACACTTATTATTTCTAGAATAACAGGTTGAACACTATGATGATGTTCTCTGCAGTTTAACAGATTTGTAAATTTACCTTTTTATATAAAGATTTACATATTTATGTGAACATGTGATCATTACATGAGATATTCTTTGTTAGTAGAAATGTCATGAATTCTTAATTAAATACACATGAAACCAATGAGTACTAACTGTCAGGGATGGATTAAGTACAGGCCAAGTATACTGTAAGGGCAAATGTTAATAAACAAACACAAGAACCAAAATAGTCCATGCAATGGTAAACAACCAACTTACACAAACAGACAAATGAACCGAGAACAAGACAACACAGATGTGAGACACTGTCGATCAAAGGCGAGCACTTAAATGCATATACAAATTAGGGCAGTAAACTAGGTGCAGCTGAAAGCTATTGACAACATCGGAAGTGAAGTCCAACCATCAACATGAAACACAGAGAGTGTATCCCTGACAGAAGACTTGTGATTCAGATTTGTTACAACGCTGACTGAATTCACATCTTGACCTTGACTCAAGCACATGTCGCAGGTCTGTTGCAACACCGTCTCGATTCACGGCTGAAGGTCATTACTTGATGTGTTGAACAAGTGATTAAACACCCTAGAGCGTTAGCTTTCCATTTAATGCTACTGGAGATTTCACGATGGAACCTGAAGTTAACGGAGCTGATATTCTAAAGAGGAATAAGTGGAAATATAAAGAAAAACCTACGAGATGTACATATAGGACTCTCGTTAATTACACTAACCAGCAAGATAACAAAAATGGTTCAATAATGAAATAAATGTGACATTGATAAATATGCGGCATGGTGGTGTTGACGGGGTCATTAAAAAATCTGCCATATTGTGTACTAACAAATGCATGTCTACAGTTGGAGTGATTTCCTGATCTACCTGATGGTCCTTGTTTTTCTACTGGTCATACTGGTCATCATCTTGATCTGTATACTAAAAAAGAAGCACAGTAAGCGTCTCTAGTCATTTATTTTGCACATCTTGCAATTTGTTAATAGCAACATGGTCATGGTAGTTGATGTTCTGTTATATTATTTGAAATTAACAGGACAGAGGACTTGTGAGAATCCATTTGTTGGAGGTTTATTAACAAGAAATTCCTCAGTTTACATGTCAGCGTCTAAACAGGCCAGAGCAAAATGCATTACAGTGTTTCAAAACCTGAGGACAGATCTAAAGAGGAGTCAGATAAAACAGTGATGAAAGAGTCGACAGATAAATAACAGTAATGAAGAGTATATCCAGAATAATGAAAAAACAGAGAAACAAGGCCAGGGTCAGACATGAGGAGTCAAATACAGTATAACACTTATGGGTGATAACAATTGGCAAGACACAGTCAAAGTGTATGACCATGTGCTTTATGTAGACTGTAATCAAGACATAAGTATAACTATTTATTATTATTATTATTATTATTATTATTATTAGTAGTAGTAGTAGTAGTAGTAGTAGTAGTAGTATAAATTCTCTTAATTTAATAAAAATTAAGAGAAATCTAAAAGAGTAAATTTGCTTTATTTGTCTCTTTCTAACTTCCAGAAGCAAAGAATCAAACCAGGACCACCGTAAGAAGCAATGACACCACTGATCACACACTTAGTACTGCATTTAATGTGTGGTGTAATGCAATCCATTATCATGTTACATAGTGTGTCTGTCTGTCTGTCTGTCTGTCTGTCTGTCTGTCTGTCTGTTAACAGCCCACTTTATCAGCCGAGGACTCCATTATATACAGCACTGTTTTGCATAAGGTACGTTTGCATTGCATTGGTCCATTTAAAAATACATTTAAAATTATTATTATTAGTAGAAGCAGCAGCAGCAGTTACTGTAAGTAGTTGTAGAAGGACTCATGTTATTTAACATTTATTAATTATTATTAACGATTTAACAAAGCAGTTGTTGCATCCACAGTCTTCAAAATCAAAACCATCAAAAGTGAATGAGGAGGACGTGACCTACAGCTCTGTACGTATTGCTTCCCAGGAGAAAACTGTAAGTTAATTTTAATTAAAACAAAGTCTATTCACATGTACAGTAACCCAAGCTAATAATTAAAACGGTTAAAACCA
Source organism: Clarias fuscus (assembly GCA_030347435.1). Classification (NCBI taxonomy): domain Eukaryota; kingdom Metazoa; phylum Chordata; class Actinopteri; order Siluriformes; family Clariidae; genus Clarias; species Clarias fuscus. The sequence goes on from CM059231.1 coordinate 9,648,847, forward strand.
TAATCCAATGATCTGCCAGGAACTGGTTTGATATTATTCATTATTTTTATTCATATCCTGTTCCAGGTGTCTCCAAATGATGATGACGATAAGATCATCTACAGCTCTGTGATTCGTAAAAGGTGTGTGATACAATCAAAAACGTATTTACTTAAATCTGCTTATATACAGTATGTAGGGTAAAATTACAAACCTTTCACACAGTGATTGTATTTATTCTTTATAGAGACTGATGTACTGTTTGGCTGGAAGGAAACTGTGGGTGGTGCCTCAGGGATCTCTACTGGGTCTCATGTTCATCCTCTGCATTATGAACAAAAACCTCAAGGACAACATGCCTCACACTCACACCAAAGATGTACCTCATAGTCACATGACCTTCAATCATTCAGAAAAGACCAGCTTCCTTACTGTAGCCAACATGATAACTGCTAAAGCTAACGCGATACAATTCCTTCTACACCAGCTGTCATTATTTCCCTCCACACAGTATACACCAGTCCAGCTCTTAAATACAACATGTGCATATACTGTAAGACAAAGCAGTTAAAACAGACTGCATTGTGTTACAGTATACAGTGGAACCTTGGATTACGAGCATAATTTGTTTCCCGGAAGTGGGCTCGTTTTCCAAAACACTTGTAAACCAAATCATCATTTTCCCATAAGAAATAATGAAAACTCAAATTATTCGTTCCACAGCCCTCCAAAAATAAATAGATAAAAATAATTAATACAATTTATAAAGTGAAAATAAACCAAATTAATCTGCACTTTACCTTAAAAAAAGTACAAATAAATTCCGACAGATAAGTGTTTCCCTTGGTACGCGCCGTGTGTGTGTGTGTGTGTGTGTGTGTGTGTGTGTGTGTGTGTGTGTGTGTGTGTGTGTGTGTGTGTGTGTTTTAATGGGAAAAAAGAAATCTCTCTGAGACTGGCATGAGAGCATACTAAAGGAATCACTGCGGTAAAGTAAAAAAAAATAAAAAATTAACCAGCACCTTACCTTTGAAAATAATCGAGTTTCTGTGTGTTTGTGAAGCCGGGGAGGGGGTGAAAAGGCGAGAGAGCGTCTGTGCATGTGTCGGGGTGTGTGTGTGTGTGTGTGTGTGGGTGGACGTGTCGGTGTCAAATTACGCGCGCGCGCACACACATAAGAGATGCTGAAAGAGAGAGGGAGACGTTGATCATACACGTAAGAGACGAGCACTAAGATCCAGCAGGGCAGATGATTACACACAATTCCGCAGCACAAGAGTGACGCTCAGTGTCAAAATAAGAGGCACATGCGTGATAAATGATACTCGGCACTCATAAACCAAGACTCGCTCGTTTTTCAAATCAAAATTTATTTAAACATTTTGCTCGTCTTGCAGAACACTCGTAAACCGCGTTACTCACAATCCGAGGTTCCACTGTATTAAATCTGGTTAACACACAACTGGATGAAAATGTCTGAAACAGAAAGAACAATT